>JAQJVL010000017.1:4522084-5189508 GCA_035578905.1 Stictocephala bisonia | reverse complement strand
TTATTACTTAATTACGAGGGTCGTCCAGAAAGTAAAGAACGTTTTGGTATAAAAAATTAAAAACGAAAGATGACAACACAGAACTTTATTTACATACTCACAGTAACCTAGCCTACTTCTTAATGAAGTTGCCTTGGTTGTCAAAGCATTTATTGTACAGAGGAATCAGTTTTTCAATGCCAGTGTTATACTCTTCAGCCGCCAAAGATATGAGCCAGGATGTCACTTCTTCTTTCAGTTCTTCATCGTTTCCAAACTGCTTCCCACCCAAGAATATTTTCAGTTTGGGGAACAGATGGTAATCTGAAGGCGCGAGGTCCAGACTTTAGGGAGGGTGTCCAAAAATTTCTCACTTTAGACCTTGAAGTTCTTGCTGGGTTCGTACCGATGCATGAGGTCGAGCATTGTCGTGGATCAAAAACACTTTTTTTGACAACATGCCACGTATTTTGTTCTGTATTGCATGTCTGAGTCTTTGAAGAGTTTCGCAATAGGCTTCTGAATTTATCGTTTCTCCCCTTGGCTAAAACTCGACATGGATTAAACCTTTGCGGCCCCAAAAAAGAGTTGCCATATATTTGGCGGGATTTTCAATGGGCACCACCATTTTGAAAGTTTACAGAGCAAAGATGCGTGACCGCACAGGAATGAAACTCGGCTCACACTGACAGGACAGCCAGAGGTAACTAGCGTGCACGCAGTCGCAGTGGTGGGGGATCGGCGGCGCATGTGATGCACAATCGTTCTTTTCTTTCTGGACGACCCTCGTACTTCCACTTTTTTACTTCAAGCTTTATAAAAAATTCAATTTTGTTTATCTCAAATGCCCTTCACATCTATTATTTTGGTTACCAGAGGTTCTGCAGTATTTGATTCGTTGATGTATATTCAAGCAATATAATCTGGGATCAAGTGATTAACAATGGAGCTACAATTAAATAAAATGAAAAATAACTATATTTTTAAGACGAGTTTAGGACTATATCACCTAAGCTTAGCTGAAGTAAGGCTTTAATGTGCTGTGCCTAGTGACTCATACTAGTACGTCAGTTGTTCGGAATCAATTGTTAAATAAATTCAACTGCCAAATATTAGTTTGCCTTTCTCTTAATGCTATCAACACACGCTTTTCAGTCAAACACTCCTTTGTAATGTTTCTTTGTAATTAGCAAATGGTAAGATTTAGGTTATTTATTTATCAGTTAAGCAAGAAATAGTTTCGTTTTTATTTCTCAGTTGAAAACAATTCTTTACTAACTAGTGAGCGAGTGATTTTTAATAACTAGTGTAGACTGGTTCTTAGAAAGAGCTATTTATTTATAGTACAACAGCCAGAGTGTATTATGGGGCCTACAGCTTTACGTGAAATCCGAACCAAATAGTAATGGTCTGATTTTCAGCAAACTGATGCAGTTCTCTTCCCTACACAACATCCTGACCCTTACTACCACCCAACACAGACTTCTCTATTAGGCAACTAATATGAAAGGCAACTAGTCCCTATTAGGCAGTCAGTCCTCATGAAAGGCAACTACTGAGCGCATACTGTGTCAGTATTAAGAGGAACGAGTACTAAACCTATCACCTACAATCACCATGGCACTTTGTCCCCTAGTAGCTGGGTTACATCACTGCGCTACTAGTGCCGACTATAATTATATAGTATTATTAAAACAGATAACTTAGCATAGCTAGACAAAAATTTTGAATGTACGATTTCTACAACTACTTTAAGTATAAATTAAAGTATTTTTAAAGATAAAAATTACAGTACATCAAACAAATTTGGTACTAAGCATTTATCTAAGGCACTTACAGATTCTGGTGGGCCTTGGTCATAACCACCCCGACCACCTCCACCGCCAAAGTTACCCCTGCCACCCCTACCTCTTCCACCTCGAAAACCACCACCTCCTCCTGAAAACACATTATTTTAATTCCAATTTACGAATAAAACTACAATAACGTAAGGGTCGTTATTGCAGACTTTTTTCATCATTAATATACGGTAGCCTATGTAAAGAAATCAACTAACAACATTTTGGGTATTTATTTATTTATTTCAGATTTACATGACAGCTACAGGACATGTAAGTATTACATGGTCTTTGGTACTAACTATGATATGGTTACATTGGACATAAAAAGCATATCAAAATTGAAGTAACTAATCAAAAAACACCTGTAATACTAAAAATAGTTTTCATTCAACTGTCACATAAAGAGTCTTCTAATGTGTATTCCAACTCAAATGTTTACTTAATTATAAGACACAGCTGACAAATAAATAAAACAATAATAAGGGAGGGTGAGAATCCACTGGAATTGGCAGGAAGGGACGAGTTGATAGCAGGTTTATAACCATTTGACGTGCTTTTGCTTTTTAAGTAGATTTAATGTTAAAAACGTGTATCTATTATCTTCAATACTTACTAAGTTTCCTAATACCTACTATAAAAGAAAACAAACAACCATAGTGAAAAACACTATAGAAGTACTAGAGTATGCGTCGTATCATTGCAAGCCAGGTCGATTGAGCTGAAGACATTGCCCTCTACACCCCTCGCCTAGCGGTTTTGCTATATCTACAAGTTCACTAATTGCCAATAGTAACAGCAGTTCTATAGCTGTTCCATTCAATGCAATTGTATATTTTAGTTTCATTTGTTATTCTTCAACATTATAAAAATAACTAAACTAAGTGGAGTATAGTTTTTATTTAGTCTATATTCGTTATTAATGTTAAGTTTATATTTGTTTATCATTACAAAGTTTAATATGCTTGTATAGGTTTGTAACTGTTTGTGTTATAAGTACTTTTTATATTTTATTGTTGAATTATAATTGTATGATCTAAATTATTATGAGTGCCAAAAATTTGAATGATATGAAAAGTGAAACCTTATTGAATTAATAATAGACCTCGAGAAATAAATTCACAGTAATAAATGAGTCACGTTAGGGAAAAACTTAACACAGGCAGCCTTGAAGAGCATATCCCCGTCATTCCATTAGTGGAATTGGAATCTTAATATACTATGCTTGCTGGTGATTTTTGAAAATGATATATTTTCGTCTTCTGCTGACCTTTGTCACTACTGTCAATAATTGTTTCTAAATTATGAAATTTGTTTTTACCTGAGTACTTAGACCTAATACACGATTTATACATGTGATAGCAACGCTGGAAGTCTTCTTTAAAATAGTATGCTGGTTTTGTATTTTGAGTTATAAATCTGTTGACAAAATGGTGGCGAATGGAAGCTTGCACTAGTCACTAGCTCCTTGGCCAAATGAGAACTGCATAATTCGACTAGTTACTGTTACTAGTCGCTGGGCCCACAGGGTTAATAAAGTTCACTCCTTGTGAGTTAATACTTGAAATCTATTTGCTATAAAAATATTTCATTTAGAAATATAGCCTAAGTTAAAAGATTAAGTTCAACTCTGACTGTAAAACTGTAGCCATATTTTCTGAAACAGCATGTGATACGAAATGTATGCTTCCCTATAATTATGTTCAAAAATGGCTAAAGAATCAATAATAAATATAATATAATGCAGACTATTGTTAAAACTAAGGTACTTGCCTCTACCACCTCTTCCCCAAGACATCTTAGCTTGTTAAATTTCCTGAAACAAAACGCTTTAATAAAATTGATGTATACCTTGGATATCAGTCACATACAAAATAAATAAAAATGCTTAAAATATAAAACTGACTAAAAATGTTGTCAAACCACTAATTTATATCTTAACATAAGATCGAGACTATTTGCACTGCCAACTGGACAGCCTATCTTGACACGTGCTGTAATTGCAAAAAAAAGAAGCAAATATAGCCATATATTGTAAAACTGCATTTAGTTTTTCCTCAAGAAACATACTTTCATATAGCCTAATGTTATTAGAACAAGGGTTAATTGGATTATAATCAATTTAAATCTTGAGAAGAACAAATACAATTACTAATGTTACACATCAATTTTGTGGTTTGCAACCCTTAAAGCAGGTATGAAACAATTTTGTAAATAATTCCAAGATAGCAAAATGTGTAAAATTATTTGCAAACTAAGAGTTACTAATAGCTTTATCAATATTTTAATAAACATATTTTTAGGAACTAATATATTTAGAACAAAATTTTAAAATTTGTACTGACCAAGTTATTTTAATTGTATTTTTGTCATACAAATAAAAGCAATAAAATAAGTAAAAAATATGGCTTTAGTAGGAATTTATATTTACTATCAAATACATGGGTTCAAATTGGTATTGCCAAAGGGGTTGCATTGATATTTCTTAGAACCCCTGGCGTGGTTTCCTGATAGAATTTCAAAATAAATGTAAGCCTGTGTGTTAACCAGATACCCTAAGAATGTCCATGCAAAGTTGCAGATGAATGGTTTCAGTAGTTTTTGCGTGATTGAGTAACACACATACAGACACTATTAGATTTTTATATAATAGTAAGATGTTTATGATGGACATAAGGATCAGGATCACTTGGTAATAAACCATGTGTTGGCTACAATTGTTTCAAGATGCTTATTTCAGGATTCAAGTCTCTGAAAAGCCACAGGATCGTAACGGATATAGACATACTTATAATAATATTGATAGCCTACGAACATGAGCATAAGCCTCAATATACAAACTAGCCATAAAAATATGCACAAATGGTAATCCTACCTACATAATTATATAAACCTAGGTTTATAACCTATTTGATATTTACAATTAAAAAATTATCTCAACCAAAAAAACCAAAAGCGCCTCTGGCTATTTCAGTCCATAAATATTATATGCATCTGCCAACAGTTAATCAAGTAAAAACATTTAGTTGTCATATGGGCCTAAAGGTTATTTTTAATTAACTACTGTATTAAACTATTCCTCATATTAACTTTGAACAAAATAGTTAACCACACTTTTATTCACCTTTGTTAGTTGAATATTCCCTTATTTTATTAGCACATTATAGATAATTAATAATGACGGAATATCGAAAAATTTAATGTTTAAAATTATTAAATATTTACTTAATCCTATTGTCATATATTTTTAATTCAGGTGACTTAAGCCTAAATTAAAGGTGGTGTGTCATATTGTTTGTAATACTCTAATTTGACTTACTTTTACTAAATTAAAGTATAAAATAAAATTCATGAGAAGTAAATAAATATAAATAAAACTACAGCTTTGGAATCGGAGAGCACACACTGTCCTGAACTAAACTAACCTCGAAATTTTAAAACAACTTACAGAATACAGACATACTGCATCAAGCATGGCACATGGCACATCACATGGCGCCATAGAAGACGATCAAGCACATATTGCTGTTTACTCATAAGAAAACAATACACTCTCTGGATACTATATGGAATACAGTAATATTGCTACAAAATAACAATAAACATTCAAGCAGGGAAACAGTGCATTTGTTTCTTTTACATATATTTCCTCACTTGAAGTACTTACTTATTTACAAATATTTTATCATTTTAATTTATAGAGCAGTGGGACTCACGCTCTCTCATATATTCTGATTATACTAGCAATGCCTTGAAATCTCACTGGAGTATTTTTTATTTCCAACAGGGTGCGCTTACTTTTTCCTACAAAATAATTACTTCTTTTGTTTTTCAGGATAGTGAATCACATATTTTTTAACTTTCCAAAGTCATTAAGAAACATTTGGAATACAGATTAAGATTTGAATTGTTTGAGTCTGGATAGCTCTTAATATTGTTTTTAGGTTAGTATGGTCAATATTTTGGGACTATTTTATTTAAATTCCTCAAAGTTAAGTAAATTTAGAAGAATACAGTAACTTAAGTCGGGGGAGTAACCTTAACGCCAATGAACTAAATAAAAAGTGGTTGAATCTTTAGCATCCAAGATCAGGATAATCTTATTCATTTCAACCCAGTCGGAAAGCTTTCTGCTATTCTCATCAATCTCATCGAGCATCATTGGTATTGTAGCTCCATTGGCTATGATAACTGTTGAGGTCCCCCACATAGAGTGTTCAAAACCTGGCAAAATCTTATCGTCAGACCACTGCATGTTAGGAGGCTTACGAAACATTGACTATTGTAATTTCTGACACTTGGATTGCCAAGACGAAGATGACAGGATCAGGATCGTGAAGGTGTAGCTGGGAGCTACGGCTGTTATAGGCACCAGGGCCTCTTCAGCCTAGGACAGGTAGATGGAGGGTAATAGACTGATACCGATCGCGACTGTACGAGGCAAGAAAGAAGGCCTCTCGTGTCTCCAGAAAGAAGGCCCCAATGGTCCCTGAAACAAACTAACAGAGGAAAAAAACATGAAAAATTAAAATTTTAATAGAGCTAACTGAGGGTGAAACGGGTATGAGAGGTGACTATGTTTGAGGAGTGTGAGGGGATAGTGTTAGTGTGACATCAGTAGTAGGTTGTGTGAAGGGTGGCTAGTGGTTGTTGGGCTGAGGGTGGGTAGCGGGTTAGAAACGGCCGTGGATCAGGTGGTGAATGGTGAAATATTGGCTGGTCGTGTAGGATTCTGTAAAGTCCTCTGCCAGTATGGGAGAGTCTGTGGCTTTGGCGAGGTAGGTCTGGTTCAGTTGGTTGATGACGCAGGGTGGGGATATGGAATATGGTGTAGAGGTCTCGGGAGCTGTGATCGCGGTTCAGGAGATAAGCTAAGCGCATGGCGCGTGACTCGGTTTTCTCGTAGTTGGAGAGGTGATTGTGAGGGATGGTGGTGAGCACTGAATGGGCAAACGTGAGTACGGGGCGGATGACGGCGGTGTAGAGAGAGGAGAGGGTCCTGGTGGAGCACCCCTGGTGTCGGTTTTTGAGGAAGCGGAGGGTGTTGAAATGGGTTGTGGTGGTTTTATTGGATCGTCTGAAGTGGGATACGAAGGATAACTTGGAGTCTAGAGTGACTTCCAGGTATTTGCAGGTTTTAGTCAGAGTAAGTCTGTTTCCTTGGAGGGTGATGATGGAGGTTTCCTGGTTAACTTGGAACTTTCTGCCTTTTTAGTTGAAAAATCAGAGCTGGGTTTTAGAAGTGTTGATCCTGATGTGCCATTTGGAACAGTAGGTCACCCAATACCACTGTACGTATGTGGGTGGGCGGGTAAGCCAATACCACTGTACGTGTATGGTTGGGCCAACCACTGTACGTGTATGGTTGGGCCAACCACTGTACGTGTATGGGAGGGTCGTTGGGCCAATACCACTGTACGTGTATGGGATGGTGAGGTGGGCCAATACCATTGTACTTGTATGGTTGGGAGGGTGGGCATTGCCACACTATTGTCATTGTCTATGTATGGGTGGGCGCGAGGGCATTGCCACTGTCTATGTATGGGTGGGCGGGAGGGCCATTACCACTGTTCGTGTATGGGTGGTTAGGTTAGGGACAGTGGTTATTGACCCACCCGCCCTTCCATATGCGAACAGTGGTATTGACCCACTCGCCTACCCATACACGTACAGTGGTATTGACCCACACGCCAACCCATATACGTACAGTGGTATTGACCCACACGCCAACCCATACATGTACAGTGGTATTGACCCACCCGCCCACCCATACATGTGTATTGATGATTTTGGTCAGTCGTCTACGTAGTGCTACGGGGCTTCGGGAGGGGCACCAAAAGGCTATGTCGTCTGCGAACTGTGCGAGACCAGTGGTGGTGTCGGCGGGGTTCCTGAGAGTGGGTGAAGGGAGATCTCGCACATATAAGATATAGAGGAGAGGGCTGATAGCTGATCCCTGGGGGACCCCTGCTAACAGCTTGAAGGGTCGAGAAAGGGCGTCCTTTACTCTGACTTGGGTTGTCCTACCATCGAGGAAGTTGGATATCCACTTGATGATAGAAGGGGGCAGTTGGAGTTGGAATAGTTTGGCTCTGAGGGCGTTGTGCCAGACGGTGTCATTGCTTTGTGGACATCCATGAGGGCCATGATGGTAGGTGTACTTCGGTAGGAGTTTCGCTGAATACAAGACACAACCTTGAGGATTTGGTCGTACATGTTGATGCCAGAACGGAAGCCAGCCTGGGATTTCGGGAGCAGGTCGAGACCGTTGAGATGAGTGTGGAGGCGGGCAACAAGGTTCTTCTCGATGAGCTTCGAGAG
Source organism: Stictocephala bisonia (assembly GCA_035578905.1). Lineage (NCBI taxonomy): Eukaryota > Metazoa > Arthropoda > Insecta > Hemiptera > Membracidae > Stictocephala > Stictocephala bisonia. The sequence goes on along the minus strand of JAQJVL010000017.1, from coordinate 5,181,370 downwards.
GGACGCCGTGAGGCTGATGGGATGGTAGTCGTCTGGGTTTCTGGGGATTTTCTGAGGTTTCGGTAGCAGTATGACATGGGCCAGCTTCCAGGATTTTGGGTGGTAGCCTAAGAGAAGGATGGATGAGAAGAGGATTGATAGAGCCCTAATCAGCGAAACTGGGGCTTTATTCACCAGGAAGCTGGAGATGCCGTCAGGACCGGGGACGGTGTTCTTCAGGGTCCCAAGCCTGGTGGCAACATCAAGGTAGGTGATGGGGGTGGTCAATGGATGGTCAGGGAGACCTGCAGGAGGTACCTGGAAGGGGGTAAAGAGGTCGAGGTTCTGGGCTATGGAGGCATTGGTGCGGTTGAAGTGGGCAGCGTTGAAGGTGGGATACTGAGTGGATGGCGGATAAGGAAGCTTGGAAAGCATCAGCTCTTCCTTCGGGGTCTGCCACGGGGACACCATTTACTGTTAGTGGGACTGGAGGGCTGAAGGGGGTGTTGTGGAACTTGACCAGTCGCCACAAGTTCCGTGGGGCGGAGAGAAAGTCCTGATCCGTCATGTCACAAATCTTACGGAGCCTGTCACTCATGAAGGCTGCGACCGAGGTCTTGACCCTCTTGACAAGCGCCCTTTAAGTTCCATGCAATGATGTCATCATCAGAGCGCTTATGGGTAACTGACATATTGTTCTTTACATGCTTCATGTAAGTTGTGATACAATTCATCCTATGCCCTACAGAATCAACAAGTCTGTATCCAGCAATATTGCCTCTTGCACTATTATCATCTTGTATATGGGTCTCTTGGAGTGGATATCAACATTATTTTGATGAAGAACCCTTCTGGTGTACTCCATCTTCTCCTTGCTTAAGCCCTCAGCGTTAAAATCTACTATGTTTAAAACAGAACCTATTAATTTAAAATTAGATTATTCCTCAAAAGGGCCTTTTTTATTTTGTGTGGTAGCTGCCATAGCTGGGAGATACCACAATCGTGACAGTCCAGCTACCAGATTTGTTGCTCATTTAGAACTACCTGGGGTACGTAAAACTTTAAAGATTTGCTGTGGAGGCGAACAACATCACACCCCATATAACAAAATAATAAATTGCTTACACTTTAACATAAGTTACACTAGTTGATTATTACCTTCATCTACTAAATTCTCAACATTTTAATAAAATACAGTATATCATATGGTACATTAATGAGTTATGTACCTGAAAAGGCCAAATTAGCAACTTTAGGTAGATATATCTTATATCTCCACAAAAAAATTCGTTTAATGATCCACTTTTATTCGAAATAATTTTTGATTGAACACCCAAGATCAAATCAATCATACAAGATGCTAAGGACTGAGAATTAAACGAATATAGTATTTAATATAAACTAGGCATAACTTCCCACACTAAGTAAAATTAATTTATTAGTAATTTAGAGACAATGGACAGTTTGGAAGTACCAGTTGATTGTTACAAAATTTGTTTAACTGATTATTTTTAAACCACTTAACCTTGGAACGGAAAGCCGTTATAATTTTTACGAGCGTAGTTTTTTTTTTTTTGTACATTACAAATTAGTTTTTTGCAGATTGCACCGCCCTTTTCACTGTTTGTTATCTTCTAATAGTCAAGGTCAGTGGTGCAAAGAAATTCAGTGACAACGGTCTACTGTAAGTGTAAGGATGCATTTTCTTAAATTTGACTATGGCTTTCCATTACAGTAAATTTTTATACTTACTATATTTATTATATTATAATAGTTTTTCTTGTTGTTTGTATATATATTAAATATTTTGATTGCTAAAATTTTATTACCTAATTGTATTTTAATATATTTCTTATTCTCGTATACTTTTAATTTGTTTTAACTATGGCTTTACGAGACTCAAAAAGTGATAACCTAATAGGACTAAGTCACCTAATAACATCTTTGCAAGTGCTCTTTTCTAATCAAATTTGCACATTTTCTTTATTTGTTACAAGTTTAATTATGAGTTTGGGTAACTTGGAAATAATATTTTTAATATGTGAAAGAATGTCTTTTTAATTTTGTAATGTATTTTAAAAATATATTTTCAAGTAACAAAATTATGTAGATTATAGTAAAAAATTTACCAATTTGTCCAACAAAGCATAAGTTATTCAAAATAATACGGTATTTGTATTTAGTAATGCCAAAACACAGTTTTTTCGTTCAATCAAAAAATCATAAAATCTACTACAGCTTTCTAACAATGTAACTTGTATTAGACTTTCCGTTCCAGGGTCAATAACTTATATCAGATTGAGCTGTAAACAATATATTGCTAGCCGATTATTGAAGTGAAAAGTTCACTAAGCTGTTTATAGTAAATTTAATTTATTCCAAGAAATCCCACCAAAATTCCTTAAAGTATTAATAAAAGTAATAATAAAAAGATTTTACAATTTAGAGAATTTTTCTTGCAAAATTCAGCTAAAACATTTTGATGAAAATTTCTGAAGAAACAAACTTTAGGCTACTTATAATAATCCATAAAAAACAAAAACAATAATACATCAAATAAATAAAATTAAAAAACTGTGGAATAATGTAAACTAAATTTAACAACCAAGGGGATTTAAATCTCTTAATAACAGCCCTGCAGCAAAAGTGAAAGGGAAGAAGCCTCAGACTGAATTAGTAACTGGTTTTCCACAGTTATGTCAACAGCTGATTTCTATTTTGTTAGTCTGCCAGGAATCCAGTACGCAGTCTACTTTCAGTGTGAAAATGTGAGTTCTTCAATTTTATTAATCAAGTAATTTATTTATTATATTTATATTGTTTATATATATAATAATAATGGAACATATCCTGTTCACCTTCTTAACATTTTTAGTTGCATATATACAAAGAATAATAATTAAATAGAATTTTGTTTTAAAGATGATTTCTCAAAATGTTGATAGAACCCTTGATTATATACACCTACAATAGATATGCCATCTAATAGGAATATTTGTGCCTGTAATTTTGTTTGTTAGTGAGGCCGCAACTACAGCTGATTTAAAATGCATTACATTTACATGGGACTACACTAGCGCTCTACAATGGACCACAAAAACAGCTGATATTTTGAGACTCAAAATTTAACATTGGATGGGAAATCTATGTGTGTATAAAATCAATGGTATAACTTTTCAGATATTTTAGAAAAATATCATAAATGTTACCCTTTTCTTACTGAATTTCAGTCCAAAAGTCAGGACACAATTTTGGAATTGTTCATATTTATCCAGTGTTATTAGAAAACAAATATTGAATTAATTAATTTTATATTTTCCTTTGTAGTAATTTAGATTTTTTTTAAATATTTGGAATTTTTCTTCATTAATTTACTCAGGTTGCCTATTGTTATTTTCAAATCGTATGTTCTACAAATAATGTAGCAAATATACTTTTTTTTTGTTTAATGCAGTACTATAATTTTACTATTTAATGATAAATATCTATGAATAATGATAAAAGTCTTAATCGGCTTTATCAATACCACTGTACGTGTATAGGTGGGCAGGTGGGTCAATACCACTGTCCGTGTATGGGTGGGCAGATGGGTCAATACCACTGTCCGTATATGGGTGGGCGGGTGGGTCAATACCACTGTACGTGTATAGGTGGGCAGGTGGGTCAATACCACTGTCCGTATATGGGTGGGTGGGTGGGTTACTATTTAAATATTAAACTAAAGTTAATTTGATTGAAATAGTAAGATCTTAATTAATACTGTAAAAATTGCACCAATAATTATATTTATAGTTATTTATTCAAATTTTTATTACTGAAATAATTTAGTGTGTAGGAATGATTTAAAAAACAAGTTATTATATGAACTATCCTATTGTAAAATTAATCAAAATATTACTCTTAGATCAATAATGCTGTAGTAACATGAATTTAAAAGTCGTAAAATTCTCTTTTTGAGTGGAAACATAGAGCAGAATCTAAAAGTAATAACAAAATTGAAAAGGGTGAATTTTAATAATGATTGATTATTTATGTACGCTGAATTGATGTTTAATAATGATGTTTCTTATTAGGTCCTACATTAATGATACACTATAACAACAAACGAGAAAATATTTTCAAATAACTAGAGATGAAAAACTCGTTCAAACAAGGTCACTGCAACAAATTAATATACAGCATCTTTTCAAACCATCACAACAATATAAAATATTTAGGAATCAATAAAACTGAGTAATAACTTAGTAGTTTAGTTTAGTTAACGGTATTTTATAGTAGTCAAATTTGTACCATTTAATTTTATGGTAGTCTATAAAATACAGTTTACTCAACTAAACTTAGAGTGCTTAACTTTTACTAGCATATTAATTTTCAGAAATGTATTATCAGTGTTAAATACGGTATTTTTATTGAAAGAACTTAAGTATTTAAAAACTGTTGACAAGAGATTGTTATCAATAAAGTGTTTGGTTGGATTTGTGACCTTCCTCCAGAATAATTACGGCCTTGTATATAGAGGTAACAAATAAAATTATTCATAACAGTGAAATTATATCACATCACATTATTTTCTTGAAGCTTATACCTATAAATAAAGTATTTGCTATGAGAATTTTAAAAGTATGTTATACTGGGAAATGATACTCTAAAAACTATTGAGTTATATTAAATTGTAATACATACTAAAAGAGTATACTTAAGTAACAAAATAATTAGGAGATAGTATTGTGTATAGAAGAAAACAGACAATTATGCAGGAAATTCTTGCCAACTTATGATAAAATACAAACCACAAAAACATATATGGGAGTTGTAAAGTTTTACCGTCTCTCCTTGAGTTGCGGTGTATTAAGTACGATGGTATAAGCCATTAATAAACGTGGTAAGTAAAACTGCATACACTGTTTCCTTCTATTCTGTTTGGGAAATACAGTTTTGTTGTTTCGTTTTGCTATGTTAAATAACATTATGCACATAAAATGCCAGTACTTAGACAGAATAACTTTTACGCAAGCAGAGTAGTTTTTTGTTGTTTCCAAATTGAGATTTTATTTAGAATGGAACATTATGACACAACTAATTAATTAAAACAATAATGTAACATCAGTTCTTTTGGAACTTTGGTGCCCCTAAACATTTGGCGCTCTGGGCTATAGCCCAGTCAACCCATATACAAAATGGGGCCTGTACGTACAAAAATGTTGAAATGTGTAACAAAAAGTTTGTATGTAGTTTTAACAAACCAAATAAGTACGAAGTATGTTGCATTTATCCTGGTTTGTTCTAGTCTCATCGTTATACATAAAATGTTGGGAATATAGCTATTACCTTTATAATAGTGTTCAAGTACATCTTATAATATTACTCATAATTTTTATTTTTTACAGAGCATTTAGAATTGTAGTATATTATTGTATATTATGTGTTTTTGTTTTTCATCTTCAAAATGATTTTGTTAAGTTGCTCGATATCATAAGTATCAAAAGCGCCCTCACAGAATAGTTTATCATGACAAAAAGCAATTTGTGCTGCATTCTTTTGAAAATCGCCTACTGAATGAACGCTAAGATCATCTTACCTGTTCAGATCTGGAAGGACTTGTATTAGTAGCAGGTGGGTCACTATTACTGTATGTGTTTGAGTCGGTCATAATCTTTGTATGATATACGAGAGGGTGAGGCACTAGACACATTATACAGTTCCGGATGCGGTGTAGAGGAGAGGAGAGAACAACTACCAGGCTTGTCAGTTAGCTGAAAATCAGACCAATACTACATGGTTTGAATTCTATGTAAAGCTGTAGGTCCCTTGGTAGCCCTAGCTATTGGGCTATTAATAAGTGACCCTTTCTGAAGAACAGTTGAACTCAGTTAGTAACCAGACTTTACAGGTCATCCACAGTTTTCTCTCTCTCTCCATTTCTTCTTTTTACCCTCTCTCTGATGCCCTCTCTGCACCTATGACAATGACTACAGTAGAAAAGATTTTTTTAATATGAAACCCAATCTAAAAAAGTTAGCTATGTTGTATTTACTATTTACTTGTTAAGATTTAGGAGCGATTAATATATTAATAGATTGGTTTTGCTGATTTCCTCATGTGCCTTTTTTTTAATGTGCCATATATCTCCAAAGTCATTTCCACTAGGTATTGATGGATAGTTTAAGTATTGGACTAAAGAAACCAGTCATATTCTAGTATTTTCTTTAATAAGTCAACATACATTGTTTTTTCTTTTTTCATATTATAAACTTAACTCGCCAGTTCATATGGGCCTGCAGGCCTGTGCAAAACTTTATTCAATGAGTGAAGCACCGACCGTTAGCTTAGTGGGAATGCAAACCTTTGGACCTTGCCCACCGCAGTTTGAAATCTTAGCCAATACGCTGGCAAGATAGCGGCTTCGTGGATAAAAATACAAAAACAGTATTTTATACTGGTTAATAAATTGATCTTGTGTTTTCTTTGTTCAAATAATCAGTCTGTTTTCCTTTTTATCGAAGATTAATTCCTTAGATGTAAGAATTACATTGTATATTGTTGTTCAGTGACAAACAATACTAGATCACATGTTTTCTGGATTAATTTCTCCCACCCTATCTAAAACAGTTGGAGTTAAGTTCTCATCCCACCACTCTTATTCATACTAATAAATGAGATACAGACACTATTTGTTTTGTTTCAAGGTCGTGGTGAGAGTCTATATAAGGGTAGGAAGAGTGTAGATAACATATGTACGCGGGATAGTAACAAGATCGACTTATTTGCAAAAAGGTTCATTTGTTAATACCAAATGGCTAAACACAGAGTTAGTGAGATGGATGAGCTTACACTTCACTGGTCTCATATCATATTTCCAACTGGCCTCGCCTGCTCTTGACTTGTCTATACGCCTCCCCCTTCCCCGGGGGGCATATTCCTCAGTTTGGGAACCCCTGATTGAAATGATAGCTAAGCTTCCAATATCCCCTAGTTTGGGAACCCCTGGTAGAAATGATAGCTAAGCTACCAACTGCTTAGATCTACATTCTAGAACGCTTGGCATTTCTGTCTTACATGCAAAGATTCAGCTGTAGCTGAAGTACAAGGAACGATTGAAAAGAAAACTATCACTACACTATCACTGCATTTGCCGTGTTTCAAACATAAAATATGGTGATTTTTGGATTTATTGTAATCTGAGTACAATTAAACAATAATAATTCATCATCATCCATAGACGTTTCTGTTTTCTCAGGCCGTTGTGCACAGCCCCTGCCATTTTTTCTATCCCTCCAGGTTTCCTCTTCCTCCACTTGTCTTTTCAGCAGTCCGTTTCTCTTTACATCCTTCCTCACTTGGTCCTTCCACCTTCCTCTTGGTCTTCTTCCTCTTTCCCCTTTCTCCATGTCTATCGACAGAAATCCATTTTCCCATCCTCTTCACAGGCCCCATCCTCTGTTTCACTTTCAACCTCTCTCTGGTTAAATCGTTCCTTATTTTATCTCTTCTGCTAATCTTCTCTATTTCTCTTAAAAATCTCATATCTGTTGCTAATAGTCTGCTTAAATCACCTTTTGTACATCTCCACATTTATGCTCCATAGAATAAGATTGTTTGATGAAACATCATGTACATATCTTCTATTCCAAAATTCCAAAACAAATATCAGTAGGTTTTATATCTTGTAAAACACATGTATATGTAAAAATCAATTTAGTTGGCTTAGTTTCAAATGACATGACTATGTCAAGAGTCTCTTGATAGGTATTAAAAGATTATTTTATTGAACCGCATCTGGCGTTCAATAAATTTAATCTTCATTTAGAAATATTTCATAGCAGTTGCATGATGTGGTTCATTTACTTTAGTGCCACTAGTATTTACTTTGTAATTAACATTTGACAGGTATTGAAATAAATAAATAAACCAATATATTCTTAATAACAAATGTTTAAATATTCATTTCTAGAATTACTAACAACTATTAACTAAAACTACTTATTCATTAATTTTAGCCTCCGAACTGTAAAATGGTACAAATATTAAGATTAACCTGTTAACAAAACAAATTTGCGGTTATTTTTTATTTTTTCACAACATTTTTCAGTATTATAATAGCATATTCAGGTAAAATATAACAATTTATACTGTTTAGGATAGTTTTTAGTACAAATTACAAAACAAAATAATTTGTTATATTTCACCTGAAGATGGTATTCCAATATGGAAACATGTCGGGAAGAAATAAACAATAAATTCAAATTTAAACTGTCACCAGTTTAGTCTTAATATTTTAAAATATTTACGTCTTGTACTTAACTTTTTATTCATGTGATTACCACCCATTAATTATTATTACATTATCATTAATTTTTTTGGAAAATGCTGCCGCACTGATTTGGTATTCATTAGTTCTACATCTAAGTAAGGGAGATGGGAAATTTCACGAGAGTATTTCAAAGCCGCTCTCATGTCAAGGTTTAGGAGATAAGAGCAATATTCACCTTATCCCTGTACTTGAGGTTTTACAAAAATTATCTTTCATAGTAACAAGCTATCACGTTTGTTGTGGTGATTTCAACTACTCGTGTGGTGCTAGGCGGTGAATCCTTACAAGGTATTTCTGTAGAACACATTATGTAAATATAGGATTATGACTAAATATTTACAAATATAACTTAGGCTAGTGAGGAGAAGTCACTATATTCACTTATTCTTATTCTTACTTATAAGATGCCGACACAACATTGTGCATATTTTAAGGTGAATATGAATGATGATATGAGTGTAGGATGAGTGTGGATGAGTGTAGTCTGGTTACTAACTGAGTTCAACTGTTCCTCAGAAAAGGCAATTTATTAATAGCCCAACAGCCAGGGCAACTAAGAGCTTTACATGGAATTCGAACCACATAGCGTTGGTTTGATTTTCAGCTAACTGACAAGTCTGACACTCTGTTCTCTTTCCTACACAACATCTGAACCTTGACTACCATCTAACATTGACACCCCAGTCTTCTCTAGTAGTGTCCACGTTGATGGCAACCATTGAGTGGATGCCATGTTGGTATTAAGAGGACTAGTAAAGTTAGGTGTTAAAAAAAAAAAAAAAGAAGAAAAAAACCCCCAATAATATTAGCGTCTAGTCTTACAAAAATTATTGATTATAATGAGCGGCTAGCTTTCTGCAGCAATTCATTCTTCAACAAAACAAGGAATGGCACAATTAGACTTATTTTCTTAACAATGTATTTTTAAATCAGAATAAAAAAGTCAATATTCAGTTTCTATATAATATAATGACTTCATTATGGCGTGAAATGTAATTTGAAAACAAGAAGTAATAGATAATTTAAATTCCCTGTTTTAATATAATTACCTGTTAACTAGTTACAATATTCAAGACAGAAATGTTCTCAATTGAAAAAAAGCCATTATAGTAATTTCTTACAAACATTTTGAAAACTCTCCAGTTTCTCACATAATCTGGAATTTGCTTAAAATACTCAGAAAAATAATAGGTATTAATTTGATTTCTTAAAAATAAATATTAATAGAGCTAGTAAAAACTAAATATAAAGATTCTTGTCAATAGAAAATATAATGATGTACTTGATGAAGTTTATAATCTACTCGAATTTATAAAAATAATTTCTTCATTAACAGGTTACGAAGCAGCATTTGTTTCTGAACATCTGTAAACTAATGTATGAATTGTATAGTCCCTTAAAGCTAAAATAGTAATGAAACAATTTTTTTGAAACAACCAACAAACTTAACATGATGGAAGGAGTTTAAATTGAAATGAACAGTGATAAATAAACAATACAACTGATTGTTATTAAAAGTGTTACAGCACCTATCAAACATATTGAATGCCAATAAAATGCTATCACATAATTGTTTTATTCACACTACAAAAGTTATCATTGTTTTCATCCAAATCATTGTTTGTAAAAAATAAATAAAAACCTAAATAAAGAATTGATTACAACACCGTTTACAAAAAATTACTACCATGAAAAACGTGGCTCAACATACATTCCAAGCATAGCGAAAGTGCGGTTATGATTACTAGTTAACTTAAATGATATTTGATTGTGTTCAGGGTCGAAATGGCCAATTGAACTTTTGTTTAAAACAATGGCAATAAGAAACAGCATCAGTTTCAGCACAGCCCCACAGGAATGTAAGTAGAAGAGAAATCATGGATGATTTATTTCTGCACAAACCACTATCTAATGATCTAAACAATATTCATTTTATTTTTGTCGTATTTTTATATCATACATATTCACCGTAATTGAAATCTTCAGTATTTGTGCTAAATGGAAATTTATTTTAATACAGAATTTTTAGAAACAAAAACTATTTTTAGCATGAACATGGAGTAAGGCTGACTTTAAAAAGCAATAAAAAGTTTTCATTGTTTTTTTTAAAAGTCATAGAATAATAATAAAAAACATGTTTATGTCTTTAGTGTTAATGAAAAATTGTTGTCTCTTACTGTTCCTGGAGGAACATTTTTATTTTCATTGTAAGATTTAAGAAATAGACTAAACGAATTAAAATATTACCTCATGTAAGTTTGGTAAATAAAATATTTAAGTAAAATATGATTGATTTAGTCCAGTCTGATATCAACTAAACCATAACACAGGACAGAGAAATCACACAATCATTAAAAATCTAATAGAAGAAAATAAATTTACTGTATATATAGATATTTAATTAACTAATAGGAAATCTACCCCTGCTGCTTAACTCACATCCTTCAACATTAACTGCAGTTCAGGGTAACTTACATTTTAAGAAAATACTTTTTTGGAGTGAACATTTTAATAATATTTTGCTTTAACCCTTTGCGTGTGATTCTTTAATGTGTCCTTTTTTAATGGTTATTGATTAAATATTTAATAAATGTCCATTAGTAACATTTTTATATGTCCATTTATTTTAATGTCATTATTTGTTTCCAGTTTTTTATGTCTTTAAATGTACTTTACATCATTCTAAATATTTAGAAAAATACAGCCAATTTAAAATAAATAAGAAAACCGTCTCTTCCCCCTCTTATTAAAAGTAAAAATTACCAAAACAGGTGTTGTACCGTGTAACTATCATAGAAACACTGATCCGGTCAACTTCCACCCCCCATGCCAGATACTGTTTATTCAAGGTGGGCCCTACACCCCTATGCTGCAAACCAGTGCCTCTACAAAGTTGCGCAATAAAAAATACCTGTCCGAGCTGAATTCAAACTGACGATCCTCAGCACTGTACCTGGCCACAGTACAATACCTTAGACTGCTCGTCAGTTTCAACACTGATGGTGACTCTGAATTTTTGTGTCATAGACCATGACATACTATATACGTCAAAACACACTAAAGGGTTGGTTGTAATAAATATTTAGGCTTATCGCCACATTAATTTTTGAGTACAGACACCTGATCTGTATATTGGAATATGTCAATTTATAGTAAAGCCAACTTCAAACATACATGCATTTATTGGACGTAGGCTTAAAGCAAATTAAACTCTAGATTGTGTGAGAACATGTAGTCTTCTGAGAAATAGAGCTTCAGAAATAACCTAGCAGAAAATTGTGCAATTTTTACAAAGAATTTTATTTTAAACCTTTATAGGTTATAATAATATTTCAGTTTTTTGTGTTAATGAATACTGGCTAAAATAATGACCACCTCTAATGACTGCTGGGTGTTCATGTCAAATTTTCAGTTTTTTGCGTTAGTGCATACTGGTTAAAATTTTAGCCACCATCAATAAAGTTCAATATTACGTGACCGGTGATGCTAAAGTCAATCCTGCTGTCCCTCAACATTCTGGTGATGACAAAGCATCTATTTGAACAGCAGATAAAGCTTTACTGTCTGGTCAGTCTAAGCATTAGGAGAGAGAAACTGTCCAAGTGGCTAAATATTTAGCCAGCATGCTTCTGGGACACGTGCTGACAGCACTCTTCTTGTACCAAGTTATTAAACGTGATTAAAGCATCTAAAAGATAAGAGTTTTTCAAATAATTGGTGCTGTTTATTATTCTATGATTGTCACAGTATACCTAGAGCACAGGCTTTGCACAATTTACCGTCTTATTGAATATTTAATTAAGCTTTTAAAATATAAACTAAACTTAACCATAAAACATTGATAAATAAAACATTTTCCTAAAACACTTTGGTTTTGTTTAATTTAAAATTATTTCATTACATGAATCTTAAATAAATGTTTTTCAAGTTGTTATTGTCCTTATGTTGATAATCAGTTGCGCTCGCAATTTATTGATTAATATCATGAAACGCTTATGCTTATACAATAGGCTATAAAAATATTATAACTTTTCTTAATTAATTTTATATTAGGTAGAGTATACGATACTAGATACTGGGAGTGTGTGCTATGATGGCACAGTCCGAACACTGACCACTCAACAAACAACATTATAAGTACTTGTTTTTATTTCACATTTACTTGTCTAATATTAAACAACGGTTTCTTACATTCTTACATATGAGACGCCGACACTTTGTAACATTTTATTTCCTCTTTGTCATAGTGGCCAGTATTTTACTTTAATTGTGAAACTTGATTATTATTATACAATTTAGTTAACATTTAAGAGGGAGTTTTGTGTTATTAAATGTTTAGTAAAGAGTAATTAACTTGTAACAAACTTAAATGTGTGTTATTTCTTTTAACCTAAGATTTTTATATGTCCATTTATTTTAATGTCATTATTTATTTCCAGTTTTTTATGTCTTTAAATTTACTTTACATAATTCTAAATATTTTGAAATATACAGCCAATTTAAAATAAATAAGAAAACCGTCTCTTCCCCCTCTTATTATAAGTAAAAATTACCAAAACAGGTGTTGTACCGTGTAACTATCATAGAAACACTGATCCGGTCAACTTCCGGATCAGTGTTTAAATATTAAAATATAGAACTTTAATATTTTCTAGTAAAAAAAGGAGTGGTCAGTAAACTAACCAGTATTCTTAACTAAAGGTAAGAGATGCACAGAGGCTTTCTGGTTAAATATTTAGCGACCACCTATGTAATATATACAAATTACAAAATATTGTTTAATGTATTTTTAAATAGATACTAAGTGTTACTAAAGAAGTTTCTATTATTAAATACAAGACTTGTTGAAAAAAAGGTGTGCTCATTTCAAGCACTTTTGTGGTGGCTAAATTACTAACCACTAAGGGTTAAAGCAAAAGTTTATAAATTTGTAGTAAGCACTCAGAACCAAACATTGGTGGCTAAAATTGCAACCAGTAACCTATAAATGGTTTTAAGGCATGCCATTTTGCTCTACATAATGTTTGTAAATTATATGACATGCTTACAATCAATTGACATGTGACGGAATATAAGCAAGATTCTGTTGTTGATTTTGTATGTTTTGTTTAATCTTAGTTTTAGTTGCCCTCTGACAATTCTTGTTATAATTTAGTTTCTAAAAGAGGTTTAATCTAACAATGGCATTGTTTCCAGGGACAACATGAAAGAGTGTGTCAAGACAGTAAAGGAGGTAGACATGGCTTCTTACATATCTAGCTCAAAGTAAGTGAAATAAAATTATATTTCAATAAAACGTAACTAAATAATTGATAGTAAAATGTAAAGGTATATTACATCTATTCTGTTTCCTTTTATGCAGTAATTCAAGCCACCAATGTAACAAAGGTTGAAAATAGTTGTAAAATATTGATTCCAATAGTATTTTCCAAAACAATTTTTAGTGCCAGACTGTAATTCAAATTTTGGTGCTTCAAAGTTTACTGTTTGAATGTGACATAGTAATGTTCAGACAGGTTGCGCTAGTTTTACCCCGCAGCAGTCCGACCCTGCATAATTTTCATAACTTTTGAATTTAAATTTTGTAACATATAACAAATACAATATTGGTTCTAATATAGATAGTTATCTTTTTGATGAGTCCTTGATATTTTGTAGTTTTTCATGATACGACTACCTAAGAAAAACAAATAGTTGGATTATCGTAACCTAACTGTACTGGTACGGTATAATTAAATTTTATGAAAAGTATGAATATGGATAAAACAACTAAACAATTTAGTTCTATTGCATTATATAAAAAAATATTTTATATGTAAATTAATAGTTTTTATATTTTTTTAATTAAATTTAATAATTTTATTAATTTTTTAGGGTAAAATTAGCGGAGCCTTTGGAAAATGGACCTGATGAAACATACAACCCCGCTGAACATAGGAAGTTTAAGCACGCATTGGGGTAAGTGGTTATTACGCTTTGCTAGGGTTAAATCTAAATCAAGCAAGTAAATCTAATTCACAAGATCAAAAAAATGTGAACATTTAATCTTGAACTGTCAACTATTTAAAACATACTCCAGTGTTTCATATTCTCCAGAAACCCTGATGATCTACTGTTCTCCCTATCTACAAAACCACACCTGTATTTTCATTTTATTTTTTTCATTCTGGCGGTAACCAGCCAGAATAAATATTCAAACATGTGATGGCTAAAAATTGTATAAATATACAGTACTTACTTAAATAATAAATACATTTATATTTAATACTAAACTAAACTAATTAATGTGCTAAAGGTTCTCAGTTCGATCCCAATCAGAGTCAATACATTTTGAGAAGGATCAGCTGATAACCACCGGCTGTTCATTTGTCATTGGGCTATTAATTAATGACACTTTCTAAGGAATAGTCGGCCTTAGTTTGTAACAATGACTACATTCGCTCATCTACACTCATCACACTCATTCGAAATCCATATTCGCCCATATCTTGACGATCGGCGTCTTATGAATAAATAAATAAAAAAAAAAAAAAAATAAAAAACCAAGATCAAAGAACAAACAGTAACAATTAATAAAACTCAATCATGTGTCTATAAAACATAATCTATAATTACAACAAAAATATCTACAACAATAATTAACAATCATAAAAAATCAACAGTTTATAGGTAATATGAAAAAAAATGGAAAATACAAGTATACAATACTACATTAAATGACTACCAACAACATCATAAAATATCAGTAGAGAGTGAGAGTACAAAGTAACAATTACCAGATAATAACACAATAAGGAGATGGGATCAAGTAAACAGTTTAAAAAACTAGACTAAATTAAAAGACTAGTTTAGAGCTAAACTAGTTTAGACTTGCACTTCAAATCAAGCACTAAAAATTACATACAGGAAGTTACAAAAATACAACATATTTCTCTTGTTGCTTTTTCCAAATGAAAAAAAGACATAGGCCCTACAATTTTGAATATGGAATGATGATATGATAAAAAGCTGTATGGAGAAAGATACAGCCCTGTATTATCTGAGCTGAAAGCATTTCTGTAAGTTCATAAGCAAAATCACAGAGTATGTAAACTTTGACAACATATAAATATATATAAAATAATGAGAGGTGCTTTTGATTGTATTTTACTTTATTTTTAAGTTACAGTTTTCCCCTTACAATCAACTGTTTGGGTGTTAGATGGAAAATAGTTCTTCAAATTTAGCAGTTAATTCTTAGTTCTTTTTTCATCTTTGTATAAAAAGTTTACAAGGTTTAACATGACAAATGTAAGAAGGAGACTATGAGACAGTCATTATCATGGTTCTTGTCTCCTTTTTGTCATAACTGTTTGTACATGTTTTGCTGATGCCTGATTGTTGTTTAAGTGCAAATTGAATGTCTTCATGTGATGTTTCGTAAACCATCTTAACAGCAGTTATAGTGCAAGCTCAGAACAAACGGCTTATGCATTCTGTACTGAATTTACAGACTTAAGGGCATTTTCCTAGTGACGTCTCTGGCCTTTTTACGCTGCCAGTTTCATGCTTTGCAGTTGTTGAAAGCACTGGTTCTTAACAAAACAAATGAGACCGTTTTCCTAGTGACGCATTTTTCAAATTTCTGCAAACCGTGCAAATTTATGCAAACCGTACTTCACTGAGAACAGTCAGTTGCCATAGCACACTGCTCAACTAACTACTGATCAGATTCTTTGAAGCTATTATGTTTATAATTATTTATTTTTGTGATGATTAAAAAAAATGTTACTTAAGTACCGTACTATTTCACAAACAATTATTTTTTATTTTCTTCAAATACGTGTAATTTACAGACAAATCAAATCAAAATTCAACCTCCACTCAAGGTTTTACCCAAAAAAAAAAAAAAAAAAAAAACTCAACTCAAGGGTTTAATCAAAGAGAAGAAGGAAACAAAGGTCCCATTCAATATTACGCTACATGTGTATCGAGTAGTTATTTCCCTACTTTGCCATGCAAAGACAGGGCCATCACCTAGTCAGTCTCTTTTACTTCCCCCAAATCCTCAAAGGATTAACGTAGCAATTATTACTACAGATGTATAAAATGTACATTAGTTGTAATATACTTACAACTGCCACTAAAGAATTCCCTGCGGCCATAAGAAAGCGACCTTTGTATCTTTTTCTCTGTGGTTTAATACATATTTAAAAGTTATGGTAAGTTTCATTGCCACAGATATGGGTTCTGTACTTATTTGTTGGTTTCAAAGTTATGTCATCGTCATTCATCTCGTCTTCTTTGAACAACAACACTCAACTATCAGACAATGTTTTCTTGGATTCTGAGCAAAGTGGTGCTGTCAGCTTGTAACACAGCACAATAGCAGATTTGTAGGAAAGCTTTCTTGCGTCTCAATTTATAACATTCTACTCCTGATTGTGCTGTGCCCTTTAAGTTTATCAACATCATTACTGAAATTAGAGGAGAAGGTACATTTAACTCAGTAATGATAGGAAAGGTGCATTATTAGTCAGTGGACAGATTTATTAATTTATTATGTTGATTAATTTTGTTAGTTAAGAAAGAATGTTAACTGTTAAAATAACATTTTATGTTAGTCATTTCTATAAATATAATTGCTTATTATACTATTATTATTCTTCTTCTTAGATATGAGATGCCAAAACAATTTTGATTCATCAGACATCTATACGCAATGAGCGTGAATAAACACTAAAACCATTTAATTGCATAGTGAAAATTATTACTGATGTGATCGAATAGATAGGATTATCATGATTATAAAGAATTTGCTGAAAGTAAAAACACTCTCAGTTTAAGAAATTATCATTGAGTTAAAATAAATTTCCCTTTTAGGGGTTCTAAAGTGACGAAGTCTGATAATATGTAATGAATCGACAAATTTACCTTGATTAGGAAGGGAGCTAATTTCAATACCTATATAGTAAGAATCATTTCAACCCATGAAATCAATGAATATTTATTTTCAGAACGGCTGGAGCACTGTTCCACATGATCAAGGGCAGTATGGGCTCTGGGATCCTATCAATGCCTATTGCTTTTAAGAATGGAGGTCTATGGGTGAGCTTAATTGGAACTATATTTGTAGGCCTCATCAGCACTCACTGTGTCTACATTTTGGTAAGTTCTTTACTGACCTGAAGATGAAACAGAAAGTAACATTTCACAATAAAACTATACTATTAGTCTACAATGCTCTGGTTACTAGTCAAGTTTTTAAAGATAATCTTGCTATTACTAGAAGAGTATTAGATTACTGACTTGGGGACGAAGTGTTAAGGAGACTGTAGGCGTTAAGTTCTGTGCTTGGTACTCTTAATACCGACACAGTGTCCTTTCTTGGATGCCATCTATGTGGACACTACCAGAGAGAGGTCTGGGATGTCCTTGTTGGGTGGTAGCAGAGTCCAGATGTTGTATAGGAGAGAGAACTGAGCATCAGGGTTGTTAATCAGCTGAAAATCAGACCAATACTATGTGGTTTGGATTCCACGTAATATTTGGAAATGTACTTATACTGTAATAAATATTTGTGTGATATTCATCTGTATCGTTTTTGTTTTATTTTGTTTTTTTTAAATTATAAATTGTATTTCTACCAACATTGTATTGCAACATCTAATCATATCTTTATGGCCAACTCATTCATTAATAGTAGGTTCAAGTATATCTTACTTAATAAAACTTTTGGGAAGATATGAAGATCAGTTAAGCCTTTTGTTTTTACTGATGAGACAAGCTTTCTTCTTGGAAACATACAGGCCAAGTGCTTTTAAGCACCTCTCTGAACAAATATACATTGAAAATCATCTAATCAATGTATGAACTATAAAGGTTAAAATTGTATCTTTTTTATAACAAATATTGACTATACAAACTCTCATTTTTTATTTGTTAAATTTAAGGAATTAAGTGTGCATATTAGGAGATGAACTGTTTTATTATTATTATTATTATTCATTCATTATTAAGATGCTGATTTAGAGATATAGGTGAATATGAGAGGTGAATGAGTGTACATGAACGGATGTAGTCATTGCTACTAACTGAGTTCGACTTAGCTTAGAAAGGACCATTTATTAATAACCCAATAGCCAGGGCAACTAAGGGACCTACAACTTTATATGGAATCTGAACCATGTAGTGTTGGTCTGATTTTCAGCTATTTGACAGCTTTATACTCTCTTCTCCTTACACAATATCCTGACACTGACTACCAACCATATGGACACCCCAGACTTCTCTATTAGTGTCCACGTTGATGGCAACCACTGAGCGGCCGCCATGTCCCCCAATTATGATCATAGAACCTATCACCTACAATATCCACAACACTTTGTGCCTAAGTAGCTGGATTACAGCACTGCTCCACCAGTACTCAAACCTATCAGCATTTCAGAATTGCTCTAGATCTTTCAAAATTAAAATAGGGATAACATTTATTGAGGGAGCAATATTTTCTTGTCAATTACAATATTATTGATTGTTCAAGCAGCTTACCTGGAACTACCACTTTTACCACTACAGCTTATCAATACCACTGTTTGTGTATGGGTGAGAGGGTGGGTCAATACCTCTGTTCATGTATGGGTGGGCGGGTGTGTCAATACCACTGTTCGTGTATGGTGGGTGTCAAGTGCAACTACCAAAGGGCTTAGGACAGTGGTAATATACAAGCTAATTGTATATTAGCTTGAATCTAGGTATTCAAGCTAATATACGTAATATACAGGGTGTTCATTTGAAGCTTGTCACATTTGTTGCTTCAATACAGAACAAGTTAACACAGTTATGTTTAAGGGGATCTTTACTACTTATTGGAGGAACCAAAAAGAAAATATTTTCCAAAAATGGAGAGTTACCTTTAACACCCCCTCACCCAAATACAATATTTTCAAATTGCAACCTATACTTTATAGTACCCCTAATGAAAGTCCATTAAAAATCTAAAAATGTTGTAAAAAAATGTTTGAGTCCTCAAAATAGGGGTGGCATATTTTATCACTTTTATAACTTTAAATGATATGTTTTTCACTGGAACTATCCATGTTAGACAGGTTTTAATACTTTGACAAAGTTTTATAGTATAAAAAATATTAGAGGTACTACAAGGTATAGGTTGAAATTTGAACATTTTGAGTTTGGACGAGGTGGGGGTTAAAGGTAGTAACCTACTTTTGTAACTATTTTCTTGTTGGTTCCTCTAATAAATAATAAAGGTCCTCTTGAACAAAACTTTACTAACTTGTTCGATATTGAAGCAACAAATGTGTGGCACGTTTTCAAATGAACACACTGTAGATAAAAACTTGTAAATCTAAATATCACTCCTTCAGGTTTTCGGAGACTTGGAGATATTCTCCCTGTTGTTATACATGTAACCCTTTTATCCTGACCATCCTCTAAAAGGTTGGCTCTCAAGGTATCTAAAGAAGCACTCTCAAGGAAAAAAACAAATCAGACTTACAATCGCTTGCTATATTATCCTGGTTTATAATACTTGTCATGTTATAAGAACAAACTAAAAAATTCATAGAACCAAAGGGGTTAATACATTTTTCTTTGTCATAAACAAAGATCTACAATACAAAAGTTTTATTGGTCTCAATTTAAAGAAAAACCTGTTATATCCATTGATTTAAATTATTATGTCTTATATTTGAGCCAACTTTGCAGTACATCAGTATTTTATTACTTTTTATTTCTTTAGCATGAACTATTAATAATACCAAAGGCGTTGTATTAACTAAAGTTTCATCCGTTGTCGGCAGGTGTATTGTTCTCAGGAGCTATCAAGGAGGGTGAAGCGTCCCTACCTCAGCTACTGTGATACCGCTGAGGTTGCCTTCATGTCTGGACCTCAGGGTCTTCGGAAATATTCAGCAATTGTGAGGTGAGGATCAGCAAGGCTCATAAGTTTTTTTCTGTCTCCTTTAAGGATGTTCGGTGAAACATTATTTTAAATTTTTTGTTTTACAAGTGTTTGTCTTCTTTTAAGTAATAAACATGTTGAGGGAACAAATAAAAAAAAAATTTTTATGGAGATATGGCTAACTAAGATGCTAATTTGACCTTTATAGGTATATTACTCATTTAGAAATCGTGCTCTATATTTTATTAATATTTTGAGAATACAGTGCACAAAAGGTACTAACCAACCTTGTGTAAAGTAAAACATAAAAAAAAAAAAATAAATTAAAAATACAGAAACCAATTATTTTTCTATAATAACACATGTAAAAATGTTGAATTAAAATTTGTATAGTTATGTTTTTTTTTTTTTTTTTTTTAAGAAGAGCCGATCTCCTTCTACCTTTGGTTGAAAAAGTAGATTAATAATCTACTAGTTGCTCTGTCTAGGGTCTTTGATTGCGTTGATCAGGGGATTCTGGTTGAGAAGCTGAAGTTTTATGGAATTGGTGGTACTTTTTGAGGTGGCTGAAATATTTTCTGGAAGATCAAAAACAGAAAGTGGTAGTTGATGATTGTGCATCTAGCAACTTCAAAAAAGTAATTTCAGGAGTCCTCAGGGCTCCATACTAGGCCCTTTACTTTTTTATGATATACTGCAATGACCTCCCTGAGACGGCTTTTGAAGCTAAAATTCTTATGTATGCAGATGATATATCAATAGTTGCGTACAAAAAGATAAGAAAGATCTTTCTCTCTCTCTCTCTCTCTCTCTCTCTCTCTCTCTCTCTCTCTCTCTCTCTCTCTCTCTCTCTCTCTCTCTCTCTCTCTCTCTCTCTCTCTCTCTCTCTCTCTCTCTCTCTCTCTCTCTAATAACCTTTCTCAAATTAAATACTGGTTTGAAGCCAATGGACTAAAACTTAATCCTGATAAAACCCAGTATATCAAATTTCATTTAAATCATGTCAATAATCCTCAAACTAACTTCTCTTTTATACCTATGCAACTAAATTCAGTCACCTCAACCAGGTTCCTTGGTCTAGAAATAGATTCTGCTTTGACTTGGTGCTGGCATGTCTTCTGCCTAAATTCAGCAAGGCTTTCTATGCATTATTAGCTTTATCACAGTCTGCTAATTTGAAGATCCTTAGACAAGCGTACTTTGCATACTTCCATTCGCTAATTTCCTATGAGTTAATATTCTGGGGTAACTTGTGCGAATCATTTCGGGTGTTTTTAACTCAGAAACGGGCTGTTAGATTGCTTGCAGGTGCAGGCTCAAGAGAACCGTGCAAACCCCACTTTCAAAGATTGGATATTCTCCCTTTACCTTCTCTCTTCATTTTTCAATGCTTTAACTTTTTTAAATCAAACCGCGATAGATATTTAGTAAAAACCATCAGCACAATCAAATTTTACAAATCAAAAATTTACAACAAATTCCCAATATTCTTAAGAAATGAACCTAGTCTAAGTAAATCAAAGAGATTGGCTTTTGAGTTTCTTTTAGAACACTCCTTCTACAGTGTTGACAAATTTTTCCCCCTCCCACAAGATTGGATAATTGAGTCACTTAAACATAATTTATATGTCAATTTATTTTTTTAATTAAATGTTGTGACCACATGATGTTACTTTCCTTTTCTTATAAACTCTTAGTTTTATTACCTAATGACATGTGAGCATGCATTGTGATAACTGATGGCTCATTTGTCATATTATGACAATGTAATAACATTACATACTATGTATGTAATGTTAGTTTTAAATTAGTTTTTAATGACAAATATTCTGCCTTTGCACTTGTGTGCATGTTAAGGCGTGCCAGATGCTGTATAAATAAATAAAAAATAATATATAAAAACATTGGTAGAGTTTACTAAAAATGAGGGAGTTATGTACTTATGCACAATTTGCAAGGTGGGACAGGTGGGAATAGGGGGTAGTGAGGGGAGGGAATCACACTTCATGTGTGTTAGTGAGGCAGACTCTTTTTCTATTCCCAGC
Source organism: Stictocephala bisonia (assembly GCA_035578905.1). NCBI lineage: Eukaryota > Metazoa > Arthropoda > Insecta > Hemiptera > Membracidae > Stictocephala > Stictocephala bisonia. The sequence goes on along the minus strand of JAQJVL010000017.1, from coordinate 5,159,136 downwards.
AACAGTTGCGATTCAATCTAGAACTTAATTATTTGGAGCGTTCAACTGGGCACATGAATGAATTCCTTTTTACATGCAGTGATTTTCAAACTTAATTCATCAGGCATCAATATCCAATTTTGTTAGTAAGGTCTTTCTTCAGTCATCAGTAGGTAAACCTATTCCACCCAATTTTCTAACTTGCATACATATTCCACATTCTTAATAAACAGAAGAAAGTGTTTAAGTGTTGGCTTTGCCTTGGAGGCCAATACTTTATACTTTATTTCTCGGTTATGTGGGTTTGTATGTGTAGTATGAATGTTAATTTGCCAAGGTCAGCCAGTGCTGATATATTGTATAGGTATATAATATTCTGCTATGTATGTGCTGTATTACTACATTTTATAGATTGCTCTACATTTGTATTACATGTGTTACTATTGAGAAATAAAGTTTTGTTCTTCTTTAGAACATTCTAGAAGTCCTATCCACACTCTCCCTACGTCATAACTGTATAGAATATTTAATATATCCACCTTCCTTGACAAACATAATATTCTAATCAGTGAACTAGTTGTTCTTAAAATGTTTAAGAACGTCTATAGAATTTAAGATCATTGTCACTTCTCTCACACACAAGCATTGTAGACGCATTAAGTTATTTTAAACTTGTAACTGTAATTTATTTTGTTTCAGAGAGTTTGTTGATATTTCTTTGATGGTCACTTACTATTTTGGGATCACTGTATATATTATATTCATCGCCTCTACCTCTAAACAGGTAAGTCATATTTCTATTTTACGTTGTACTTAATTAGTAACAATATAATGCTTTCGTAAGCGTATCATATTCAAATAATGATTTACTCGTAAACATAGTGGCACAGTACTGTAACCCAGCTATTTCGTGACAGTCTTATGGAGATTGTAGGTGATAGGTTCTATGCTGTCCTCTTAATAATAACATGGGGTCTGCTCAGTGGTTGCTATCGGCATGTATACTACTAGAGAAATAAGCGGTGTCCGTGTTGGGCGGTAGTCAGGGTCTAGATGTTCTGTATGGAAGAGAACTGAGTATCAGGCTTGTCAGTTAGCTGAAAATCAGACATATTATATGTAGTTCGGATTCCACGTATAGTAGGTCACTTAGTTGCCTTGGCTACCGTGCTATTAATAAATGGCTGTTTCTAGGTAACAGTCAACTTTAGTTACTAACAACGCCAACACTCGTTTATCTAAACCCATCCACCTCTTATATCCGCCCATATATCTACGAGCGGTGTCGTACTAATTAATAATAATGAATAGATTAGATTTATAATATATTCTCCCCAACTATACTACAAACCTTTAGGTAAGTGTAAAATAATAGGCACATATTAATGTAATAATTAAGTAATACCAATAAACGAGAACTAGTAAGTTCTAGGGCCAAACTCTCCAATACTTTACAGAGCAGCATTTCATAAACAATTTTGTAAGGGCAAAGGTTCCCTTCTGCCACTGAAATCCATACATCGCTAAATATAACATACAGGTTGTTTATTGTCTGGCCCATTTATAGTGTTTAACTTATTTCATCAAAATTTACTGACCTTCCTACTATTTCTGTTACTGATCTTCCTAACTTCTAACTCAAGGAAATGATCTTCTTTAATCATTATCATCCATTGAAGTTTCTGTTCATGAGTAATCCTACACAGCCTCCTCCATTTTTGCCTATCGCTCCAGGTTTCCTTTTCCTCCGCTTGTCTTTTTTGAATTCCTCTTGTCTCCACATCCTTCTTCTCTTGGTCTTCCCACCTACCTTTCGGTCTTTTTCTTTGTTCTTCCTCCCATTTCCTTTTTCTCCAGGGCTATCTTCGGCCATCTATTACTTCCTCTCCTCCTCACATGCCCCATCCACTGATTCCTTCTTCTTTCTATTGTCTCTTGTAGTGGTATCACTTTCAACCTTTCTCTGGTTATTTTGTTCCTCATTCTATCTATTCCGTTAATTTTCTCTATTCATCTCTATAAATATCTTCTATAAAAAATCAATCATTGTCTTTTTAACAAATTATAAAATAGTCCTTTATTTAAAGATGAACTAGTAAAAATTATTATTTACAGTTGAATAAACAGATCAATAAATTGCCTACGTACTTCAAAAGAAGTTTTATAAGAATTGTATTTCATCAAAGTTTACAGCTTAATTATCTATTTAATCAGAAAGTGAGAATGGCTGATAAGAAAACAGTAAAGATAAACAAAGGAGATGATTTATTTCGTGTTATAGACTTCGATATCAGTATTTTTACATATCCTCAGGCTTTGTCACAGACATTCAATTTGACTGTATTAGTTAAATACAGAAAACTATGCAAATTGAGCCCAAAACTGTTTTTAAAGTGCTTTGTCAATAACTACTTGTTAGTGAATATGTTGGACCTTATAATACTGTATCAGTACTCAGCCAACTAATTAAGTGCAACAGACCCTAGTGAAGTTTAGTATGTCCTTTGTGAGAATAATAATAATACTTTATTTGTTGTAGACTTCGTATTCCAAGTATCGACAATGTCAAGCATTATGGTCAAGACCAAGTCGTACACATGCACAAATGACTTTGAATATAAAACAGAGAAATACAGTCCTAGTGACTCAACAAATTATAGTTTAAACTATCTGTTTATGAGGAAGAATCGTACGAAATTTGTGAAAATAATAGAATAGAAATACAAGGTTGATAAAACATTAATAATAGATGGTAAAATAGTTACCTCAGTTTTGTTCCACCACCAATCTTACGTTATTATAACACTACCGGTTTCGAAGGATGTCCTTCATCTTCAGGTGCACTTTCTTGGGCTGAACTTAACACACTAAAATTCAAATTCTTTCACTTGACAGTTTGAGTTTGAACCACCGATAGATTTAGAGGGTGTTGGTGGTGTTTCCAATCTTACCTTTATTGAATTTAAAAATTTTCTTTTGTGTTTCTATGTTGTATTATTCTACCAAAAATTTCGTTACTTTGAAAATCAGTCTGTTCATTTAATATTTGTAGAGGTTTTATTGCAAGAAAGGAATAAACTGAACGTTTATGAACAGTTTGAAATATATAAATCAATAAAACAAAATCATTAAATGAACAGACTGATTTTCAAAGTAACGACATTTTTTATACAATATACAACATAGAAAACACAATAGAAAATTTAAAAAATTCATTAAAGTAAGGTTGGAAACACCACCTTCTCCATGAATCACCAACCCCCTCTAAATCTACTTTGCAATTGCTCTAACAGCTTTATTGTAGAATTAACACTTCAAAATTTTATTACAATTTTGCAGAAAAAATAAACTAACTCAAAGTAGATTGGGAATAGTTCAAATAACCTGACAAGAGGTAGTTGTTTGGGACACATGAGGTTTGGCGTTTTAATAATAAAAAAAGACTAATAGAATAAGAGGTAGACAAAACCTATATTTCTTCTTAGGAAAGAACTGAGGATTATCTAAATTTCATATTAAGCTACAAGGGGCCCAATATAGAGATAGATTTGTCAGAAGCACACTGAAGATAGGGTCCGATGCCAGATTTTACCACCAAATTACAGTAAAAAGTTGCATTTAAAAGCTATGTGTAAAGAGAAGAACAATAAATCTATTGCCAGCGTGGTGGCTCAGTGGGTAAGGCTTCAGACTGCAGAGGGCAAGGTCCAGGGTTGGAATCCCCTCTGAGCCAATAGTTGGTGCTTCGAAAGCCCATGTGAACTGGCAAGTAAAGTTTTATTTTGAAAAAAAAATGTAAATAACATAAAAAAGTACCCAATCTTTGGTTAGATAGAGGAGAATGTAGGTGTGTAGCTTGCAGTACAGCCACCTCCTCTTGATGAGGTCCGGCTTGCTTAAATAATATCAAATAATATGAAACATTTGAAGAGCTATAAAATTTAAGAGACAATGCACCATAAAATTACATTGGTTACATTTTTTAACTCCAAGAAAATGGGGATATTTATGTTTTTTATTGTGATTTTCAATGAGGTTGCACACAACTGGAGTATCTCTTTTGAATGCACAATTTTTTTTATTAAAAAACCTATGTTGTAAATAATTTTCACTAGAGGCGTAAAAAGTAAACATTCAAAGCAATGTTTAAAATTATATTTTTAATTATTAGGTATTTTTCATAATTTGAGGATAAATTCAAATTCTTTTCTTTCATGTACATATCAACATTTCCGGACTGTAGAAACACTATTAACACAATATTTTTCACACTAATCTTTTTCATTTCATGTCTAAAATACGATAGTTAATTTTCTCTGCCTGGGCAGTCAGTCTGTTATGAAGTAACCTTCAATCAATATCAACTATTGCTTCAAATAGTTGATACTGATAGTTATGTTAGTTATATAGTTGATATTGATATGCTAAATAGTTCAACTTTTTAGCAAATAGCTAAAAAAGTGTACCTAATAACTTCTGCTCATCTGGAATTAAAAAGTAACTCTAAGGTTAACATCTGGTATTGTTTATTATTGTGCTAACTTTTCTTGAATAAAGTTTAGCCATGCTTCAAAATGTTCCTTAACCAATTGAACATTTATAGAATTGTTTTAATGCTATTAGATATTTTATATTTATTACTGAAGTAATCGTATTCACCAATGTTGGTTATACATACATGTGTAATTTTAGAGTTTTTTAATCTTGTATAGTTTCTTTATTCTACTAATTCCAATTCTGTGTTCAGTAACACATGTACTGGATAACCTAAAGCATAAACAATCACTTCTTTAGCGAAAAGAGTGCAATTCAAATCGTCTTTTATCTAATTTCTTTCTCTTTTTCAGGTTGTCGAAGCACACTTTGATGTTCATCTCGGTACCCGCTTGTACATTTTGATTATATCCATCATTGTGATACCTTATGGCAGTATCAGAGAACTCAAGTTCTTGGTACCATTTTCCTTCTGTGCCATCGTCTTTCTTATATTTGGTTGTGGCTTTGTCCTCAATGACGTTTTCTCAGACCTGCCTCCTCTTTCTTCAAGGCCAGGCTTTACCAATCTTCAGAAACTTTCTCTGTTTTATGCTACTGTTTTATTTGCTTTGGAGGGAATCGGAACTGTGAGTAATTTATTATTTTTATTAAAGAACAAAATATTTAAATCTTTGTATATTTACTTTAAGTTTATAACGTTTTTATCTATGTATAAAAAATACGATTACTGAGGGTGAGAGAAGGTTTTTTCTTTGGATTCAAGAAGAGTTTTCAGCACAACATAGTCTATCAAAAACTGAAGATAAACACAAAAAACAAAATTCAAAAGCATTTGTAAAGGAAGTACTATGTATCTTGCTCTACATGGGTAGTTTTTTGACAGTATCAAAAGACTGTCTGGAGCTCAGACAATATAATAGTTCTGTCCAGCATTATAATTTATTTATTTTTACAATAACAAGAAAAAAGCAGCTGCCCCTCCTCTTGCTCCCTTCCCTAAATTTTCCATCGAGTGCCATTCATCCATAAATAATTACTATCATTCCAACAGCAATAGTTACAGTTTTCATTGCTAAGATTTTTTTAAGGAGCGGCCAATATCCTTTTTAATCTTACTCCATCCATTTTCCATAGATTATTGATCTGTGCGAGGAACTTATCTGACAGAGTAAGTGGGAGAACCGGTACAGTAAAAAGTGAACATTACTGATAAAAACTCACAATCAAAGCCTGCGCTGTCTAAAAACTTAGATTCTAAGTTTTGGCGCCTTAAACCACTCAGCCACTGGCTCTCCCTTTTATACTTGTTATTTTCTGTATATCTTTATCTGGCTGGTTATTGTTGTAGTTATTTATTATTGTCTGTTGTTACTGTTTGCTCTTGTTATGTTTAGCATGTTGTTTTTCTTTTAATTTATTTTAGCGATTTTTTGAGTATATCACCAGATATCACCAGTATATTACATACAAAATTATATTATTTCCGTTTAAAAGAAGATGATGGTCAGATGGTGAAATGAACTTTTTATGAATGAACTTATCAGTTTTATTACACTTATAATTCTTGTTTTACCCTTTATTCATTTTAAGTATCATATAAATATTAATGTTTTTTAAGGTATTTCCAATTGAGAATGTGATGAAGAACCCCCAACACTTCCTTGGGTGGGGTGGAGTCCTCAACGTGGCAATGACCTTGTTAACAGTCATGTACACAGTTATGGGATTCTTTGGTTACCTCCGATACGGTGAAGCCACGCAGGGGAGTGTCTCCCTCAACCTAGGACCAACAATGTAAGTTCCTCTAACATAGGCCTACTTATATGTGTCGGTAATATCTCGAAGGCACTAACTTGAGGAAGGAGAGGCAATTATTTTATAGTAATATACATGTCTACAGGGTGGTTTTGAACCACACCAATCATTACGCATGTACAAACATTATATTTTGTGACATTCAAAACTGTTGGAAGTTATTTGACGTCCAAGCTAAGCAGGTTAACTAAAAATTCTTAACGAGAAGCTGGTCATCTGATACATAATTTAACATTGTCTTTTTCTCCTTAATCTGATTTATGTGCATATTATAACTGAATGTTATCCCGTCAGTTTATTACTGTGACCAGATGATTGTTTATTTATGAAAACAACTGTAAGTTACATTATTTTAGATCTAATCTAGTAAACAGTAAACATTTATTTTTCTAAAAACCAAAGAAAAAAGTTTCATCTCTAATAGTTCATAACCGACTAAGCCACAGCAAGGTGTGCTCGGGTTAAGCTTATATAAGATGACATTTGTAAAACGATGTTTATCCATTGCACCATAGGTCAGGAGAGATTGTGAAGATACTGGTAGCGCTCAATGTATTGTGTTCCTACGGACTATGCCTGGTTGTGCCGTGTGGGACTGTCTGGCGTAAACTAGACCCCAGAGTGCCGGAGAAGCACAAGACAACAGCCTACTACACCATGAGAATTCTGCTCATAATTGGCACCAGTATGTATTCTAATTAATGTATTTACTCTCTGATAACTTACAGCATACTGTACTACAACAAACAACTTTGGTTAAAAAAAATATTTTACCAAAGTAGGAGGAATAAGGAAGGAACTGACTAGGTGCTGGCCAAGCCATCCACATGACAAACTGGATAAATAATTACTAGACACACCATCTTGACACACATTCAGCTTACTATAGTGCAACCTCTGTTTCTTTCTTCTCTGTGTTTTTTCCAGTGAGACAAGATAGTAAAAGTAGAAATATAAAAAGTAAAAAATCATAATGGACCTTCAATTTTAACGATGTATTTCATACCTTTCTAAGCTTATGTGTAGCAATGTCATGTAGTTTGTTACCGATGGGATCTCTGAAAATTAACCTTGAGATATTTCATGATCATTTGTAATATTTATATATTTAATTACGTAAGGCAAATTGGTTGCGTCAAAATTCCAAGCGCTACACTCCATCTACGGCTTTCGGAAATGGCATATTTTAGAGCTATGATATTGTAGATGGCGGAAAAAATAAAAGTTTTGCGATCCATCTTAAGGGATTCGCCCCATTAGCCCTCAAAGTTCCCATGTTCATCTTATGGGAAGAAGGTTTCTAACTTCAGTGTGTTTTATACTGTATGTATTAAATAGTCCATCTGTTAATAAGACAAATGAAATATTCCAGCTGTTGATGTTTTATACCATAATTAACAAGGCACAAGGCCAAACCTTTTATAAGAAGCTGGTATTCAACTGAACGAACCAGTGTTTACATATGGGCAACTTTATGTTTGATTTTTCAAAACTATTAATAATTATACATTGAATATTTAACAGCAACATTTAATTTTATATATTTAGAAGCTTTTGCCCGTACAAACCACTAGTTAATGTTTTTATTTTATTTTCCAGCACTATTTGTACTTTTTAATTTGAAAACATAAACATTCGTGGCCGTACTTAAAGTTGCAATAATGTAACATATAATAGAGCCTCGTTTTAAACATTCGTCGCCGTACTTAAAGTTGCAATAATGTAACATATAGTAGAGCCTCGTTTTAAACATTCGTCGCCGTACTTAAAGTTGCAATAATGTAACATATAGTAGAGCCTCGTTTTAAACATTCGTCACCGTACTTAAAGTTGCAATAATGTAACATATAGTAGAGCCTCGTTTTAAACATTCGTCGCCGTACTTAAAGTTGCAATAATGTAACATATAGTAGAGCCTCGTTTTCTGATTTCCTGTTTTAACCGAGACACTCGTTTCAAAAACAGTATTTTAATAACAATTTTCTGAAAATAATGTATCAAATTATTGTTCTGTAATGACAAAACTACCTTACCTGATGAGGTTTTTTTCCCAAACAGCGAGCTATTTTATTGCTAACTTTATGTTGAGTGGAGACTGTACCATGTGAGCAGGCTACATAACTTTGTTGATTTGTTGAGTGTATGGTATTTTTAGAACAGACAGCGCTTGAAGGTAGGGGATACAGGGATCGTTAGAGTCATACACTCTTATTCAGTAGTTTCCTGACTGGTAACATGTTTTAGTTTGTTGTATTAAAGTTGTTTGTGTTACTTCATTGTGCAAGGTATATTTATCATATGACAATATCTGCTAAGTTAGGTTAAGAAATCGTTTAGGATATATATTAATAATTTTATTAAAGCTATTGGTTTTTTTTTCAGTGTGTTTGGCATGTACAATACCTGACCTTGAACCATTTGTGGGTCTCGTGGGAGCCATTTTCTACTCAACACTCGGGTTACTGTTCCCAGCAGTAATTGACACAGTTACTTTCTGGAAAGAATGGGGTACTTTGAACTGGAGATTATACAAGAATCTGTTTCTGGTGTTGATGTGGTTTATAGCCCTCACCGCCGGTACAGAAGCAAGTTTGGCCAAGGTGTTTGAGACAGTATTCTGACGGAATAATCCTCACAAACTGCTGGACATTTATAATGTAATATCTAACATTTGGGAATGCAAACAGAGTGAAAACTAAATCTCTCTACCATTCCTCAATTGAGTTTCCTGTCTGTGATATTTTTATAATAACAGACATTTAAAATAATTAATTTTTATATTTTTGATCTCAGAAATTTCTTGATGTCCTTTCAACAATGTGCCGAGTTGTTTATCAGTTATGTTGGTAGTCATAATAATCACTTCATTTTATAGAAATTAAATTATCGATTACAATAGAATATTCTTTAACACATTCAGTGCGGGCAACTCCCATTAGAGCCGGCCGTGCTCTACTCAGGTGCTGCTGACTCCCATTGTTTGTCTATTTACGTCAGGTGATGTTAACATAAATGGTACTCCGCTGGTTCGACATTTTCAAATATTTCAACTGATAATCAAATTATTTCATCAAATAAAGTAATTTTGGTATTATTTTGTATTATTGGAGAGTTATAAACAGTTATTTGCAACTTCGAAAACATGAGTCATGCTTGAAATGTTGCCGACTCCCATGGGAGCCAAAAACTAATGACGTAATTCTTTTGGCTAATAACAGAAAAACTTTAAACTTTTACAAGCATTTTACATCAATTTCAAGAGGTCTTAGTATTCTGAAAACATTTATCATTTTGGGGATGTTTTGCATAATTTTCTGTAGCAGTAAATGTGTTACAAAAAACAGGTTAACAAGAAGTGTAATGTAAGAAAATAATATAAAAAGTTTAAATTTTACTGGTTTTTTCGTTCATAAACTGGACAAGTACTTACTGTAAATGTTTGCTTGTTATATCATTGAAAAATATTTTGCTTAAAAGTGTAATCATATTGCATGGTAATTTAATGTCACTTTTGGACATGCTTCTCTTTAGCATAAGATTAGCCGTTGGTGTTCCCTTCCCCAGGAAAATAACTTAACATTTTTACATTTTATAAAACACATAATTCAACAAGTCTAGCTTGATTTCGTTTTCTCTATGTTTTATTCGTGAAGCATTTTAAGATTGTTTTATCTCACTTAAACTATGATTCGGTTTAAGATTTTCTAATGACAGCACCACCTGTTCTCTAGAGATTTCAAAAGTCATGTACATGGCATAATGGAATTAGTTTTAAGACCCTTCAAATACGTCTTGATTTTCATAATTTGAACCACTTAATTTATTTACCTTGTTTCACAAATTGTTGTGCTAATATACACTATTATTAAGTAATGTGCGTATTATTCATTCATAATGATGAAAATAATTTGGTTTTCCTCTAATTTGGCACACAATTTTTTAACGATTTTGAAGACAAATTGTTATGATATAAATTTTCATAAAATTACGTGAGTTTTTCAAGAACTTTCTCACCATGACTTTGCCTAGCTAGGAAGCGAGCTCTCACCTTGGGCGGCATTTTAGAACGTGGCTAAGGTGTAGCACAGGAAAACATCATCAAGGCAATCTCAAGGTTTTCGAAGGACCTTGGATTGGATGAGGTTTGAAGTCCTGTACAGGAGGGCGCACAATAAGCCTTTTTGGCTTAGGTTACCAGGTTTGAAGCCTGGCCCTCCAAACTGTAAAAAAAGTCTGCATAAAATTTTTGCTGACACCCTTAGACCTTTAGCATAATAATTTGTTTCACGGCCATTAATGAAGAAAAACAGTTCCTATTTTTATTTAATAACAAAATACATTGTACTAACTAGAAAGAGAGCTGCGTCAGTTGTGCTACTCCTACTTATTTCTGAAGAATGATTACGCTGTTTTATTGATGTTAATCTTAAAACATCAATTCCTATACTTCCCGTTTAATCTACAATTCTTATGGCAACAGTTAGTAATTTCATAAAAACCTTTTTTTAGAGGCCTTTAAAATAAACATTAATTTATTTATCAATTGAAATTTTGGTCAGTGAAAAGTATGAATAATATGTTATTCATTATGTATAGTAAGTAGTTCCTAGGCATAGTATTATATACTTTTATTTTGTTCTATACTATGAGACACCTGTTGCCATGATGTAACACATGGTGTTAAATTTTATAACAACATCAACATAACTGATTTCGCAGTCAACTTATTTATTATTTGTTGGCTTATAAATATCAGTCTATTTAAATGTTTAGTGCATGTCATAAAAATTAATCTGGTGAGTCATTGTAACATGGTTTCGTATTTTATTGTAATGTAAATTATATTTTTTAGTACTGTTGGCGCAGAAATTATGTGTACACGAGTTGAAGGTTCTTTATTAGGAAACTCGGAGGCGTACGAAAAATCCAATCCCACAATTGTTTTTCTTGGTCGATAGTTTGTAATAACATATGCATTTTGAAATTAACTGTATTATCAGTTTTAATAATTTTTACCCTAATTGGAACAAACAAATGTAGTGGAATTTTAATTAGTTTTCACTGTTCATCAAATTTACACTTTTATTACCTAAAAATCCGCCAATGTATATCTCTTATATTTTAATGAGTGGTTGACAGAAATTCTTTCTATAAGTTTATAAATTTCGGAATTATGTCTTTTCAAGAAAAAAATTTCTTTTCAATATATATTAAAAAAGAAATATCTAAATTCATAAATAATTAGGTAATATACATATATACACAAATTTATACTTTACACCTAGTATTTCTTATTCAGAATCTGACAGAGGTTCCTCTGCATGCCTCTTTTTGCTTTGTTCCTTTGGTCTCCAGAAGTGTTACAGATTTTTATAACAATCTGGATCTACACCAACACCACTTCCTCTTGATATTATACAAAACTATAACATGTTTGATCAACACATAACGACTCTATAGCATCGGCTCGCTCCAAGACGTTAGTACTACAGAGAGGAATCGAACTGCTCACTCCAAACCACTAGCACTTTGAGGGTTAAAAAATGATTGGATTTTTTGTTGGCCTCCTAGTAAACAACCTTCAAACTGGGGTATGCACATTTCTGTGCTTACAGTATAATATATGTATCTTATTTTCCATTGAAAAAGATTATTTTATTTTCACACAATCAAAGATTAGTTTTTTATAACAGGCCAAGTACCTGTTATTATTCAAGCACTTTTTTAGGATAGGAAAACTTGTAGATTATTTTACTCAATTTCAAAGTGTTTTCATAAAATAGTGAAAAATAACCAACAATATTGTCTATTATATTACTACTAATCCTTTTACATAAATGATTTAAAAAAATAGTTTATGTTTTATTTATTATTGTTGTGTGTTCCTTGCATGTATATTTTAATGTTATGTATTGTAAGTATATTTTTAATTTGTTTTGTGGTCATATTACATTTACCATATTGTATTTAATTTATATAGTGATTGATATAGTCTAGTTATCATAATAATTTTTGTGCACTAAAATATCTGAAATAGGTGACTTTAAACAATTTAATAAGTTGTTATTAAATTGTAATAAATTTAATATTCACCATTACTGTATATGTGTGTACATATATATGTAGAAAGTGTATATTTTATTGTTTAAATCTTTTTATTGTTTATGTATGACTCCTTAAGATAAAATTTATTTCATATATACTGTACCTTTGTTTCGTTTATTTATATTAGAAAAACCACTCACCAAACTCAATCATATTAATTCAATACTCTGACACCATTAATGGAAGTGGGAATAGTTGGGGTATGAATGAGAACATAATGCATGTAGCACTTTATAAGTATGAATGAGAAAATTGTAGATGATATGTTAAAAATGTTGAAAAATTATGTTTAATTTTGCAATCCAATTTATATTTTCAAATCAATCAAGAATTGATTTAATTCAATCAACAGAAACATGATGATAATATGGTTTATTCTTCTGCAATGTTTTGTAGCAATGTGAGATAGACTTTAGTTTTTTGCGTTTTAATTGATAATGTTTTTGTTTTTAGATTTCCTTCAATATGAATTGACTTGCTGGTTTATTTTTTCTTAGTGAGTATGGTTAAGGTTCTAGTACTAAGAATAAAATGCTTCATTATTTTTTAAACATTATTTCATTTTTCCCTAATTTTACGAATCTCAAGTTTTACAAAGTCAGCATTAAATAAAATGGTCATAAGTAAATTTTATAAAATTGTCCTTTTCCAAACTAGGTATGTCAATCACAACACTAAAAATACAAGCAAGTACATTCATGCAATTATTTTTTAATGTATACAGAATACATACTTTTTTTTTTATTTTTATTCACAATCTTAGGGATCTGGAACGTGTCAATACAAAATATTCATTATTCATTTCTAAGACACCGATCATAGAGATATGGGCGAATATGAAGGGCGAATGAGTGTGATGAGTTTAGATGAACGAATGTAGTCATTGTTACTATCTAAGTTTGACTTACCTCAGAAAGGACTATTTATTAATAGCCCAATAGCAAGGGCAACTATGTGACCTACAGCTTTACATGGAATCCGAACCACCTAGTGTTTGTCTGATTTTCAGCCAATTGACAAGTCTGACCCTCAGTTCTCTTCTCTACACAACATCCGAAACTTGACTACCATCCAACATGGACACCCCAGACTTCTCTAGTAGTGTCCACATCGATGGCAAACACTGAGCGGACACCGTGTTAGTATTAAGAGGACCGAGCATGAAACCTATCGCCTACAATCTTCCAAACACTTTACATGTAATACTCCTTGGTTTATTACATGGTATATTAAAAAGTTATTACATAGTCTAGTGGTTAGATCACAATTTTGGCAGTTCATATTCTCCTTGACATTGTAAAATGGCATCTTGGAGAGTGGGCAAATGTGACATTTCTTCAAAGTACAGTTTGTTTAGAATTCAGTATATCAATGGAGATATTATTATTCTAAATTTAGTTGACTTTTCTAGCGAGTCAGTAACGTTTCAAGAAGTAAGAAACTTCTTGTTCTCAAGTGGCTTAAATTAACTTACATTCATGTACGAATGAAAAGAAGAAAAGCTTGAAGAACAGGCCTTGCCACAATTACTTTTACATACTCACAACATAATATAGTTCTAACTTACAAAATACACAACAAAACCAAATTCAAATTGTTATCCTGAAATTCAAGAGCAATATAATCAAAATAAATAAGACAGATTATAATCTTGAGTTTTAATAGTGACATGGCTAATAATTATTAAAGAACATTTAATCAATTCTAAAAGTAAGCAGAGCTAAAATTACTGGGATCACAATTGAACTATACATTTTTACAAAGTAGTAATTTTGTATTGAATATGAACCAGACTTGGGATTAACGATTAAAAATAATTAACGATTAAGTTTAATCGTTAATTTTCTGTTAACTTTTCAACTTATTTGTTAGTTTTTGGGTATTTAACTTTAACTAGTTAACATTTTCGCCAACAATTAAACTAACTCAGTTAGTCTTACAAACGAGGTAAAGTTTGTCCCGTGGAATGTGGACAATGGCGGAGTAAGCGTCTAAAACTTTGGTCAAAGACCGGGGGTTTCCCTAATCCTAAGTATTCACCGGCAAACAAGGTCATGAGTCACATCTAACCCCATTCTTCCTGCCCTGTCCCATAATTAATAGACACACCCAACGTGTCCCATTGTTGTTGCCGTGTCCAAGACGTAGTCATAGTGTTTATTACTAGTAGACTTGAAGGTGAATTCATTTTAGTTTTAAAGTTTGCGAGTGCATACTAAAGTGTGTGATTAGTTTCATCGTTTTCTTTGTATTAATATGTCTTGTTTGTGGGCGAGTTTGGTTAATTTATTTGAGGAGCAGGCGAATAAAGAATATTCGAAAAATGTGTCCTTTAAGTGTTTGATTTGTGTCCCCAAAACTATGTTCGTTAAAGCATCAATTACGTCAGCTTCAAATTTACGAATTCATGTCAAGGTTAGTAGTTAATTTGTTTATATTTCTAATATTTTAATAATATATTTTTGTTGTTCTTTCATCTCTATAGCGTAGTTAGTTACGAAAATGAATTATATTTTGGCTTTAATTCTGTCAATAGCTTTTTAATTAGTTGATCGTATAACATTGCAGATATTTTACTTGAATCGTTAAAATTAATTGACTATCGTAAATGTAGTCTAAATTTGTGCATGGTTTGTAAATTTAAAGGATGATTTAATAATGCACTAGCTAAATAAAGCTTTTTAAAGAATTATAGTTTGTAGTTTGTAGACGGTTTACGTTATGTATAATAATAAAGGATAAAAGATAACAGTTTTTTTGTAAATACTTGTATGTGTTCTTTAGTGCCACCCAAACTAACTTTTAATTTCAGTTACTTTTTTTAACTTTATCTTTAATCAATTAGTTTCATTGTACTCTAACTTTTAACTTCAATTAGTTAGTTTAATAGAGTATTAACTTTAACTTTATTCAATTAAAAATAATTGTCAACTTTCCAAAGTATGCTATGAACATAACGTACTGTAAAAATTGTGTGACACTTACATTATGTAGCCAAAGGTTTATTCCTTGACCAGCTTAAATTTAATTTAGTAAATGTTTGTACACTAGATCCATGCTACAAGGCAGTGTCCTGATTTACTTGTACCACGCCTTCAGTTATCTAGAGTTAGGAAATAAATGTGATTTTGTATATAATTAGATTATCATTTTCTTTAGAATGTAAAATAAAAAAAGCACTTTAAGCTTTACAGTTTTACTACAAAACGTTTAATGTGCCTGCCAATAGCCATGTTTATATCATCTCAGCTTTCGCCCTTCGTAATACCACTGTTAACAATATACAGTCACAACAGTTCCATTGCAGTGTGTGGAGCTAGTGCAACGCAACTACATTACCGTTGTATTGTGTTGCATCTTCTAAAGAAATAGAATAATAACAATAGAAAAATTGTCATTATAGAGTATTGATCAACAGTTATTTGACATTTACTAATCACAGCTGTGGATGTGAAAGATGCAGAGTTATGCACTGCTTCTAGTTAGCCGCTAGGATCGTTAGCGTTATGCTTTCTAGCAATATCTAATGGGTGACCACCAATTAGTCTGTGGTGATACCGATTGGTAATAAGTCTCATTTACTGCACTTGTAACACCTCAGCCTTCAAATCGGTCTGTACACAACCTATATTATAGGACTATTTATTTATTTATAAGACGCCGATCGTCAAGATATGGGCGAATATGGATTTCAAATGAGTGTGATGAGTGTAGATGAGCGAATGTAGTCATTGTTACAAACTAAGGCCGACTATTCCTTAGAAAGTGTCATTAATTAATAGCCCAATGACAAATGAACAGCCAGTGGTTATCAGCTGATCCTTCTCAAAATGTATTGTGACTCTGATTGGGATCGAACTGACAACCTTTAGCACATGAAGCTGGGATTTAACCAACTACGTTACCGACTATTAAAAGCAATAGGACAAATATTGTTTTGGATAGCAATAGGAACTTGCTTTGGACTATAAGTGTAAAGTTTTGTTTTTGTTTTGCAGCTGTTTATAACAATATAAAAAAAGACGTTTTGAAATAAACACCAAAAATATGCTGTATTTACACCAGTATATTAAAATAAATAGTTGTTATATGTATAATAAAAACATTGTAAGTAATAGAAATTCATCGGATCTTTTAAGAACAGTGAGGCAGAGCCTACATAATTTTGTACACTTCTGATATTTTTCCCACCATCCTTGGCGCTTAATCTTTAAAATGAAATAAAAAGAAATACAATTTATTTATTCCTAGTCAAAAAATACAAAAGTTACAACAAATTTCTAATATTTAACAATACTAATTTGTAATAATAAAACAAAAATAGATCCCTTAGACAACACAACCTGATCTCATGTACTAAAGCTTATTTTAACACATTCAGTGCTAAGGCCATATTGTCGTTTTCACCATGTGTGGCTGCATATATAAGTTAAAAACTTACCCCAATGGCTGAAACATTTTTGTTCAAAAACTTACTTTTTGTGATTACGTAGTGTCAATGTATGACTGTCAGAAGTATTCTGTATATGTGGAAAGCTCAAAATAATTAATTTTTATGTATAGCCATCTAGTCGGCCTTCAGCCCCTGGCGAATGACTGCCCAAAAATTAATGTCCAATATTTTGTTACACCACTTTATTTTGTAATAAACTAGTTAGTAATATAAGGAATGAAGTAAAACATATGAAAAAAATTAAAAACTACTATTTTCAGATCCATTTTTAACTTTTTTTCATAATTGGTCTAATATGAGTTAAAGGTTTCAAAACATGCTACAGAACACAATTCAGGTTGGTCAGGGCGTTTGTAGAACATAAATACAGTATTTTTTATTCTTTGTGGTACATTCAACATATTATTTGCTTAATTTTATTCCTAATTTCTCAAAAAACAATTTAAAAACAGAAATAGAAACTCCAAAAATAACCGGAAACTCAAAACCACGTCTCGTACTTGTAGGATAGCACAGAGGTGCGGGACCTACTAGCAAGCGAACCCAGAAAAGGCTGGGCGAAGACTGATTTAATAATGTGAGTGAGGCAGTATTTGTGAGACTAGACGACCATCAGCCACCACCGGTGACAACAGCTTGGCCGACTTTACGGCCATGTAGCACTGAATGTGTTAAATACCAAAATTTACTTTACATTATTTGCCTAAATTGTCTAAATATTACATAAACTTGTACAACACATATTTACACACATACACAAAATTATACGCTTATTTACCATACAGGGTGTGGAGCAAAAAATTTAATCTAATCAGACTATCTTTCTTCTTCGTACCTTTAACGATTTAGTTATTAAATGTATAGATTTTGTTAAATTTAAATAAATATACTTATTTTGATGAAATGAGCAAAACAAGAACGATACAAATATTTGATTTTGTGGATGTTTTGGGCATGAATGTACATGATGTCACTTCATGTGCTCTGTGATATATTACCACAATATGTCAATTACCATCCACTCTAACATCAAGGCTTATTTGATAAGAGTAATGAACAATTTTTATCATTTCCATGTGCTTAACTTGCATTAAAAATGACACTTAGAAACAAACGTAGATGCTAGTAGTGAATGAGGATCAAGAACTGACAATTGGAACTGATCATCTTTTCAACGGTGCAATATATAATTATGCCAAGCAAAACTTTGTTTTAACCAGATATTTTGTTGCTGAAACTACGCCCAAATACTAATATGGTGTTTAGTTAGTCCAAATACTAATGTGGTGTTTAGTTAGTCCAAATACTAATGTGGTGTTTAGTTAGTCCAAATACTAATGTGGTGTTTAGTTAGCCCAAATACTAATGTGGTGTTTAGTTAGTCCAAATACTAATGTGGTGTTTAGTTAGTCCAAATACTAATGTGGTGTTTAGTTAGTCCAAATACTAATGTGGTGTTTAGTTAGCCCAAATACTAATGTGGTGTTTAGTTAGTCCAAATACTAATGTGGTGTTTAGTTAGTCCAAATACTAATGTGGTGTTTAGTTAGCCCAAATACTAATGTGGTGTTTAGTTAGTCCAAATACTAATGTGGTGTTTAGTTAGTCCAAATACTAATGTGGTGTTTAGTTAGCCCAAATACTAATGTGGTGTTTAGTTAGTCCAAATACTAATGTGGTGTTTAGTTAGTCCAAATACTAATGTGGTGTTTAGTTAGTCCAAATACTAATGTGGTGTTTAGTTAGTCCAAATACTAATGTGGTGTTTAGTTAGCCCAAATACTAATGTGGTGTTTAGTTAGTCCAAATACTAATGTGGTGTTTAGTTAGTCCAAATACTAATGTGGTGTTTAGTTAGTCCAAATACTAATGTGGTGTTTAGTTAGTCCAAATACTAATGTGGTGTTTAGTTAGTCCAAATACTAATGTGGTGTTTAGTTAGTCCAAATACTAATGTGGTGTTTAGTTAGTCCAAATACTAATGTGGTGTTTAGTTAGTCCAAATACTAATGTGGTGTTTAGTTAGCCCAAATACTAATGTGGTGTTTAGTTAGTCCAAATACTAATGTGGTGTTTAGTTAGTCCAAATACTAATGTGGTGTTTAGTTAGTCCAAATACTAATGTGGTGTTTAGTTAGCCCAAATACTAATGTGGTGTTTAGTTAGTCCAAATACTAATGTGGTGTTTAGTTAGTCCAAATACTAATGTGGTGTTTAGTTAGTCCAAATACTAATGTGGTGTTTAGTTAGCCCAAATACTAATGTGGTGTTTAGTTAGCCCAAATACTAATGTGGTGTTTAGTTAGCCCAAATACTAATGTGGTGTTTAGTTAGTCCAAATACTAATGTGGTGTTTAGTTAGTCCAAATACTAATGTGGTGTTTAGTTAGTCCTTGATTGTTATTTGTTGTGATTCTTCTCAGTTTACTCAACAAGGTTTTGTTGAAATTAACATAAAACATCTTCATATAAGTTTTACTTTAGTTAAGTTTATTACTTCATAGGCTTGTGGTTACTAAGAACTATCCTCAATGTCTAAATGCAGCATATCAATTAAAATGAACTACAGAGATTTAAAATTTGACTAAAATAGGATATGATTTGTAAATAAAGTAATTTGAAATTTTTGTTGATAAATAATATATTTGTTTGGCTAGTGAATACAATTTGAAACTTTTTAAATTGTTTTTACAAAGAGGACAAAACTTAAGAAAATGATCAGTGGAAAGTTATTATTTTGTACAGTGGAAATTTATATTATTATTAAATTTACATATTTTGTCAAGTGGTTTAGAAGTGTAGACAATAGACAATAAACATTTATTCATTATCACAGAGATAAGAAATGTTTCAACAATAATTAATTATTACAAGTCGTCTTAGAGCTAGACGCTAGTTGTTAGTTTATATTGTCGTTTCTCCAATTTTTGAATTCTTCTATTGTATAAAATAGGTGCTTCAGAAGCCAGTCAGATAGTTTTCTATGGAACTTATTTTCGTTTTCCAGGTCACTTGTTATTTCTTTGGGTAGGATGTTCAGTACTTAGCTCTGGTGTAAGAGGGTCTCTTCTCAACCAAAGTTAGTCGATGAACAGAAAGAGAATAGTTTATGGCATATCTTGTGTTGTAGTTGTGTGTCTGTTCCGTTTGCCAAAGTCAGCTTGCTGGCATAAACTGAAGTTTCCAAAATATATAGTGCAATGACAGTCATAATTCGGAGCTCAGAAAATGCATCCTTACATGTATCTTGAGAATTTAGACTTGCTAGTAATCTAATGGCACTTTTTTGTAGCACCATAACTCTATTTATGTTTTGTTTTGATGAGTAACCCATATCTAAGTTGTCCTTCAAATAGTGCAAAGTATGCACATTTAACTATATTAACGGAGGCCACTTGTTTAATTCTTTATATGACATATATGGCTGAACTGAGCTTGCTGCAGAATTTGTCAATGTGGCAGTTCCATGATAGGCTGTCATCAATTAAAATTCCTAGGTATTTTGCATTGTCAACTCGTTCTGCATCTGGAAGCTCAGGAGAGTCATATTTTCTTCTTCCAAGAAATAATTGTTGTGTTTTTGATCTGTTGAAGACTAGATTATTTGCATTGCAGTATTAAAGGGCTTTGTTGAATGCAATGGATGTACGTATTTCTAGATGTTGGAGTTCGAGGTCTTTTGGTAAGAGGATGTTATCATCCGCATATATCAACATTTTGCAGTGTTTATGTAGATAGTTTGAAAAGTCTCTAACAAATATTAAGTATAAAACAGGTCTCAGTACAGACCCCTGGGGGACCCTTTTATCAGGTGTAAAGGGTCAGAGATTATTGTTCTTGTAAAACCTTCAAGCATGGATTTTATCTCTACAGATTGGGTCCATTCTGTGAGTATGGAAAAGATACTTATTAGCTGAATAAAGTTCACATACATACTGCAAGCTAAATTGTTTGGTTGAAAAATAAACAAATTACTTTTAATTAATTAGTGTAGGCAGATTTTTTCTTTCTCTCCCATACTAATAATTATTTTATACTTTGAAATAGCTCTCCTATTTTGATCAGCTTAAGGGATCAATAGATAATAAACTTAAGAATAATATGTAATTTACTTTACAGGGGAATAACATGAGTGAAAAATATAAGAAAGAGGTTGAAGCAGATTCACATATATCTAGCTCAAAGTAAGTTTAAAAACATTTTTTAGTAAAAGTTATTAAGTAGTTTCTTAAATCAGCATATAACGTGTTGGTAAAAATATAATATAAGAGAACGTCACACAACACAGATTTATTACAGTATAAGTAAAAACTCTACGAATATTATTATTTCTATTCAGTATTCAGATTTTAGATGCAGACACAGCTTGAGTATATTTTAAGGCAAATATGAATGATTACCTGAGTGTATGATTAGTATTGATGATTTGTGTAGTCTTGTTACTAACTGAGTTAAACTTAGCTCAGAAAGGACCAATTCTAAATAGCCCAATAGCCAGGGCAACTAAGGGACCCATAGCTTTTTGTAGAATCTGAACCACGTAGTATTGGTCTGATTTTCAGCTAACTGACCAGCCAGATATTTAGTTCTCTTCACTACACAACATC
This sequence comes from Stictocephala bisonia, assembly GCA_035578905.1. Taxonomy (NCBI): domain Eukaryota; kingdom Metazoa; phylum Arthropoda; class Insecta; order Hemiptera; family Membracidae; genus Stictocephala; species Stictocephala bisonia. Next base: position 5,137,680 of record JAQJVL010000017.1, on the reverse strand, counting down.
CGGACACTGATTACCACCCAACATGCACACTACGGAAATCAGTTACCGTAACACTTCTACATTTTGTATTTATATTGTAATAAATTTGAGCCTCGAGGCACTCACTTGTATTGTATTGTAAACGTTATTTAACATTTATGTTAATTCATATTCTAAATAAATCACATTAAGTGGTCAAACAGTGTTTTCCTTGAAAAGAATTATAAATTTTATGCTATGGCAAACATGTTCCATAAATATTCTGATGTTTACCATATGGCAATGTAATAACATGTAAGAAAACTAAGAATTGTATGTACTATACTAATCCTTATATATAATACCTGAAGCCGTTTTTTGTCAACGCAACTCCTCCTTTATTTCTTAACCAATTTAAACGGGTGAGGTATAAAAAAATTGCCTCTGTTCGTAGTTAATAAGGTTTTACTTCTTAGAATTTTACACCCTGAAGAGCAAGGGAAGCCCTCAAAGACCATTTTTCGGCCATAAGAATTCAGCCATGGTGATAGATTTATATGAATTGAAAAATAACAGCTGTTCAAATGTAAATATTGATTTACAAAAAGTTTTAACATATTTTGAAATGAAAACAATGTTGTTTGTAATATTGATGAGGTTAGATCTTTCATAATTTTAAACCAGGAAAGGTTGTAGGCATGGTTTAAATGGTAATTTAACGCAGTTATTTTATGTTTCTAATTAATCTTTACCTGTGAAACAAATAAAATAAACACGTTTTAAATAGTCTAAGTAATATCTTTGCATGTTTATGATAGTTAATAGATAGCAACGCAGGTAATATGGTTTTATTGTGATTTTACGTTATACAGTTAACCTACTATTATTTGTAGTCAAAAGTCACTGGCCGAGGTGTAACAAGTGACAGGGCTGGCACACGTAGCTTGCAGGGATGTCCTCTATTACAAATCTATATTTATAAAAGAGGATGTTTGTATATATATATGTTTGAAGTTTATGCGCTGCCAAACCATCCAACCGATCGCCATGAAACTTTAGGATGCTGTCCTGTATACTCCCGAGATGGTTTCTGTGAAGTTTGATGCAGATCCGTCCACAGAGTCCTGCCCCACGGGCTCCTAAAGATCCTATGTTATTCAAATGGAGAATCTGAATTGTTTACAAAAAACATATGACTGTGTGGTTTAATGTAGTTTCACATGCCATAAGCAGATTGAAGTTCTCACAACAACAGTACTGTATATGTTTTGATTTATTGTAGTTCTACTTTTCACCTTGAGAGTGTAGCACACACTACTTTTACTTGATCAGATGATCTGTATTTGGTGTACCTTTTTTCCTCGGTAATTAAAACATGTGGTGAAACGTAAAAATAAAAAATAAATAATAATTTGTTTTGCAGTTTACTTTTTATGACATGCCTCCTAAAAAATCTAATATTGGTAGAAGAAGCAAAAATGCTTGAATTCTTTCAGCTATTAGGTTCTAAATCAAACTCAATATTATGACCGGCGAAGCGGGTGGGTACAGCTAGTAATTATCTAATTGGTGTAACAATCATCAAAAGTGACTGTAAACATTCACATTTATTATGAATCTAAAGATATTCACAGGGACCAGAACAATAATTTGTAGGGACTAGAAAACTTACGAAAATGATCAGTGGAAAGTCATTATTTTGAACATCGAGAATTAAAATTATTATTACATTTACATAATCGAAAGTCATTATTTTGAACATCGAGAATTAAAATTATTATTACATTTACATAATCGATTAAGTGTATTAAAAGAGTAGGGGGAAGATACTTACTAACTGAATTAAGTTCACATATATACTGCAAGCTAATTTGAATTGGTAATTAAATTAAAAAATATACAAATTACTTTCAATTAATTAGTGTAGAAAGATTTTAATTTATTTTTTCTATCTATCACGTACTAATTGTTTTATACTGTGAAATAGGGCTCCTTTTGTGATCCTAGATGTATAAAGCTATCTACTACCTTCAGTGGCTTGCCATTAAATAATATGTTTCCCTCAATCTCGTTATCCCTTCACACAGACATAACTTTACTCTTTTGTTCACTCATCTACAACTCCCCTATTTATTTGTAAGTTTTGACCTGTATACAGGACTACCTGTGAAGACAGAAGAAGAACTTATATCATAGGACAGGTAAAATGGCTTCACGAGTACCATCTGAGGGACAATCTTCTTGTTCCTATAGTCAATGCTTTTAATAATGGCTCAGAAATCATTAGAGAATAATTGTAAATAACTTTACATTTTCTTGTTCAGACTAAAGGTTACTGCGAGCTTGGAAACTGCATCATGTGATTCATACTACCCTTCGGAACACAGGGATACTAAACATGCCTTGGGGTGAGTTTAACTTGTTGAGAGAAATGAATAATGTGGAATATTGTGGTGGTAATAACAAAACAAATACATAACTATTGCAAATAATAATCTGCAAAAAATATTTTATAGTTTCCATTACAAAATAATCATGTTCACTTTAGTTGCTGATTTTAAATACTAAAGCTATTTAAGAAAATATTAAAAACAAATAAATATAACAATCTAAAAAAGTGTTTACTGTCATTCTTACCTATAAGACGTTGACACAACATTGTGCATATTTTAAGGTAAATGTGAATGATTTTATGAGTGCAGTCTGGTTACTAACTGAATTCCTCAGAAAGGGTAATTTATTAATAGGCCAATTAACCAGGGCAACTAAGATAACTACAGCTTATCCGTAGAATCCGAACCACGTAGTATTGGTCTGATTTTTAGCTAATTGATAAGCCTGATACTTAGTTCTATCCCCTAAACAACATCGGGACACTGACTACCATCCATCATGGACACCCCAAACTTGGACAACATGGCTCTAGTAGTGTCCCTACCGATAGCAACCATTGAGCGGACGCCATATCGGTATTAGGAGAACAGAGTATAGAACCTGTCACATACAATCTCCACAACACTTTGTCCCCAAATAACAATTAACTACAACAGCCAGTGAGCAGTCAAGTGACAGGCTAGTGTGGTGGAGTTTATGGAGGCAGCTTAGAGGATTGTTGACGTTTGGTGCTCCTGTTGCCTGGAGGGGGGATGAGTGTCTAACAGGAATTGGATCTGTGTAGGCCTCTTCTTGAAAAATGGGAGGGAGCCACTCCCTCACAGCCCTTTCACTGCGCCACCAGTATCGACTCATGCAGATACATAATTATGTTTTGAATATTAAGGCCTCTTGCTAGCTCAGTGAGCACTTCTGCTTCATATGCAGAGGGTCATGGGTTCAAATCCCAGGAGGACCACTTCAAATTAGCTTGATGGGTTTCGACCGTAGTGCCATAACAACGTTTATAGACTAAGTAAAAAATGCCACTGGCGTATAGAAAAAAAAATTAGCTATTATCTGCCCAATAATACAAAAAGTTATATTACATTGTAGTTTGACAATAAATACTAAGGTTAAAAGAGTTTTTAATAGTTATGTAATAAGTTTTATTTTACTTTGAAGATACAATACCTAAATAATAGAAGTGTCAATATTTTCAGAACTTTGGGAGCTCTGTTTCACATGATTAAAGGCAGTCTGGGTTCAGGCATCCTCTCGATGCCTCTAGCCTTCAAGCATGGGGGTCTCTGGGCCAGCTTAGTTGGGACTCTGTTTGTAGGCTTCATCTCCACCCACTGCACTTATGTCTTAGTAAGCATATACCTTGAATTTTCATGTTTATAATTATACTTTATTTAGTAAACGATCTGATTTGACTTGAGCATACTTAGTAGCATTTGATTGCAGGTCTTATGGGAGAGCCGGTGGGCGAGTGGTCTAAGGTGTCAGGACCTTGAGCTTGGGTTAGAGATAGCGCTGGTTCGAATCCGGCCTAGACCGGAAGATTTATCAGTATATTCACCTTCTACTGTATTGGTTTGCCCCCTTACTCTGTCTGTTTAAGTTCCTCGCACAGATCAATAGTCTATGAGGAATGGGCAGAGTAAAGTAAAGAAGGAGGTTGGCCTCTCCTTAAAAAAAAAAAGCTCTGACGCACGTTGATACCAAGATAATAGCGTTTAAACATACGACAGACAGTAATTTGTTGAGGTAGAATTCTGATTTAAGAGGCATTTATAATGGGTTCAAACAATATTACGATGGAAAAATGTATAAATAATATGATAAGTACAATCCTTAATCAGTAGGAAACTATAAGTCTGCAATCATAATATTGTTCACTCACACTTACATTCATATACTAAGTAGGTTATAAAACAGGTGCTTTCAAAACTGAAACTGGCAACTCACAGCCTATCACAATTTCCATCCTGGATGGAGACAAAGATAAGTGTCCTCAAGATTGTATTCTCTTACCGATTTTATATCTTCTTTATATAAATAATCTAGATTACAATAATACACATTCATATTTTGTTATGTATGCAGATGATGTGTCAGTCTTAGTCAAGGGTAATAACTGTAATTCAGTCTCAGCAGATGTAGCTGACACATTAAAAGAATGCTTTTCCTAGTTTGAAGCAAAAGGCCTCCTACTCCTGCACAACTGCACTAAAACCAATGCCCTGAATTTCCACATATCTTCACGATCTAAGAAATTATCAGATAACACTCCTATAATATCCGACTCAGGCATTCTATCTGTTCGGGGACCAAGTTTTTAAGAGTTTTTTAGATGAAAAATTGTCCTGGAAAATTCACATACAGCAGTTGCTGAAGAGGCTGAGCTCATGCCATTCCGGTATTTGTGGGATCTAAAAGATGAAAATTACTCTAACCGGGACCGAAGAAATGAGCGGTATAAAGCATTATTTGATATTAATAAAAAATAAATTCCTGAGGCTACACTGTGTTTAGTTGAAAAGAGACTTAAAAATATGGAAAACACTTGTTCTAGACTGGTCTGGTCAGCCCTTGTAGTCAGAGGGTGTATAGGGTACACCCAGACACGACAGCTAGGGCCTACTTGTCGGGTAGGGCAGTCGTGTCAGTCCGTATGTAGACCACTTAAAACTACAACATTTGAAAATGGGGCACATTAGGCTGGAGTTAGGTTGTTTAATAACTTACCCCAAAAAATAAAAAATGTAAGACTAAAAAGAGAAAGTTCAGGAGAAAGCTCAATTCAGGAGAAAGTTAAAACGTTTTTAGAAACTAATACTTTTTACTCTTAAGGAAGTATTATCAGTTTGAAAGCTAGGCATGGTATATTAAATTCAGGAGTGTATCCTGAGTAGGTTAGATCAGGAGGAGTACTCAGGAGTCTATTTGAATTGTTATTAAAAAAGGATATTTCAATGGATCAGCAAAAATGTACTCCGTATTGATATACTTTCATATCATTCATTCATTATTAGGATGCTTATGGTAGAGATATGGGCGAATGACTGTGATGAGTGTAAATTAATGGGTCTAGTCATTGTTATTTAAATTGACTTCCTTAGAAAGAGTAATTTATTAGGAGCTCAATAGCCAGAAAAACTAAAGGACCCATAGCTTTTACGTGAAATCTGAACTACGTTGTACTGGTCCTATTTTCAGCTAACTGACTATCCTGATTCTCAGTTATCTTCTCTTCACAGAATCCGAACACTGACTACCACCCAACATGGACACCCCAGACTTATCTAGTAGGGACCACATCGATGACAACCACTTGAGTAGATGCCATGTTAACATTAATAGGACCAAGTACAGCAACTATCTCCTACAAACTCCAACACGCTTCGTATTTAAGTATCTAGGTTACAGCACTGGTGCCAAGAATATTGTATTGTGGGCTCTACTAATTCTGTTCATACTATCCAAAGTATCATATTTAGAGTATCAGGAAATAAAATAAAACAATTTCATAAAAATATTGTTTTCATAAAAGCATTCCTCAATTAAAATTATTATAGACTTTTATTTAATAATTATGAACTATTGGATAAAGACAAAGTAAAAAACTTGGACTTAATTTAGAAAAATCTTACACCAACAATTTTGACATCCACCCCTACCATCCACTATCCATATCCCTCCCATCCATTATCCACATCTCTCTCATTCACACACTAACCACATTGAAAACCGTCCCAGCTAAACACTAACTACATTGATAGCTCTTTCTTCTATACAAAAACTACACTACATCCTAAAATTTAAGTCAAGCATACAATGGGTGTTGTCAGATTCTTGTAGTTGCTATTGGCCCACAAAATGTCAAGACACTCTTAATTTACCTAATCATTCAGTTTGGTTAAAAAATAAATAAATAATAACTCGCCTCAATCTTCGAGTATCTTTTAATAAAAGTCTTAATGACTTGCTCACCCATTCTTATGGGTACAGTGATACTTACATACAGTGGTATTTAAAACTATTTTGTGGAGTAAATTACCATCTCATCTCATATCATATCATATCACTCATCTCATCTAATCCCATTTCATCTCATTTCATTTAATTTCAAGCTTCAATAATACTTATTTCAGAGTATTGATACTACAATTTTGTTTGTTAGTATCGTTTAGTGTATTTTTACACCAGGTCTTTCATATGAACAAACTAATTTTCTGTTCATCCATAGGTTCACTCCTCACAAGTATTATCCAAGAAAGTCAAGCAGCCATCTCTAGGTTACGCAGCCACTGCTGAAGTTGCCTTCATGTCTGGCCCCATGGCATTACGCAAATACTCAATTTTAGTCAGGTCAGCAGGTATTTTTAATAACCAATATTGTAATCAAAACGTTTGATTGTTTTAAAATCCTTTTATTTGGTAAGACTTTTTGCTATCATCAGACAATTAGGATCATTCTGACTATTTTTACTCATTATAAGAAATACACATTATGAGTAAAAAAAGTCAACTTTTGCTCAGATTTCAGACCAAGAACTTCATTTTAAGTATACACATGATGGGGGTAGGACGCCGGGAAGTGCATCAACATTTAGTGTCAATGAAGCAATCAGTCAGTGAGTCACTACAAGCTTTATATAAGAGTAAAGGAGGTATGAATGGTGGATAAGGTGTAGTGATTTTTTAATAATGTTGAACTGTCATGTCATCCATACTGTAAGAGATCTGCAGAACATATAGTTAATGATTGTATTTTTACTGTAGAGGTATAACAAATCCAAACAGTAGAAAGTGCAAGAAATTGAATGGTTAAGTGGTTTAAACTCAATTTAATAAAAATATATATTTATTGATTTCATTTTTTGTTATGTAGACAAACGTTCAGTACTTAGTATATAGAATTATTTATATAACATAATGCAGCCAGCAGTTAGAAAGAGATTCCCTACTTGGATCATCATCTTCATTATATAAATAAATTCATTATATAATTTAACTGGCTAATTTATCACATGTGCAATTCCTATGTTTGTAATTATTATTTGTTTCCTACAATAACAACATTTTGACAGTTGAAAATATGCTAGAATTAACAAAATACAAATTATAAACATTTTTTGAATGAAATGATTTTTATATTACTACTCAACTAAAAAAGAAGTGAATACATTTGACGTTTTCTAAAAGCCAAACAGTGTACACTTTTTCACAATAAGGAAAAGTAAAATAAACATGATCATCTATTTACTAACCTATATAGTACAACTTTCCCCTATTTTATAGTTTTTATACATAGCTGTAATTCCTTAAAATATATAGCTTACATACGGCTGATAAAAAAGATAGTTAAACTACTCTACTGTTTTTTGTGCCAGATACAGAATATAAAAACAAATAATATTAATTGAATTGTTAATGTTATACTGCTTTAGACTTTGAGCCTGTTGAAGTTTAAATACAGGGTTGCCGGTGTGGTGGCTCAGTGGCTAAGGCTTCGGACTATGGAGGGCAAGGTCCAAGGTTCGAATCCCCACTGAGCCAATGGTCGGTACTTCACTCATTCAATAAAGTTCATGCACAGGCTTCAAGCCCATGTGAACTGGCGAGTGAAGTAATAAAAAAAATGTTAAATCCTTTTGAAAATATATATAAGAATCCACCGTTTATTGGATGATGCTCTGTTCCAGGGAGTTTGTGGAGTTTTCCCTGACTCTCACATATTACGCTGGCGAAGCAGTTTATATAATATTCATGGTTTCTACTCTCAAACAGGTAAAACATAAGTTCTTAATATTAAAAAAGAAGCTTCTCTAGTACTGAGATGTTTATGCAGGTATCATTGTTTATTGAACCTAGCTCTTTGTTAGAGTGGATGTGTCTCCATGAATTGCAAAGTTGTCTGAAAATACCCAGCTGCCCACCCTAACATATTCAGTAGTATTGACCCGCCCATCCGCCCCTACACATACGGTAGTATTTTTTAGTTTTTCATTTTCAATATAATTTAAGTCCAGTACAAGCTAATCTCACTTATAACTGGAGTACAGGTTATGGATCTCTCCCAAGATGTCTTGGTCGCGCACCCTCGGAAATGGCAAATCATAATGTAGAAGCATTATGGCAGATGCAGGTTAAATTTACATTGGTCCATTATTACAATTACAATCATCAGCTGATCTAACATTGTTTGTGAGTTAAGTGATTTTCTTTTTTATGATCAAATTTAAGTTTTAATTGTGTTATTATTTTTACTTTTTATGATTTTTTGCTTTTAAAGTGATATTTAATACTCAGTTTTTAATTTGTTATCAATTTAAATCCAGTTATTGTCAAATAATAATTATTTCTGCTTTCGAATATTTGTTACCCAAACATAACCAAAACATATATGAGTAGCTCCGAAAGAGCCATGGCAAAACATATTTGTCCAATTTGTTTTATTGCTGTTCTACAAGAAGATAAAGACATTCAATGTGATGGGCCCTGCGCTCGCTGGTTTCACGCGGTTTGTGCTAAGCTATCAAAAACTGAATATGCTAAATTGGTAAACCCTTGCACCAGTGAAAACCTTAAGTGGCTCTGCAGACGTGATGATTGTGTAGATGGTGGCGGTAAGCAACCTATTATTGATTCTCGCTTTGACGAACTTTCTTCCCAAATGTCTATTATTTTAACCAAGTTGGATAGCTTGAGCAACATTTCTTCAGATATAAGCGCTATAAAAAATGAGCTAGTATACGTAAATGAAAAATTGGACAATTTTGAGCCCCGTATTGCCAATATGGAAGCACGAGTGGATAACTTAGAAGACCAGTTGAAGGCCATACAAAATGGTGGTATTGGCAGTCAAGTTGATGTTGAGTTCATGTTGGCCGAATTTAATGACAGGTCTTGCCGGGCATCGAACATCATAGTGTACAACCTCCCCGAAAGCAGCACTAAGGATTCTTCCTTGAAAATTGAGCATGACAACAATCTTATATCCTGTATGGTGAACAAATTCTGCTCTTCCGAAAATATATGTTTTAAATCCTTTCGCATAGGCAACTCTGAAGCCAAGAGACCTAGACCCCTCAAAGTTATTCTGGGAAGTAGCAAAGATGTCATTGAATTCTCTAAAAATTTTGATCGGTCTTCTTTAGAAAGTCTTGACCCCCAACTTTGTGATGTCAGTTTCTCACGTGACAGGACACTACAGGAAAGAAAACATCTAGACGATTTAAGAACAGAGCTAAAAAAGAGAATTGATTCAGGAAAACATGATCTCACGATAAAGTATGTACTAGGTGTTCCTAAGATCGTTAAAAAGGGTTCAAAAAACGATTAGATCCTCGGAAAATGCAAATCATGTTCTGTTTTTGATATGTTACTGTTTATGTTATATATATACATTTTAAACTAGTAATGGAGTATATATTGTTATGCCTGCTATACACTTGAGTATGGTTATGTTGTAGTGTTCTCTTTATATTTTGCGTGCTCAATTCCTATTATTTCTTTGGTATTCCTATGGCTTAGTTTTTTTTTTTTTTTTTATTTTTTTTAGCACTTCTGTTATTTAGTAGCGTATTGCTGGTCACTTATTGTTAGATTTATCTTATGTATTCATTATTGTTAACTTAATCGTAGTTTTTCAAAACTATTTTGTTTATACTCATTTATTATTGTAAAAATGGTGTATACCGTATATAAAATAAAATAAAAAAAAAATAAAAAAATTTTATTTTATACTAAATTGCAATAGTCTTTTTTAAAACTACTGTGTTTTTTTTTACTTGTGCAGCCACATATCCTTTGGCTGCCATTTTAGGTGCCCTCCTGATGAGAAAAAATGTACAGCTTAAAGCTGGGGTTTCCTCATCTCGTCAGGAGTCACTGATGAATAGTACAGGAGCCCAGGCCAACTGAGCCAACAGTGGGGACCTGACTTCCCTAACAGTTACAATTTAATTTCCTTGTCCATAACAGTGCTGATTGGTGACTGGAAAGGGCCATGCTATGGTCATGAGTCGGACCCTGTGGAGGCCGGGTGGGTGGGATTATCAGGATTATTGCATTTTACTATCGAAGTACTAGGACCATATTATTTATTAAAATAATACTTAAATTTGTCTAAACATAATTTTTATACTTATATCCAAGCATGTAAAATTGGTTATAACCATTTTAAATTGAACATGATACATTTCTTATTTCTTGCTTTCAAAAATAAAAAAATAATTAGTACAAATAAAACGAGTACCTCACCCACCCGCCCAATCATACACGTACGGTGGTACTGACCCACCCGCCCACCCATACACGTACAGTGGTACTCCAAGAATACTCCACCCATACATGCACTGTGTTATATGCACTTTGTTATTTGGGGAACAGTGCTTATTCTGGTGATGGAGGACACAACTGACAGCTATACCTGTGAGGGATAGAATGAACTTCACATGAGATTGTGTAACTGTGAGAAATCTATTTAAAAAGTGTGAGAAAGAACTGGGGGCCCCTAAATCCAACAACTGTAGAGCTGGAGAGGAACTAAATAAACTGGCGAAACCCAAGAGGAAGTGGAAAAAGTACTGAAGGAGTTTCCTGATGAAATGAAGATAGCAATGGCAAAGGTTGATGCGAAGTTGAAGAGGATTAGGGGAGTCCTCTTTGACAAAAAAATTTGAATTAATATTAAGAACCTGGAATCTTTCATGGATGTCATTGATATGGTGCAGAGAACTGAGAAGGTACTGGAAAATGACTCTCCAAGGTATCAGCACTGGGAAGTCAAAACAATGTACTAAGGTGGACAAATGTACTAAATATAGCTGATACCTTTCATTAGGATAAATTATTAATATATATACATACAAAAACTTAAATATTGACTAAATTTATTTACAGTTATTGTCAATCAATTTTTCTGTCATCATCAGTCTTTTTCATTAAATTGTTCTGTTTTAGGTTTTGGAGGCTCACTATGAAATTAACCTCAGTCTTCGACTCTATGTCCTCTTCATCTCTGTCATTTTGATTCCAGTCAGCAGCATTAGACCACTTAAATACCTGGTGCCATTTTCTTTTTGTGCAATTTTCTTCCTTCTGTTTGGATGTGCTTTTGTTTTATATGATGTCTTCTCTGATCTGCCCCCTCTTTCTTCAAGGCCAACCTTTACCAACCTCCAGAAGCTGTCCTTGTTTTACTCAACGACTTTGTTTGCATTGGAAGGAATTGGTACAGTGAGTAGGAATTTTCTAAGTTAGTGTAAGCAGGCATGTCAAATATACAGGGTGTTACAAAAAATGGTGGTCCTGGCTATTGATTTTTGATTTTACACTTTATTTAGAACAAACAATGAAGGATCTTTTTAAATTCCAATCCGTTTATTGTCCATATTTGGTGTGGATATAAAAAATTCAAACCTCATAACAGTTTGATCGACTGACTTTAAATTTTGCACAATTCTTTATGAACATAACTAAACAGCAAAAAATAGCTATTGGGTTATCTTCAGCCATATTAAAAATATGCCCATTTAAATGTTTAACTCCAAATATCATGTAAACCATTAGTTTTACGGATATTGCATAAAATCAATAGTTTTTAGGTAATTTTAATAAAAATCTGTAGATACCTTAAATTTGATTGTATACCTATTATTAGTGGGGTTTTGGTCAAATATTGTATTTATTTTCAGTTTATTGTACTTCTTTTAGCTCTTAAAGGTTTTGTTTGATATTAACGGGTATTTTCTTTATTTATTTTACACTATTGCATAGTTTAGTGCAGTGAAAACATCCATCAAATGCAGTAAAATAGATATTTTATCAAAACTCCACTAATAACAGGTCTACAATAAAAGTTTAGATATCAGTAGACTTGTATTAAAATGATCTAAACACTATTTTTTAAGTTATATTGAAACTAACGGTTTGCAAGATATTTGGAGTTAAAAATTTAAATAGCAACAATTTTAAAATGGCTTAAGATAATTAATAGCTTTTTTTATCTTGGTACAAATGTTAATAAAGAATCGTGCAAAATTTAAAACCAGTGATCAAGTTGTTCTTGAGTTATAAATTTGTTTATAAAATTCACGAAAATAAACATAAACATTAAATGGAGCTGATTCTAAAAAAAATGTTAGCCTTCATATTTTGTTATAAATTAGGTGTAAAATCCGGAATCGAACAGCCATGACACTTTTTGTGACACCCTGTATATTACATAAGATGTTCATCCTGGTTATTTCCTTAATTATTTTAATTTAAAAAAAGTTAAAAGTGAAGAAGCTACTAATTTCCAACCCCCCACCCCCGGAATCTTGAACCCTCCCCTTAGATATTTCCTGGCTACGCCATTGATGCAATTATACCTATAATTATTTTGCATACTGATTGAGGTTTCAACCCAAGCCTTACCTACTCCCTGGCCCCAGGAAACAGTGACTTTAACCATTAGACTACTCAGGTATGACTAGACACAGGCCAAAACAGGTGCATAACGGTTAATTACTTTAGCAGTGAGCAGTGGTTTTTAGTATATGGCTGTAGTTCTTCTTAAAGCAAACACCACTGAGAACAGCTAAAGTTTACTTGTGAAAATGTTATCTCTTTCTACCATGTATTTAAACTGTTTTTTTCTTTAATTCACAATTCTAACAAGCTTTAATATAGGATTCTCAAATTATTCTCAGATATGAGATACTGATCCAATTTTGTGCATTTTTTAATGCTAATAAGAATTATTATATTGAGTCTAGAATGCGTGTTAATGATTTTTGTTGTCTGGTTACTAACTGAATTGGATTTACGCTCAGAAAGGGTCATTTATAGAGCTCAACAGCCATGGCAACTAACAGACTTTCAACTTTAAGTAGAATCTGAACCACTTAATATCGGTCTCATTTTCAGCTGATTGACAAGCCTGATACTTAGTTCTCTTCCCTACACAACATCCAGACCCTGACTACCACCCAACACTAACTTCTCAAGAAGTGTACACAACAATGGCAACCATGGAGAAGACGCCATGTCGTTATTAAGAGGACCAAGCATAGAACCTATCACCTAAAATCTCCGCTACACTTTGCCCCCAAGTAGCTGGGTTACAGCACTGCGCCACCAGTGACTATGTCTTCTGTCTCTGTTGCAATCCTTTCTAAATAGATATCTTATTTTTAATTTTTTTTTCATTATAAGGGTACCGATTTATAATTTTCTGTTTTCAATGGTTAGCACATTTAAAAGAAAAACTGAAGCTAAACGTTTCTTGTTTTACATACAAAATTTTATTTTCTATTAATTTGTAAGTACAGTTCTGTGAGTTGGCACTAAAAATCATTCATTTTATTATGAAATGAAAAATTACTTGTTAATTTATGAAAACACCCATAGTGTATGAATGCAGTAATTGAACGTTCCTCACGGACAGGTTCTCCCCATTGAGAATGCAATGAAGAAGCCACAACACTTCCTTGGATCCATTGGAGTCCTTAATGCTGCAATGGGCTTGCTGACAGTCATGTATGCCGTCATGGGTTTCTTTGGCTACCTGCGATATGGTGAGGCAACCAAAGGGAGTGTCACTCTAAACTTGGGCTCTTCAGTGTAAGTTCTGGTTTAAATTGAATCGAAAACAAGGCAAATTAACAAAAATAGGCTTCTGTAAGTAGGTGAAAGAAAACAATGTCTAAATTAGACATCTGTTACCACTAAAAGTCATCCAAAATTTAATTTTTATTAATTAAATATGATATCGAAAGCTTTTATCTCACTTTTGAAAATAATTGAATGCTTTATAATATTATATAATATATATATTTCAATTGTTTGTTACATAAAAACACAACAAATCAGGAGAAAATGTAGGAAATTAAAAAATATGTAATGCTATTAATGAACTTTTTTGTTTGTATTTCATTCTTTATAGGGTTAAAAACTTGATTATATACACCTACAGTAGATATTCCATCTAATAGGAATATTTGTGCCTGTAATTTTGTTAGTGAGGCCCGTAACCACAGCTGGTTTAAACTGCATTACATTTACATGAAAGTACAGTAGCGTTCCACAGTAGGCTACAAAAGCAGCTGATATTTTTAGAAAAAAAATTTAACTTTGAATGGGAAATCTATTTGTGTATAAAATCAATTCTTAAAGTTTGTTATGATTGAGAAAACCAGTCTGATTTGTTGTTTCGATCAATATTTTTTGTCATAATTGATTCAGATATTTATTACCGAGAGGAAAATTGCAAAATGCCAATAATTTTTCCTCCATCTTTCTTTGTCTGACGCCTCTGCCATTGTGGATCAGTGTTTGATGCCTTCTTTCTTACTGTCCCACCACCTCCTTTTGGGCCTTCCTGGTGCTCTTCTCCCTTCCACCCTCCTAAAAGTCCTACTTCTCTTAAAAGTGTTCCTTGCTCTCTTCCCAAGACGTGTTCTGCCCATCTTAATCTCCTGGATCTTACATGATCGACAATGTCAGAGTTTATATATTAGATTCCTTATTTCTCCATTGTGTTGTATTCTTCAGTCTCTATTATCATTAATTGGTCCAAAAGTATTTCTTTTTATATCTTGTTTTCAAACAAAATAAGTTTTCAATTGATCAGAATTTAAATATTGACAATTGACTCAATAGATAAAAATACATAATGATAGTAATAAATAACAAGTATTTGCTAGTTTGATTAATCTAGATCGCAAACTGACTATTATTACATATCTTTTATCGAAATGTTAAACTCGGATTCTAAGTATTGTTATTTTTATCATGAAATATCAGCTGGTTTAACAAGAATCGTCAATGTCTCTATTCATGAACACCACAGTCTAACAGCATACAGTCGCAACAATTCCATTGCATTTGTTGATCAGGTCAGGGGAGATAGTGAAAATTCTTGTTGCGCTGAATGTGCTGAGTTCATATGCACTCTGTTTTGTTGTGCCGTGCGAGACTGTTTGGAGCAAACTGGACACCAAAGTCTCGAAGAAGCACAAGACAGCAATATACTATACTATGAGAGTCCTCCTCATAATCGGCACCAGTATGTATCTCATTTCCAACGATATGCTAAAGTTAAGCTACAAATCCTTTATGAAAGTAACCTTATAACCATAAAAGGTCTACTGTTGGTGCATAAATTATAATCACCCGAGTTTGAAGATTGTTTTCTAAGGAACTAAGAGGCCTACAAAAAACTAATCACTCCATTATTTTTCTCGTTTAATTGTATGATATGAAATATGCATTTTTAAATGTCATTACAAGTTTTAGTAATTTTTATCCTAGTTGAAAACAAAATTAAACTAGTTTTCACTGTACATAAAATTTACATCATTATTACTCATAAACCCATTGATTTATTGCATTTATATTTCAATGTCTGGTTGATAGGGATGTTTTCTATGAATTGTATAAACTTTAGAATTTTTACTTTACGACAAAAACAATTCTTGTCAATTCCCTGAAGCATTGTTTTCTAGGCTTCTAAAGGTCGTAATCCCTTGTTCTTGGTCTTGTTGTAATCCTTATGTTATGAATAGTTAGAATACATTACTTTTATATGTGTAAGTAAATGCAATATAAAAGTAATGAATTGTAACTATACATGACATAAGTATTAAAACAAGTAGTTAATTTTATGACCTCTAGAAACCAAGAAAACAATGCTTCAGGGAATTTACATGGACTTTTTTTCTCAACCAGGCATTAAAAATAAATGCCATACATTTACGGGTTTATGAGTAATAATGGTGTAAATTTGATATACAGTGAAAACCAGCTCAAATTCCAGTATTTTTTTTTTGTTCTAGCTGGGATAAACATTATTCAAACTTACTATACAATTTTAAAACACATTTGTCATAATGTACAATTAAACAAGATAAATAATGGTATGATTAGATTTGTCGTAGGCCTCTTAGATACTTTAAAATATCCTTTAAGCTCAGGCGCACATAATTTATTCACCAACAGTGGTACCTAATCTATAATGTTAGACATCCACTGTGCCTGAATAATGATGAGGAAAGATGTTTTTATATACCTATATATTATTTTTACAATACTTTTCATGATTGTAAACCCTGGTCTAAACCCATTTGGCAAATTATTAAGTGAATCTCCCAGGAATTAAACCAGTGAACCTCTGCATTGAAGCAGAAATGCTAGTCACTAAGCTAGCAAGAGCCCTAAAATAATCTTTTTAAATATCTAAGAAAGTTATTTAAACTAAACGAAATCTTGATTTGCTTCAAGGAACTATAGAAGCCCCGCCCACTGTACTGTAAGAGGTTCTAGATTCTAGGAGTTTGATTGATTGGATGTTAAGTTATTCCACAGAGAAAAAAGAAACAGAGGTAAATCCAATAATTTGCTAAATGTGTGTTGAGTAGTTATTTATCCAGTTTGAATGCGGATGGCAGGGCCAGTAGCTTGTCAGTCCCTCCTTCTCTTTATACCCCAAATCCTCATGGATAAAGGAAGCAGTAATGCAAATATTAAAAAATTTACAGCTAAAAACTATTTATGACTGCCACGTAGGTGTTTGCTGTGGCCATAAGAAAGCAAACTCTGTTTCTTTCTTCCTTGTGATTATTCCTAGAACTGATGTAAATTAGTTTTACGTTGTGGGTTTCAGTGTGTCTAGCATGTGCTGTCCCGGATCTTGAGTTGTTTGTGGGACTTGTAGGAGCTTTATTCTACTCTACTCTTGGACTTCTCTTCCCAGCAGTAATTGACCTTGTCACTTTCTGGGGAAACTGGGGAACTTTCCACTGGAAGCTATACAAGAACATATTACTAACTCTGATGTGGTTCATTGCTCTTGTTGCAGGCACACAAACCAGTGTCACGAAGATTATCGAAGCGTTTCACTGACACTATCCTCATTCCTAATACTGAATGAAACCTCTATCTCTAATCCTAATATCTAATAAAACCACTTACATCACTCCTAATATCTAATAAAACCACTATCCTCGTCCCCAGTATTGAATGAAACCACTATCCTCACCTCTAATATTGAATGAAACGACTATCCTCACTCCTAATGTCGAACTAATACTTTATCCCACTCCCAATATCAAATGAAATTAAAACTTTGTATACATGAAAAGGTTTGAAAGCACAAGGTGTTTAGTAAAAGTTAGTTTTATGGTGTTGATTTCTTTTAATCCACTTCAAAATATATTATATGTGATAACATTATCTTATATCAGTACAATCTAAGCTATGTAAGGGGAACTTAACTAATTAGAGAAATATTGTAAATTGAGATCAAACATTGACTATACAAAAAACAGATAGTCCAAAGTAATGCATTTGCTGTAGACATGCGACTGTGCTGCTATCAAACGGTTTCAAATAAACGGCTCGGACGACTGTTTTGACACTTGTGAGTTAGTTCATTACATGCTAAAGAGAGAGGGATACTGCTGGCGTTATCTGTGAAGGTGGTACAAGAACTAAATTCATAGGACAGGGAAACGGGATTTAAGGGCCCCATAGGAGACTGGTCTTGTTGTTTCTATAGACAGCGGTGCTACTATAGAACATTATTTTTTTATTAATAGATTCAAATACTTTTTAGCAAATTAAAGAATTTGGTTAAGCTATTTTTTTTTTTTTTTTATGAACTATTAAAATATTGGTATGATAATTATTTATTTCCCATTGTAAAAAAACAATATGAAGTAAATATGGTCATGTAAATAATATTTTTTTTAATTTGACTGATAATTTTTTTAAATTTCATGCCTTAGCATACAACAACTTAGTAAAAATATAATTTTAAGATGAGACAGCAGTTTTCCTCAGTCTGCAAAATTATAACTTAATCAAGTAGTAAAAATTTCTCACTATTTCATGAGAGATATTTAAATATGATTAAATTATCCTTGAGTTTTAATTTGAAGTAAATTACGCTGATTGATAGTATAGGTTTTTGTAAGATACAAAATTTTGCCAAGTGCCTACTTCTGTGAAGAAAACAAAATAAATCAGCTATTCATTTAATATTAGGCCTAATTTAATCAAAATTTATTGGGAAATAGTTGGCATATAAGATTTTACAAAACACAGCAAAATATATTTTCATAGTTTTACTAATTATGATACCACTTTTACTAATGAACAAATACCTCAACCTGGTTTAAAACGAAAAGGGGAGTTCAGCAAGGGAGTGCACTATCTCCATACCTGTTCGTCCTAGTTATGGATGAAATAATGAAACAAATTAAGGAGGATTTGGCAACTACTGAATTCAATGCTTTAGCCTTTGCAGACGACATAGTAATTTGGGCCCACTCCAAAGATGAACTACAAATTAAACTTATGGAACGACAAATTCAATGAATTCAATTTAACAGTCAGCAAAGAGAAAACTGTAGTAATGACGATAAACAATAGAGGTGACACAGTAGCATTAAAGTTAGGGAACAGCGTGCTTAGAAATGTAGAACATTTTTCGTACTTAGGTAGTACCATTACAAAAGATGGTACAGACTCACTTGAGGTCTCAAACAGAACTAGTAAAGCAGCCACTTTTTATCATCAAATAAACAACCTACTGTGGGATGTGAATATACCCCTAAAAACTAAAACAATATTGTACAAAACATACTTCTTACATATCCTAACTTACAGCCTAGAAACATGTACATTAAATAAAAAAGACGATAGTAGAATACAAGCAGCAGAAATGAAATTCTTGAGAACGGCAGTACAGAGAACTAGACGTGACAGAATAAGAAACACAACTATAAGAACCCAGTTTGGATGCGAAAAAACGGTAAAAGAGAAAATAAGAAGCTTAAGGCTAGGATGGTTTGGTCATGTGAAGAGATTGGAAGAAGGAAGAGTGACAATAACCTGGCTCGAAAACGAAATAGTAGGGAAGAGAAAAGTCGGAAGACCACGGACGAGATGGATGGATTTGGTAAAAGAAGACCTATTCCTGAAAGGGACAAGCATTCAACAGGCGGAGGAGAGACAATTATTCTTAGACAGAGACAGATGGAAGAGGCTTGTTAGCACACCCGGGAGACTGGAGATGCTGATCAGATGATGTTGATGAATACCACTTTATTGTATCAGCCATTTTCAAACTGAATTATCTCATATGATACATCATGATCCATATCATTAAACTCCAGCATGTTTTGTATAGATATTATATCCCTTAGCCCAGTTAGTTATAGACATATTATTATTACAATATTTTTAATATTTGTAATACAGGTAAAGCCTTGATTTAACACTATATCTATAACTATATTAAGTTGCAGTTTCTAGTCCTTAAAGCCGATTCCCCGTTAAATCAAGGTAAATTCACCCAAGCTGTTATGAGATTGCCACGCCTTAATCAAAACTAACTGTGACGCTGCAAGCTCTTTGTTAAATCACAAAAATTAATTAAATATAAAAATACGTATTGTACAAAAGTGATTTACCCATCTACATCATGCTCGTGAAAAGAACTCTACACTAAATTTAGAAAAGACAACATTCTGATGTTCAGAATATTGCACTAAAGGTTCGGCCTCAATGTTGGCCTACTAGCCTTCGAAATACATCAACTACTTATGTAAGTAAAGTATTTTACATGATAGCTACAGAATAATACAGTTTAGAGCGAGCAAAAATAGTTTGGAATACTTCTTTTTTTATTCAGATGTAGCATACTTGGAAAACATGTTGTATCCTCATATAACAACTCCACCATACTTGAGATTACATATTTTAAAATTTTTTCTCAGTTTTATATGACTGCTTCTACAATTGTTTGGCAAGTAAATTTAGCAAGCGTTTCTGATTATATTATCTATGGTTAAAATCTAAATTGAAACTTGTATAGAGATCTAAATTGATCAAAATCTTTGCATTTCAGACCTACATAATTTGTTTTCTTCATATTTTCTTGATTGAATTTGGATTTGGTTTACTATATATTTAACAATTAACATTTTTTTGATAATCAATTATATGTTGCAAAGACTCTTCTCTTCGTAATAACATGAAAATTAAATTAATTAGGTTAGTAGCTATGATAATTGAAAAATGACCATTTTAAAATAAACTTTTGCTTAAAATATGATGTTATTTCTTTATTTCTCACCTGTTTTATATTATTTTATTTTAGTCAATTTTTATCATACATTTTACAATAAAATCACTCTTAAGGTGTACCAATCAATGGTATATCATGCAGTTGAATTCATTCTGCACTAGTGGAGCAGAGCTGCAACCCAGCTACTTGAGGACAAAGTGTTGTGAAGAATGTAGACGATAGGTTCTATGGTCAGTTCTCTTAATACTGACACAGCGTTCAGTAAATGGTTGCCATCGACGTGAACACTATGAGAGATGTCTAGGGGGTGTCCATGATGAGTGATAGTCATGGTCCGGATGTTGTGTAAGGGAGGCAACTGAGAATCAGGCTTGTATATTAGCTGAAAATCAGACCAATATTACAAGCCAGGTAATATTGGGCTATTAATAAAATGACTCTTTCTAAGAATCATTAACCTTAGTTAGTTACAGGACTACACAGGTCATCCACCCACGCCCTACACTCATTTTCACCTTAAAATACACACAAGGCTGTGTCGGCGTTTCATATATGAATTCAAGTGTTTGGGAGATTGTAGGCGATAGGTTCCATGCTCGGTTCTCTTAATACCGACACGGCGTCCACTCAATGGTTGTCATCAATATAGACACTACTAGAGAAGTCTGGAGTGTCCGTGTTGAATGGTAGTCAAGGTTCGGGTGTTGTGTAGAGAAGAGAATTAAGTGTCAAACTTGTCAGTTAGCTGAAAATCAGACCAACACTATGTGGTTCGATTCCACGTAAAGCTGTAGGTCCCATAGTTGCCCTGGCTATTGGGCTATTAATAAAAAGTCCTTTCTGAGCTAAGTCGAACTCGGATAGTAACATGACTACACTCGTTCATTTACACTCATCACACTCATTCATGCCTCATATTCGCCCATATCTCTAACATCGGCGTCTTAGAGATGAATAATGAATAATAATAATGAACAAATCTGTACTCCAAAGGCCAACCGTGATAAGCAGTTGTTTATTATTATTATTCTAACCATTTGTAACTGTTTATATGAACAACCTTAACTTTAGAATTGATATTTTGTACTTCACCTTTATTTTATCCATTGCCAGAGCAATATGACACATAATAAATATGTATTGTATAACTAAAGTTGTTTGTTTAAATTCTGAGTCACTGATTTATAATGAGATGTAAAGGATGCCTCAGATATGTACATTAATATCACAGTTTCAATATTACTATCTGTTAAACAAATACAACCTATTCAAGAGTGTAGTGTCTGTACAAATATGCCGTAGGAAGATTTACTTCACCTATGATAAATATACTGTATGTGCAACTTGTAGTGTTATTGACATAAAACATTTAAAGATAAACATGTTTTTTAACTAATTATTTGTTAGTTTTGTAATGTAGTGAGTTGATTGACTCTCTTTATTCACGTGATATCTACGAACATCCACCCTCATGCTGGTACTTTGTGACACCATATATAGGTGATTTCTCTACTTTATTACATAATTTACTCAAGTAATCACATTGTATTTCCCATCTAGCTTATCATAGCATATACGGAGAACTCACCACAACCAAAAGGAATAAAATATCAGGAAAGAACACTTTAGAAGCTATCAAAATTATGTTCCAGCTAGGTGAATGTGTGATGGAAAAGGTTTTGGAATTCTGGTGACAATACCCAAGGTTAGAAACCTGTTTGAACTGGTTGGTGATTTCACTTGCTTCACACATGCTTCAAGGTCGTATAAACAAGCTGACGGCAAAATTCCAGAAACAAATTCAACAAATGTGAAGAGTGCCATGACACAAAACAATTCAAATTCAAAACAAATCCAACAAATGTGAAGAGTACCATGACACAAAACAAGCAAACTCCAAAACAAATGTGAGGAGTTTCATGACACAAAACAATAAAACTCTAAAACAAATGTGAAGAATGCCATCCATGACACAAAACTTTTGAATCCTAAGAAACCAAAACATGTGAATGCATATAAAAGGAGATAAAAACACAATGTAGTTACTTTGTTTAGTCGTCTTGGTTAAAAAATAAAATATAAAATTGGGTCATGACAGTAGGTGTTTATTTTTGTATTAAGCCCTGAGTCTTGAACAAAATCTCTAAACAAATATAAGAAATATATAGCTGAAAATTAAACAATAATATTACAAAAAGTAGTTTATGGAATTGCATTTTTTTTTACTCGTAATTGTTATATAACTAGCAAGGCAATTCATGTCTGTCTGATTTTTTTTGTTCAAGTCTGTCCACCATGTTTTTGTTAAATTTTTTATGGTAGTTTAATTTAATTTATGATGTAAACATGTTAAGCAACCATATGACAACTTAGTATTTTTGTCCAAGCCATCAATATTTTAATTGATTCCAAATATAGATTGTAAAATGACAAGAACAAGAACATTATGCAAATGCCCCTTATATGAGCATAGGGCATTATTATTATTGATTATTAATTTTTAAGATGCCAATCATAGATATAGGGGCAAATATGAGGGGTAAATGAGTATAATGAATGTAGATGAATGAATGTAGTCATTTTACTAACCAAGGCCAACTGTTCCTTAGAAAGAGCTATTTAATAATAGCATAAAAGCTAAGGCAATCAAGGGATCTATAGCATTATGTGGAATCCAACCATGTGACATTGATAGTAGTGTCCACATCGATGGCAACCATTGAGCGGATGCCATGTCAGTATTAAGAAGACCCAACATAGAACCTATCACCTACAATCTCCACAACACTTTGTCCCCAAGTAGCTGGGTTACAGTACTGCGCCACTAGTGCTGACATTTGCTTTCTATAAACGTAAAAACAATATTACAAAGTGTAGTGCCTCTTGTTTTGGGCTCTGTATTAGACGACGAAATTAAAGCCTTTGGGTTTTCAATGAAGGATATCTATAGTTCAAGTAAAGATATGTAAAAACTATATGACACATATCATATTCTAATGGCATACTGAAGATTCAAACCATTGTTTAAATGGTTCGATTTTTCCCCTATAATAATAATAAATGTATTTATTGTTTTCACAGATACAGTTTAGTCTCACAGGCAAAATTATTAATCACAATAAAAAGGTACATTTTATGAAAACTAAAAAAAACGTAAATAACTAAAGAAACACAATTATAACTTAAGCGTCTAAATAAGGTACTCCAAAATATATAATACATTCTTGGTTATAATACAATAATATATAATACTGTTTAAATACAACCAGATATAGACTAAATTATCAAACATAAGATTTATTTGTATTCAAACAGATATATTCAAAAATAAAAGAAAACATCTATCTAATATATAACTAACATTCTATTCATATATTATCTACTTGATCAGGGGTTCCCAAACTTGTCCGTACCATACCCTCTCCTGTTGAAACAAAGGCCTTCTGCCCCCTTACACAATAAATAGTATGGAATGTTTGTGTATATGAAAAAAAAAACAAGTATTATATAGGAAAAAAGATGATTTACTTCTACTTTCCCAAGAAATATGATAAAATTTTAAGTTTTAATTTACTAAGAAAAAAGTACTGGTAAGAGAAAAACAAGCCTGTTAGTGAGATGGATGAGCTTGCATTTTCGCTAGTCTCATATCATTGCCTCATATCTTATTTGTAACTGGTGCCTCCCCCGAGGGGGTGCCCCCTGGGTGGGGAACCCTGTACTAGATGATTCATTACACAAACCGATGTACAAAATATGAAAGCGTTTTTATAAGAAATGAAACATAAACAATATTGTTGATAAGTGTTCAGATAGCTTTAATTTTAAAATTAATTATTAGCTATCA
This sequence comes from Stictocephala bisonia, assembly GCA_035578905.1. Taxonomy (NCBI): domain Eukaryota; kingdom Metazoa; phylum Arthropoda; class Insecta; order Hemiptera; family Membracidae; genus Stictocephala; species Stictocephala bisonia. The sequence goes on along the minus strand of JAQJVL010000017.1, from coordinate 5,113,411 downwards.
TATATGATAATTTAAAGTATAATTGACATGTTTCAAACTAGGAGAAACCCCTACTCATTCTACATTCAAATCCTATCACTTGCTACACTCATGTCACTTTCTGCTTAATAATATCGGTCGGTAGTAAGTCTCACTCACTGCACCTCACTTTTGGCCTTCTGCCTCTTTCTGTGATTTGCGACTACAGTAAGTTAACTGTAAATGGTGATAAAAGTAACAAAAATAGTAGGCTATTTAGTATGTTTTTGATTATCAGCTTTTTTTAATTTCAAGATCTAAAGTCGATGTTGTTCTTATAGGAGAAAAGGGTTATTAATGTGCTGTTTATACCCTTCTGGAAAAAATTATAAAGGAAAAACTACTATTCTAGTACACCTTTGTGATACAAAATCTGAATTCTGTCAAAATGTCAAGTGAATTGGGTGTTTAATTGTGGAGATCTTGTGATGAATCTCCAACAGTGTGGGTGGGTTTGTCAATACCTCTAACTGTATGGGTGGGCAGGTGGATGAAATGAAATATATCTTTATTGTCACATAACGCTTTATGGTCTAGCACAGCTAGAAAACAGGTGACTTTGTCAAAATATAGATCTACTACAAATAATTAAAAATAAAGTTAAAACTAGAACAAGTTCGTTTAAAGTGACAGAGTTTCAAAAAATAAAAGTTACAATGTTCTTTTTATATTTTTACTACGTTATTTATTATTGTCACTGGACCTCATTATCATTTAAATATTCACTAACTGAGTAATATTTTTTTATTTGTAAAAACTGTAAAAACTCTTTTTAAAATTTGGTCCCATCTTCAATTTCTTTAATTCTCAAAGGCAGCTTATTGTAGAGTTTCATTGCCATATAATGAGGTGTTTTTTCAAAAAGTGTCAAGCGATATTTTGGAAAAATGTAAAATTATTTTTGTACCTTGTACCATATCCGTGACAGTATTTTTCTCTATTTAATGATTCATTATTATATTTGGAAAAGAGCAGGATTTTGTAAAGGTAGAGACAAGGCATTGTTAATATTTCTAACCGATCGAATAAAGGTTTACATGATGTATTTTTTTTTTTAAAAGGTCATAATTCTTAAATATTTCTTTTGAATTTTGAAAATTGTCGATGATTCTTAGGTCATGCCCCATAACTCAATTCCATATTGCATTAAAGAAAAAAATAAAGCATAGTAAACTATAAGCTTTGTTTTAAAATCAATTAAGTTTCGAAGTACTAGCATCTGATAGCATGCCATACTCAATTTCTTGACAAGCTGTGAATATGTGGTTTCCAGGTAAGGTTCTGATCAATAAGAATTCCTAAAAAGTTAGTACTGTTGATATCTGAATCTAAATCATCTAAAGAAATGTTAGTTGAAAAGGCTTTGTTACTTTTTAGTGTTCTGAATGATATAACCTTCGTTTTTGAATTGTTAAGCTGTAATCCGTTAGCTCTAAACCACTCATCTAAGTTCTGCATGGAATTTGTTGTGATGGCATTTAGCTGATCTAAATTTTCTGCCGTAAGAATTGCAGTCATATCGTCAGCATATAAAATTGTTTTACATGGAACATTACAAGGTAGGTCATTTATATAGACTAAAAATAATAGTGGTCCTATTATGGACCCTTGAGGAACACCACCTTTAATCTTTGTCCAATCAGAAATATATTTTTTATTATCTTTAAAAACAATTGTCCTCTGATATCTGTCCAATAAATATGATTTAATCCAGGATAAAGCTCCGTCTGAGAACTTGTAAAGTTTAAGTGTATTTAAAATAATTTTGTATTTTACAGAATTAAATGCCTTGGATAGATCGCAAAATACTGCAGCAGTGTTCTGCGATCCATCCAAAGCACAGGCAACTTGATGTATGAGGTCCATCACCGTAGGGACAGTATTCAGTCCATTTCTGAAACCATATTGCTCAATAGCTAAAACTTGGTTACTTTCTAAGAAATTTATAATTTGACTACATGCTATTTTTTCAAATACCTTGGACAGAGCTGGTAAAATAGATATTGCTCGGTAATTATCTGGATCCTCTTTAGATCCTTTTTTAAATAATGGTTTTACCTCAGCATATTTAAGTTGACTCGGGAACACACCTTCATCAAAACACTGATTAACAATGCAACAGAGAGGGAGAGCAATAATATCTGCAACTTTTTTAATTAAATCTACTGGAATCTCATCCCATCCTTACAGATCTTTTACTATTCAGACCTTTGATTGTTTGTTCTATCTGTTGTATAGAAACCTACCTAAAGAAAAAATTGGGTAAATAAGTGTTGCTGGTTTTTACATTCATAAAGTTCAGTGATCCCTGTATGTCATGTTTTATCTTTTTTTCATTGGGCACATTTGAAAATTTTGAATTAAAAAAATTTGCAATATTATGTCCATTAGAAATGATTTTGTTAATTATTGTTATAGCAGGGAAGTCTCGAACACCCTGTTTTACACCAAATGAAGATTTAATTACTGCCCAGGATGCTCGACTTTTATTAGTAGCGCTCTCTATAAATTTATAATTGGGAATTTTTTTGCCTTATTACATACTGATCTAAATATCTTTCTGTAGGTTTTATAGTAGTTTAAAAAGTTAATATCATTTTTATTTTTGACATATTACTAAGTTCTTGTTTTTTTCTACACGATATTTTTATCCCACATGTAACCCATTTCTTAGAAGAACTTTTATTTGCACTATGGCAATTGTAAAACTTAAGTGGAAAGCACTATTCAAATTGATTCTTAAGGTTAAGGTAAAAACTATTAAGTTTTGTTGTGCACTGTTAAGGTGGGATGGATTCCAATTTATCTGTCTTATTGCTGTAGTGAATTGAGTTATAGACTTAGCAGATAATATTCTTTTTTTTTAATTTATATTTTTTATCATTACTTTTATTATTATCTAACTTACTATCTAAAGAAATGAATAAAGCTCTGTGATCAGAGAGGCCTAGTTCAATATTTAGCCCTAATTTCTGATAGCCTGAGGTTATCTTTGTGAAAATATTGTCTATACAAGTTTTGCTTGTTGCTGTTACTCGTGTGGGGGTAAAGCAGTTAGGTATAAACCCATACATTTTGAAGGTATTTAAAATCATATTCTTTTGGTGAGGAGATTTGGAAGTGTCAAGAGTGTCAACGTTGAAGTCCCCCACTATATAAACTTCTTTTGTCTTAAAATATTTTTGAACTAATATAAGCAGGGATTCCAATTTATTAGTAAAACTATTGAAATTTAGATCACATGGTACTCTGTAGATAGAAATTACTATTGCATTTAAGGAACATACTTTGATACAGGAAACTTCAAAAACATTATCTTCATTATAAATATTAATATTAGGGTCATTTATCTCAGAACATTTATACTTTTCTTTTGTTAATATACAAGACCCCCTCTTTCAAATTCCCTACAATAATATGCAGCAACCTTGTAGTTAGAAATAGTATTAAGAATAAATATTTTGTCTTTTGAGAGCCAGTGTTCATTTATGCAAACTATATCAATATTTGACTTATCTAAAAGTATTTGGAGGTCATTAATTTTGTTAGTTAAGCCACCCTGCAGGTTAAGGTACATTAGCCACAAGTTACTGGAATCAATAAATATTTCTTTCATTGAAGATTTCACTTCAAAATATTCACAAAAGTTACAACTATTAAGCTTGTCATAAAACTTTCCACAGGCTATAAAAAAAATACTCTAAATTGAAGAGCTGCGGTTAGACTTTACAAAATTTAGACTCTTAATATCATAATTTAAGTTAACATGCTTTCCCTTGTGTATTAAATTATTTCTGTTATTGTACAGCTCTGTATTAAAAACTCATCAGCATTTGGAGAAAAACAAGTTGTATCTCCTTCTATATTATTAGAGGCTAGGTTTAAGACATTATCTTCACAAGTTGTATGTTTAGAATTATCTAAATCAATCAGATTTACAATATCACTGGTATTTAGCTGAGGCTCACACACACCATTTCTCTGCTTTATGTCACTGACACTAGCACTATCTTGATTGAGGAGGTTTGAAGGACTGATGGAAACGATATCCACATCTGTAGTGACCGGGCCACACCCCTCCAGTCGCCCTCTGCTGCATGTGGTGGTTGTTGGTTTAAGTTGTAGAGTTGACCAGCCTTTCCAAGGTGAAGGTTACAATAGAGAAACATCATTCTCCAAAGGTGTTGGTGTGATTGGACATAGTATGCCACTTATTGTTGTAGGATTATCCAGATGTAACAGAACCGTTTCTTCTGGTTTGCTGGTTTGTTCTGAAATACTCTAACCAGATGTCTCTTTTTTCTAGATGATTTAAACATTTATGTAATTCATTAATAAACTGTTGATGATTTAATCTATTTCTAAATGTTCTTGAAGAGTCTTCCCTAAAAACCGTAATTGTTATATCAGCTTTCGTTTTATTTTTAAACTCAACAATCTGTCTAACAAAGTGATGAAGTGGAACCTTGTCTCTTATGCAGCCCATTGGCGAACAAACTAATTTGCTATATTTTCTTTTTATAAAATCTGTGGTAAAATGTTCAAAAGCCTTGTCATAATCAATTTTTGTTGGTTTGTCATAATAATTAGGTTTTGTAATCAAACCATAAACGCCTCCACCATTACCAATCTTCTGATGTGCCAAATGTTTATTCATACAGTCCAATATGGTGGGCCTCCCGAACATCTTCCTGAACACAACCGCCACTCCAGCTGACATTTGTCTCTCATGTCTCAGGTCTCTTGATATACAATGGGCAAATGCTAAACTTTTGTCACTTCGGAATTCTTGAATTCATGAATACCTCTTTACCACTGTAGGTTTGTAGGTGGGTGGGTGGGTCTTTACCACTGTATGTTTGTGGGTTATAAAACATCTAGGAGTGAGTGGGTGGGTGGGTCAATACCAATGTACGTCTAGGAGTGGGTGGGTCAATACCACTGTATGTGTAGGGGTTGTTGTGTGGGTCAATAACACTGTACGTGTAGGGGTTGTTGTGTGGAAGAATTGAAGAAGTCCATACAAATGGATGGGAACCTGCAATACAAAGATAGGACAGTTCACATTTTGAGTACAACCTAGTAGCTTCTTAAAGCTCGCTCATAAACTGTTATAAGTTAAAACGTCATAATATTAAATGTCAAGATAATTCACATTTATATGTTTGTATAATATTATATCTTACTATTTAAGAGATAATACTGATGGTGAGTGGTAATTCTTCTATTACAAAATCACAAGAACTTTTGAAATTTGGCTCTCCTAATTAAGAGCTTTATTTTAATGTAAATGCACACAGTAATAGGTTGGCAGGTGGATCAGTACCTCTTTATGTGTATGTGGGGGCCAATAACCCTGTATTGGTATAGGTGGGAGGGTGTGTCAATACTTCCGTATGTGTATGGGTGTGTCAATACCTCTGTATTGTACGGGTGGGTGGGTGTGTCAATACTTCTACCTGATTGGGTGGGCAGTTAGGTCAATACCTCTGGATGTGTATAGGTCGGCAGGTGTGTCAATACCTCTGTATTGAATGGGTGGGTAGGTATGTCAATACTTCTACCTGAATGGGTGGGCAGGTAGGTCAATACCTTTGTATGTGTATAGGTCGACAGTTGTGTCAATACCTCTATATTGTATGGGTGGGTAGGTGTGTCAATACTTCTACCTGAATGGGTGGGCAGGTAGGTCAATACCTCTGTATGTGTATAGGTCGGCAGGTGGGTTAATACCTCTGTATATGTATGGGTAGGCTAATACCTCTGTATGTGTATAGGTAGACGGGTGGGTCAATACCTCTGTATGTGTATAGGTGGGTCAATACCTCTGTACGTGTATAGGTAGACGGGTGGGTCAATACCTCTGTACATTTATAGGTGGGCAGGTGGGTCTATACCTCTCTAACTGTATGGGTCGGTGGGTGGGTTAATACCTCTGTATATGTATGGGTAGGCCAATACCTCTGTATGTATATAGGTGGACAGGTGAGTCAATATCTCTGTACATTTATAGGTGAGCGGATGGGTCAATACCTCTCTAACTGTACCAGTACCTCTTTATGTGTATGTGAGGGCCAATAACTCTATATTGGTATACGTGGGTGGGTGTGTTAATACTTCCGTATGTGTATGGGTGGGTGGATGTATCAATACTTCTACCTGAATGGGTGGGCAGGTAGGTCAATACCTCTGTATGTTTATAGGTCGATGGGTGAGTTAATACCTCTGTATATTGCTGGGTAGGCCAATACCTCTGTTTGTGTATAGGTGGAAGAGTGGGTCAATACCTCTCTACGTTTACATTATATTAGGTAAAACGATCCATTAGAAAGCCTTCATAGTGAAATCTGTTTAAATTCATCATTGAAGAATGCATATTAAGTAATGTTTAAGCCAAAAATAAGCGTTTTTTTCACTTTCAGATTAAGTAATAATAGCTTTATTGTACAAAAAGTGTTTTATACAATCGGTGAACTTAGGACTAATAAGTCCTCTCTTACAGTTAACCGTTTTATGTTGAAGTAGTAAATATAACAAAGCTTAAAACATGGAAATACAGAACTAAACTAAAGATAAATACTAATAATTAGATTACGAAGAAGCAAATAATATAAATTAAATAAACTGCTAATATATTATCAATTTTACCATTCTCTCACTCATACACTTGTTCGATCCAAATCCCAGACCCTATATTCAGCTATCATCACAGACTCATCCGCTCAAAAAGAAAGGCTTTCAATGATGTTGTGAACAAAACCCGACTGTCATATCTCTTTAAATATGTAGAAAGTTTATTCTATTCTCTGCAGGAAATTACTGAAAAGGAATTAGCGTAGAAAGATGTTCTATGAAGAGGAATACATAATATTTACAAGGTTGAGTGTGTCTCCTTTGCACCAATTTTTGAGTTATACTGAAAGTTATGAGAGGTATTTAGGATTCCTATCGTTAGGTACTAAAAACAAAATACTCAAATTTTTACTAGTCTAAGGTCAGCCAATTTAAGAATGGAATTTTGAATATAGTATTGAGAGATGTGATCATCATATTTTAAATTAAAAACAAATCTAATAAAATAACTTTGACAAACCTGAAGTTATTAGCCACAGTCATGTCATAGTACACAGAGTTGCAATAGATGAAATGTGGAAAGACAAGTGCTTTTACAATTATTTTTACTGGGAGAAATTATTGAAGTTGTTTGAGGGAATGGATAGAACAAGAAGCATTTTTTTTTTTTTTTTGTACACTAAGCACTTCTTCTTCCAAAGTCATATTCTGGTTAAAAATAACACCTAAATTTTTAACTGAGGGACAGAGAGGCAGAGGGTTGCCAATGATTAGAATTTGTTTGATATTGTTTATATTGAATTTGGTGTGAAGGTGAGACGAACAAATAATAGTGGGCTGTGCTTTATCCTCATTAAGTTTAAGGCCATGACTTTTGGTCCATTTGACTAAATTTTCAATATCTAGGTTAATACGAGTTATTGTCTTGTTTAAGGTACTAATACAGGAGTGAGCATAGATTTGCAAATCATCAGCATACATGTGATGTTTCGTGAAGGATAAGACTGAGTTCATATCGTTAATATATAGGGGACCTAAATATATAGGGGACAGTGGATATATAGTTGATATATCGTTAATATATAGGGGACAGTGGACCTAAAATTGAGCCTTGAGGAACACCAGATGAAACAGATTTAAAGGTTGAAGTTCTGTCGTCCACATGCACACACTGCTGATGATCAGTTAAGTAAGATCTAATCGAACATAAGTCGCTATCTGAAAAGCCTAAATTCTGGAGTTTAACCAGAAGAAAGGAGTGATCCACGCAGTCAAAAGCCTTAGAAAAATCAAACAAAGTTAAGACAGTACATTTCAAGTAAAATGCTTGAATAACATTTGAAAGAAAATTAAAAAGGAATTAATTTAAAGGGATTTCCACTCAAAATTTGGTTATTAAATCATATTGACAAAATTAATGTTCAATTTGTAAAAATTGTAGTCAATTTAAGCAACTTCAGGGAGTACCAATAACATCATATTGGGATCCTTTAAGATACAGTAACAACTATCAGTCATTTGTAATAACTAATTATTGTCTATAAGTCGTTTAAATAAAATAAAGCCTTACAGCCTTTAATTAAATACAAATAAATAAAGGATATCTTGGTCTAATAATTGAATATGTATGGGCTTAAGTAAAACATAACAGGATTAAAATTAATTAAGAATAAAGAATAGATTATTTTAGTATTAAATTATAATTATTTATAATTCGTATTAAGTATACAAACAGTAACTAATTATTTATAGGTTGAGAACTAATTTATGGAAATACTTTTGATATAAGGGTAAAATTAAGAGGAAAACTTTTGATATTTATCCCATACATTCCTTTCCCTGTCCCATTTTTTTAACATAAAGATCAAAGCCTAATTCATCGCATGTTGACAACTTGTGGGTTCTTCCACTCCAACAAAAGAACAATTGGAAAGTACTGAAGATGAGGGTCCCTCCCCTCTCCCTCCCCACTCGCCCAGCTGTGTACTTAGTTCGTCGTGGCGAGTGTGGTGGCAGTGATATTCGCCCCCAGTGTCAGTGACGGCGCCGTCAGACGTCATGGCCTCAAGTATCGCGCCGCTGTACCGTTCCACAGAGGAACAACCGGACCCAATCGCCGCAACAGTCACAGGTAAACAAACTAGGTTATATATTAATTTCTTATTGAAATTTATCAAGAATTATGTTTATAAAAAGTATTACCATGTCTGTCACATATGGCTATTTAATTAATTTTAAGATGTTTAAAGTGTTCGTATTTTAAGTATAACTGTTCCTTAAACTAAATATAAGATAGATAGACAAAGATGCAACTAAAACGGGAATTTAAGTTATTGTAAAAAGTGTTCGATCAATTTTAACACTATTTTAAAATTAAGTAATTACGCACTTTCTTGCCACCTCTGAAAATATGATTTCTTGGTGAAATATGAGTTTATACTTCTGAAAGAGGTTGATTTCATCCGCCGAAAACTCGGGTTTTACCGAAAAATCGAAAAATTAGTTTTTTTATGTGATAGTCAAAAAACAACTTTTTAAAAATCATTACTTTTCGAAAAAAAATTTTATTTCGCGTGTTTTTTTGCTTAACACATGGTAAAACAGACAGTAAAATCATTTTTTCAACTCGAAAAATGCATTTTTACTGACCCAACCAAACATAACCTAACTTATCCTAGTTCGTAATTTATGTTAAATTCGAGTGTTTGGCATCCGTAACGGCCTACCGGCCGTCACTCCGGCGGGAATATAGGTGAATTTGGTTCTCGTGATTAATAGTTGTTGCATATAATGATCGCGTAATAGCCGCTAATCGCGATTCGCCGCGAAAGTAGTTTTTCCATTATATCTCAAGAAATAATTGTAATAGACCAAAATAGTTTTCAAATTTGTATTCAACGTAAAAAACACATCAAAATAAAAAAAAGATCATTAAAATACCATTTAAATTAACGGAAATATGACAGAAATACTAAAAGTTGTGACATTGGTTTTTTTGGAATTTTTCGATAAAATACGTTAGTTATTTCCGCGAAATAAAGGGCATATCTCGTGAAAATACGGCCAATTCTAGACCCATTTCAAGTAAAAAATTCCAATTTTGTATGGTGGCAAGAAACTACATAAACTCTACATAAAACTATATACAACTACATAAAATGATGTAACATAAAAATAAGTTACAAATGTTGCCACACATGCTGTATTTTTTCCGATTCAGAGACAAAAACAAATAAATAGTTTTAAAATGACATCCTAGAATGTGTTTAACCTCTAATTGAAAAGCCATGTAATATATTTGCTTCGATAAAATTTACTATGGTTTAAAAAAATGTAATTTTAGTTTAAATGAATATCTCCAAAATTAGCGTTCATTTAAAAAAAAAGGAACAAAAATGTGTTATTTCTGGAGTAAAGTTGAGATGGTGTTGATATTAGTGAATTATAATATTCACTTTGTTTTTAATACTCAAATATTAACAAAAAATTGAACCTTTATTGAGGCCTTACACCAGCAATTAATGGTGTAATCGTAATATTTGAAAAATAAGAATAAAATAAAAAATAAGTTACATATAATTTAAAATTATTATTTTCGTGAAATTCTGTTTGTACAAACGTTATTTAATAGCGAAAAAAAAGAATCATATTGGCATACCGTATTTTTATATTATGATTTCAATAAGTTAATTTGACAATTTTATGAAAATTAGATTTTATAATACTTGTCAAAAAAAAAAGAATAACAATATAAAGATTGTTTGAATTCGTAAACAAAGCTATTATGTCAAAATATTACACGCTTGAAGCTATTTATTAGTGAAATGTTCTTTTTAGATGCTATATGCGGAACTTAGTATCTTTAATCCAAAACCTTCTTTAAATCTCCGGAACCACTAAATAGGTATTTATGAAATTTGGAGGGAAATTAGCTTTTGGAGGAAACATAAACATAACACAAAAGCTCCAATAGTTTGGTTTTTAGTATGGAACATTTATGTAATTTATATTAGTTCTGACATGATTGCTCTACTTTACATCCTCCTAAAATAGACTTATATGGTTTCTAGACAATACAACTTTGTTATCTAAGAGAACGATAGAAGGCTGACCTCTTATATTGATTTGATGCTTTAGAAAGAACCACGGAGGGAAGTGTGTACGGTATTTATATAGAACATGGACCTTGTCGATTTTTTAGCTGGAATTTTTTTAAAGTAGATACATAGCTTAGAAACAAGAATATGATTTTTGCTGTGAATGGCGGAAAAATTACGAAAATTAGTATAAACGGAAAACGCATTTTCGTCGTAAATATAGCGGAATGGGTACTCAAATTTTGCCCTGATTATGGATATGACAAGATTTTTATAATCGTTAGCGCCGAAAATGTATCGATTTAAATAAGGTTTCGCTCTTTTAGGATACGGCTAGGTTGGATTGGGTTTGTATTAGTTGTTAGGTTTGGTTAGGTTATGTTAGGTTAACCTATCAAACCTTACAAACCCAAAACTAAGCTAAAACTTAAACAAACTTAACACAACCCAAACCCAACCTAGCCCTGTCCTAACAGAACGAAACCTTACTAAAATCGACACATTTCCGGCGCTAACACTTAATAATGGTTCGATTGTAAAAAACCTCACCGCATTCGTGATCAGGAAAAAAATCCGCACAGTTTGAGTATCCACATCGCTATATTTACAAAAATAATTCCCCGTTTTTCTTTATTTTTTCCATCGTTTCCGCTGAAATAAACTATCATATTCTTGTTTCTGAGCTATGCATCAATTGTAATATGATAAAAAATTCACCCAACAAATTTACAAGGTCCCTGTTCTATATAATTACCAGGTACGCAGGCATAATCACCCCTTAACGAAGTAAGGGCTGTCGGCTAGTAGGTATATATAAATAGCAAAACACGTTCCCTCATTAAACTCTTCTATTACAACACCCAGCACTAATAATATCCTGATATACCAAGTACAGTAAATGTACAAATAGTAAATGCAATTAGCAACCTTATTGTACAGTATTTCACAGAAACGATGAATCAATGTTTATGTACCCGAACTCACTGTTTGTCGAAGTTATCAAGTGATACTTAGATTGTATCTCACTTCATTTACTGTTTATATGTCGTGTGTTTCGATAAAAACATGTAAGTCAGACATTTTCTCATGTGACTAGAAAACTGAAAACATTTAATTGAAAAAATTGTTATTGTGTTAAAAACCGTAAATGTATATTTAAACCTAGAAAAGGGAGATCCCATGAGTAGTATACAACTCATTTCAACATGAAACCCTCTTCAATGCAAATCCCATTTCAATATAAAATCCCTTAAAAACAACCCTATCTCAGTATAAAAACTTGTTTATACTGAGAACCCACCCGCCCGCCCATACATGAACAGTGGTATTGACCCACCCGCCCGCCCATACATGAACAGTGGTATTGACCCACCCGCCCGCCCGTACATGAACAGTGGTATTGACCCACCCGCCCACCCATACATGAACAGTGGTATTGACCCACCCGCCCGCCCATACACGTACAGTGGTATTGACCCACCCGCCCGCCCGTACATGAACATTGGTATTGACCCACCCGCCCGCCCATACATGAACAGTGGTACTGACCCACCCGCCCGCCCATACACGTACAGTGGTATTGACCCACCCACCCACCCATACACGAACAATGGAATGGGTGGGTGAACCTAATTTTAATTTATGAACCTAATTTCAATATAAAACCCTAGTTAAAAGTATAAATCCCGGTTCAATATAAAACCCGCACAAATAAAGAACCCTTTCCGATATGAAACTCCTTTCTATACAAAACCCAACTCAGTATAAAAACCCCTTCAATTCAAACACCACTTCAATATAAAACCAATTTCGTTATAATCCCATTTCAATATACAACCCCTATGATTAAAAACACTGTTTTAATATAAAAACCTGTTATTATAGCCCGTATATGAATATTAATATGAACCCTCTTTTAACATAAAACCTACGCGCGCGCGCAACACACACACACACACACACACACACACACACACACACACACACACACACACACACACACACACACACACACACACACACACACACACACACACACACATTAAAAAAAAAAAGCCAAATACTTACTCATTACGAAATATCAAAAACCACCGAACGGATTTACACGAAATTTTAAAGGGAGTTAGCTTTAATAAAGAAAGGACTCACTAAGAAAGGATTTTTCGAAATTCCATTCCTAATGGGTACAAACAGCCCCTCAAAATTTTCTTTTTCCAATAAGAATAACATTAGGTTGCTTTTAGTAAATTAATAACAGCTGTTTTGTAAATAAATAAACATGTTCATTTTATATATTTAACATTACCCTACTGATGCATTAAGAGTTTAATCTTCAGCTGTTAAACAAAAACAAATGAAATAAACACGTTTGAAATTAATAGGCTAAGTAATACCCTACACTAATAAATATGTAGCAACGCAAGTAGTGTGAGTGAAATACTGTAAATAAATTTGATATTATGACTTTACGTTATACATATAATCTACTATTATTTTTAATCAAAGTCACATGCCGAGGTCGAAGTGTATCGAGCGCAGCGAGAGTTGGGGTTGGCACGCGAAGCGTGCAGGCTTGTCTCCTAGTTTTAATATAAAACCTATTTAAATATAAAACTCCTTTCAATGTAACCCCTTGTAACATAAAACGCATTGCAATAACGTAAAGTAAGGAAGAGTAGCAGAAAGGGGTGTACGTTGGGAGGGCTTGTCCGTTTAATCAGAGCCGTAGTAACTCGTGGTTTAGAATTGATGATGTTCCAAAAATATTACGTTCTAAGTACAAAGTCCTAAGAAATAAATTAGTCATCATTTTTTTAATATGATATTAATATTATATATATAAAAAGGCTAAGTGCAATTGACGGCGCATCTTACTTTTCACAACTTGTCACTAAACATCGTAATTTATCTATTTCTTACTATCAAAATAAATAAATTCTTTAAAGTATATGCTTTATTTACATGTAATAAACACGCGTGTGGATTGAACACTATCCCAGTTCGTGTTTTTGGTATACACTTTTAATATGTGAAGCATTTCACAATGTCTGTAAATGTTCAGTTTAGTTAACATTACAAGATGATGTTCAATGTTTTAAACTTCCTCTTAACTGACTAATTAGCAAAAACACTTAAATTGTTAATGGAAGCATTTGTAAAAAGCCCAAAATCTTCTATCAGACGTAAATTAATAGCAGACGAACTTCGTGAATACATTTATAGAAGAGAACGTCTTTCAAAAGAAGATCGTTTTACATTTCTTAAATGTCATTAAGCTCATGGGAATTGTTGATTCTTGAAGTTCTTTTTTTTCAGATTTATTTAGTTCTTAGCAATATATTTGTCATTTAAAATAAACACTAGTTTTGTTTTCTTATTATTTCGTAATGTTATCAGACATAGATTTTAATGTTAATTTGACGATAACAATTTGATTACTTTACTGTATATTTTTGGATGTATATTTGAAAACGTCAACTGCACTCAGGCTAAAAAATAAACTGTCAATTATATTCTTAGACTACGAGGTGGGATGTTACGAGTCACGGAAATAGAAACAGATTCTTCCCCTTCTTACATAACTGGGTAAACAAATCCCTGAGATAGGCGAGTAATGAAACAAACGAGTAGGTTACAGCCACTGAAAAAAAAACAGTTACTTGGAATTACTCTGGATGTGAAGCTTGATTGGCTATATAACACCGACTCTATGTTCTCGGTTATTGAGAGTTATCCATGTTTGAGGAAACTAAAGTTAAGCACAATGTTTTTATTACAGCGTACAGTTCTTCCACTCCCAATTATCTTACGGCACACTTTGGGACAATTCGGCCGGATGTAAAGAGGTATTTAAATGCCAAAAGAACTAAATTCGAAGTATTGTGGGTATCGGGTACATACAAGTCATATTTTGTAAATTCGGAAATACTTACTGTACCTTGCATTTTTATTTTCGTACCGTCAGTTCGTGTGAAAGAAAGTCTCAATTCGTTTACCTTAAAGAACCAAATTCCCACAATTCTATATCACACAACATGGTAGATCTAATATACTGACAAAACTCATAAAAAATATTTTTATACAAGTGTACACATTTTTAGTAGATTACCTATTTCAACAAAAACGATTTAAATAAATGGTTTCAAAAGTGTTTGAGCAAGTGATTGAAATGTAAAGCATTTTAATTCTCGAAAGGAATGTGCCTGCAGAGTTTTAGAGATCTTTGTTTTTATTCATTTATATTAAGTAGCCTCGTTGATACGTATACTTATTATACGATTGTGAGATACTAACCGACAGCCCTTGGTTCACTAACGGGGTGGTTCTCTACGCTTGCTTACCTCTCCCTCCGTGGTTCTTTCTAAATTATTACATAAATATAGAGGATCAGCCTGCAGACGTTCTCCTAGATAACAACATTTCATAGAAACCCCTATAAGTGTACTTTAGGGGGATAGAAAGTTGTGCAATCATGTCAGGTTTAGTGAAAATGACCTTGAACACTTCACAATGAAAACCAAATTAACCGAGCTTTTGTGTAGTGTTTATTTTTTTTGTGTCAGCTGTTTGAAATAAATTATTAAGTTAAATCAATGTCATTCTTATTCTTGTGGAAAGGAAATGATCAGGGGCTGTTTCTAAACCTTAGGAATGGCATTTTGAGAATTTCTTCCTTAGTGGGTCTCTATGATACAAAAGATAACTTAGCTCAAAATTTCATCAAAATCTGTTCTGTAGTTCCGGAGATTTCGTGATTAGTGAGTACGTCGTTTTTGGACAGTAAACAATTTTTGATTCGCCTTCAGAGAACGTTCGTTACAAATTGTGTTTACGTCATGGAATAAATCTTATAACGACTTTGGTTTTCCGCCGCAGGCACATAGGGGAAAACCAAAGTACTTGGCAATGAATGAAATGCAATTTTATAAACGATTATAATGACTTTCGGAGATGACGGCTTCATTAAGAAGTGATCAATTACGCGAAGAACACTAATCATACACTTTGTTTTGTTAGTCATTACAGCGCTGGACATACTTACTTGAACATTGTTGCAATTATTAAAATATCAGTGTTTAAAATATTGATGCAATAATAAAAATTAACATAATCATTTTAATCCAGACTTATTACGTATAGCCTACAATAATTAATAATAGGAAGAAATGACTAAATAACGACGTGTTTATTCAATTAAATGCGTGCAAGTGGAAAAAACGCGAACTGCACAAGAATGGAAATTAACAATTGGTTGGGGACGTTTACTTTGGTAGCCATTTCTACCAGATTTTAGACAACTTCCTAGTGTAAGAATTTATCACAGAAGACGTTTTAACACAGAAACTAATATGCTTTATTTTCTATAATTTTATTGAATTGATTTGATGAATGTAAAGTTAAAGAATGGACTTATTTTTTGCGGAACCACATTTCCGTTTTCCGGAGTAAATACTACAGGACGTCGTTAGAGTCCTCAGCGAGGATGAGAAATTATTGTTATTAAAACGTTTGTCATAAGTTATGGAAAAGAGATTATTCAAAATTATTTAGGATCTCTTCCGTCAATTCACTGCCATAACCATATAACTTAGGTTAACCTAACCTAACATAACTAAACCTAACCAAACCTAACATAACCTAACCAAACCTAACATAACCTAACCAAACCTAACATAACCTAAACAAACCTTACCTAACTAAACCTAATATAACCTAAACAAACCTAACATAACCTAACCAAATTAGTTGTACCGAATTAACGGAAAAGGTCCATTATTTAATTTACGTAACTCATTGCGTTTACGTAACACAAAACTGTTTATTACAATGTTTTTCTTTATTAAGTTTTGTTCTTTAACATTTATTTATATTCATAATCTCCCTCGTGGTTATGATATAGTATAAACACTTCGAACGTACATAATTTTTATTGCATCTGACATTAAATATGTCTTAATAGATTTTTTACGCTGTTTATGTTTAATTTACATTTTTCCTTACACTTTAAGGAATCAAAGCCCAATTTATATTAAGTTTCGTTAAATACGCACAATCACATAAAATTAAGTTTAGGTCCATAAACGACGCGCACCGTGCACAGTGGTATATGCCGACTCGAGAAGGCCGAGTTTTAAAGTTAAAATAGTTATGTAGAATATTCTCTCTCTCTCGCTTCTCTTTCAAATTTTACCAATATGCCTGAGGATCCAAATATACTAACAATTAGGTTTCCTAATAATTGGGCCTTTTGGCCTGTTAGAGTGACCAATTGTAGGATGCATTCCTGGTCAATAAATTGTAGTTTTAAATTTCTTATAAACTATTAAGTGTTTTATTTAATTCTTATTAAAATATGTTAACTAAAGAGTATTATAGAGCACTTTATGAAATATTGTTGAGTTATTGTTTGTTTACTAATCTATTTTCCTGACTACTTACGATGTACTGCCTTTTACAATAAAGATTTTTTTCTGTTTTAATTTATTTTGTCCCTTTTACTGTCTCCCATGTGCATCAAAATAGAGAAAATATTTTTAACGTCCAAAAAAAGTTTTTTACAAGTTGGTCTAAAAATCCATTTTAGGGTCCCCTGAACCCACAAAAAGTGGGTTCTCGAAAAAAAGAATGTTGGTGTCTGTCCGTGTGTGTCTGTCTGTATGTGGAGTTCACTGGAGACCAAACGGATGAATGAATTTTTATGAAATTTGGTATGCATGTGTATTTAGCCAATATCTCCAGACACCGTTCGTTCGATTTTAACTTTTTTTATTTTTGTTTTTTTATTTTATGGGCAAAAATATACAAAAATGGAATTTTTCTCAAAAACGGCTCTAACGATTTTGGTTACATTTTCAGGAAAGATGAGAATTACAATTTAAAATATTTGAGTGAAAATCGAATGCCTCTAACTTGACTAGATTTTGAGTTATGGAAAAATAAAAAAAGAAATTGGGAATCAAACTGGAAATTTTCAAAGCTTTGATTTTTAGTGTTTAATATGGGGGATAGTTTGTGCCAAATCTCTGGAGCCATTTATTTGATTTACCAAGTAATGTAGCTAACTCTCCTTGCACAACTCTCGTTCTTACGTACCGAGACAACAGCGATGGCTTGCCCCTAGGTAGAAAGTGGTTAAACAACAAAGATGACCACGAGCGGTCTTCAAGGTTACTCAAAAACTAGTCCACCTTCTGTCTCCCTTCATCTCTTTAGAATCAATATAATCCAATCAGGATATATTACACTAGATGGAATCTCGACAAACAGCAAATTAGGCTGTTTTTCCCAACCTCCATACCGCCATTCCTTTCATCTTGCTAGTAAACAATAAACACTTTAGGCGATACTGTCTCACTGGGACAAGTCCTTGAATCTTCATTTTAGACAACTTGAGCTGTGCCTTCAAAATAATCTCTCTGTAGAACGAGTTTATTCTAAACAGTAACAAAAAATAAATAAAACGAATTAATAATATTAAAAATCAAAATATTTGAATAAAGTATTAATAAAAATAGTTATATTATTTACTATAACGTCAGAAAGTGGAAATTTATCAGGCAATTATAAATATTTTACTTTTTTTATTTTGATATATCTACTGAAGAAAACAGTCTTGTTAGGCCTGCTAAATGAAGCTGTTTCCTGTATTCCATATTAAACTATAAATTACTGAACTTTTCGCTTTTGAACCTTATTTTATCATCCTATTAATGATTAACCAAAATTGAAGTCTATATATGACTAAACAACAAATTTAAACTGGCATAACAATCTTAAAATAGTCGACAAAGGCTACGTATAAGTATGGTTATTTATTTATAATTAAGACTCCTACTATCAAAATATGGATGAATAATACTGACCATTTAGACTCTTATGCATGCAAAATAGGGTTTAGTACATAACTACAAACTGTGAAAATAAAAGAGTAACTGTATCTAAACAAAATCGTAACTATTAGGGGTTACTGTGCCTCTTAAGTAGGTCTACTGAGGAAGGGAAGGGTTAAATGTGTCTCTACAGTAGTGAGGAATGGGGTTACTGTGCCTCTTAAGTAGGTCTACTGAGGAAGGGAAGGGTTAAATGTGTCTCTACAGTAGTGAGGAATGGGGTTACTGTGCCTCTTAAGTAGGTCTACTGAGGAAGGGAAGGGTTAAATGTGTCTCTACAGTAGTGAGGAATTGGGTTGGTGTGCCTCTTAAGTAGGTCTACTGAGGAAGGGAAGGGTTAAATGTGTCTCTACAGTAGTGAGGAATGGGGTTACTGTGCCTCTTAAGTAGGTCTACTGAGGAAGGGAAGGGTTAAATGTGTCTCTAAAGTAGTGAGGAATGGGGTTGTTGTGCCTCTTAAGTTTTGTCCACTGAAGGAAGGAAGGGTTAAATGTGTCTCTACAGTAGTGAGGAATGGGGTTGGTGTGCCTCTTAAGTAGGTCTACTGAGGAAGGGAAGGGTTAAATGTGTCTCTACAGTAGTGAGGAATGGGGTTGGTGTGCCACTTAAGTAGGTCTACTGAGGAAGGGAAGGGTTAAATGTGTCTCTACAGTAGTGAGGAATGGGGTTGGTGTGCCTGTTAAGTAGGTCTACTGAGGAAGGGAAGGGTTAAATGTGTCTCTACAGTCGTGAGGAATGGGGTTGGTGTGCCTCTTAAGTCGGTCTACTGAGGAAGGGAAGGGATAAATGTGTCTCTACAGTAGTGAGGAATGGGGTTTGTGTGCCTCTTAGGTTTTGTCCACTGAAGGAAGGAAGGGTTAAATGTGTCTCTACAGTAGTGAGGAATGGGGTTGGTGTGCCTCTTAAGTAGGTCTACTGAGGAAGGGAAGGGTTAAATGTGTCTCTACAGTAGTGAGGAATGGGGTTGGTGTGCCTCTTAAGTAGGTCTACTGAGGAAGGGAAGGGTTAAATGTGTCTCTACAGTAGTGAGGAATGGGGTTACTGTGCCTCTTAAGTAGGTCTACTGAGGAAGGGAAGGGTTAAATGTGTCTCTACAGTAGTGAGGAATGGGGTTGGTGTGCCTCTTAAGTTTTGTCCACTGAAGGAAGGAAGGGTTAAATGTGTCTCTACAGTAGTGAGGAATGGGGTTGGTGTGCCTCTTAAGTAGGTCTACTGAGGAAGGGAAGGGTTAAATGTGTCTCTACAGTAGTGAGGAATGGGGTTGGTGTGCCTCTTAAGTTTTGTCCACTGAAGGAAGGAAGGGTTAAATGTGTCTCTACAGTAGTGAGGAATGGGGTTGATGTGCCTCTTAAGTTTTGTCCACTGAAGGAAGGAAGGGTTAAATGTGTCTCTACAGTAGTGAGGAATGGAATTGGTGTGCCTCTTAAGTTTTGTCCACTGACGGAAGGAAGGGTTAAATGTGTCTCTACAGTAGTGAGGAATGGAGTTGGTGTGCCTCTTAAGTTCTGTCCACTGAAGGAAGGAAGGGTTAAATGTGTCTCTACAGTAGTGAAGAATGGAGTTGGTGTGCCTCTTAAGTCGGTCCACTGGAGGAGGGAAGGGTTAAATGTGTCTCTAAAGTAATGAGGAATGGGGTTGGTGTGCCTCTTAAGTCGGTCCACTGGAGGAGGGAAGGGTTAAATGTGTCTCTACAGTAGTGAGGAGTAGGGGGTTTTTGTGCCTCTTAAGTCAGTCCACTGGAGGAGGAAAGGGTTAAATGTGTCTCTAAAGTAGTGAGGAATGGGGTTGGTGTGCCTCTTAAGTCGGTCCACTGGAGGAGGGAAGGGTTAAATGTGTATCTACAGTAGTGAGGAGTAGGGGGTTTTTGTGCCTCTTAAGTCAGTCCACTGGAGGAGGGAAGGGTTAAATGTGTCCCTACAGTAGTGAGGAATGGGGTTGGTGTGCCTCTTAAGTCGGTCCACTGGAGGAGGGAAGGGTTAAATGTGTCTCTACAGAAGAGAGGAATGGGGTTTTTGTGCCTCTTAAGTCGGTCCACTGGAGGAAGGAAGGGTTAAATGTGGCTCTACAGTAGTGAGGAATGGGGTTGGTGTGCCTCTTAAGTCGGTCTACTGAGGAAGGGAAGGGTTAAATGTGTCTCTACAGTAGTGAGGAATGAGGTTGGTGTGCCTCTTAAGTTGGTCCACTGAAGGAGGGAAGTGTTAAATGTGTCTCTACAGTAGTGAGGAATGGGGTTGGTGTGCCTCTTAAGTTGGTCCACTGAAGGAGGGAAGTGTTAAATGTGTCTCTACAGTAGTGAGGAATGGGGTTGGTGTGCCTCTTAAGTCGGTCTACTGAGGAAGGGAAGGGTTAAATGTGTCTCTACAGTAGTGAGGAATGGGGTTGGTGTGCCTCTTAAGTCGGTCCACTGAAGGAGGGAAGTGTTAAATGTATCTCTACAGTAGTGAGGAGGAAGGGGTTGCTGTGTTTCTTAAGTCGGTCCACTGAAGGAAGGAAGGGTTAAATGTTCTACAGTAGTGAGGAATGGGGTTGCTGTGCCTCTTAAGTTGGTCCACTGGAGAAGGGAAGGGTTAAATATGTCTACAGTAGTGAGGAGGAGGGGGTTGCTGTGCCTCTTAAGTCGGTCCACTGAAGGAGGGAAGGCTTAAATATGTCTCTACAGTAGTGAGGAGGAAGGGGTTGCTGTGCCTCTTAAGTCGGTCCACTGAAGGAAGGAAGGGTTAAATGTGTCTCTACAGAAGTGAGGAGTAGGGGGTTTTTGTGCCTCTTAAGTCGGTCCACTGGAGGAGGGAAGTGTTAAATGTGTCTCTACAGTAGTGAGGAATGGGGTTGGTGTGCCTCTTAAGTCGGTCTACTGAGGAAGGGAAGGGTTAAATGTGTCTCTAAAGTAGTGAGGAATGGGGTTGCTGTGTCTCTTAAGTCGGTCCACTGGAGGAGGGAAGGGTTAAATGTTTTACAGTAGTGAGGAGGAGGGGGTTGCTTTGCCTCTTAAGTCGGTCTACTGAGGAAGGGAAGGGTTAAATGTGTCTACAGTAGTGAGGAGGAGGGGGTTGCTGTGCCTCTTAAGTCGGTCTACTGAGGAAGGGAAGGGTTAAACGTGTCTACATTAGTGAGGAGGAGGGGGTTGCTGTGCCTCTTAAGTCGGTCTACTGAAGGAAGGAAGGGTTAAATGTGTCTCTACAGTAGTGAGGAATGGAATTGGTGTGCCTCTTAAGTTTTGTCCACTGAAGGAAGGAAGGGTTAAATGTGTCTCTACAGTAGTGAGGAATGGGGTTGCTGTGCCTCTTAAGTTTTGTCCACTGACGGAAGGAAGGGTTAAATGTGTCTCTACAGTAGTGAGGAATGGAGTTGGTGTGCCTCTTAAGTTTTGTCCACTGAAGGAAGGAAGGGTTAAATGTGTCTCTACAGTAGTGAGGAATGGAGTTGGTGTGCCTCTTAAGTCGGTCCACTGGAGGAGGGAAGGGTTAAATGTGTCTCTAAAGTAATGAGGAATGGGGTTAGTGTGCCTCTTAAGTCAGTCCACTGGAGGAGGGAAGGGTTAAATGTGTCTCTACAGTAGTGAGGAGTAGGGGGTTTTTGTGCCTCTTAAGTCAGTCCACTGGAGGAGGGAAGGGTTAAATGTGTCTCTAAAGTAGTGAGGAATGGGGTTGGTGTGCCTCTTAAGTCGGTCCACTGGAGGAGGGAAGGGTTAAATGTGTATCTACAGTAGTGAGGAGTAGGGGGTTTTTGTGCCTCTTAAGTCAGTCCACTGGAGGAGGGAAGGGTTAAATGTGTCCCTACAGTAGTGAGGAATGGGGTTGGTGTGCCTCTTAAGTCGGTCCACTGGAGGAGGGAAGGGTTAAATGTGTCTCTAAAGTAGTGAGGAATGGGGTTGGTGTGCCTCTTAAGTCGGTCCACTGGAGGAGGGAAGGGTTAAATGTGTCTCTACAGAAGAGAGGAATGGGGTTTTTGTGCCTCTTAAGTCGGTCCACTGGAGGAAGGAAGGGTTAAATGTGGCTCTACAGTAGTGAGGAATGGGGTTGGTGTGCCTCTTAAGTCGGTCTACTGAGGAAGGGAAGGGTTAAATGAGTCTCTACAGTAGTGAGGAATGAGGTTGGTGTGCCTCTTAAGTTGGTCCACTGAAGGAGGGAAGTGTTAAATGTGTCTCTACAGTAGTGAGGAATGGGGTTGGTGTGCCTCTTAAGTTGGTCCACTGAAGGAGGGAAGTGTTAAATGTGTCTCTACAGTAGTGAGGAATGGGGTTGGTGTGCCTCTTAAGTCGGTCTACTGAGGAAGGGAAGGGTTAAATGTGTCTCTACAGTAGTGAGGAATGGGGTTGGTGTGCCTCATAAGTCGGTCCACTGAAGGAGGGAAGTGTTAAATGTATCTCTACAGTAGTGAGGAGGAAGGGGTTGCTGTGCTTCTTAAGTCGGTCCACTGAAGGAAGGAAGGGTTAAATGTTCTACAGTAGTGAGGAATGGGGTTGCTGTGCCTCTTAAGTTGGTCCACTGGAGAAGGGAAGGGTTAAATATGTCTACAGTAGTGAGGAGGAGGGGGTTGCTGTGCCTCTTAAGTCGGTCCACTGAAGGAGGGAAGGCTTAAATATGTCTCTACAGTAGTGAGGAGGAAGGGGTTGCTGTGCCTCTTAAGTCGGTCCACTGAAGGAAGGAAGGGTTAAATGTGTCTCTACAGAAGTGAGGAGTAGGGGGTTTTTGTGCCTCTTAAGTCGGTCCACTGGAGGAGGGAAGTGTTAAATGTGTCTCTACAGTAGTGAGGAATGGGGTTGGTGTGCCTCTTAAGTCGGTCTACTGAGGAAGGGAAGGGTTAAATGTGTCTCTAAAGTAGTGAGGAATGGGGTTGCTGTGCCTCTTAAGTCGGTCCACTGAAGGAAGGAAGGGTTAAATGTGTCTCTACAGAAGTGAGGAGTAGGGGGTTTTTGTGCCTCTTAAGTCGGTCCACTGGAGGAGGGAAGTGTTAAATGTGTCTCTACAGTAGTGAGGAATGGGGTTGGTGTGCCTCTTAAGTCGGTCTACTGAGGAAGGGAAGGGTTAAATGTGTCTCTAAAGTAGTGAGGAATGGGGTTGCTGTGTCTCTTAAGTCGGTCCACTGGAGGAGGGAAGGGTTAAATGTTTTACAGTAGTGAGGAGGAGGGGGTTGCTTTGCCTCTTAAGTCGGTCTACTGAGGAAGGGAAGGGTTAAATGTGTCTACAGTAGTGAGGAGGAGGGGGTTGCTGTGCCTCTTAAGTCGGTCTACTGAGGAAGGGAAGGGTTAAATGTGTCTACAGTAGTGAGGAGGAGGGGGTTGTTGTGCCTCTTAAGTCGGTCTACTGAGGAAGGGAAGGGTTAAATGTGTCTACAGTAGTGAGGAGAAGGGGTTGCTGTTCCTCTTAAGTCGGTCTACTGAGGAAGGGAAGGGTTACATGTGTCTACAGTAGTGAGGAGGAGGGGGTTGCTGTGCCTCTGAAGTTGGTCCACTGGAGAAGGGAAGGGTTAAATGTGTCTACAGTAGTGAGGAGGAGGGGGTTGCTGTGCCTCTTAAGTCGGTCTACTGAGGAAGGGAAGGGTTAAATGTGTCTACAGTAGTGAGGAGGAGGGGGTTGCTGTGCCTCTTAAGTTGGTCCACTGGAGAAGGGAAGGGTTAAATATGTCTACAGTAGTGAGAAGGAGGGGGTTGCTGTGCCTCTTAAGTCGGTCCACTGAAGGAGGGAAGGGTTAAATATGTCTACAGTAGTGAGGAGGAGGGGGTTGCTGTGCCTCTTAAGTTGGTCCACTGGAGAAGGGAAGGGTTAAATATGTCTACAGTAGTGAGGAGGAGGGGGTTGCTGTGCCTCTTAAGTTGGTCCACTGGAGGAGGGAAGGGTTAAATGTGTCTACAGTAGTGAGGAGGAAGGGGTTGCTGTGCCTCTTATGTTGGTCCACTGGAGAAGGGAAGGGTTAAATGTGTCTACAGTAGTGAGGAATGAGATTGCTGTGCCTATAAGTCGTGTTTATTGAAGAGGAGTTATAATCCTATATGATTCAATCATTAGGAATAATCGTAAATCTTTATTTTCCAAGAATGTTCTCTACCCTATTCAATTATAATTTCTGAACTAATTCCTTTATAATCCGAACAGTAAATAAGTTATGTATCTAAGATCTTTAATCAACTAAAGCGCCAGCCAAAATTAGTTGTCAAGCGAAGGTTCAGACCTTGGCCTATCAACACCTACTTTCTACCGGTTTCAAGGCCGGGCAATAAGGTAAGCTATTGTAAATACAATTAAAGCGATTATAATCAGTCTCCACTGACGGGACTGTCACACCTCACACACACTCACACACACACGCACTTGTTTGTACAGTTACACAAGTCGTACGTGGTAAAAGGTTTCGAACAGAGGGTCGTCGTTCTCTCTCAGTCAACAAGCAGGTTACTCAAACTTTGTGAAACTTTGGATCTTAGAAGGCCAATTTACTTGGCTGGCTACAAAATTTACTGTTCTAAAAACGCAATGGTTATGACATGTGAAAAAAGAAAGCGGAATGGCCGAGCACAGCCATTTCAACTCCGAGTGTTTAAGATTCGACACTCGCTTAAGGTATTTGATACCTGCCAACAAGTCTAAAGGTGCTGATCCGTATCGTGAATCAATTTAAACGTTCAGTAATGGACAAAGATATTATGGTGTTTCACTATAACCGAAAGAAACTGTTTTAGAACCTGGAATGGTTTCCAACTACCTGTGTTTTTTTGAAAAACTATGAGTTTACTTTAGGGGCACGCAAAGTAGTGCAGTCATATCAGAATTAGTAGAAATTATCTTAAACATTTCACAAGCAAATTAGGCAAGCTTATGTGTCATGTTTGCTCTTTATCAGCTGTTTGACAGCAATTATTAAATTGTTAATGCCAATTTTACCCTTATGATAAAAAAAGAAACGTTAAATGGCTGTTTCTACCCCTTAGAAATGGAATTTCGAGTAATCTTTTCTTAGCTTTATAATAGAAAACCTAACTTCCCTCCAAACTTCATTAACTCTGTTTAGTGGTTCCGGTGATTTTGTGATGAGTGAATAAACCATTTTGGGGTTTTTAAGATAAAGTTTCCTGTAAATGAGAAGAACAGAGTAAAGACCTGATATACAATCAACAACAAATCATAGTTAAAAATGATCAGACGATCTTCTGAAACTTATTTCAAGAACAAATTAAGACAAGATAATGTAAATTCTGCTAGTTGGAAGGCTGGGTAACAAATAAACACCGGTGAATGTGGGCTGTATGCAATTTCATATAATACAGCCGTCACACGTAAATAGTATGCAGGAGTCATGTTCAAAGTTACCTTTGGATTCATGTTTCTATACCTTTGGATTGTTTGTTTTAAGGCAGGTCTATTTATGTATTTTTTAAAGCTGTTATTTTAAAACAGTACACTGACTGTTACCAGTACAGGGACATTCATTAGGTACAGTAACAGATATTAGATAAATATATATTAATAATAACAGCTAAGATATTTAATAAAATGAAATGGAATGAAAAACGTCTTTATTTTCAGGCGAAGTTAGGACTTATCAGTCCTTTCTTCCACTTAACCTGATATTATATGTACACAATTCAATATATAAAAAACTTATCTAAGTAAAACAAAAGAAAACTATAATATAAATAAATTGACTTTATAATAAATATACTACCCTAATTGAATAGGAATGATGTCAGTAATAATTAATCAAATAATTCATAACTGTAATCTAAAAACATAAAAGCAAATAAATCATAGATAAATTTAAAACATGTCCAAATACTTTATATTTTATAATTTCCTAACACACACATACCTACTTCACCACAGAGAATTAATATTCATCTCTGTGATAACATTTACTCTTCCACTCGCTCATTTGCACGTATACACAAACACACACGCATCATCCATGCCACTCCCCACATGAGCACCAACCATAGCCACCGAAACTCACAGCCCACCCGAGCCCCACAGCAGATGGGACTTCAACTCCACCCTGAACTGAGCACGATCCTCGATGTTTCTTATATAATCAGGAAGAGAGTTCCATAACCTACACGCAGAAACGATAAATGATTTATTGAAAATAGATGACCGGTGAATTGGAATGCAAAGAAGTGAGGCGCCCCTTCTTGTTTCCCGGGCACTCAGATTAGAAAGTAAAGTGAAATTATCAGATAAATATTTAGGTGACTTAGTGCGCAAAATTGTGTGAAGAAGTGAAAGAATGTGGAATTGGAATAAGTGATGAAGTTTAAAAAGGGATAACTGCTCATAAAAAGGAGTAACATGGTCTCTTCTCCGGAGGTTAAAGATGAATCTTATACAGTAATTTTGCGCACGTTGGAGTTTTTCTAACATCTCGGCAGTCATCTCACAAGTCACTACGTCAACTGTGACGTTAGTACCAGTGGGTTACTAAATTACTAATTTAAATTAAAGTGGGTAAGTACCAGATTCTTTACCAGCATCACTTTAACGTAAGTGGTAAATATAATGCAAAATGTTTCAAACTGTGAATGCCAGCAAACACTCTTCTACAGGTTTGAGTTACTTGTTCAGTCTATCTCAATGTACAAGTCATAGTCAATCCCAGGTTCCTGACCCTTTCACAATAGTCAATGGATTTATTGTTAAGTATAAGTTTAGGGACATTATTTAAGTTAAGTCTAGTCAGAAGTCTGCAGTTCCCAACAAAAATTGATTGAGTCTTGTTTTCATTCAATTGTAAACCATGACAATGGGCCCAGGAACCTATGGCATCAATATCAGAGTTTATTAAGTTCAAAGGTCTGTCAACATCACTCACAAAGAAATTCAAGTAAATTTGTAGATCGTCAACATATAAATTATAGTTACAGTGGCGTATCACAGTTGTTATGTCGTTGATGTACAATGCGAAGAGTAGGGGTCCAAGAACGGATCCCTGGGGGACCCCTCGGGTGACAGATCTCCAACGCGAATCCTTGTCGTTGGCTCTCACACACTGTTGACGATTAGATAGGTACGACTTTACCCAGTTGACACAGCCAGTGGAAAACCCATCTGTATGAAGTTTATGAAAAAGGAGAGGATGAAAGACACAGTCAAAGGCCTTAGAAAAGTCGAACAGGGTCAGAAGTGTTAACTGTTTTCTATCCATAGCAGAACGAATATCATCGGTGATTTTTATGAGAGCAGTTGTTGTGCTATGTTGAGACCTAAAACCAGATTGTGAGCTTGGCAGAAGATTTAATGAATATTAACAGATGAAAAATAAATAAAAAATATTATATAAGATTTGTAACATTCAAAAAGTATTAAAACAGACGCAAAAAAGGTATAAATCATTTATGTAAAATATAATTGCAAAAACTGCGTCCCCAAGCATTCTGGAATGTCGGGTATTTCCCATTATTAGGAACTTAAGCATTCCCAAGTCTACAATGAAACGTCTTGTAATGTATGTACATAGAATTGTGACGGTTGAAAAGTTTAAGTACCCAGAATCATGTGAAAGTTCTGCGCATGAATATGATGAATAAATTACATTTTTTAGACAAATCGAATATAATCCATTTATTGTTTACTATAAAATACTGTTTTGGATCTAGTTATATTTGAATTACTATACATTTGTTACATTATTAAAAAAGTTCTTAAATTGTTTATTGTAAGATACACAGAACGAACATTTACTCTTAAACCCGTAAATACGTATTCACCTAAATTCAGCAGATAGTCTATAGGCCTACTATAAAATGAATTCTATATTAAAAATGATTTCAACACCTCTTTGAAAGAATTTATGGATGAAGCATGCTTTATTTTAGAAGGTATGTTATTACAAATTAATAGTAGGTGGAAACATAACTATCCTGCTTTTTAAGTTGTCTTTTATATGGGGATGGAATAATTACTCTTATTTTGTGTATTATGAATGTGTACATTTACCGGAAACGGAAACAAAGTGAGATTCTTCTGAACAATTAGATAAACGTAGTACCACTATAATTAATTAAAGGCAAAGTCGTGACTCCTTTGATGTAAAAAGTAGCTCTGCAACTGTCGTTGAGTTCACATTATTTATCAATTCTCCATTCTCTTTTTTAATTACGGGTACAAATACGGAAGTTCGCATAGAACTTAAGCAACCGACATCTCTATTGTCCAACTGTAAGATGAAAAACTATAATTGAGCTTTCTCAACAAGGGGCGGATTTTAGGTGCTTAAACAAGTAGGTGCTAAGTTACAAGCTTCCTGGTACTGATGTGGATGTCAGAATTACTTTAGAGGTGATTGTAACGAAAGAGTAACCACGCAGATATAGTAACAAGCCGACACCGAAATTACACATCCTTTGGGCGATGAAACAACGTCCTGCCTCTCAGATGAACGCGTAAACCGCACATGATGATACAACCATCCTGTCTCCAACTTCCGAGAGAATGGTACCACTGTAGGGTTGTATGTTATGCGCCTCCTAGTTCATATTAGAACCATCCGACCTCACATGTAGGGACGCTACTGTTGCAGCCTCTGACACATTGAGATTGTACCCAACTGCGTTCTTCAACGAGCTAAAAGTCTTGTCACACGCTGGTACTCACTCAGCACCTAGAACCAACTACGTTCTCCAACAAGCTAGAAGTCTTGTCAGACGAAGCTAGTACCCAGCAGTTAGAACCAACTGCGTTCTCCAACGAGTTAAACGTCTTGTCACACGCTGGTACTCACTCAGCACCTAGAACCAACTACGTTCTCCAACAAGCTAGAAGTCTTGTCAGACGAAGCTAGTACCCAGCAGTTAGAACCAACTGCGTTCTCCAACGAGTTAAAAGTCTTGTCACACGCTGGTACTCACTCAGCACCTAGAACCAACTACGTTCTCCAACAAGCTAGAAGTCTTGTCAGACGAAGCTAGTACCCAGCAGTTAGAACCAACTGCGTTCTCCAACGAGTTAAAAGTCTTGTCACACGCTGGTACTCACTCAGCACCTAGAACCTACTACGTTCTCCAACAAGCTAGAAGTCTTGTCAGACGAAGCTAGTACCCAGCAGTTAGAACCAACTGCGTTCTCCAACGAGTTAAAAGTCTTGTCACACGCTGGTACTCACTCAGCACCTAGAACCTACTACGTTCTCCAACAAGCTAGAAGTCTTGTCAGACGAAGCTAGTACCCAGCAGTTAGAACCAACTGCGTTATCCAACAAGCTAGAAGTCTTGTCAGACAACGCTAGTACCCAGCAGTTACAACCAGCTGCGTTCTCCAACAAGCTAAAAGTCTTGTCAGACGAAGCTAGTACCCAGCAGTTAGAACCAACTGCGTTCTCCAACGAGCTAGAAGTCTTGTCAGACGAAGCTAATACCCAGCAGCTAGAACCAACTGCGTTCTCCAACAAGCTAAAAGTCTTGTCAGTCGAAGATAGTACCCAGCGGTTAGACGGTTATACTGTCATCTGTTCGCGTTAGACATCATATTTTGTTAAATATTATCAGAGTGGGAGGGCATGAAGCATCCTATAAACATATATGCTGCTTGAAAATGTCGAGGAAATTTAGAATTTGTTTAATATTCAACTTCAAATCAGACATTATATTAGGGTATTGGTATTGCAATATATATATATATATATATATATAAACACGCCCTGAAGTGTAAAATACTGTCAATTACAAGCTATAAAATGTGCGCTGCCAAATTGAAGGAAGAACTAGTTCTGCTGGCCCTGTCAGATGAGGCTGGAATGCCGCAGAGCAAGTGCTGAACGATCAGTGACCTGCTATTGGCCTACAAGCGCAAGCAATGTTTAAACCTTCCAGTTCCAGCAGCTGGAGTCGCCATCTCATGCTGTTTTCCAGCGGATAGAAGTTCAGACACTAATTCTGCTTGTTCTGTTTGCTAACCGTGACAACCCCAGCTCCATGTGGCAGAGGCTGTGAACCACAACACATCTCCATCGTAATGACCACTCAGCTACTACCTATATTGGTCGGTACTAGTGGCGTCTTGTTGTAACCCAGCCATTTGAAGACAAAGTGTGGAAATTTGTAGGCGATAGGCTCTATGTTTACAAGATGAAGATGAATTCCTCTTAATATTAACACGCCATCCGCTCAAAGGTTGCCGTCAATGGTCCATGTTAGGTGGTAATCGGTGTACATATATGTTGTGCAGGGAGAGAACAGAGTATCGGGCTTGTAAATTAACTGAAAATCATACCAATGTTACAAGGTTCGGACTCCACGTAAATCTGTAGGTCCCGTAGTTGGCCTGGCTATTTGGGCTTTTAATAAATGGCCTTTCTGAGCATAAGTCGAACTAAGTTAGTAACCAGACTACACAAGCCATTCACACTCATCCTACACTCATGTAATCACTCATATTCGCCTTTAAATACGCACACAGTTGTGTCGGCATCTCAAGTCTTAAGAGAATAAGAAAATACCAAGATGACAACAGACAAAATTGTACTGAGAGTAATTTTAACTCTCAAGTCGTAGCTGGTTCCTTGTAACTCTCAAGACTTCTGTAGTTACTCTACTACAAGAGTAACTACAGAAGTCTTGAGAGTTACATGGACAGAATTTAACTAACAGAAATATTATTTTTAAGGAAACAATTAAAATCTGTAGTAAAACGAGATAGTGCCTCATAATTGATTATGGTGGTATTTAAACTGCAAAATGTGATTGTTTGATTTTCAGTTTTATATGACACTTTCGTAACTGAATTTTAAATAATACAATATTAAAAAAAACCTGATAAAATCTAAATGTAATCAGAATACCTCCCCCTTCAAGTAAAATTATTTTACAATTTTTACTTTTTACCAATTTTACTTAACTATTACAACAAATGTTTTGCATTGTCTTAACTCTTAAATTACATTGTTATGATTGCCACACATTTTTATCTGTTTGTATATTATTTACACAATGGAGAAGTTATAACAGTATGTTATATCAATAACTATGTTTTGAATTCAGAAAATATAGTACACGATAATGATAAAGTTCCCACAAAAAACCCTACGAATTTCTAAGAAAAAATACTAGGAACCCTGGACGGTTCGATTGCATCGTAGGAGGGTTGAAATACAGTAGTAGTTTTAAACTGTATAAAACTACCACCAACCGCTATCATATGCATTCAAATTTAGGAGATTTTGGCAATTGGGTCTATACCACAGAAAAGAAAGAAAGAGAATAGTTCGTTAAGTGTGTGTCGAGTTATTTCTCTAATTTGCATCGGTCCCTCCCTTATTCTCCCCAAATCCTCTAGATTACGTTCTCTAAAGGATAC
Organism: Stictocephala bisonia; assembly: GCA_035578905.1. Lineage (NCBI taxonomy): Eukaryota > Metazoa > Arthropoda > Insecta > Hemiptera > Membracidae > Stictocephala > Stictocephala bisonia. Next base: position 5,081,557 of record JAQJVL010000017.1, on the reverse strand, counting down.
ATTTTAAAAACAAATTTAAATCTATAATTTAATTATGATTGGTATTTATAATCACTATATCATTAGTCACTATATCAATTAGTATTTTATTTTTTTAAAGAACAACTTTATTCACCAGTTCACATAGGCCTGCAGACCTGTGTGTGAACTTTATTCAAAGAGTGAAGTACCGACCGTTGGCTTCGAACCTTGGACTTAGCCTTCCGCAGTCCGATGTCTCAGCCACTGATCCACCACGCCGCCTGGTATCTGCCTCAATGAATGAATCAGTGAATATGACTAAGGCTTTGTGTAAGCTTTTAGGAATGAAATAAAAATATAAAACTATAACTATAATATGTAATATAATATTATGCAAAATACGGTAACTAAAAGACAATGAAGAAGATAGTGAAAAGTAACTAAAAGAACATGTTCTGATTGTGAAGAATCTCGTATTGGCCTTGAAAGCAAGATCGCAAACGTCAAATTTTAATTGAATTGAAACTGGTTTCAGGTATATTTTTATTAGAGTTTTTGTGTTAGTGAAACCAGTTTATTTTTCATTCCAAACAGCACGTGATTTGTGGTATGTAAAATTAAACGTGCACGCAGTCTGGTTGTGAACCAGTTTATTGTCCACATAATGATTCGATTGTGTTCAGAATCATGTGGACAATGTTCTATACTAAAAATAAATAAATTAGTGTTTCACACTCAAAATTAAGTAAATACCATGACGACAACTGATTGTGAGATGAACTATTAATTAGATTAGTCTACACGCATGTCAAATGGATAATTAACTAAGAGAAAACTTCCTTAGCAGCAGTTGACAATTGAATAGTTTTGATTCCAACCACTTAAGCGTTCCATCGTTCTAGAACACTGAGAAGTTATGATTCAGATTGATTAGTAAAAGAAATTACAAAAACTTTTATCTTGGGCCGGCGTGGTGGATCAGTGATGCGAAATGGCTTCGGACTGCGTAGGAATAAATGCGGGATTCAAATCCACAACTGAGCTAACGGTCGGTACTTCACTCGTTCATAAACAGGCCTGCACACAGGATAAATTAAAAAAAATTAATAAATTATAGACCTATGTCAATACTATGGTATTCATAGTAAACATGTATACAGATTGATTGAAAGCAACAAAGAATCTATTTAACATAAAAGCATATGACCTTGCATTGCTCGTATGTACTCCGTAAGAGAAAGCACAGATGTTTCCAAGACGATACAGTCGTGAAGGGTTGGCAGGTGATCAAAGTGTAGTGGGGAAAGGGAAAGTGAGAATGAACAAACTGGAAAACCATGGAAAGACAAAGTAACATGTGCCGTTATGAGACTACTGTGATTACTGAGCTATTTCAATCCAGTGAATTAAACCTTTTTTTGTTCAGGTATATGACCGTACAATGTGTTTACTATGTCAAGTTAGATGGATTTGTGCACGTGTAGTGACTAAGTAACATGTGCCGTTATGAGACTACTGTGATAACTGAGCTATTTCATTCAAGTGAACTGAACTTTTCTTGTTCAGGTATATGACCGTACAATGTGTCTACAATGTCAAGTTAGATGGATTTGTGCACGTGTAGTGACTAAGTAACATGTGCCGTTATGAGACTACTGTGATAACTGAGCTATTTCATTCAAGTGAACTGAACTTTTCTTGTTCAGGTATATGACCGTACAATGTGTCTACAATGTCAAGTTAGATGGATTTGTGCATGTGTAGTGACTAAGTAACATGTGCCGTTATGAGACTACTGTGATAACTGAGCTATTACATTCAAGTGAACTGAACTTTTCTTGTTCAGGTTTATGACCGTACAATGTGTCTACAATGTCAAGTTAGATGGATTTGTGCACGTGTAGTGACTAAGTAACATGTGCCGTTATGAGACTACTGTGATAACTGAGCTATTTCATTCAAGTGAACTGAACTTTTCTTGTTCGGGTTTATGACCGTACAATGTGTTTACTATGTCAAGTTAGATGGATTTGTGCACGTGTAGTGACTAAGTAACATGTGCCGTTATGAGACTACTGTGATAACTGAGCTATTTCATTCAAGTGAACTGAACTTTTCTTGTTCAGGTATATGACCGTACAATGTGTTTACTATGTCAAGTTAGACGGATTTGTGCACGTGTAGTGACTAAGTAACATGCGCCGTTATGAGACTACTGTGATAACTGATCTATTTCATTCATGTGAACTGAACTTTTCTTGTTCAGGTATATGACCGTACAATGTGTCTACAATGTCAAGTTAGACGGATTTGTGCACGTGTAGTGACTAAGTAACATGTGCCGTTATGAGACTACTGTGATAACTGAGCTATTTCATTCCAGTGAATTAAACCTTTTTTGTTCAGGTATATGACCGCACAATGTGTTTACTATGTCAAGTTAGACGGATTTGTGCACGTGTAGTGACTAAGTAACATGTGCCGTTATGAGACTACTGTGATAACTGAGCTATTTCATTCCAGTGAATTAAACCTTTTTCTGTTCAGGTATATGACCGTACAATGTGTTTACTATGTCAAGTTAGACGATTTGTGCACGTGTAGTGACTAAGTAACATGTGCCGTTATGAGACTACTGTGATAACTGAGCTATTTCATTCCAGTGAATTAAACCTTTTTTTGTTCAGGTATATGACCGTAAAATGTGTTTACTATGTCAAGTTAGACGGATTTGTGCGCGTGTAGTGACTAAGTAACATGTGCCGTTATGAGACTACTGTGATAACTGAGCTATTTCATTCCAGTGAATTAAACCTTTTTCTGTTCAGGTATATGACCGTACAATGTGTTTACTATGTCAAGTTAGACGATTTGTGCACGTGTAGTGACTAAGTAACATGTGCCGTTATGAGACTACTGTGATAACTGAGCTATTTCATTCCAGTGAATTAAACCTTTTTTTGTTCAGGTATATGACCGTACAATGTGTTTACTATGTCAAGTTAGACGATTTGTGCACGTGTAGTGACTAAGTAACATGTGCCGTTATGAGACTACTGTGATAACTGAGCTATTTCATTCCAGTGAATTAAACCTTTTTTTGTTCAGGTATATGACCGTACAATGTGTTTACTATGTCAAGTTAGACGATTTGTGCACGTGTAGTGACTAAGTAACATGTGCCGTTATGAGACTACTGTGATAACTGAGCTATTTCATTCCAGTGAATTAAACCTTTTTTTGTTCAGGTATATGACCGTACAATGTGTTTACTATGTCAAGTTAGACGATTTGTGCACGTGTAGTGACTAAGTAACATGTGCCGTTATGAGACTACTGTGATAACTGAGCTATTTCATTCAAGTGAACTGAACTTTTCTTGTTCAGGTATATGACCGTACAATGTGTTTACTATGTCAAGTTAGACGATTTGTGCACGTGTAGTGACTAAGTAACATGTGCCGTTATGAGACTACTGTGATAACTGAGCTATTTCATTCAAGTGAACTAAACTATTCTTGTTCAGGTATATGACCGTACAATGTGTTTACTATGTCAAGTTAGACGATTTGTGCACGTGTAGTGACTAAGTAACATGTGCCGTTATGAGACTACTGTGATAACTGAGCTATTTCATTCCAGTGAATTAAACCTTTTTTTGTTCAGGTATATGACCGTACAATGTGTTTACAATGTCAAGTTTACAATTCAAGTTTTGCCATTTGTTATTGTGAATCCATATATGCTCGTTATTTACTATCCAAAAGTTGTGTATGAGGCGTCATTTTAAACGTTATCATATTGAGCATTGGGTTTGCTTTTACTATTTTGACTACACACGCCTAGTTTTGACAAATAGGTTAAAAAAACTAAATATTTTCTATTTTTTCCATAAAACTGATTAGGAATTTGCAAAGCAATTCCAACGTGCAATTTTATTCTTGAAAAAACCCGAATTTGTTTGGAAAACATTCGTTTAAAAATTACTGTTTAATTTGGATACGCGTGATCGTATGTCCGGATCGAAAATAACATCGTTCTTATGGAATTAAAACCAACATGGCCGACAGCCTCTGAAGACTCTAAATGTAAAATTTACATCATGACATCGTCTAAATAGAAATTGAGTTTTTATACGAAGGGAAACTTTTTTAGATTTTAATTGTATAGTCATATTTGGAATGCATTGGAATTTTATTCAATATGTATTATATTGCTTCTCTTTCTTTAAACATTTTATATATAAAGTGTTTTAAGCAAATTGTACAATAGTAGACAATATTTAACATTAGGTACATTTTATCAGTAAGGAAATTATTGTATGTACCAAAATTAGGTGATATATCCAACTAAATCACAGTTCTCATCTGGATTTAAGGAAGATATGTTATTTTTATTTATCATATTTTTAGTTTTTTTGTTTACTAACATACCAATTATCACTTAAAAGTCATAAATTGTTACGGAGTTACTATGAAAACAACTTATTTGTAGGACAACTGTTAATGGTCTTGCGCTCATAAAATTGTAGTTTTAAGTATGGTCAGATTCCGTTATATGCCCCCAAACACAATTGACTTAGGTTAGGTTATGCTACGTACATTTGGGTAAAGTGAGGTTACATTAAAAGAAATAAAACATTCATTATCAAACATCTTTTTCTTTTAACTGTTTCAAAATATTTGTATATTTATTGTTTCCTTCCTTTGTATTGAGATTGTTATGTTTTATATAATTTAAAACATCATATTATGTAATAGATGACTTTTCATTATCTTTTAGATATTTTGTATTTGATTCTACATCGATAAATATGTTTTTCTCCTTTTGTTGATTGAATATTAAAATTTAGGTTTTTAAAAATGTACCTATAAAAGAAACTATCGATATAATAAAAAAATTGGTTAATTTCCATAAAAATTGGACAAGTAAAAATTGATGAATGTATATTACTAATAAACCTCTGAATGTCACAAAATACTTTTCAAATAAATAATGAATATTAAAACCAAACAGAAGGAACACCTATGGGCAACCCTTTATCTTGTTTCATTGCCAATATATTTTTAAGCAATTTTGAACAACATGCAAAACATACGTTAAGTTACTTTCCTCGAATTTGGATTCGATATGTAGATGATATTTTTGCAGTTTTTAATAGTAATGAGAATCTTTAAAATTTTACGAAAGATATAAATGCATTCTATCCAACCATAAAATTTACTTATGAAATTGAAAACAACTTCTCCATTCCCTTTTTAGATATTCTTCTTAAATGAAACCAAGCATCTGGTCATATTGAATTCGATATTTATAGAAAACCAACACAAAATGTAAGATTCATACCAAGTGATCCATGTTAGAAAAGAGCTAAATACCATTAATTAATTCATCGTTTATTTAATACACTTTTATCTACCTCAAATTTCAATAAAGAAATTACAAAAATCAAAGAAAGCGCAATTTTTAATGGATAAAACCCGAATATGATTACAAGAAGGATAAATAAGAAAAAAACAACAAATTGAAAAATAAAACCGAACAACACTATTACCCAAAAAGAAAAGTCTGTTTTCAAGGAGAAGTATTACATATGGATCTTTTTCAAACGTAATGCGAGAGTTTTAAAAAACACTAATGTAAATTTATCGTTTAAATGTGCATCAAAATTAAAATATTTACTTGGAAATCCAATGTTCAAAATTAAAAATTAAGAAAAGGCTGGAATTTACGAAATTTAAATGTGACAATTGCAATAAAAAATATATAGGTAAAACCAAAAGAAAATTTCAACAAGATTAAAAGAACACAAATATTATTTTAAAAATTATCAAGAGGAGAAATCAGCGATAGCAAAACACTGCATCAATTTCAACCATAGTTTTACAAAATGTAATTTACTAAATGAAGTTAAAAATAAAGAACAATTAGATGCTTATGAAAGCTTATATATACAAATAATTCAAAGAAATTCTTGTTTAAAACGAGCCGGGAACATTTGAAAACTCACCACTATTATTTTTAATTCATACAATTAATTGTTATATATATTTTTATTATTTTCTTATTTCAATTATTCCATGTTTTATTTTTATTTTACCATGTGTTTTTCAAATCAATCAAATGTAAACAATATTAATTTAGTTGGTGTGTCTGAAGATGGTAACTTTGTTACCGAAAGGCCTAACGAAATTATAAACTATTTACTGGAGTGTTTGGTTCTATCAATCAAATCAAATCATTTTATTTGTTGTTGACAATTAGTAACATTGTATAACAAACGTCAAATTAGCATATTTTACATTAATAATATTTAATTACATTAGTTGTTCAGTATTAACATAAAATAGCATATTCAATCAAATAAAAACACTTGCTTAACTAAATAATAAAAATAAAACATATAACCAAGTATAAATCCATTTATAAACTAATTAAGTATTTAAAAATTCAGTAATAGAGTAACAAGCTCTTTCCAATAAAAATTGATGTAGTAGAGTTTTGAATTTTGTCTGTGTGCCTTCTTGTTTAATTACATCGGGCAATTTATTAAACAATTTTGGACCTATGTTTTGTGGAAGCCAGGTAGTAATTTCTAATCTGTGCGTGGTCTGTCTATGTTGATTCTTTTGCCTGGTGTCATAATTATGTATATCTGAGCCCATTACAATGTTTGAAAATTTAAATTTATAATAAGTAAGAGTTTCATAAATATAGATTGATGGCAAGGTTAAAATGTTCAAAGATTTAAAATAATATCTGCATGACGTACTTTTATTTATTCCGGCCATAATTCGGATAGCCCTTTTTTGTATGCGGAAGGTTCTTAAAAAGTTTGAACGAGAAGTAGAGCCCCACAAAACAATTCCATATCTTAGCCGTGATTCTATTAGAGATGTATATATTAATCTGGAAATAAATACGTTTTTGTAATTTGCGGATTTTCTGAGAAGAAACAACTGTGATGACAGTTTGGAACATAGGCTATCGATATGTAATTTCCATGAGATATTATCGTCAAAAATTAATCCAAGGTATTTAACCTCCTTGTTAAAGGGAAGTTCAAAGTTATTCATAAATATCGTCGGGTCTGATTCGGTTTTAATTTGTTTGGAAAAATTTACACAGCTTGTTTTTGTGGGATTTACGTGAAGATTATTACTGTTAAGATATTGGTAAAGATTTGTTAGTTGGAAAAAGCTATCGATTTCGAGATTATTCTAGGATTTATTTTTAAAAACTAGAGACACGTCGTCTGCATATAATGTGATTCTTAAGTTATTTACTATTTCCGATATATTGTTAATGTAAATAATAAAAAGGATTGGCCCTAAGACAGAGCCTTGAGGGATTCCAAATTTTAGTATTAAATTTCTGGACTGAACATTATTGTTAACTACTCGTTGGATTCTACTACGTAAATATGATTTAACCCATTCCAAAGGCACCCCCCTCACTCCTAACAAGTAAAGACGTTCAAAAAGTATATCGTGATCTACGCAATCAAACGCCTTTTGTAAATCTAAAAATAGTCCCATTGTCTTGTATTTTTCATCTAGTGCAGTGATTACACAGGTAACGAAGTCAACCATAGCATCAGTCGTATTCCTTCCTCTCACAAACCCGTATTGCTCTTTACACAAAATATTATGTTGAAATAAATAATTTAATAATCTATTTGCAAAGACTCGCTCATATACTTTTGAAATTGTTGAAATAATTGCTACTGGATGCCAGTTACATGGAAGATTAGTATCTTTAAAAATGGGACGGATAATAGTTTGTTTGAGTTGAGTTAGAAATAGTCCCTGAGCCAAAGATGCATTTATAATGTCAGCTAAGGGTTCACAAATGTAACTGGCACAGTGTCGAATAGTTTTGTTACTTAAGCCATCATATCCAGTTGAATTTGAGTTTTTGAAATTCTTGATAATTTTATATACTTCACGGGAGTCAGTTGGGTACAAAGCAAGACTATCAGGACATAATCTGTTAGAGTAAGACTGTTGTCGGGGCTCCGTTATCAATATTGTTGTTTACTATGACCAATGTTTGAGAAATAATGATTAAAACATTCAGGACTTGGCATAGTAACTGGTTGCGGAACTTGTTTTCTTTTCCGGTCCGAGTCGATTATTCTCCATGCATCCCTCGCTAAGTTATCACTGCTTGTAAGTTGCTTACTCACGTGGAGAGCGTTTGCAGTTTTTATCACCTTGCGGTAGATCTGTTTATATTTATTATAAAAGTCTAAAAATTCTCGTGATGGATTATTTTTTCTTTTAAAATCAAGTTCTTTTAGATTTTTTGAAGAGATAACCAAAGGTTTTTACTATTATGATTTTTATTATTCCTTTCCTTTTTTAAGGGACAAGCAATTGAGAAATGGTACTGTAAAATATTGAAAAATATATTCAGTTTCTGGTCAGCATCAGAGATTTCTTTTAGAGGGTTCCAGTCTTCTTTTGTTAATAGAAAATTAAGAGTGTTCAAATTTTCTTATAAAATTAAATTATACATCCAGTAAGAAACGAACTTGAAGAATAAAAACAAATAAAAACGTTTAAAACATGCTAAGTAATTCCATTGGGTTATACTAAAATAGGTAGCAAAGCAAGTAGTGTGAGTGGGATACTATAAATAAATGTAATATTGCGATTTTATGTTATACAGTTAATCTACCATTATTTGTAATCAAATTTCACATGCCGAGGCCGAATGCCGAAGTGTATCGAGCGCAGCGAACGTCGGGGTTGGCATGTGAAGCGTGCTGGGGTGTCTCCTCTATAAAAGGCAAAGCCCTCTCTCACTCATCACTAATTCTCCAACTTCCCACGTAGGTAGAGAGCTGACATTTTGTAGACTGTTTCTTTAGTCTTAAACAGGACAACTAAGCAGTTTTCAAGCCGGTATATCTATTGAGAACTGTCCCACAGGCCTTCAAAGTTAATACATTATGCTTATAGTAAAACATTAATTGAAAAAATTAAATTCAAAAATTAAACAATTAACAAAACAGAATATTTATATTAAAAGTAGGTAGTCTTATGAAATCCTAAGCCTCCGGACGATTCATGCCTGTTTCACGCAATTGATTATTTTGTTCATGGACGTAATTCGAGTGATAGTAGTTTTATGTGAGAAGAAGAGTGGTTGATTACGTTTTAGCTAACTGGGAAACTCTTAGTGTGGACCCACGATGTCACAGGTGACAACTTTACACCTCCAAATCACTGTCGTCGTGAGATGATGAAACCCTCTACGTACGGTTCATTCTGTGAACTGATCGCCGCATCAGAAATGCTTGATTGTGTATTTAAAGTATACCGTGACTGCCAAATTACTATATAAATTTGGTCAAGAGAGACCCCAGTTTACAATCTTAAGTTCACTGGCCACTTGAGCGGTGGGCATTTTGATGCTTATGGACCGGTTAGTAACACCAAATACTCGCTTAAGACACATGAAAGTTTATTAGTAGATTCGAAAAAACGTTCATCTTCACAACCAATGGAAGTCCGTTAAATCATTAATACCTCCGAAAACAAAGGCCTAACTAAAGATGTGACAAAAGCAAAGGGCAATCAAATGACAATTTCACAGCCCACTGTAAGTAAAACTTCCAGTTTTGGTAGTCATGTTCCTGAAAATAAACTTGAGCCGAAATTAAAACGGTCCAAGTGGATGACATCTTCACGAGACATTGATACTTCCAAAATTACTACCATTAAGCCTGAATGTTTTTCAGAAGCGCAAGGAGACCCTAAAGCAATGCAGAATCAAAACAAAAACTCAACCTGAAGATAATAGCCTAAGTATTATTAAGAGAAGGAATCATGTTAATCAAGAGAAAAAGAAGAAAAACAAAGAGCTAAGCGCCGAGGAAGATTTAGTGATGCACAACGTTTAAAACAACTGCGTGAGGCTTCAGCGACATTCAAAAAAATCGCACCCGGAAGTGAATAGAGCTGCTGTTGCAAAATACACGCAGAAAAATCCCGAAGTCCACAGAGCTGCTGATTTTATAATACGCACCGGGAAATCCCGAAGTGTATAGAGCATCTGTGTCAAAGAATGATAAAACCCACCAAAAACGCTTTCAACTTAAAAGAAAAGTGTTGGCATCAAAAGAAAATTCTGAATATAAATATGATCTGACTATACGATATGAATCAGATGAGAGTACTAAAATTGGACAAATGAACGTAGTCTGTAATTACTGTAAGGCTCTGAAATGGAAATGAGAATCCAAAGGAATTTGTTGCAGCAGTGGACAGGTTGAGCTAAATTGCCTAGAAATACAACCTGAACCTCTCCATAGTCTTATTGTTGTCAGACAGTCTTTGAAATCGCTAGTCGCAGTAAACCTAAAAGAAGACTGCTTCTCTCATGGCCAATTCTACGTGGCCTGCTCCAGAGTGAGCTTTTCAGACAGTCTGACCATTCTTCAGCCAGAGAGGGTCACACAGCAAATGTTGTTTATAAGAAAGTGTTTCGGAAGTAAAGAATTTTAAATTATTGTCAAGTCCAAAGGGGCTCTACATTTTTAACCTAGGTTTAATTCTAAAATGTCAAAATAAATTGTTCATTATTATTATTATTTGTCTTTATTTATGAAACCTTAGCTCAACCCGTACAAAAACCGGGCAAAACATCTAGTTCATTTATAAAAAAATTTCTTACAATAAAGTATTGCTTTTAACCTTCTAGCCTACTGCTATTTCAGGGGAAACTGAAATTCAGGTACTATACGTTTTCAATAGCATACTGTGATAGAACATTTCAATGTCATAAAATATTTACTAAATATTTACTCATTTAAAATATTGTCTGCAGTTTAAAAATAACCAACAATAATAATTATTACTATGCTATTCATCAGTAAACATTTTAAGCTATTATGTTATATAATAAGTGTGGATTATACCAGTCAACAATAAATTGTAAACAAATGCAGTTATAAATGTTCTGAAAGGTATCATATTACTCTTTACTTACATTATCTTATGTTTTCACTACACTATCTTATCAGTTTCGTAAAAAATAGTTATATATTGTTTCAAAGAGGCAAATTTCACAACACGTTCTAATTTTATCGAGCTACATTATTGTTTTTGATTATTTCATCACAACAGATGATTGCATTTTACTATAAGGTTTCATGTTACACTTCTCTTTAAAATTTATTTAGTTTCGAATATATTTTATGTTGATTGCATTTGTTATAATTTTTTATTAGATAGGTAAAGAACAAACATGTTACAGACGTTTGATATTCATTCACTACTAAACTAAACTTTGAAAGTGACATTTTAAGAGCACAGATTTGATTGAGCTTATAGTGTTATGAATGAAATCATATTCTACAAATTACGTTTTTTCTTGTTACATTTTAACAGCTGTTACTCTTCGATTCATTTAAATCTCTCCCCATGGACTTTACAGTTCTAACTTCGCTTCTTTAATAAAGGCTTTTTTCATTTCATGTTATTCTTATGTCCGAGTAAAAAAGATGAAGAATTAAGATCTCATTGCACAATTACGAACAGAGGCAAATTTTTGACATATTAACGATTTAAAATGGTAAATAAATAAGGGAGGAGTTGCGTTGACAAAAAACGGCTTCACGTATTTTATATAAGGATTTTCAAAGTAGGTAATGGCGTAATTGGTCAATTATAGGTCTGAAGATGATTTTTACAATCCCATTCACCCCAACACCCCACTGAACCCCTTTCGACCACGAGTCCCTCAACTGTCCAAAACAGCCTTGAGAACTCAAGCATGAGAATTGGGGCTAAACTGGTTGAACGTAAGTTTTGTGAAACAGTCAAGAATTACTTGATTCTTAAAAACCTGTCGTAAGGAAAAAGGTGTGCAATGCTAGCACATCTCACTGGATCACACACTCCAGTGTACTGGAAAACCTAATGGATCTCTTGAGCGAAAGGTATATTCTAAACTGTGGACCAATACTCTCCTAAACCAGGAAGGTCATGAAAGTATCCGTAAAAAATTGCAGGTTAGTCACAGCACGACGAGCTTAAAAGGTTGTTTAATTAATTTTATAAACGCACTTCTACTTCACCTAGCTCCAGAAACTTCCATACCATCCAAGAGAGTACTTTTCTTTGGACTGCCTCTACAGCTGCATCTGTGTAGACCCGGTACATATTCCAAATAACAGTGGCATACTGAAGGTGACTTCGAACCAAGAACTTGTACAATGCTAAACTAGAGTGAATATCATTGAAATCAAAAGACACTCCGTGTGTTTGATAATCACAATTTACGTGTTCACAGGAGATCAACTTGAAGTTTAAAAAAACGCCAAGTTCGCGGACAAACGCCCTCTTTGAATTTTACAGTACTAATGTTATAAAATAGGAGTGACGAATTTTTTCACGTGAACGAAACCACCACTGTGTTGCCACGTGTTCAGTGTCATATTATCAATCCTATTTAGCCCATCTCACAGCCGATCTATACAAGATTGAAGAGCCAGATGGTCTCTTGTATCAGCGATCTGCAGAGATATTTAATATCGTCGGTATGGAGTTGAACTTCACAGTTCAGAACAAATATCATTATTAAATAACAAGAAAAATCAAAGGTCCTAAATTAGAGCCTTGTGGTACTACCGGATCTGAATAATCTGCAAATAATACACGTGACTGTCATCGTTGAAATTAACTCTTGATTCTTGCACAGTTTAACGGAAGTGTTGCGTCAACATCTCTCTTCAAAATGGACGTCTGTAAAGAGCCAAACGCGTCGGTAATTAATGTTTAGTGTACATAACCAAGTTCCAAGATCGAACACCAGACGACCAGGAACTTGTAAATAATACAAATGACCTTTACTTAAGAAGCCTTTCCTGGTAAAAAACTGTTTTCCCTCAAAATATTTCCCAGAAAACAGACGAATCTCATAAATCATTTATGTTGGGAGAGTAAATATTTTCTCATTAAGAATATTTTCTCTGGAAAATTAGATGTTAAGAAAAAAGGAACTATTTTGTATAATATCATTTAATAGAGACTCAACTGTCTAAAAGATTTTCGAATTTCTCAGTAGTTGTAAAACACAAATATTGCCTCATTAGGCCCAAGTACTAAGTGTTTCTCGGCATAACTCCATGCCAGCTGTTCTCTATTGGGCAAGCCACTGACAAACACAGTTAAAGTAAACAGACAGGACCTCTCATGTTTGATCATTAAAGGGCCATTTTACTTTCTTCAAGGTTAGTCATCCGCCGTTTCATCTTTATTACTCCCACATATCATCCAAACATACATTTCATGTAATTAAGGTAGCAAATTTACTTCATTTATTTGTAGAGAAGGCCCACGTCAATGCCATTAATTGAATATGTGATACAAAACAAAATCACATATTCTAGTGAGCTGGAAAGCCAACTTTGTCCCTTAATATCCGGGTAAAAATTGTAATTTCCACTATATGCTTTTAATGTAACAAATAAGAAATTAATCTTCTTAAAATGTAATATTCAAAAACAACAAAGGCCTACTCACTCATCACGATATCTCCGGAACTGCTGAAGAGATTTGGAGGAAAATTAGCGTTTGTCATAGAGACCCTCTAGGAAATGATTTTTCGAAAATCCATTCCTAAAGAGTAGAAACAGCACCACAATACTTCCTTTTTTATCCATAAAAGTAAAATTAGCGTTAATTTAAATACTAATTTATTTCGACTAGTTAAAAAAAAAAAAAAAAAAAAAAAAAAAAAAAAAAGCATAAACATGACACATAACTTGGTTTTCATTGCGAAATATTACTACTACAATACTGACTCTGGCATGATTGCACTACTTTGCATTCCTCTAGAGTAGACATATAGTGTTTCTAGCTAGACTTTAAAACGTTGTTATCTAGTAGAACGACTGCAGGCTGAGCTTTTATACTGACGTGGTGGTTTAGAGAAAAGCTCGGAGGGAAAGGTAAGCAAGCGTAGAGAACCACTCCGTAGTGAAGCAAGGACTGTAGATAGTCAAATAGAAAAAATCATTTTTGATAGGTAAGTTTTGTTTTTGTATTTCTGAATGTATTTCTTAGTGGTACAATAAAAATAAATAAGGGTGATTTGTTTGAACTTTTAACGCATTCCCTTAATAGACTTTTTTCTGACGTAAATTTTACTTAACGTTATATGGTGTTTTCTGTCGGCGCTAGTGGCGCAGTGCTGTAACCCAGATACTTAAGGACAAAGTGGTATAAATTATTAATTTATATGCAGATTGTATGCGATAGGTTCCATACTAGTTCCTCTTAATACCGACACAGCGCCCGCTCAATGGTTGCTACCGACATGAACACTAATAGAGAAGTCTGCGGTATCCATGTAGGATGTTAGTCAGTATGAGTGTGTATGATGTCTAGGGGAGAGAATAAGAATCTGGCTTGTAAATTAGTTGAGAATCAGACCAATACTTCGTGGCTCGGATTCCACGTGAAGCTGAAGGTCTGTTAGTTTCCCTGACTATTGGGCTAGTGATCCATTTTGAGCATACGTCGAACTCAGTTAGTAAGTAGACTACACACATCATCCACACACATGAAATAATCTATATTGGCCTTAAAATACGCACAGCGTTGTGCCGGCGTTACCTATCTGAGAATATTATTTTTAATAATGGAAGTCCCAAGTTGTTTTTGCGATGACACACGTTATATGCGTATTATTATATTTTGATGAATAGGCAATCAGACTATCTCAGGACCTAATTTAGAAACCTGTCTAGTTGTTGACTACTTGGCTTGCTGTGGTGGAAGACGTCATCTGGGGTTTCTTCCCGGAGTGATGGAAATTATCACATGCGTCATGTACACAATCATCCAGCTAGAAATAGCCAACCAAGACAAAAAAAAAAAAAAAACACGATGGTTTGAATATATATCTGCAATTGAATTTACGTTTGTATAGTTTTAATTAAAAATAAATTGAATTCATATTAATGTCCAAAATCAATTCGATTGATAATTCCATACATTCAATTCGTGTTCAAACGTGACACGCCTATGACATGCAACTATATCTGAACAATAAATTTCGGTTGGCTATTGCTGCTCCATCACAGGTTTTCAGTCTGTATCCTAAACGTTTCATTACAACTATTATTTAGTTGTTATGAAAAGAAAAAAAGAAACAGAGGTTGTATCCAATAACGCACTAAATGTAACCTACGTCGAGTAGTTGTCTCTCCAGTTTCACTTGCGATGTCAGTTCCTCCCTTAATCCACCTATAATCCTCAAGGATAAACGTAGTAATTATTACTACAGATGGTTGTATCTACCACTTAGGCTTTCGATGTGCCCATGAAAAGTGACCTCTCCTTCTTCATTCTCTGTGGTTGTGCACTATACACAATCAGACATCTACTACTTCACCTCTTAATGCCACATTTTGCCACATTCTTCAGTAATGTGTGTAGGATAGACCAGACAAAGGTGCACTAATTATACTAGTCTCTCATCTTGACAGGAGCGTGCTCAGGCATTTATTTAAAGTACTTGCGTTTGCTACCTATTTACTAGTATAAACACCCAATGACATTACTAACATATTTCAAACGTGTTCATTTAATTTGTTTTGTTCAACAGCTGAAGAATAATTAAATAAATAAAATAACTCCGTCAGTAGGTTACCATTGAAACCTTTTATTTATTTATTTATTTTTTATTTATTTATTCGTAAGACGCCGATCGTCAAGATATGGGCGAATATGGATTTCGAATGAGTGTGATGAGTGTATATGAGCGAATGTAGTCATTGTTACAAACTAAGGTCGACTATTCCTTAGAAAGTGTCATTAATTAATAGCCCAATGACAAATGAACAGCCGGTGGTTATCAGCTGATCCTTCTCAAAATGTATTAAGACTCTGATTGGGATCGAACTGAGAACCTTTAGTACATGAAGCTGGGATTGAACGAACTACGCTACCGACCAACCTTCAAGTCCAGGAGAGCGGAGCCCTACAATCGAATGGGAATAAACCATACTTACGCACAGGGTAACTAGAATAATACGGTAGGATCACGCGCATGATGCGCAGTACATCTCGGTGTTAATGACGTCACACAGACGTATCAGCTGATTCACCTGTTACACTGAATGCAGCAATAATCATTAACTACTCTTCCTAAATCACTGTTTTCATTTACAACAAGCTTCATACCCGGTAGTAACTATTACTAAGACAATACAAATACTTATTATAATACTATTAGTATTATTATGGAAATTTGGCAAAAAGAAATAAAAATGGAACGTTTTCAGACAAAAGAAATCTTTTTTTATTTAAAAAAAGCATGATAACTGTAATAATTCATTCATTAATAGCTCAGTTTAAACAGCTGTTTCAATACTTGACAGTTGTTATTTATTTATACATTTCAAAATCAAACAACCATCGTTTAATTGAAAAAACCAATGGAACCATCTTTTAATATTAACCAACCGTTGAACAAAAATTCAATATACTATATTAATAATATTATTACTGAAAGTATTTTTATAGCCTTAATAATAGTTATTAACGGGTATGAAGCTTACTAATGAAACTGTGATTTAGGAAGAGCAGTTACTGATTATTGCTACATTCAGTGTAACAGGTGAATCGCTGATACGTATGTGTGACGTCATTGACACCAAGATTTACTGCGCATCATGCGCGTGATCCCTACCGTCTTTTCTAGTTACCCTGTTTACACCTTTCCGTGATTTAACATTTTGGAAATCTTTATTTACATCTGAACAGCTGTTAATGTTATATTCATTTAATCTCTCTCCGTGTTAATCTTATGACCGAAAAACGTACTTTGAAGGCTTCCCATGGCTTTCAGGATGAACATATTGACGAATTAAGACATTATTGCACAACTACGAATAGAGGCAAATTTGTTGACACCTCAAACGTTTAAATTGGTTAAGAAATAAGGGAGGAGTTGCGTTGACAAAAAAAAAACAGCTTCACGAATTATATATAAGGATTTGGCTTAAAACACGGCACAAGCTGTGTCAGAATCTCAAATCTGTATAGTAATAATAGAAATCTAAAAGTTACAATTTAATAATACAGTATATGTTATCAGGAAGTGGCTGAGTGTTTAAACCATGCAGACTTGTACGGTATTGCCAATATGACCGTAACCGTAGTTAGTAGGTTTAGGTTAAGACTAAAATGTTTCCTGATTGAAAAGGAATTTTACTCTGTAAGTGAATACTTGATGTCTAAGTATGATAAACATAGCTCTAATTAGGTTTAAGCCCTCACAATTTTAACCTTTGTTTTATTGTATTTATATTGACCATTATTGTTATGCAATATACTATTGTTAATTAACAAATAAACGATTTGAATTTGAATAATTATTCCAATTTAACACGACAAGGCCGGTGAGGAGAAAGGTCAATTGCCAAAAAAGGGGGACATGAAACAAGGTCGAAATAGTCAGTCGTTTTAGTTATCGAAATACGATTCGTTGACATTTCAAGGGCAATTCTTGTAGTTGTAAGCACGGTACCTGGAAAAGAATACGGTAGGTATCACGCGCATCTCCCATGACGTCGAGGTGCGAAACGGCAGCTGGGTGGAAAAAAAATTAGCACAAACTGTTCTAATTCGCTTAGGTACAATTCAAACTGATTAGAATAGCTTGCTTGCTATTTAGCTTAAAGCTTCGGTGTAAATTATATATTTAATACAATAAACAGTCCTTTTTTATTTCATAGCCCTAAAAGGTGGGTTCCGGTAACGACCGCGTCAAGGTGTTATCTACAACATTTACAACACCAAACGTTTCGCCCACGCTGTGACGTGCGTACCTACTTTGTGTTCTAGTTACCGTGCTTGTACCAATTGTTGAAATTGTTTTAAAACTGATAACGATGTCAACAATCTCGTTTTATCTTTGTAGGCACGCAGTTCTTGCACCACAGACCGTAGTTTTGTGAAAGCAAATTTAGGTTAATCTTAAATTAATGCTAGTTAGTTTAATTTTTATTTCATCTATCCTCAAGACATTGAGAGCATGTATAAATAACAAATTAACGATAGTGGAAATCTGCGTTTCAATAGAGCAGAAGTTTGGATTAAATTGGATTGAAAATAATATTAAATATGTTCAATAACAAAAACTGATTGTGTTTACAATAATTAGTTAGAAAATCTTCCATTAGAGCTCAGCACATTCAATTAAAAAGCCATAACGTTGTTTTAAAAAAAAACATGCTTAATTATTAATTACAATAGGCCCCTATCATTTGTTTTTATAGGAGAATTTTTTATAAAAGATTCACCACTATGAAATATATATTTTATATTATCTTAGGGGTAATACAAATTATATGAATGTTAAATTAAGACTTGTTAGATTGTATTAGGTCGGGGTGTTAGGTTATGTTGGAAAGTATTCCTGTACGCTGCCGATCGGAGAGCCCGGAAAACTGAACCTAAACTTTATCCTAAAGTTTATTTATACTATCAGGCACTTTTTCCATTGCCAGATATGAACATGTATACAACTACGGCCACAGAGAAGAATGAATCAGAGGTCGCCTACTTATGCCCATAAACAGATTTCAACCAACTAATGCACATCTTTATACATCTAAAAACTAGTAATGATTAATTACTACGTCTATCCTTGAAGGTTTGGAAGTATAAATGGAGGGACTGACAAGTTGTTGGCTCTGTCGCATGGTAAACGGGAGAAATAACTACTCGACTCACATTTAGCCCCTGTTTTTTCTCTCTTAGCTGTAATTCAACACACTCACGTACAGGTATTCATTTTCTTAAAAAAGAAAGTTTTTAAAGTGGTGGGATTTTTATATAAAAAAGACCCGTCAGGATTTCGTCAGTGTATGCAGCATTTAATTTTTTTTTAATTTATATTTATAGCAATTTATTTAGCAACTGGGCCTACTCTGATAACTGGCCATCAGTGATCGCATTGCCCCTTTTTTATTATTAAATAGCTTAATCTCACGAGGGTAGGTATAACAACTAGGCCGCCGCTGAAACAAGTAGAATGAACCAGCACATTTTTGTATCCTTTAAGATTATTTCCAACTTTGGAATCTAAAAAAAGGAAGAGGTACTGAAAAAACTGTATCAGCTGATTGACCCATTTTCATATTATTAGCAACACACCTCACGTTACCTTAAAAACTGTGTTAATATCGTTGTTAATTAATTAATTAACATCCCACTGAGCAAATACCGTACAAATTCTCCGATAGTTTTTGCTCACGCACATATCTCGAGGCAGCTTCTAATTTTAAACTGGTTTTAATTGGCAATCACTCGGATTCCGGGTTAACATAGTGTACATGTTAAAGGTACCGTTTACCTGATTTCTTTTTTCCTTTCCTTATAAAATAACCATTCACAATGCAAAACTAAATATCATATTTATCTCTAAAATGTCTCTAATCAGGTCTGTAAAATTCACTTATTATAAGATTTTGGAAAATTAAATATATCGAAACATTTATTTGAGATATTTACAAAAAAAGTACATATTTTAATTGTATTGTTTTTTTTTTTTTTTACTTGATTATGTATTAGGCCTGCCGACACCTAAGAAAGTATAATTTCCTGATACCCATTTGTGTAAAATAAAGAACTATTTTTAATAGATAAGCCTGAGCCACAGAGAATAAAGAACCAGTGGTCGCTTTCTTATTGCCTCAGCAAAAGCCTCAGAGGCAGTTCTGTTTAGGATACAACTAACGTATATTTTTTGAAGATCTATTATTTATTTATTACTACCGATAGATAAATATGTACAATAAAAGAGTACAATTGTTATAATCTATACATAACTGCAGATGGGGGCCATAAGAAAGCGGCCTCTGTTTCTTCTTTCTCTGTGATGCAACCACGCTTCCCTCACAAAATGGTGCTTCCACTAGACTTTTCATCCCATGTTAACTGTTTACAAATGTAGGCCTACTCTAGATAAATCTTATTTTAATACTGAACCAATTCGTCCCTTGGTTGCTACTAAATGTCTAACAACTGTTGCAGGAACCATTCCAGAATGGCTAAATGGCAGCTTCATCCGGGTCGGACCAGGATTGTTCGACCTAGGAGACTTCACCGTCAACCATTGGTTTGACGGCTTCGCAGTTCTAGACAAAATGGAAATTTCAAAAGGAAAGGTAAATTCTTAGTTGATGCTTTGTTACTTATTGCAATGTAATAATGGAATGATGTTATAACAGCACTAGTGTCGTACATAACAGCACTCCAACGTCTTTTGGAAATCGTAGGCGATAGGTTCTATCGTCGGTCCTCTCAATACTGACATTGTGTCCGCTCAATGGTTGCTATCGGCGAGGACACTACTAGAGAAGTCTGCGTATCCATGTTGAATATTAGCAATGAATACAAATATCTATTCATTGATATTAGTCAAAGACAGGATGTTGTGTAGGGGAGGGAACTGAGTATTGGCAATGAATAGGCCTACACATCTCTAGATCAATAGATGTGTATTTACTGGTACCGGGCTTGTCAATTAGTTGAAAATCAGACCAACACTACGTGGTTCAGATTCCACGTACATGTGTAGGCTACTCTGTTGCCCTGGCTATTGGGTTGTTAATAAATAGCTCTTTCTAGGAACATTCAACCTTAGTTGGTAACAATGATTACACTCGTTCATTTACACTCAACTCCCCCTCATTTTCACCGATATATCTACGATCATTGTCTTTAACGAATGAAAAATAATAATAATAAGTTGACGATGTTATTAGAACTATTTAAATGGCATTCCTTGGGCCTATATTATTAGTATTAATACTATATTTAATTAATACTTTAAAGCCAAATGTAATAAACTAAGTTGGGCCATCCTAGTATCATATTTTGTCCAGTGTTTTAATGATCTATTTTTTGATACTCCGTCATATTTGGCTTGTCCATGAAAAAGTGTTGAGTTTGGGCTTGGCCTTTGGGATCTTTCATTTGACCTTCACATCCGGTTTTTTCAGTCCTCGCCCCACTCCAATAAAAAAACACACCTGAAGGTCTGCTAAAATCCAAAATATTCAGTTACAACTGTTTCATACTTATTTTTACCATATTCATTTCCGCGTTCAAGGACTCAAAGGAAATTTTGATATTGCGTGGTTTTTTTCTCCATCTGAACAAAATGGATGGTGTCTAAATGTAACAAAACAATGATAAAACTGTCAATTAATGGGGAGAGGGGAGGGGTCAATAGATATGTTAAGTGTCTTTAAATTTCTCATAAAATCCCTCCGTGAAAAACACAAAAAACTTGGGTTGCTATTTCAACGATTTGGCAGTAGTAATAGTTGTATAGTAGCCTAACACTTGAAAAGTGATTTAAATAATGAAGACCTACTCAAGTGGACCATAAGTTGGTTTTTGTAAAGAATTGATTATATTTACAATTTTTTCATGGTTGAAACTTTAAATGTAATTCTTGGTGATTTTACATTAAAACCCCCATAATAATAACTTATTGTCTATTATAATTGTCCTTTAATTTAAGAATCATGAAGTGTACACTATAATTCGTTGTGCTAATAAAATACAAACTCTAAGTTGAAATAGAACAGCATGTTTTGGCTCGCTAACGGTAAAATTGTATTGCTACTATAGGGCTGTAGACCTTCCTGAGGTGGCTTGGCAGTTTGGGAACTGTCCACCTTAAGGGAATACATTGATCTCAGTCTAAAATGACAAACTGGTATCGTACGCAGAACTACAAACTATATAGGTTTGCTTTTATAGGTTAAGCAAAGCAACATAAGTTGTACCCTATTTACAACAAATACCAGTCTATCATATTAAATAAAAGTTCATTTCTTAGCAACCCAGTCGAAGTACCATATGACAATCACTTCTCAAGTTTTACATACAATGAACAAGTCCATCTTACAAATGTACATGACTCTGTATCAAATACTATATAAATATTCTTATTCTTACATATGAGACGCCGACACAACGTTGTTGGTATTTTAAGACGAATATGATTGGTTATATGAGTGTAGGATGAGTGTGGATGAGTGTAGTCTGGTTACTAACTGAGTTCAACTGTTCCTTAGAAAGGGCAATTTATTAATAGCCCAACAGCCAGGGCAACTAAGGGACCTACAGCTTTATGTGGAATCCGAACCACGTAGTGCTGGTCTGTTTTCAGATAATTGACAAGCCTGAAACTCAGTTATCTCCTCCACACAACATCCACACAACGATCACCACCCAACATGGACACCCCAGACTTCTCTAATAGTGTCCATGCCGATAGCAACCATTAAGCGGACACCATATCGGTATTAAGAGGACCGAGTATCCAACCTATCGCCTACAATTTCCCAAACACTTTGTCCCCATGTAGCTGGGTTACAGCACTGCGCCACCAGTGCCGACAAGATTGTCAACATTTCTTGTATTTTATACATCTAGTGACATATCACAAACTATATATTCTAGACGTAGACTATAAACTGGACTATACCGATCTTTATAGAAACGTTCAATCCTTGGGTATCCAGGAAGAAAAGAAATTATCAAGGGAAAAACAATTGGAAAAAATCTATTTGGAAGGCAGAACAAGTGTAATAGACTAAAAAAAGTACAAGACAGTGGAGAAACAGGATAAGTAGAATCAACTGGCAGAGTAGAAACAGGATAGAGTAGACATGATAAACCGGCATGTAGAATCAAATTAATGAGAAATTATGTTCAAAAGAATCTGAAAATATAACAGAACTTTTAAAAATGTTTATATTGTGATTGCAAGTACAATAGATAGCAATATCTAAAAATATATTTTGTTTTAATGTGTTCTTGCTTTGGAATTAACTTTTATATTAAGTGAATTTTCCTTGGTAAACAAGAAATATAGTTTATTTTTTGTTTTAATTTCATCCCATCATCGTATAAAAGTAAGTTAACACTGAGTTGACTTGGGCCTGCAGGCTTGTGCGTCAACTTTATTCAACGAGTGAAGTACCGACTGTTGGCTCAGTGGGGATTCGAACCTTGGACATTGCCCTACGCAGTCAGAAGCCTTATCCACTGAGCTACCATGCTGTTGGTGGTCTGAAGTAAGCTGTCGTAAAATAATATACTAATTTCATTTTATTCAGAGTAAATGCATTTAGTCCGTTTTGGTGAGGACATCTATGTTTAAGCAATGTTGTAACCCAGCTACTTGTGGACAAAGTGTTGTGTAGATTGAAGGGGATAGTTTCTATGCCTTCCTTTTAATACCTAAGTGGCGTCCACTCAGTGGCTACCACCGATGTAGACACTACTAAAGAAGTCTGGGGTGTCCATGTTGGGTGTTAGTCAGTGTCCAGATGTTGTGTAGGGGAGAGAACTGAGTATCAGGATTGTCAATTAGCTGAAAATCAGACCAATACTTTGTAGTTCGGGTTCCACGTAAATCTGTAAGTCCCTTATTTGCCCTGGCTATTTGAACAACCCTTTCCAATAAATGACCTTTACTGAGGAACAGTCGAACTAAGTTAGTAACCAGACTACACAGGTCATCCACACTCATGTAAACATTTATATTCGCCTTAAAATAGGAACAAATGTCTGTAAGCGTATCATATGTAAGAATGTAAGTTAAAATTAAGAAAATTGATAAAAACCTAACCTCTATTCAAACTAAGGAAATTTTTATAGGTGAAAGTCTATCCAAGGCATTCTGGATGGACTTTGTGGCGAGCAAAATGTGGCAAACACATTGGGTCCAGTTTGCCATTCTTCATGAAATTGTTATAATTAATTTTATTCGGGAAATATGAAACTACTATATTTTATGGTTTTGTGCAGGCTGTGTACATGAAGAAGTTCCTTCAGTCCGACGCCTACAAAAAGGCACAAGCAGCCAGAAGACCGGTGTACACAGAGTTTGGTACCAAGGCATACGCAGATGTCACCAAGAACATCTTCTCCCGAGTCATCTCATCAGTTGTGAGTGTTTACACAAAATGTGACAAAACACAAATGTATTACAATATAAGTGGAAGTATTATAGTGATTGATTTTGGTAAAGCAAGCTTTCATACTATTATTGAAATACTATCATTCTACTACTATATTTTATTGAACACTTGGAATATTGCAAATTTGTATAAAATTTTATATCTATGTAAAGATATTACAAAAAGTTCCCTTTCATTTTTCATCCAAAAATAGTTGTTTAAAATAACTTTCTAACTTGCACGTTCAACAGCTTTTATTTTGACTTCTGTTCTTAACCACATTTTCACTTGTCCAGCCACACTTGTTGACTGCGATCTCAAGCAATCATAAGATAATAAAGAAACCTAACAGATTTAATCTAACGTGAATTATATGGACATCAAAGGATATAATATAAGGTATAATATAAACCATGGCATATCATCATCATCATCATCATCAGTTCTATTTTTCATCCATTAACGTTTCCATTTTCACAAGTTGTCCTACACAGCCTCCTACATTTTCGTCTATCACTCCAGATTTCTTCAGCCTCCACTTTTCTACTTTTTGCATTCCTCTTCTCTTCACATCCCTAAAAACTTGGTCTTCTCATCTTTGTCCTCCTCTTTCTCCAGGGCTCTCCTCGGCAATTTGTTATATCCCATCCTCTCACATACCCAATCCACTGTATCCTTTTTCTTTCCACTGTCTCTTGTAGTATTGTTAGTTTCAACCTTTCTCTGGTTGTTTGGCCCTTTATTCTAACCTTCTGCTAATTTTCTCCATTCCCTCTAAAAATCTCATTTTTGCAGCCTGTAATCTGCTTAAATCACCTTTTGTCCATGTCCATGTTTCTGCTCCATATATTAATAGTACACATTGAACATCCTATTTATTTCCAGTATTTCATTTCCATAATATTTTCTTCACCAAACTAAAACACTGTCCAATCTTCTGCTATTACGCTCTTGTTTGTTATTTTACTCCCAAGATAATAAAAGTCATCTACCTTGTCCAGGATATTCCCTTTAATTGATACATATTTTTCTCTTCCCTCTACCTTCATTATCTTACATTTTTCTATGTCAATCTCTAACTCATATTTCTTTGTTAATGTTGTTAAGAGTTAATTATTCAACACTTATTATAAACATTCTTTCTCTTCCCTTATCATTGTTTCTATTTAATATCATAATCAATAAAATTATTTCAGAGGTGCAAGAAAACAGCCAAGCAGAAGATCAGAATATAATAGCATATGCAAGTGAACCATGGCAAATGAAAGTAAAAATATTTTAAATTTCCATTTCTCGCTCATCTACTTATACTCTCTACCATTTGGTTACCTTTTATTTCTGCACAAATTACTATTGACATGTATTATTATTAGCGACAACCATGTTGTAGTTTTTTCTGTTCTGTGTTCAAAGTTATTACAATTTTACTTTAACTTGTTTTTCATACGCAATTTTTCAGGTAATTCCTTAATATTGCATAGTTGTTTAGACCATGCATGTATGAATAAGTTTTGTTGGTATGTTTTAGATTTGGATTTTACCTGATGATGATTCAGATTGCTGAGTAAGAAATGTATGAATATCTATTTACTTACACTAAAGATGTACATTTTCATAACATTCGTACAAGCCTTGGAACTCTATTATGTTATTTTTTTTTATTATAATGGTTATTTTCTTTTGTTATTTCTTTTAGATTCCAGAACTAACAGACAACTGCGCAATCAACGTGTTTACTTGTAATGGACAAGTGTTTGTCTCCTCCGAATCGGCTATTTTACGAAAAATCAACCCACAGACTCTAGAAACTCTGGAGAAGGTACTTTTAGTACATATATATATATTTAAGATGGCAAGCATGAAAATATTAACAAAAATAGATAATAAAGTATTGAGAGGACATTTATTTTAATTCAATTTAGTTTTTTTAAATAAAGAAGTATCAGCATCAATGTGTGGCAAGGATGGAGGAAGCACATCTTTCGTTTACCCATTCCCTGCTAAATGTTCCTGGGATTTATAGTAAACCATTTAGCACATTACGACATATGTTAAAAACAGTGTAATTTCTTCTAAGTGGAATTGTGCGTTTCTACTTTATGATAATAATTACACATAATAACTTTTTATACCAACTCCTAAAATAGAAATTCCTCCAGCATGCAATAAACCTTTAAACTTTCTAGTAAGTTGATTTCTAGAAGAACAGATTTCAAAACACTAGGAGGTCACAGAAATAATTTTTTTCTATTGCAATTTAAAATAAATTATAATTTAAACTTGTCTGTAGAAGTCTTAGAACTTAGGCTTACGCGGCCGGAGTCATAGCTAAAATCTACAGTTTCCGGTGACAACCGCGTCAAGGTACTATCTCTGAGACTCAGAGAAACCACTGAGGATGCCACGTCATAGTATGGGCGAGTCGTCTAGTTATCTTGTAAATATTGTAGATAGTACCTTGACGCGGTTGTCACCGGAAACTGTAGATTCTAGTTGTCTGTAGAAAATTACTGATTAGAGTAAAAATCTTCATAATTAAGTACTTATGTTAAATATATTTATAGAAAAATTCAATAAATATTGTGCTAATTAATTTTGCTTTTAATCAACTAGTTGTAGTATAATTTAATAAGTTTTAAAGAGTCTAAGAAAAAGATTACCGACAATCAATTATAAAAGCAACTATATATATATATACAGTAGAAACCCTATTTTCCGTCAGGGGTAGGGACCGAGGCCGTGAGGGATTAGAGAATAGACGAATTAGAGAGAATTCACCCACTCACACTTATATCACTGGAAACTTTTTTTTTCATTCTATCTACAGCAGAGGCATTTTACTTTGTGTACATATACATTGTTAAGGGACAACGGTCCAAACCCATCAGCAAATTTCTAAGTGGACCTCCCGGGATTTGAACCCGTGACCATCTGCATATGAAGCAAACGTGCTAACCACTAGGCTAGCAAGAGGCCTAAATTATTATTAGTGCTTACGCACGTTAAATTTTAATGCTGTATAGTATATATATATATTGATTAACGAAATGAGAATGAAAAGGTTAGAAAAAAAGTCATGTTACAGAATTTATATACTGCAGATCACAATTACGCTTTTATTACAGTAGGCCTAGTTTTAATGTAAAACATAAGCTTGTATATTATGTAATGAGCACAAAAATTAATTATCATTGTTCTTAAAATCAAACTGCAGCATAGTGTAATATATTAAAGTCCAGTTCCCACAGCCAGTGTTTTTGCAGACATCAGGTGGCCCGATGTCAGTACACGTATAGCGTGTCGCCTGTGTATCATCAGACATGACTGTTCCAACGGCCCGTGACCTGTGTAGGCATCGCGGTTTAAAACTTCATCTCCAACCACAGGCCTTTGTAGTGCCGACTCTTTCACCACGTTGTACGGGATCTGTTCAGGCAACCCCGGACGGACTGTCCGTACGTCAGGCGTACACAGGCAAGCTGTTCCAACGACCTGTTATCTGGTAGACAGCAGACGAGGCCTTACGGATGACAGGCCGTTAGAACTAGGCTTATGAGGGCTAGATGGCTGGAGGGGGAAATTGTTGTCTTTCAGACGGATAAGTCATATAGCAACTGTCATATCGTGGCGCGACGAACCCAGACACTGACGGATAACAGAACCTGGCAGAAAATAGGGTG
This sequence comes from Stictocephala bisonia, assembly GCA_035578905.1. Taxonomy (NCBI): domain Eukaryota; kingdom Metazoa; phylum Arthropoda; class Insecta; order Hemiptera; family Membracidae; genus Stictocephala; species Stictocephala bisonia. The sequence continues at coordinate 5,053,906 of JAQJVL010000017.1, read as the reverse complement.
ACGGACAATCGGGTTTTCATTGTATATAGATATGGTGCTGACTTTTGTGTTTTAAGCCAATTGTGAATGAGCTAATTAATAAATAATAACAATAATAGTAATGAGACTCCTCAAAGAGGCAGTGGGATCTTCTTCAATACTGTAAAAAATATTATGATATTTTTTTCTGATTAAGTGACCATTGAATTGCAACTGTTTATTCAGTTTTGCTACAAGATCAAAGCATAACCCTAGTAATGTTTAGAATTTAGTCTAGGTATTTAAATGTTATAATGCATTTGAATGCAACATTTCTGTAAAATTGATATTAATTGTTACAAGTATTAAGTGATACCATCAAAACAAAACATTACCTATAACAATAATAATAATAAGAGAAATTTGGAGACCATGGAGGCAGTGTCCTGAGATGTTTTTAATTTTTCCTATAACCCAGATTGTCTCATGCGTGTATAGGACAAGAAGAAAAGTAATTGGCAAAGGTTCTCTTGTTAAACGTGATCTGACAGAAGTCCCATCACACTGGATTTAAAGATGCAAAATGCTGAAATGATATCCCTTAACTGGTTTGCTACTAATGAATTACCTTGCAATATTGAAAAAACCCAACGCATTCTTTTAAGTCTTTCTCAAAACTTAAATGATCAATCAGTAAAATTACTAGGTTTACTGATAAATAAAAAACTGAACTGGGCAGAGCATATAAATAACATTACATAAAAAATTAGTAGAGTCTCATATTTATTCTGGAAATTAAAAAAAATTTGTCTCTTTTGATTATTTAAGGATGACATATTTTGGTCTCTTCTAATCGCATATAGCATATGGCTTGATTCTCTGGGGCCATTCTCCACACACAAGCAAAATATTACTCACCCAAAAAAAGGTAATTCGAATCATGTGCGGGGTGGCACCAACGGAACACTGCCGTCCATTGTTCAGGGAAATGAAAATAATGACTATCATAAACCTCTATATATTCCACATTTTAATCTACACCAAAAATTATATACACCTTTTTAACACTAGACAAGATACACATAAATACAACACCAGATGAAAGAACAAAATTGATGTCCTACAACATAGATTGGCTTTGACAGGTAATTCTCATAAGGTAAACACTATTCGTTTTTTTAATAAGCTACCAGATTATTTAGTAAATTTGCCACTCAAACAATTTAAATCTAAATTAAATAGGTGACTCATTGAAAACCCTTTCTACAGTATACATGAATTTTTGGAACACTCTTTGGATAATCTGTAGCCCTTAATATATGCTCTCTACAGTAGGATAATTTGTAATATTTGTTGTTGTTGGTTTTTTTTTTAATCTATGGAATTATGCTTAGATTTAATCATTTTGTATCATAGAATTGTATACTCATTGACGTTGCCTATTTCATGTAATATGACCAATGGTAATAAAGTTTCTTGATCAACAGAAGCATTACCAAGTGACAACTACAGAGTGATATAGGCTCTTTTGGATTCTCCAGTATACGAAATGGCTGTTGACTTCCGAGCTGTGACTTGGTGATTTAGGAAACGGCTACCTTAAAATTAAGGCAACAAAAATTTAGCAAATTTCTTTTTTATATATATTTTTTTGTATTATCTGTAAAATGAAAAATACAGTTAGCTTACGAAGTAAGTGATATCTGGGCAGACTTGTGATGGCAACATAATACTGGAAAAATCACTTAGGATGTTCATACAAGCGCTCAGTTGAGCGCTCCAAGGAGTTAGTTCTAGATTTCACGCAACCCTTGCTAAGAGAAGTAAAGAGCCTGCCTCACTAACACATATACAACTTGTTCCCCTCACTGTCCCCGCCTTACAAATTGTATAAAAGCACATTACTTCCTCATTTATAGTAAACTGTAGCAATGTATTTTTTAATAATAATATTAATGTACTTTTCAGCCAAAGGTACTAATTTCAACTTAAAATGTGTGCATATGTAATTAAAAAAAATTGTTACTCTTTACAAAAGTGCATTATGTTGGTTAGTGCTTTATGCAAATAGTAACACTAGTTGAGTGGAAAACTGCTAGTTTAGTTGGCCCGCAATAAACTCTCAGCTGTCAAAACATCCCTCTTGTGCGGCTGTGTCTCAGTCGAGCATGAGTGACTACCCATCCCTACGGTTTACCTGTACATTATTAGGCTCTAGTATAGAAATCTAAACACTGAACCACTTGGTGCACTATATTGAATGATAGCTTATCAGATATATAGAAGATTCTTACCCCACATGCTATAAACAATACAAAAAAGCTTGAATGGTAATTATACAACACTTCATTCTAACTATGGCACTGTAATGTAAAATGAATGTCTAGTTTGTTTTGTGCTACGTAAACCCCCCACCCTCCCCCATAACGCTGCCAAAAACCACCCATAACACTCTTCAGACGTTACGAATTTAGGGACCGCCCCTTGTGGCTATCAAAATTTTTTCATCTAATTGGGTTGAAACTCACATCTCTATAAATCACAGTCTCTATTTACAGCGCTCTCACTCAGTCTATCTCTCTCCATCCCACTTTCTGTCTTTCTAAATCTGAAGTGACTAAAAGCTGAGCTAATAGTACACCACACAGTCGTCTTAAGAGCTTTTTATGGACCGTTCACTATTCGATAGCACCAAGGAATCTAAATCACATGCATTGTCCTGGTCTCTCTGTTTCTAGAGTAAATAATTTTACCATCAAATTACTAAAACATTAAATGTCTAATCTAAATATATAAAATATAACTGTTGAACTAATGTTTGCAGATAGATTTAACTAAAGCTGGAGCCACGTTAATCAGTAGTCATTTCCATTGTGATCGGAGTGGTGATCTTTACACCATGTCCACAGAGATCTTCACCAGTGCCCATTATTCTGTTCTCAAAGTACCGGCAAACGATAACAAGAACCGTAAGTAGATATTCATTTCACTCTAGGATCAATAGTTTACTTCGCTATAGATAGTGGATTAGCAACATTCTCAACATATATTAGGATCTTCCTTAGTTCCTTCTTCTCTATAATATAATACTATGTTTTTACCTTTAGGTTGGACAGAGAATGTGCCATACCTTTTTATTTACAGATCAGCTATTATAGCAATAGCCATTGTATGCGCAAGAGGGGAAGTGTAGTGGGACCTCAGAATGTGCATAAACACTGGAAAATATAATGCAACAAGCCCACCATTATTATTTAGTAAGGTACTTCCCAACCCACCCATACACTTACAGTAGTGATGACAACTCACCCACATACGTTCAGTGGTGAACACCCTCTCACCCACCTATACAAGAAAACTTGAAAGTATTCCTTACCAATACACAACATACACTCAGCCCAACATACGCAGCAAAACCGAGTACAAGAACCTGCCAATATCAGATAAAACTATTATGTGCCTCCCACCACCTATATCGAACACAGAAGGATTCTATTAGTGAGCTTTGAATCTGTATATCTTTCTGAAATCAGTAAGATATCAAAAGTGAAATGACTTAACTACCACCATGTACGTATGGATGGGTGGATCAATACCACATTACGTGTGTGGTATACCCGTTCAAACACCCAGTCACATAGGGTGGTGATTTATAATAGCGTATGAATACTAATGACCACAGTGCGTGTATGTATGGGCAGGTATGTCAATAGCAACGTGTGTGTATGGGTGGGCAGGTGAATCACAACGGCCAACCATGCACATAAAATCGGTCGAATGGGGCAATCCCACCATACATATTATAAGTTTATTTATAAGAACTGAAACATTAGCACACACTTAAACAAGATGATACCTGAAGTAACTACACTATCATAGAGGTTTTTTTAATAGTTGATGCTAGGACCTGTGTAATTGACAGTGTCCTAATGTACTCAAAACCAACAACAAACATGGTTACCTCATCGGAGTGTAACTGGTGATATCTGCGTCACAACACTATTACACAGTTTGTTTAATAGTTTGACGTTTACGGGAGGATCATCTATGTATGTGCAATATGACACCCTTACATATTACAAAAAGGAAAATAATTAACTAACCCACAGCACCACAGAAGATATTAATATTTTAAGTGTTTGTTATGTTATATGTTAGTAATAGCGTACACAATATAAAGCAGTTAGAATTGTTATATACACTCATCACCATCATACATCGGGTAGGCAGGTGGGTCATCACCTCCTTGCATGTAAGTGTGTGTGGGTGGTCATCATCTCTATAAATAAAGGGGTAGGATAGTGGTTCATCACTTCTGTACATGAAATATAACACTCCTACATTAAAAGAAGGAATATATTCAACCTTCATCACTACAGGAGATAACTACAAGTGGTGGTTACATTATCAACTCAATTATATTGTACTTTGACTCAGTCGTAAGTAGGCGATATATAAATAAACAAATAACAGTAAATTGACATGTGATTGCAGCTTTCTTAATGTGTCTGAACAAAGGGTTAGAAAAAATAATTTTTGTGCAGGGCAAGGAGGTAAAAATTATTTTAAGAACAAAGTTTAAGACTTGGTTTCCCGAACTACCCACTAAAAAACACCTTCTTCTGCTAAGATTAGCCTGGAACCATTTATCACATTATTTTGTGCTTGGCTTATTAGTAGATATAAAATAATAAGATACTTATATATGTTAACAGATTGCAGTCAATTTTACTTCATCGTCCAAAAAACTTTAGAATTGTGTTCTGTGGTTGGTTTCATATTTTTTACTGATATATTTAGTGTCTTTGTCACTGAACATGATTTAGTTGAACTACCCTTCCAACTGTTATTTTTGTGTTTCAACTTAATACCAGTAGTGTTAAGTAATGTTTCTCATGATATTTCCATATCAAGGCAGGAAAAATGGATGATCAATCTATAACTATAAAACCAAATAGCATTTACTGATTTTATAATAATAAATAAATATCAGAAATTTATCAGAGTATTATGTGAAAATATCACAGAGTTTTTGGTGTGGGCTACATTAAATAGGTTCAGGGATGCAGGTTGCCCACCTCAAGGAGGCCGTTTCACTCCATGAAAAATGTCAAAAACCGGGCTTTCTATTTCAACGATTCAGTCTGTAATAACAATTTGACTGTAACACTTGATGTGCTATTTGATATGTGAGAAGCTGTTCTAGTGGTCCATAAGTTTTGTAAAAAGTTGTTTTCTGTAAAATATTGAGTATTCAAACAACATTTCTACATTTAGAAATGTGCAAATTTACATGTCATTTTTGAGGATTTAAAATTGAAAAACTAATAATATGAATTTATGATCCGCTAGATTAGACCTTTAATAATCATACAGTGTTTACTATAATTTATTATAATAATAAACACAAACCGTTCATTTGAAATAGTACAGCATGTTTTGGCCCGTTGGCTGTAAAATTGCATGTCTACTATAGTGCTGTCAACTTTCCAGCAGTGACTTTACGGTTTGGGGAACGGATACCTTAACTAGAAAGCTTTTAAATTAAAAATATAATTATTTTAAAATTGTAAAGCACGTGTTTTGTACTTTTAGCTTTCAAAAAAGTTGAGTCACTGTGCACATTCCCACACAGCCACAAAGGCCCCAGCAACTACCACAGTTTTGGTGCCTCTGAAAACTACTTGGTTTTTGTGGAACAACCTTTGATCTTCAACCTGGGCCGAGTTATCACCCTCACAGTCAAAGGCAGAAGTCTGTTTGACTGTTTGGAATGGAATCCTCATCTCCTGGTATATCTTTCACGTTGATTGGAGAAATTAATTCTAACTAATACGGTTACTTTTAAGTTTCTATTAAATTATATTATTAATGTTCGGTGGTGTAAATCGGTGGTGACAAGGGTAACAGTTACCACAGAGAAAAATAAACAGAGGTTGCTTTCTTATGGTGACAGCAAACACCTCAGGCTGTTATAAATGGATTAAAATTAATGTGCATCTTTGCAGTAATAATTGTTACGCTTATTCTGAAAGATTTGGGGAGAATAAGGGAGGGGCTGACAAGGTGCTGGCCCGGCTATATGCATGGGAAACTAGGGAAAACACACATCCAGTGCACTATTGGATGGAACCTCTGTTTATTTCGTCTCTGTGCAATTAACACCACAACATTTTACATACAAATGTTTTAGCACCCTAAAATTTTTAAGAAATAATCTTGGTAGTTTAAAACGAATAAAAAAGTAGTTTTTTACAAGTAAATAACCCTCTTGATTATTCATTAATCATGCCTAATTCAACACATAAATATAATTTTTGAATGTGTTTTTAACTTTTAAATTAGGATAGTAGTAATGGACTAGCAAGCAATACAGAATAAAATGACAAACATCAGAAGTGCAAAGAATCAGCTGGTCTTTTTAAAGAAGTCTTAATTTAATATATGTTTTTAATGTTTACCATATGATTTTACAATATCAACAGTCAGTGAGAGGATTTTCTATGCATATGAAGATAGAAAACTTTCATCATGATCGGTATAGAGAGATATCTTCTAGCTGTTTTCTACAAAAAAAATGTGTTGATGTTGGGGTAAAAAAACCATTGGTGCCTTTAATACAAGAAAAAAAAAAATCCTTTATTAATTATTTTTTTAAATTTAAATATATTCTATTTTATAACCTGCCCTTTGTATTGTTGATTGATAACATTTTCATATTTTGTCCCTTGTATTTCTTTTTTATTTTCTATTGTATTGTTAATTTTACCACTATTGTGTTATGTGTGATAGTTTATAAAATGACATGACTTTCTCAAAAGTCAAGCATAATCACAAAGATGTAGTTTTTTAAGGGATTTCTTGAACTTCTATTGAAAAGAAAAGAAAACTACTTTTAATGTGGGCTAAAGTATTAAGTAACGTCTGAAGACGACAGGAGATTTAAACCTGTTGAAATGTTGTTTGTTTCTTAAACACTTGAAGCATTTAAAATCTCCAACAGTTTCACCAATCAGGAATAATCCAATGCCAACAAATAACTTTCAAACATCAATTATTGTTCATTAAATTATTACTGAAAAATACTTAACCTGCTTGGGTTACCTTAGTACATGTATTGTTATTAATATTTTGAATTTAAGAATTCTTTGTTGTTTCAGAACACATTTCACATAATTGACAAAAGAACAGGACAAGTACACAAAACAAAATATGTATCTTCAAAACCATTCTTCCACTGCCACCACATAAACTGTTATGAAGAAAACAATCAGGTCAGTAACATAGAACATTAATGTTTCTATAAACATTCTTTACAGAGATCCACCATGTAAGGTGGTTCTTGGAGTCAAAAGAGGAATTCTACACCTCATACTTACTTAGGTTGGCAGTACATGTTATGTAAAACTTATTCTAACTGATTGAAATGCATAATGCTGGTGTAACGGATATCAATTAATGTGTGATATTCATATCTGTGTGATGAACTTATTCAGATAGAGTACGGGGGCGAACCATTATAGTAGAAGGTGAATATTACTGATAGATCTTTCAGTCTAGGACCGATTCGAACCAACGGTATCTCTAACCCAAGCGGTTTAAGGTTCTGACGCCTTAAACCGCTCAGCCACCAGCTCGCCCAACGTTGCTTCTTCACTAGCAACGATGACGTTTGACAGGAAAAAATGGGGAGAATAGGACTGCATGCTTAAACTGAGCTGAGGAATGGTTTGAGTTGCTACCTGTGAGGCTCCGAGTTAACTACTAGAGATAAACGCTTTTTGAAGGATGTTTTGTATATGTAAATCATGAATAAACTAGCAGTGTCAAATGACGCCTCCATGCACAAAGAGGTTAACAGCTTTTTATGAAATTCTGCTTGAGGTTAGCTTTTGTATCCTTGAGACAGAGACACTGTAAGATAGGATTTCTCTAAATTCCCTTCCCGAGGGGTAGAAACAGCCCCTTAACTTGTTCTTTTTTCCATAAGAGTAACACACGCATTAATTTAACATAAGAATTTATTTCAAACAGCTGATGTCAAAACCACCACACAAAAGCTTGGTTAATTTGTTTTCATTATGAAATGTTTATAGTCATTGCTATTAACTCTGACATGATTGTACCCCCCCGACCTCTGCCATGACTCTGACCCAAAAACAGATTTATAGTGTTTTCTAGACTACAAAACTATCTAGGAGATCGGCAGTAGGCTGAGCTGTTTACCCAGACTGAAAGGATATGTTCTGAAGAGACAACTTTCTTTTGATCAAACTTTCTAGTCAAATTCTGGAGGCACACAATGAAGAACGAAGACTACAACATGCATCCTAATACTTTTAAAACTGTATTACACTCATATTTAAATTACTTTTTAAACATTCTTAAAAGTATTCAAAAATGAAGTTATCTGTAGTCCAACATAAATAGACAAACATAAATAAATAGTCCTACAGTAATAACTCATTCGAAATCCATATCCACCCATATCTTGATGATCGGCCATATCTTACGAATAAATAAAATAAATAAATAAAAAAATAAAAAAAAAACAGGTTGTTGCTATATAACTCGATAGTAAATAATAATTTGATTATTTTTCAGCTGGTTGTTGACTTAATAGATTATGCTTCTCCCAAGCTGTTTGACCAAATGTTCCTGAATGTTGTGAGGCAAGACAAATTTGACATTGCAGATGGAGGAAGCGCTAAAAGATTTGTACTTCCTATAATAGGTTCAAATGAGGTCAGTATGCGTTTTAATTATTGGTGAATTAGAATAGTTTGTAATCCTGTATTGTAAAAAAGTATTTTATGACTGTCTGAGATAAGAATGAGTATAAAATTTAGCAGAACTAATTTACCTAAATTTGGGAGTTAATGGATTGTGGACCTTTTTCATCTATTGGCAACCCAAGGAAAACTATTATTCAGTAAGAACTTTTTAACATTAGGTTTACTGACTTTTAACCATTTCAATATCTGTGTCTGATATATAAGACGTGTTGTAAGCAATTTTAGTCCTTATGGGATTTTAGACAAGAAAATATTGCGGTGAAGGTTTATGTGTGGATGGCACTGATTGATAAATCAAACTGAACTTGTAGATTAAGCTCATCTGACTAATAAGTAGTTCAATTAATTAACATACATAGAACTACATTGTGTACTGCATACGCAAATACAAATTTTTGGCTTATTGTAGCTATATTCATTTCCAGACAAATATTTTTCTAGAATGATACGAAAGAACATTTAAAAATTTAAATAAATATAGAAATGTTACTTATAAAGCAAGGGACTAACCGGTCTATTTTCTTTTAATATTTAGTGACAGTTGAATTTTTGTCATGTTTGTTGATTTAAGCAGGTTATTTTTTTATTTAAAGTTATAATTTGTATTTTTTTCTATAAGCAATCAATTTTATGCTATTTCACTTTGACAGTTTAAAAGCGTCCGTCATTTTGAAAATAATTATTTCATTAAACTGTTTATATATAAAAAAGTTCACTGAAAATTATAAAATTTTGGAAAAAAATAATATTACTAATAGTTATATATATATATATATATATATATATATATATATATATATATATATATATATATATATATATATATATATATATATATGTATATATATATATAAAACTCTTAGTAATCTTATTTTTTTCCAAAATTTGATAATTTTCAGTGAATTTTTTGATACATTCAAAATGGTGGTTAGATGATTAACAAAGTGTTTTGAAACCTATGTTTATAGGAACTATTCAGCTTATTTCCATCCAAGCAACAATTTTCTGAAGTTTGAAACAGTTTGGAGACACAAAAATTAAATTGTTTAACTATTCTTGTAATAATAAGGCTGAGAGAAAAGCAGTCCATATTGTATGAAAATTAAAAAGCAGAGATTCATGCAGTACGATTTTAAAACCTTGTAACTTTTTTTTTTTGTTTTTTTTTTTTTAACTTCACTCGCCAGTTGACATGGGCCTACAGGCCTGTGCGTCAACTTTATTCAACGAGTGAAGTACCGACCGTTGGCTCAGTGGGGATTCGAACCTTGGACCTTGCCCTCCGCAGTCCGAAGCCTTAGCCACTGAGCCACCACGCCGGCAAGACTGTTGACACTGCCTTGCGTCTACATATTAGAAACTATATACACACTCCTCATACATACATACAATACTAGACAGAAAAAACTAGGCACACAGAAAGGTGATTTTCGAACATATTACCTTCAGGCAGGTGCTCGTTTAATCAACATTATGCTAAACACATTCAAATGAGCTGAGGTGCTCAAGGCATTTAAGGCTCATCTCAACACGTTCTTAATATTGAAGGCTTTTTATAGTGTGAAGGAGTTTCTTACACATGACTGGGAGTCCAACTAATTAGTATAACCCACACAGAAAGTGGAAAGGCTATTTACTTTGGTATGAACAAGAGTGTAACTGCTACTTTGTATGTATGTATGTGAATTTGTATAGAATGAATGGGAAATGTTTAGTTGGGTTCACAGTTGCGATACAGTTTTGTAAATTGTCTTTGCACAGTAAAGTAATTTGAATCTATGTATGTCTTGATTTACAGGAGCCTGAGGAAGGAAGGAACCTCGTAACACTGAAGACAACAGCCACCGCTGAATGGAAGGGGAATATTATTGAAGTGACAAGTCAGACACTGGGCAGCTGTGGATATGAATTGCCCTGTATAAATCCGATGAACCAATCTCGTAAATACCGCTACTTTTACGGTAGCGGCATGATTGATGCTGGGTCTACACGTAATTCTGTGAGTGCTATTTTGAACCTGTGTACAAATCCACAGTGAAGAATGAAACCGAAATTGCATCCAATAATAGGCTTCATGTGTGTTGAGTAGTCATTTCTCCAGTTTCCCATGCAGATGGCAGGGCCAGCACCTTGTCAGTATATCCCTTATACTCTTCCTCCCAATCCTCAAGGATAAACATAGTAATTGTTACTACAGATGAATAAAGATGTACATTAGTTGTAATCTATTTACAGCCACCTCTTAGCCGTTCACTGCTGTCATAAGAAAGCAACTTCTGTTTCTTTTTCCTCTGTGGTAAATCTCATCAATTATATCAAAATGCCTTTTTGATCTGATCTTTTTTATTAAACTTAAAATATTAGTGTGCTAAAATCTTATACTTTTAAAAATACCGGGTGTTTCAAAATGAATAGCGGGGTTTTAAAGTGTTATAATATTTATTACATCAAACTTACAGCCACAAGTGATATATCAAACAAAAGAGGAACTCAAACAGTTTTACATAATAGCCTACAAGTGTTCAATGTGAGCACCATTCGTTACTCGGCACACGTCAAGACGATATGCGAGTTCTTCCCAAACTTTGGTTAGTGTCTCATTAGTAATTGCCGCAACAGCTGTTTCAATCCTGTTCCTTAATTCGGGGAGGTTGGCTGGCATTGGAGGCACATACACTCGATCCTTAATAAACCCCCAAAGATAGAAATCACACGGCGTTAGGTCGGGTGACCGTGGAGGCCATGGATAACAAGTGCCATCATTAGGCCTCTTACGGCCAATCCAGCGGTCGGGTACTGTGAGGTTAAGCCAATCGCATACCTCGTTATGCCAGTGAGGCGGCGCACCATCTTGCTGAAAGACGAAGTTCTCTGGTTCATCCTGTGTCAGTTGAGGGAAGAGCCATAGCTGTAGAGTATCCAGATAAGAGGGACCAGTTACAGTTGCTTCACCAAAAAAGAAAGGACCATAAACTTTCTGTCGGGATATGGCACAAAAAACATTCAATTTAGGGGAGTCTCGTTGCACTTGTTCCATCATGCGGGGATTTTCTGAACCCCTAATCCGAACATTATGGGTGTTTACTTGACCACTAAGGTGGAAGGTCGATTCATCACTGAATACGACAAGATCCAGAAAATTTTCATTGTCATTCAACAACATGTCGTTAGCAAAGTTGTGCCAAAACGTGCCGTAAAACATGGTCAGTAGGCTTCAGAGCCTGTAACAACTGCAAACGATAAGGACGTAGTTGCAAGCGTCGCCGCAAAACTCTCCAAACAGTCGTCACAGGAATTGCTAATTCACGACTAGCCTTCCGAACGGATTTCATAGGGCTACGCGTGAACGAATTACGCACTTGCTCAACGCTCTCTTCACTAGTTCTTGGTCGTCCCGTACTCTTGCCTTTACAAAGGCAGCCAGTGTCTTCAAACTGATGATACCATCTACGAATATTGTTATCACCTGGAGGATCACAACTGAACTTAATCCGGAATGCACGTTGCACAGTAACAACAGATTCTGTCTTTGCAAACTGTAAAACACAAAACGCTTTCTGTTCTTTAGTCGCCATCTTTGTTACTAGCGCTTTCTATCGGATTGCGGCGGAAACATTCCGCACTGATGCCAACAAACAAAACTGTTTGAGTTTCTCTTTCATTTGATATATCCCTTGTGGCTGTAAGTTTGATGTAATAAATATTATAACACACTAAAACCCCGCTATTCATTTTGAAACACCCGGTATATTACTTAAGTTGTTATATTATTCAGCGAGGTGCAGTGTGCAGCACAGCTACTTGGGGACAAAGTGTTGTAGAGATTGTGTGGTATATGTTATATTCTTAGTCCTCTATACTGATATGGCATCCGCACAATTGTTGCCATTTGCATGGACACTATAGAAAAAGCCTGAGATATACGTGATATATGGGTTCGGATGTTGTCTAGAAGAACTGAGTATCACGCTTGTCTGTTAGCTGAAAATCAGACTATGTGGTTCGGATTTTATGTTAAGCTGTAGGTCCCTTAGTTGCCCTGGCTATTGGGCTATTAATAAATCACCTTTCTGACCATAACTTCAGTAACCAGACTACACAGGTCATACATACTCATGATATCATTCTCATCGGTCTTAAAATATGCACAAACTGTGTCTGCGTCTCATTACTAGATGGCCTGAAACATATTATTCAGTGTGGGGTAGTAGTTTTATAGTAGTATTGGTTTAGTATTAAAACTAGCAAACTCCAAGGACAAGATAAATGTTCATACAGGCAACAAATTTCAAATGCGACACAAACTGTTACTTTTTGTATTAAGAATAAATATCTGTATTAGTTTTGTGAGGACAATGCTCAAGGTATAACAATTTTTCAATAAAATAAATTCCAAGAAAATCAGAAAAATCTCAACAGAAAAAAACACAATGTACAATGAAAGTTTGATGGAATTAAACAAATGTATTCACTACCAAAAAGGTGAACTAAATCAAATTTCATGTCAGTTTAAGAAGTACCTGTTGTAGAATTTCTGTAGTTAACAATCTTGTATCTACGATTATAATACATAACACATTTACTTCCAAGATATACATTACATTAGCTCCGCTAAGTATGGAAGAACTTGTCAGTGGGAACCATAATTAATTTCGGATTTCACAAAAATTTTCCAAGATAACTAAGGAAGGAGTAACATTACACCATTGGGGAAGGGGGAAAAACTTTGTTAGCTATGTTATGACATGTCTTACTGCAAGGAGGTTAACCAAAGAGGCACCCCAATGAAGAGGACGGTTTTTACAATTTTACACTGGTTTAACCTTGACAAAGAGCATAATACCTGAGGTGTGATTGATCATTGAACGTAAATTTATTTTGTTGCATTCACTTAAATTACGTAACGCTGAAATTGGCTTTCAGACCCCCTCCCTCCTCGTGTATCGGAATTGTAACGGTAATACTAACCCCTCAGAAATTACGTAATGCTGTCAACAACCCCCCCACTATTTTTATCCACTTTCATGCATGCTTTGATTTTTATGATAAAGTCATTTATTATTAGTTTCTTTTCTAATGGGAGGAGAATATATTACTAACTTTGAAATATTTTATTTTGGAAAAAATGATCAAATTTTGCGAATGAATTTAAACTAATTGTTGAGGTTTAATAGTTACTTAATGCTGTGTAGAACCCCCCTACTCTCCCCCGTAACGGTGCATAACGCTGCCAAAAAAACCCTCTCCTCCTTCAGGCGTAAGTTAGAAACAGCCCCTAAGGGTGTTCAAGCAAAACTCATTTTTTTATATTAAAAGTGTTAGTCCTCTTATCTATGTATATAAAACAGCCAAATACCACTGACTAAATGACTCACTCACTTATAACGAAATCTCAAAAACCACGAAATGAATGCGCAAACAGTTATGAAAGGAAGTTAGACTTAGTATCAAAGGGACCCAATAAGAAATGATTTTTCGAAATTTCATTCTTAAGGGGTACAAACAGCCCCTCAAAATTTCCTTTTTCTCCTCAAAATTCAATACTACTGTACGTGTATGATGGGGCGGTTGGGTCAGTACCACTGTACATGTATGGGTGGGTGGGAGGGTCAATACCACTGTACATCTATGGGTGGGCGGGTGGGTCAGTACCATTTTGCATGTATGGGTGGGTGGGTGGGTCAGTACCACTGTGCGTGTATGTGTGGATAGTTGGGTCAATACCACTGTTCGTGTATGGTTGGGCGGGTGGGTCAATACCATTGTACGTGTGTGAGTGGGTGGTTGGGTCAATACCACTGTACGTGTATGGGTGGGTGGGAGGGTAAATACTACTATACGTGTATGAGTGGGCGGTTGGGTCAGTACCACTGTACGTGTGTGGGTGGGTCAATACCACTGTGCGTGTATGGGTGGGTAGGTGGGTAAATACCTCTAAACGTGTATGGGTGGGAGGATTGGTCAATACCATGGTACGTGTATGGGTCGGCAGGTTGTTCACGTGAATTGTTAAAATTTATATCACGTGAATTGTTATTCATATAAATAATGATGTAAGAGTGCCATTAATTGACATCCATGTTTCTCAAAATATAAAATGAGGAAATAACAGCAGTTATTCTTATGGAAATTTCCTTTCCATAAGAATAACATTGGTTTGATTTTTGGAAATTAATAACAGCTGTTTTGTAAATAAATTAACATGTTTATTTTGTATGTTTGACACTATCCTATTGATGCATTAAAAGTTTAAATCTTCAGCTGTTAAAAAAAAAATTAAATGAACACATTTTATACCGTTAATATACTATTATTTGTGGTTAAAAGTCACATGTCGAGGTGTATTGAGCGCAGTGCGAGTTGGGGTTGAAATGTGAAGCATGCAAGGGTGTCCCCTAGTAAGTAATAAATGTGTTTGGTGAAAAATTAAAAATAAAATTTTTCAATGAAGTTATGACTACCTGAAGTGGTTAACTAGTACATAAATTCTACTATGTACATAAAAGTCTTTCTAGTACAGTACATAAATCACTGTGAAATATTTTATTAAGATTTAAAGAACATAGTTACTAAAAGATGCAAACAACCAACCTGGTATAGAATAAAACTTTAAAATTATTTTCTTAAAAGTATAACCAATTATTTGAAACAAGTGACGTTAAATATTCTAAGTCGAAATTTACACAATTATATTGTGGGGTAGGGCAGGCCTGGAAACTCAAGGTACATAAGAAAAGTATTCAAGTCAGAAAAAAAATTACGATAATTCGTTATATTTTAAAAAAAATAGTTTTTTCAAGAAACATTCTACATTACTGTATGTTTTCCATATAAAAACCGTTCATTCACATTCCAAATAAGTCTGGTTCATAAAAATTCTTTTCTTTCTTAAAATTAAACAGTAACATTTTTTCCATTTCTATGCTATTTTCAAATATACATTTTTATTGACGATTTACGCAAAATTATCTTTATTTTCATGAGAAATTGCTTTATTCTAGCTCAGCATTATCATTCAAAACTTGTCTCATAACACATATAATGACACAAAATGTACCTTATAGTATTTAAACATGACGCAAAAGGCACCCATACACGCATTGTGGTATTGACCCTCCCACCCACCCATACACGCACTGTAGTATTGATATATTGATTTTCACTTTTTATTTACTGTGACTCGAATTCTGTAAATTTTGGAAGTTTGGAAAAATAAAAAATTTACAGCATTATGATAGACATTTTTTATATTCCCTCTAAAACTTTTTCAATCGGAGTAAGTTTATTGTAAATCAGTAATTTGAATACTTAACCCATGAGAACACGCAATTGAGCTCACCAATGGTTGTCATTTCGACTGTATGGGTGCATGTCTTGAGACTTGGATCTGAACCTGAGTGTACCTTCCTAGGAACTGTTGTTGAGCTGTACCCCTCAATTTAAGCCCTTTAACTAGCAGTTCTTCAGTATGGTGAGCGCCGTCCTCAGGGGTGTATCTTCAGGACAGTGAGGGGGTGAAAGGGGAGGGAAAAACATATGTGTTAGTGAGGCCTTTGCTACTTCTTGTGACAATTTCTGAAATCTACTACTAAATTTAATGGAATGCTCAAATAGGTAAATGAACACCCTTAAGACGCTAATATTTAGTGACATGGCTTCTCAAATTGATTCAGTCTTGTTAAGGTTATTTACCACCTGAGAACAAAAGAACTTTGTCATTCCTTGAAATGTATTTTTTCGTAGATACAGCAAAGCAATTTAACATTTCAGAAAGTGTGTTGTTAATTAATATTTATTTAAACATATATTGAAACCATAAGTATAATAATTGTTATATTGTTTTGGGTTGGGAGTTTACGGAGGGAGATTAAAGGTGTGGTTATATTTGTTTGTGAGGACTTATTTTATTAATATAATTAAGATGCCTAGACGGCATCAATCCAGAAAGTCATTATCATGTAAGAAGTTGATCACTAAAAAACAATTTTAAATCACAGTAAATTTATTGTTTTTGTTGCAGATTGTAAAAGTAGACACTCATACAGGATCTATGCTGATGTGGAAGGAGAGCGGGACAGCATATCCCCAAGGACCTACTATGGTGGCTAGGCCTGGAGGCCAGTCAGAGGACGATGGCATCTTGCTAGTGCCCTTGACCAACACTGATTCCTCTATCCCAGACTCCCTTGTTATGTTAGATGCAGCCACACTCGAGGAAGTAGCAAGGACAAACATCGGCTGCCACTTGCCCAACCTCATGCACGGATTGTTTATCCCTAAGTACTGACTGATAGAGAGAACATCTTATTTAAAAGTAAAAATATCTTTTGTACATAAGTTTTTTAAAATATTTGCTGGCACAGTAAAATACTGGTTTTATATTTATTAGATTAAAAATACTGATAACCTTGAATTACCCAATAAAGTACATTATCTATAAAGTTGATTTTGTTTGAATTATTATTCCAATTACATTATTGTTTCTGATACTGTATTTTGAAGAATATGGCTGTAGTTCTTCTTTTTACCTCTTGTTCTGCTCATAACAGGTAGTGCTATCTAGTGAGAATATTGTCTCTCAACAATATAACTGATTGTTTGGTGCGTTTATTCACTATTTAAATAATGCTAAACACAGAAAACAAGCTCAGCTTGTGGTTCGTTGCCAATGAGTTTATAAATGCAAGATATATAGTATGTAAAAATTACATTTTGGGAATTCATTTTAAACAAGATAAGAAAATGGAAATTTAACTGCATTCAGTAAAAAACTTTTTAATACTGTCACTCATTTCCCTACAATACAAGAATCAAAACAAACTAGGCAAATAGATGACGTGATATGAATGTATTATCATTATATTAAGACAGAGAGTGCCTAACTTTTGTGTAGTACGAGCTGGCAGTGTGAATATAAAAGCTCTAAATGAAGAAGTTTATTTTTTATTTGTAACTCTTTTATCAATCCAAAATCAACGACCCGGAGTCCAAATTAGGGCGATCCAGACTGCTGAGTCTACTATATTTTTGTATTATATGGCAGCCCATTTGCGGCCTCAACGGCAGTTTATGCAGCTCGGGGGTAAATATTATATATAATTGAAAACCTGAAAATGTATATATATATATATATATATATATATATATATATATATATATATATACGATATATATATTATAAACTATGAGATTTTACAGATTATTGTAGCCTACATAAAATTATAAAAAAGTTCCACTAAAAATAAATTGAAAAGTACAAAATTATTGGCCAGATTTCAAGTTATGCGTAACTACACTGCTGCAATGTTCAGACTGACTGTGGAGTCACTTTTGCAATACATTTCCGTCCTAGAATTTTACAAATATTACTTACCGAAAGAAATTACTCCAAGATCATGCTTTAAAAACGGCAATGTTGTTTGGAAGTACCTACTTATGTGAACAATCCTTTTCTCTAATGAAACAAATAGAGTCAGTGTCATTCCCGTTTAAGTGATACACTATTGGAAGGAGACTTGCACATTGCCATCTCTAACATTGACCTGAGTTAACAGACTAGTGAAAAATAAACAATGCCAAGCGTCTCATTAGTAGCATTAGGCCTACCACTTGACTTGGTTAGTTTGACGATATATTGATTTTCAATTTTTATTTACTATGACTCGAATTCTGTAGTTTGGAAAAATAAAAAATTTACAGCCTTCTGATAGCAACTTTTTATATTCGCTCTAAAAATTTTCCAATTCGGAGTAAGTTTATTGTAAATCAGTAGTTTGATAACTTAACCCGTGAGAACACGCAATTAAGCTCACCAATGGTTGTTATTTCAACTGTATGGGTGCATGTCTTGAGACTTGGATCTGAACCTGAGTGTACCTTTCTAGGAACTGTTGTTGAGCTGTACCCCTCAATTTTAGCCCTTTAACTAGCAGTTCTTCAGTATGGTGAGAGCCGTCCTCAGGGGTGTATCTTCAGCTAGTACTATATGTGTTTTATTGTAGACAAAATTTGACTATTTATTTGATTTCTTTTATTGAAGTGGCGTAACTGTATCATATTGTGTATTTACTGACTTGTGTATAAACTATTATTTTAAATTTGTTTGGTTTTGCATATTTAGTCTATATTTTGAACTTGTATATTATTTCTAAAAATATAACTGTACAACAACTTTATTTCTATGGAGGCGAATATTGATATGTGGTTGAATGAAATCGAAGGTGAGGAAGGAGATTTGTCACTAGGAAGTGATAGTGATTGTGTATCGGAAATAGTGTAGCAGAGACACAGAATCAGAATAAGAGGCAGATGATCAAGAAAAAATACAATTTTGTTCAATGGACAGCCAACATTTTGTATTTGGAAAGGATAATGTAAGTAATTGGCTATTCCACTGTCCTTAACAAGGAGTCACAATTTTGTTCCTAAAAGATTTGGTTTACAGGGAGAAGCTAGGAACTGTCACTCTCCTCTTGAGATGTAAACTAAAAACTTGTGTAAATATATATCTTTTTAGCCAAATATTGTTTATTTATCAACCAATGTGGTTATTAATGAGTAATAATTAATTATAACTTAAAATGAGTAGCATTACCATGTCATTACATGATTTATTTTCTCAAATAACTCATGGTGAGCTCACTTGTGTGCTACCATTCAAGTGTTTGTTATGCACGCTCTCACTGATTAATAATTCAATAGACCTCAAAAAGGGATTTAAACCTAAACCATTTAGGAGACAAAAATGGTCTTGAAACACATTTTTTCGTCTGCTGGTAAAATAGTTTATTCAGATAATAGTAAAATTACCTGCTAAACACAGAAAACAAGCCCAGCTCGTGGTTCGTTGCCAATGAGTTTATAAATGCAAGATATACAGTATGTAAAAATTACATTTTGGGATTTTAAACAAGATAAGAAAATTTAACTGCATTCAATAAAAAAAAACTGTTTAATACTGTCATTCATTTCCATACAATACAAGAATCAAAACAAACTAGGCAAATAGATGACATGATATGAATGTATTATCATTATATTGAGTCAGAAAGTGCCTAACTGTTGTGTAGTACGAGCTGGCAGTGTGAATATAAAAGCTCTAAAAGAAGAAGTTTGTTTTTTATTTGTAATTCTTTATCAATTGGTAGGCTTTGGCAAGGAAACTTGCAGCCCGTCACATATCACGTAAAAATAAATATGGCCTCTACTTTTAAAAAGGTTGTGCAACCCTGCTTTAAAAGGTTAAAATAATGTTAACACATTACTAATGGAAACAGAATTACTTTTAAGTATGTACATAAATATTTTATACAACTTTGAAAGAGATTCCTTTATTTCGGATAGCTACAACTTCAAATAATGAAGAGTTTTGGTATATCCAAAATAATTTTAAAACAAAAACAAAACAAAGAAAGACTATATATGCAGAAAGAGAAACCTTTAATATAAAACATTTTCAAATGAAATATTTGAAAATTATTTATTGCATGTACAATAAACATAAAAGAAAACAAATAAGATATTTTCAAAACAATACTATTAAATAATATATTTACAAATGAAAGTAAACAAAAATAATAAAAAAGGTAAGGATAATACTAGGTAAAAACTAGACTGTTTTTGTACAAATGTATAATGATCATTAAGTTTTTCTTATATTACTTCTTACTATAACAGTATTTCAAAATTATCACAGGAAATACTATGAATAACAATATATTTAAAAGAATATAACACAACACCTTATACTGTCCCTTCACTGTAAGTTGCTGTGTCCAACTGGGCCCATAATAGCTATAAAATAATAATTTTCTTAGAAATACCATGGTGATTGCCAACTACCGTTGTTGAAGAACAAGTTAATACTTTAAAATTTCAAGTAGCCCATTTAGTATGGAATGAGAGTAAAATATCTCACTATTTTTTTTATTATTTTACTAAAATTATCATAAATATTTGTTGTTAACAATTAAAAAGAAAATTTAGAATAAAAACAAAAAACTGTTGTAGTTCTTTGACTTAAGACTAGGGATTATTAGTTACTTGGTCCTTAAATATTTACTAATTATTATCTGTATTCATTTAAAATCTGATAAAAATGAGTCATAACATGCATATTATCTGGTCTGAACTGAGTGGTTTCAGCACAATGAACGTTAAAATGAACAGAAGTTAATAAGCAAGATACCTGCGTCTCAATTTATTGTTGAAGATCATATATCACTATAAGATTGTAAAAGATCAATTTCTGAAAATTTAAAATAAAAGAAGGATTATTAGCTTGTACAGTGGCTTCACAACTATTTGGATTGTGACTATCCAGAACAGATTAAAGTAAAGATAGCTGTAAAATCGGATATGTTACTCGTACTAAATTCATGACAAGAGTATAGCTGTACACATATTCTGCAAATGAAGGTGCGTTTAGGTCACGATCCCTTTTTTTGTGCTTAACATTATACATCCCCCGCCTTCTGTATTTATCGAATGTCTCATTACCACCTGCGTAACTTTATTCGCTGTAACAACCTTGCCACCAGTAGTCGGAGCCAGTGACGCAGCTGAAAACTGAAGTGTAACCAACTTTAAATCTGTTTTTCAGCTATTATTAAAACATTAAATATGTACGCAGGATATAAACACAACACAATAAACTAAAAGTATAAACATAAAGGATTAGAAGAATTAAAGACATACAAAATGAGAAGAAAACTGCATGTCACTGAATGGCTAGATTCTGTTGTATATATGAAAAATATAATTCCAGAATTAGGAGTAGGGACCAAGTACTATACGTTATTACAACATTCACACACAAGTTTTTATTTAGCTTGTGTTTAAAGAAGTATAGTAAATGCCAAGTCTTCATTTTTGCTATTAAGTTATCAACTTTAGTTGAAGAATCGATAAAATGGCATTGCTCTAATTAATTATAATTTGTGTTAGTTATAAAACTAAATATACCATCTATATGCATACTTTAGGTATTGTTGATGTTCGAAGTATACAGAATTAATGCTATACGGATCGGTTCCTGCCACATTGACCCGGATGGTAACAAGTCCACTGTATTCACAGACTTAGCGGAGCTGACTGAGTGCATTAGATTCAGCTTTGCGCAGGAGACCACATTTTGTTTGATTTTAAATCTCTGAGATAATTAATTCATTGTAACTAACTAGAGTTAAATGTTTAATAATTTGTGAGTCCCTCTAGTCTGAGGAAGCTAAACCGAAACTGATCACCATATTATCGGTAAATGTTGTACTTATATTGCAATAAATTTGTGTAGTGTAATGTACACTTAGGTTGTAGGTTTAAGGATACAAGGATATTGCATAAGGATATTTGAATAAAATTCATTAGGGTATGTCATATGTTACTTTCATAAGTCTACAGGTCAATGGTTAGAAAAATATATTTATTACAAGTTGTAAGACTTGCATGTTGATATTAACTAATCTGAACAAACCTTGTCAGTTATTTGTACAAACATTGTCAATTATTGTAAAAACATTGTCAGTTATTGTACAAACATTGTCAGTTATTGTACAAACATTGTCAGTTATTTGTACAAACCTTGTCAGTTATTTGTACAAACATTGTCAGTTATTTGTACAAACATTGTCAGTTATTTGTACAAACATTGTCAGTTATTTGTACAAACATTGTCAGTTATTTGTACAAACTTTGTCAGTTATTGTACAAAATTTATAGGAATGAGTTGGGAAAAAACACATTTGATTATTGAAACGTATTACAAAACTTCATAAGCTACTGTGGACAATCATAGATTATAGCATCAGAATACAAATATATTTTTCTGTACATAAACCTATGGTGTTTTTAATTATTTAACCCATTGTGAGTGGAGAAAACTTGAGGTGCTGGGCCTAGTGGCCGGAGATTTGCCACACCAGCCAGTCCTGTGTACAGTTTGCCAGTTGTTCACTTAATTTCTTTAAAGACCACTATTGTTATATGTTCATTTATAATGTACATTCTTAAACACAAATACTGATACAATTAAAACAAATTTATTTGAGAACACATATTACCCCCCCTCCCCAATAGCGATATGCGTGACTCTTGTTCACAGAAACAAACAAAATTGAGGAAAAACACAGTGTATACTTGTGAGCGTTAACTACCAGAGTTAAACTACTTTACAAATAACATAACTGAGTGAGATATTACTCGCTAGACAGTGGGCTAAGCCTGTAAGCTGGATTAGCTATACAGGGCCTTTCTCTCCCTCGGGAAGTGAGTTTAGGCCAGACACTCTGCAATTCTAGGCCAGAGTGTCAGGTGCTTTTAGTGGGTGAAAATCTCACAGTAATAACTGGAGCTAGTGTCTTTCGATAGTAAAACAAGTGACTGCAATCAGACGCTTTTTGGCGTCATCAATAAATACTATGCAGTTTGTATAACAAAAAATCTATCATGCAGAGTATATGTCTTTCAGCATTCGGTCCACTGTCTGTGATGATGTATAGGCCCCGTCTCTCGCCCCAAATGGGTTAAAAACCTGATTTGCTTTGTACATGCCATCTGAATGCTTTACAAGTTAATTGTATGTCTTTCGGTGAACATACAATTTGTACATTGACTTTCTCCAGTAAGTTATTTATTACTACTCTATGTACAATACATTGTCATATTTCACATATTAGTAAAATTGTTTTTATTTAACATTGTGTTTAAGTTGATAGTAATACGTAACATGACTTTTATAAGTATGATAGACTATTGTGGTACTTCTAAAGAGAACGATTTGCATTTTTAATTAAGAAAGTCTTATGGCTTCTTTTGAATGAAAAAGTGGTCTCACAGTTATCTTTCTTTACTTTTCTTTAAACATCTACAGACCTGAAAGATAGTTAACTTTTGCTAAGCTAAAAATTCATCTTTGATCCTCTAGAATTGTTGTGCTTTTTTCGGACAGTTCATAAACCGTGTATGAACTGTGTAGTGAATACATTTTTCCACATTCAAACACAAATTTAATGTGAAATTTCCATTAAATTGATGTTCAAGTATGCATAATTATTTTTTAAGAAAAAAACTTCACTCACTAGTTCACGTGGGCCTGCAGGCCTGTGAACTTTATTTAACAAGTTACGTACCGACTGTAAACTCAGTGGGATTTGAACCTTGGACATTGCAGTCCAGTCTTACCCACTGAGCTGGCTACTAATCTGTCAATTCACCTCAGCTAAAGCTTGCAAGGGTTGAGAGTTATAAAAATATTTTGGCTTTTGTTAGTGTAATTTACAACATTATGGAATCTAAGGTCTATCTGTAAAATTATTAGTACTTAGGTAAAAAATTAAAATCTACCAAATTGCAAAAATAGTTTAACTATTTTCATATTAACAAGTGTGTGTATATATATGAATACTTATACAGTGTTTAAAAAATCTGAACCATTCCATTTGAATGCAAACCCAAAGTAAAAAATAAAATATTGTGCGTGGCAGATTGTTGAGGACCGTTTGTATAATGGCTACGTTAAGTTTTTCTTTTTATGTGTTATTAGTTCAAATTTAGTTTTATTTTATTTGGTTTAAATAAATGGTATCTGTATAAAACTTTACTCTTAAATATCTTCCATGATTTTCTTTAGGTTTCTGTAAAATTCACATCATGCTTGTCAAATTAGATTTTTCTGCTTTGTT
This sequence comes from Stictocephala bisonia, assembly GCA_035578905.1. Classification (NCBI taxonomy): domain Eukaryota; kingdom Metazoa; phylum Arthropoda; class Insecta; order Hemiptera; family Membracidae; genus Stictocephala; species Stictocephala bisonia. The sequence continues at coordinate 5,029,476 of JAQJVL010000017.1, read as the reverse complement.
ATAGAATTGTTCTTTCAAACATCTGGACTGAGATTTAAGAGTCTGATTGTTTTTGCTATTCAAAATAAAGTTGGAGAATGTTGACATTAATATAACAGCCTTTGCAAATCCTTCATCGTCAAAAACCCTTAATCAATAAACTTGATTACTCGTTGTCCTTGTATTGGCATTGGCCTTGTATGGCTTATGTTATGTCGATGAAACAAATTAAGGAACCTACTTTATTAGCCATTATTTTAAATTTTGAGATAACATACATACTACCTTAATACTTAGGTGAAATCCAGAAAATAATTTCTGTCACAACTAAATTCTTCTTTAAGAATTTGATATAAACTAGTTAATTTACATAAGTAATCACGCACTAGCACCATATTATTATAAATTTGTTTTTTTATGAGAGTACCATAGAGGATGCAGAAAAAAGTACAACCATGAAGGTAATATCTTACAAGATAACTCCTTTGGTCAAATAGGAACAATATTGTATACATATAGCTGAAAGTCAGACAGGCAAAGTCTTGGACACTGAAGACGTGAATAGTTTTGTAAAAAAAAGCATTCCGCTGTGACCCCCAGGGATGTAGCTGACAAGGAACCAGACCAAGGCGACGACTTGCGCCACAGCACAGACCAGTGTGAGGGGCGTGCTGACCAGTACCATGGCGCAGTACAGCGTTGTAGTCAGAGTGATAGCGTAGCTAAGCGTGAACCATAACCGTTCTTTGGAGCACAAGTGCTTCAAATGGTTCATTGGACCCCACAGGAATGAGAAACTAAAACATAACAAAATAAAGATAAGAAAAGTTAAAAATAACTACTCAATTAAAAAAAAATCATCATTTTTTCTTATAAGTCCTACCCAAACAATTTGTAATCTTGCATTATAAAATAATTTCAATACTTTTAGACACAATAACATCAGGCCTCGACTATGAAGATACCACTCCGCCAGTTATTATAATATGTTGTCGTACGGTAAAACAAACATTATTGATTTAAAAGTTAAACAGAATTTTATTTCAAGTTGCATTAGCTTTAGTAAGGGGAAGAGACTTCTTGATTACTTTTTGTTTGCTATTTCCGAGTTATACCAAAGAGGTTTCTATTGTCTGATGACACAATAGAATCTTAATTATCTTTAAAATCATTTACAGGTTGAAAAAAAATCTATATTTAAAGATAATATAATAATTATAATTAAAAGTATATAATACAAGTGTGCTTACCTACACATGAAGAAAAAACTGCCCATTGTAAATAATAAGGCAAACTTCCTGGCTTTTAAAAGTAGAACAGGAATAAATAGTGCAGAAAGTCCAAAACAAAATATGCCCAAGCAAACACAAATACAAAATCCAACAACTCTTTGGAGTTTGCTCTGAAATAAAAAAAAAATTCTTTATTAAACTGATTTACATGAGAAATAGGTAAATATGGAATGGAGACTGGAAAAAATACACGATGGTTGTCATTATTACACAGATATGTAGGGGATGTTGGAGAGTGGATCTTTGTTAAGACTAACTGACACCATTTCAAAGCCAGATATCAAACTTATAAAAAATAAAATGAAATCTTCAGTACAAAGAAATTAATTGTGTTTAAATATTGATGTTCTATCACAGAGATAAACCCAGGTAGTCGAAGAGATGGTTTTATAGATTTCAATTGCTCTACGTGTAGTTAGTTATCTTGCAAAATGGGGAGATACGGAATAGATAGGATCTTTTTGAACTCTCTGAGAAGTGCCTCTTTGCAACTTATATCTCATTTTCGTTTGGATATCTTCGTTAATACAACAATTGTTGTTCTGATCAGTCATAAATTATCAAACGTTGCATAAAAACCCTCAGCATTGTGTCCAAGCTAGAATGTACCAAACTTAACTCATACGGTAACCAATATGTGTCACTGGGCCATACTTTTTGGAGGAGGACAAACTGATCTAGTCAATTTGGGAATGGGGTTCTTGATTACTGAGCTAAAAACATCAAGCTCAAAGAAAATTCAGTTCTAACAATATGAGTGACTGCTCATATCTCATAGTGAATTAATTGGGCCTAATTTTTATGGCCGTATCGTTTTATTCAATGTGACTTTTTAGTTTAGGATACCTTAAATCAAACGTGTAAACAAGCAAACCATATATACTAGGAGAGCTGAAAAAAGCTATTTAAGGAATTTTCTATTAAATAAATTTTTTTATGTATTTAAAACAATTGTATTTTTAAACAATTAAAAACTTAATTATTTAATTATATTGCCATAACAAATATGATTGTGAAAAAAACTTATAACACTACTTTTATACTAGCAGAATGTATGGCGAGGAATAACACTATTGGAAGCCATTTAATTTTGAAACCATCGGGTACTTTTGCTCGTCTCTGTAAACAGTCAATATGTTATCAAGAAATTCCTTAATAACTAAGCAACTAATATGTCCGAAAAAATCCAATTCTATTCATCTTAAATACATTAGTTTTTGCCAAGGATTTTCCAATACATACTGAAAGATTGTCTACTATTATGAACCATTTTTGATTTTGTTAGCAAAATGTTAGCACTGGCCCAAGGCCGATGAAAGGAAATTTCTTGGTGCTTCTTTTCATTCTTCTCACAAGACAATACTAATTTGTGTGAGAATCCAAATACTCTACGAACTTTTCTCAACCTTGATGAAATTTTAATAAAACAAAGTGGGAGTAGGTTAACCATTTACTGATAATGTGAAATCAGAAGATCTTAATGGGGCGGGGGAGTTAAGGAATTTGTGTTATTATCTAAAAGGAATATTTAGTATTCAGCTAATATTGATAGCAATAATGCTTTGCTTTCAAAATATTTCATATAACCTTCGTTGGTTTTTCTACTAAGTTCCTTCACTTGTTCACTATTGAATAAAATTCCTTCTACAAGTTAATACCTTTGATTTTATACACAAATATATTTCACATCCAATGTTAAATTTTGCATCTCAAAATATCAGCTGTTTTTGTGATCCATTGTGGAGCGCTAGTGTAGTCTCATGTAAATGTAATGAAGTTTAAACCAGCTGTGGTTGCGGGCCTCACTAACAAAATTATAGCCACAAATGATGAATGATTATTGAATGATAATAATTTTTATTTGCTTTTAACAACATTTGCATTAGCAATAAACACAAATATAATACATATTATATAAACTTCAAAACAGTGTACATAAATTATTATATATACATAGCATATAAAATGCTAAGCAAAATCTCTTGTAACTCGCTACCGGTAACGAAGCATTTCCAGACCTATATTTCTGAAAGCTCCTATGTTTATTTTTGCATTTAGAATAATCTACAGTACCAAATATTTTGCATATCTTCATGAATTACCCTGTTTGTATATGGTGTATGTAGAACTAAAGACAAAACGAACATTTTTCAAAACAACACAAAATTCTTTGCACCAATATTGTAATACTACTTCATTATTTTCTGAATCTCATTAGATTTAACCTTTTTGAGACTGGCTATATAATACAAGGGATAAGCCAGATAAACCACACTATTTCGAAGGTTTTTTTAGACCTTGAGGTAATGGCTGTGTATTTTAATAACCATAGCGTAAATCATATGTTATGTTCTACAATATTTCTTATTTTATGGACTATAAATTGAGCTTTGAGAACATATGTCTTTTAGATGAACACATCTATGGTACAGGTAAATATATAACCCTAAACTTATTACTTGTAAATAAATCAAGAGTGTTGATCAAATATATTTAAACCACCCGTACTGATATAAGTAAACAAATATTGAGAAGTAAAATAACATGTTTTTATAGGGACTGTTTATAAGCAACTACAGAAAGATTTAATCTGGAAAACTAACGTTTATTCCGATTTTTTCAAACACTTTTTTGAGATGCTGGAACTCAAAAGCAAAACAATAAAAAAACACAATTTTCCAGCAATGTAGATATTTTCATGAACATGCAGAAAATAACAGAGACTGGATCTAAGTAAACAGACAACATATACAAACAAATTTTCAAACTATTACAAAGACAACAAAATGTAATTAACATGGTTCACAACATAAACACAACTCAGTGTCTTATATCTTGCATTTTACATGAATAAAAAGCTGACGTCCATACATAGTGGTATTAGGGATATGGCAATGCTAAACAGACAGGGTGTAAAAATTTCTTGTAATATATTACTATGAAACTGATTATAAATCAGTAACTTAATCTATCTACATCATTTCATGAAAATACAATCAAACCTTCAGAAGTTCTAAACCAAAATATGTTATAAGAAAAAGTCTAACTGCTGTTATATTGAAAGTTTGCTGTTTTCACTGATAGGATCATACGATTTTTCTATGTATCATAAGTTGCTCTTCAACTATAATCAGGGCCGCATTTAGCTTCATGACACCCTTAGGCCGGCCGGGTTCCGCCGCCCCCCCCTCCCAACAACTCATTACGTCTGTCTCCTAAGTACAATTATGGTGTTATGAGACACGTAGAATAGGAACCGTATTTGAATCTATTATCAAGCAAAAATATAAGTTTATTTAAAAAATGAATCATTAGAACTACTATTTTTGAATTGTTTTCTTTACACTTGTATCGAAATTTTTATTGTAGAACTATTAGCGGTAAAGTTTATGTTTTTCCTATTTATCGAACTTCCATAGGAACAATTTACTTATTTTATTATTACAACATTTGAATTATTTGAAATAGGTGCGTAATATGATTTATTGTCTATATTATCCTAAAATACTCAACTTCTAATAAAAAGGACTAATTAAAATTGGATAACATACGATAAAAATTGTTGTGTAATTGTATTTTTACAATTATTGTTTACATGACATTTAATATCTAATGAATATTAGTAGGAAATAAGTCCTTCTTTATTTCTTGAATTTCCATATAAAATAATTTCCTCCAAGCCTTCTTCTTAGCAAAGTCTTCTATCACTGTGCTGTAATCTATCTTTGCGGCAATTTCAGATTCTATACACAAAATAGACAAAGCGTTCAATTTATCTTCATTAATGGTTGATCTCAAATAGTTTTTCACTCTCTTTAAGCAAGAAAAACTTCTTTCACCAGAGCAGTTTGTAGCCGGAATCGAAAGACAAATTCGTAACACTTTGTCGGTATTCGGGTAGACATCTTGAAGAGAATGGTACCTGAGATAAGTTGAAATGTCTATCAACGAGGTATCTTCAAACTTCTCACCAGATACTGCACAGTGTGCTTGAAAATGGCAGCACTCATCGAAGAAGTCATCTCCAATATAATTTCGGTAAGTTTCCATGAGATTTTGAGCTTTCGATCTCAAAATACTTTCTTCTACTTTTCCTGGAGATTTTACAATTTGAGTCAAGAAATTTAATTTATCTTGGTACTCATTGAATGACTTATACCTTCTTTTAAATTCAACTATAAACTAATCAATTATGACTAAAAAGGTATTGATTTAAAAATATTCTCTGCCATCAAGTTCAAGATCTTCAGCTCTTCCGTCATCGTATTTTTTGTTTCTTTTGAGAATCATTTTTCAGTCTTTTTCGTAACTTTTGTTTTCAACAATTTTAAGAGCAAGTGATTCATAATAATCAAATCATTTCTTTGAGAAGAGAAATATTCTGCTAGAGACGCATACAGCTCTGTAACAGTTAGAACATCTATTGTCTGAGACTGTATTTTTTTTGGATACTTTATTAAGGTGGTATAAAATTGTGCTCCAAAAGCAAACCATAAAGGCTGTCTCAAATCTATTAACATTTTTTAAGAATTCCTACAGCTTCACATCGCGTGGTGACTGTTTCTATGGAATCATTTTCTATTTAAATTAAAACAGATAAAATTTAATTCCATGACTCTTTAAGGCCTTGGCAAGCATCGTCCCTGGCCGACCACCGAGTAGTTGATAGTCAAAAGTCTTGAATATATCCTATTGAGAGCAATGCTTCTTGCTTTTAAATCAATGATTGACCATACACACGCCCAGCCGCCAACCAACCAGTCATCTCAGATTGAGGACCGTGGGACCGGGACGTCTGACACTGGTATACAAGTATTATCAAACTGGGAGTGCGGCTGGACTACAGGTAGCTAAATGGCGTTTAGCCACACTCCCAGTTTGATATTACAAATACTATAGTATGGTTGACTATACCACACGCCGACAATGTATTAGGTTTAATAAATGAAATATATATCTATGATAACGCCAGTAGCAAGTGATTGCTATGCTGTTTTGCAGCTTATCATAGTATTGATGTTTACATTTTCGGGTGTTTCTATTGACATTTTACATTTATAAATATATTTTTATATCAATGTTACATGGAATTTGCCGCCCCTGGATATTTGCCGCCCTATGCCACGGCCTACTCGGCCTTATGGGAAATACGGCCCTGACTATAATACATATATTACCGCAAGTAATTCTTGGCGTACAGTAATTGAACAGTTTTTTAATCTGGACTTACAAAATTAGTAAAACACCCTGCCATATGGTATTTAACCCTGCAGTACACGTATCTGTAACACCAGTTCACGCGCACTAACAGTCCGCTACTAAAAACCATTGGAGTGGCCTTGCGATTTGAGAGCATGGAGTAACGTGTGCAGAGTCTGTTAATACATTGTCTAACCACGCCATTTGCAGTGCGCAACCATGTTTATGCTCTCATTGACGTCATTAAATAGTGTAGATTTTTATTCTTAACTAATTAATGTTTATTAAAGATATGGGACAAGGTACTAGGAACCACAGTCATTAGAAATAATTAGTTTTTATATAATGTGGATTTTTCGCAAATGTGAACTCTAACTCGACGCGCACTAGAGAGGTAATACCACCACTTGGAGGGTTAACTCTGATAAATAGGCCTAGCTATTTACGTTCTAATTGCTAAACACAAGCCTTGACCAACTTAAATCCATAAACGTAAATGAAATTGAAACATAAAGATTACCATTTTAGGACAACAATCCTTTTGTGTTTCTGAAAACCATCCTTCCTCCTCTTCTTGTTCACGTTTAAACCAACTTCCAACTTTTGGAAGTGAAACGCTTGGTAAACCATTTAACAACGGTTTAGTATCGTCTTTGCGTGATAAATACTCATCCAACTCTATTTTGATTCCTGCCATGAAGTTTAATAGTTAACACTTTCTTTTTTAGCCTATTTGTTGCACTGAAAATAGGGGGTTGCTTTAAAATTTTTTATGAAGAACTCAGGCTCATCTAAAACCTTATTTTGTTATAACAGAAAACAGAACCATAACCAAACCAACAACAACAAACAAACAAGTAAAACAAACAACAAACAAAACAACTCAACCTGAGACACAATACATTTTGTCAAAACAATTTAATATTATCATTGTCACATGTTTTTGACGTCGATTCGTCATGGTATACGTGTTTTTAGTTTGATGCTTGGCAAGAAGCATTGAGCCAGAAACAGCTGATCTTATGTTAGTTTTAAAACTCCACTATATGAAATATTTTATTTATTTATTTATTCTTTCAACGGCAATGCCAATATACATAACAAAAATACATTGTGGAATACATACAACAAACTTAAGTGCTAGAACAAGACAAGATTAGAATTTCTTTGAATGACAACTAGTAATTAATAACTTAGAAAGAAAGGTTTAACATAATTAGAAATTGTACTGGTTATCACATTAGCAAAAATTACAAGACTAGAGAATGGTAAATCATAACAAATATAATTCTCAAAATAAATGGTAAAATTACAGCATAACAGTAATACATAAATGATTTGATTGTAAAATGAGATCAACAGGAATGACGAGCTGCAATACAATTCAGGATGCTCCACCTGAAGCACAACAGGCCACCGCAGAAGAAGTCAACTTCAGCCGGAATTGAATACCTTGTTGATGGAGTCTAGCAATGGTTCCGAACCTCAAGTAGTTGGTTCTGTAGAAGTTGTGAACAAAAAGATCAGTTGATCTAGTGGTACTTGGAGTCCGAAAGCCAATTTTGCCCAGAAGTTCGGGGCAGTTAATGATCCCATTTATAATCTTGAAAAGAAACATGATGTCATGTACTGTAAGTCAAAACGTTCCTGAAGTAAAAAGATTTCAAACTGGCTCATCAAGTTCTCAATTGGAACATCAGGGAAGTTGAATCCCAATCTGGTGCCAACCAGTCTCAAAAATCTTCGTTGAATCCGCTCCAGTCTTACTATATGATGAGTGTAGAATGGTCTCCAAACCACAGAAGCATACTCCAGAATTGGATGTAGTAACGACTTGTAGAGCATTACAATGGAGTATGCAGACAAACCTCCAATTGCACCACGCCACATAAAGCCCAATAACCTACTAGCTCTACTACAAATGGAATCGATATGGTTATCAGGGGGGAATTTGTTATTTAGCAGAATACCCAAGTCCTTGATGACATCACTATGCTGAATTAAGGTCCCATTTATCTGCTATTGAGTAGGTCGAGGAGAAATTTTCCGGTGAAAAGAGATTACCTTGCATTTCGAGGCATTAAATTGCATCCTGTTGACTATACACCAGTTGCATATTCTGTCAAGAGAATCCTGCAGACGAATACAGTCATCCAAAGAACCCACACCATTGAACAACTTGATGTCATCAGCGAAAACCAGAAAATTGCTGTCAATCACATCACTTATATCATTCATAAACAAATTAAAAAGGTAAGGTCCAAGTAGAGAACCCTGCGGCACCCCAGAAATAACTTCAAAAGGGTCAGAGCAGCTATTTGCAAACTTTACAGTAGAAGATCTTCCATAAAGGTAACATCGTATCTTTTTTTATCTATCACATTATAGATCACATCAAATTATTTTCATTATTATCTATGAATTAATTTGTTAATATTATGCAATTATAATATATTTAACATCACACATTTAATATATTGACAGATTAATTATATACAGTTACAGAGATAAAAATTAATTTCTAAAAATAACACATAGAATGGCAGACGGTAAACTAAGCAAGATATGACTATACATTAGGCTTGTATGATGAAAATTGTTTATATTGACATATACTATAACATGGTAAAGTGTTGGTATATGTCAGTTAGTTTATATTTTATATGTTAGTTTATATTTATTTTATGTTGTAATTTTGGGAGAGACTTCTTAGCTTATTAAAGATGACTAGTAACATCTTTAAGTTTTCATTTCAGCCTGTTCACTGTTGGAAAGCACTCATCAGCAATGTATCATAATTTGTTCAATGGACAACTACTTTCTTAAATTCATTCAACACGTTCCCTTATCTTTTTCAAATACGTGATTTATCCGTGTCACATATCCAACTTCATTAACTGACTATCATATTTTTATAACATAATACTTTATTTCATAGCACTTATTACACCTCTATTGATAGTGGTATTGTTTTAAAGAAACTGTTAATTGCTACACAGTGACCCAGGTTTTAGCTTCCTCTTCAAAAAACTTTAATTCCCTTGACTAAAATCGACGCTTCTTCTTAAGAACTTTACTATACGTAAGTAACTTAACTATTGTGCGTTTGAAAAGTTATACACTTGAGCCGTAAGTGATTAAGGTGTTCTATTAAAAATTATTTTATATTTTTTTTTAATAAAAGCACTAGTCTTTTATAAGAAAAAGACTTTGCTGTGGAAAAAACTCAAACACATTTTCTTTATGGGTATATGGATAGCTAAAATGGCTAAATTGTTATTTCTAGGTACATAACTCATTAAGAATACGTGCTTTAGACTTTATTAGAATTTAGGGAATATAGTGGACAAAAGCAGATTAATAGTATATTTAAATATATATTTATGTATTAGTAACATATTGCTAGATTTTACTATAAAAGAGGGAGTTCTCTGATTTTGTATAATTTGCAGGGTTCTTGCATTGGCTCTCTGCTACTTCTAGTAACAGTTGCGATGAAATCTAAAACTAAATTCTTTGCGCAGCCCAACTGGACGTCTAGATAAACACCCTTAAAAACAAGCAAATGGCGTGAGGGATTGAAGGAATATTAAAAAAAAGTGCCTTATATTCTTGTGACAGTCGGCATTTTTAGTCCACATCACCCCTCTAGCTCTGAAACTGTCGGTCCTTCCCTTATAGCCTCAGCCATGAACGATGTTAACAAGGCTTCCAAATGTCACTGGTATGTTCAGTTTCAAGATTGAATGCTGTAAAGTAATAAACTGCATAAATGTATTGGGGTCACATTTTGCGCTAACATTTAATAAAAAAACTCATAAGAGTTTTGGGGAGATTTTGTCTTCATTACCCGTATCACGCAGCCCTTAATTATTTTAGGAGAAAGAACTGTTCTCTATTACTCAAGTACAACTGAATTCCACTTGCAGCGCTGACTATAAGTCTGACCACGATCTACTCATACACAGACACTCGACCCCTCCCTCCCCTGGGATGAGGGGGGTACAATTGCAGGAAGTCGTTGCGGTACAATTGCACGATCCTGCGGGTGCGAGTGTTGTGTCTCGCTGTACGTGTGCGTAGCGAATGTATTGTAATATAACATGCGGGTAAAAGTACAACCAACAGTTGAGTATCAATCAGTTAATCAATTTTGTAAATTGTGTGATATTAAAAAGCATAAGATGCCAAACACGACATGGTATGTCTCGTTGTAATAAAATAAAAACAAACATATAACATTACTAGCTGTACCCGCCCGCTTCGCCGGTCATAGTATTGAGTTTGATTTAGAACCTAATAGGTGAAAGAATTCGAGCATTTTTGCTTCTTCTACCAATATTAGATTTTTTAGGAGGCATGTCATAAAAAGTAAACTGCAAAACAAATAATTATTTATTTTTTATTTTCACGTTTCACCACATGTTTTAATTACCGAGGAAAAAAGGTTAACACCAAATACAGATCACCCGATCAAGTAAAAGTAGTGTGTGTGCTACACTCTCAAGGTGGAATGTAGAACTACAATAAATCAAAACATATACAGTACTGTTGTTGTGAGAACTTCCATCTGCTTATGTAGAACTTCCATGCATGTGAAACTACATTACACCACACAGTCATATGTTTTTTGTAAACAAATCAGATTCTCCATTTGAATAACATGGGATCTTTAGGAGCCTGTGGGGCGGGACCCTGTGGACGGATCTGCATCACACTTTACAGAAACCATCTCGGGAGTATACAAGACAACTAACATCCTAAAGTTTCATGGCGATCGGTTGGATGGTTTGGCAGTGCATAAACTTCAAATATATATACAAACATCCTTTTTTATAAATATAGATTCATTTAAAATCAAATTTGCTAATTTGCAGTAAAATTACGTAATTTAAATAACTGACGAACAAGACCAGTCCTGTGAGGGTCTGTTTTTAACCTTAGACAGGGAAATAGAGCATATCATATGTTGTATCAAACGCCTATGCCATCGAGAAATAGAGCATAGCATATTCTCTATCTTTAAACTCAATATCTATTTATAAAAGAGGATGTTTGCAGTTTATGCGCTGCCAAACCATTCAAACGATCGCCATGAAACTTTAGGATGCTGTCCTGTATACTCTTGAGATAGTTTCTGTGAAGTTTGATGCAGATCCGTCCACAGGGTCCCGCCCCACGGGCTCCTAAAGATCCCATGTTATTCAAATGGAGAATCTGAATTGTTTACAAAAAACATATGACTGTGTGGTTTAATGTAGTTTCACATGCCATAAGCAGATTGAAGTTCTCACAACAACAGTACTGTATATGTTTTGATATATTGTAGTTCTACATTTCACCTTGAGAGTGTAGCACACACTACTTTTACTTGATCAGGTGATCTGTATTTGGTGTTAACATTTTTTCCTCGGTAATTAAAACATGTGGTGAAACGTGAACATAAAAATAAATAATTATTTGTTTTGCAGTTTAATTTTTACGACATGCCTCCTAAAAAATCTAATATTGGTAGAAGAAGCAAAAATGCTCGAATTCTTTCAGCTATTAGGTTCTAAATCAAACTCAATATTATGACCGGCGAAGCGGGCGGGTACAGCTAGTAACATATATTTATCATCAATCAATCATGACAAACTTGGTACCAATCGACACAGAATGTTCTGTTCTATACATTTCAGATTTTTAATAATTTTTTTACTCAATTTTATAAATGTAGTAAAATGTTAAATACAAAACTCCCGCTCACTTCCCGCCTGGCGGAGGTCTGGAGGGTGGAAATGGCCGATTTTTGTTGAATGACTGCCCAATAACCAATAGTCGGAATCAGTAGCACCCAATGTCAACCTGCAGAGAATGAAATACTCTATCCAACAAAAGACATCGCAGTGTTGTAGGTACTTTGGGTGTTGTACCAAAAATGTTTTTGTATACCCTTGTTTGTGTGTTTTTGTTCCAAAAGAGAAATAGAGCATATGATATGCTCTTGGTTAAACTCAATATACTTATCATCTAGAAAGCATAAAAAGGTGGTCCCAATTGACGCATAATGTTCTGTTCTATATATTTCAAATTTTTAATTTTTTTTAAATGCAATTTTATAAACGTAGGAAATAAATTAAAGGAGCAACTTCCACTCAATTCCCGCCTAGTGGAGGTCGGAAGCAGGGAAAATGGCCGATGTTTGTCACATGACTGAAGAATAACCAGAAGACGGAATAAGGCGTAGTATATGTCAGTTTGCAGAGAATGAAATAATATATCCAATTATACAAATTGCTGTATTGGTTAAACTTTTTTTGCGTGTTTCACAAAAGCAAGGAAAGGCATAATTTATGCTGTTGATAAAAGTTGTTGCTCCAACTTTATTTTTGGCTGTAATCTAACAACTCTTGTATATTTATATTCAGAAATATGCCATGTATTTAGTTTTATTACCTACAAAAATCCTAAAAATTATGTTATATATTTATTGTGATTACAATGGGCAAAATTTTGCAAGTGCGGTTTACACAATTTGCACACGTTGACTTGTGGTGTTATAAGTTTTATACTTTTTGGAATATTTTCATATATTTTACATTTTCTTGTAGTCAGCAGATTGTACTAATGAAGTACATGTAGAACAAAATTACAAAAAATTATACATAGCCCTTATTTTTGGATTGTTGTGTAATGTTTCACAGACATTTTTTGTTACCACAGTAAAATTTTTATTTCCCCCAATAACCAAAAAAATATAAACATATGTTTTATGGTACAATATTAATATTTGTCCAGAACAAATTTTTCTTGTCTATTAAATGCTGATTTTTTTGTATTTGTTCATGCACTATTTGATAAAATATAACAAAATATTATTATAGTCCACTAAATTCTAAACAATTTGGTTATCTTGGAATTATTTACAAACATTTTTTAGTAACCCTAGTTAGGATTCAAAGTTATAATTTCCGTTCAATATTTACAAACTTTTTCAATTCTTTCATGATAGTAATTATTTACTAAAATGGTATGTGAGTTTTGATAGTAGTATGTGAAATTACAGTTCTTGATAAGAAAAACAATATGCTAAAATGTACATTTGAAGCATATTTAGTATTTTTTATGATTTTTACAATGGCACCTGCATTTTGGGAGTTTGCCATTGCTCACTATCTAGGGTTAAAATTTAAGAATAATCGGGGAAATAGTTTCTTAATTCTGTATATGTACCAAGAAATCCCAAACTCGCATCTTTATTCATTATTCATTTCTAAGACGCCGATCGTCAAGATATGGGCAAATATGAGAAGTGAATCAGTGAAATGAGTATAGATGAACGAGTGTAGTCATTGTTACTATCTGAGTTCGACTTAGCTCAGAAAGGATAGCCCAATGGCCATGGTAACTCTGGGACCTACAACTTTACATGGCATCCGAACCACGTAGTGTTGGTCTGATTTTAAGCTATCTGACAAGTCTGACACTCAGTTATCTTCCCTACACAACATCTGAACTTTGACCACCTTTGTTGGAACATGGACACCCAAGACTTATCTACTGTCGAGGACTCACGAGTCTGGGAGCGAGGGTTGCAGGCGCCAGGGAAAGTTTTCGGCTAAATTATCGGCTAGTGTTGGGCGGGTTGCGTTCTGGTCGCTCCCAGACTCGTGAGTCCTCGACAGTAGTAGTGAGCAACCACTGAGCGGACGCCGCGTCGGTATTAAGAGGACCGAGCATCCAACCTATCGCCTACAATCTCCCAAACACCTTGTCCCCAAGTAGCTGGGTTACAGCACTGCGCCACCAGTGCCAACATACATCTTTGAGATTATGTATTTATAACTATAAACATAATTTTAATGAAAGAACTACTTGGGATGCGTTTAATAGTTGATATAAAGTAATTGAAATTGGAAAAAAATCGAACATTTTTTTGACCAAACAGCCTTAATCGCATAAGAACAATTATATGTTTGGACTGGACATTCGATCACGCGTATTCAAATTAAACAGTTATTTTAAAAAATTCTCCAAACAATTTGCATTTGATCAAGAATGAAATTGCTTTGCGAATTCCTAATTAATGTTATATAAAAAATATATACTTAGTTCGAAGTTTTTATTTTCACCTATTTTACAAAACTTGTGTGTATTAATTCAAAATATCAAAAGTAACCCCATTACAACGTTTAAAATAACACCTCGAACACATCTTTTGGTCAATAAATAAAGAAAAATATGGATTCGTAAATAACATTGTTCTAATTGGATTAAAACCAACATGGCCGACAACCTCTGCAGACTACTAGGTTCGCTAAATAAGCTATTCTGGCTTGTAGTAAAATCCTCAGGTTTTATGATCTTCCTACATTAAACAGCCTTCCCCGAAAGTGACTGGAGAAATATTTCTGCTGCCATACAGAGACAGCTCCACTATCACGGCCATAAAAGATCTACCCCAAGGCTTAATTATCCCACTTTGTGACTTAAGAATTCCAAACACACGATAAGTTGGTTACTTAGGACAAGTATCTGTTGAAACACCACAAGGAGACCTAATAAAACCATCTGTCTTGTCTAGCATCTACTAGCATTGTATAGACATCATGCAGTAGTGTCATTGCTTGTACAAGCATACTTCTCAAACAATGTTAAATGTCGTATCTCAAATGATCAGTTGTTTTGTATTCTATTGTGGAGCGCTAGTGTAGTCCCATGTTAATGTACTGACTGAACAATTAATTAGCATGTGTTCACGGCAAGTGACAGCTGGACATAGATGAGAAGTGGAGAGGGGGCTCTTTTATGAAAACATTAGCCTATTCAATCAGTTATCTTGAAGAAGTGTTAAATGTCTATTATTACTATCATCTGATGTTTATTATTGTAATATTTGTTATTATTACGGTTAGTAGCAACAGTGGCGTGCGCACAGAGTAATTGTTCAATCAGTAATGCAGTTTAAACCAGCTGTGGTAGCAGACCTCACTAACTTACCAGATTACTGACAAAATATTCCTATTACAAGAGATAAGTTATCTATATTTTTAACTGTAAGTAATAAAAGAGAAAAAATTTGATTCTAGGAATACCATCAAGAATTAGTTTGATTGGTTGGTTGTTATTCTTAAATAATTACATGTATTACAAGATTTATTGAATATATTTTAGTTATTTTTTTAATGTAAAAAAATACTTAACAATTTAAACAACTGTTTCAAAAAAGAAAAAAATTCTTGTGTTGTTAGTTTACAGACTATTTGAAAAAAAAAAAATTACTTTCGTATTAATCCAAATGCATTTTATATATTTTAAACATTCTATAATAAAATAAATAAATAAAAACTGTGTTAACTTCGTACCTCTTACAGTGGAATACTGTAGTTCCATCCAAAGAACGAGCCATTATCCATTAATTAACGGATATTCGGACAGTATTAAAATATAAAGTAAAATTTACGGAACAAATCAAATAATACGTGTGCCAAAATTACGTGTGCTATTGGCGTGGAAAGTACTAGAGAAATCTAGCGTGTCAATTTTGGGTGGTAGTCAGGGTCCGAATGTTGTGAAGGGTAGACAACTGAGTATCAGGTTTGCCAGTTAACTGAAAATCAGACCAATCCACGTGGTTCAAATTCCTCGTAAAACTGTAGGTCCTTTAGTTGCCCTGGCTATAATTAAATGGCTCATTCTGAGCATAAGTTGAACTGAGTTAGTAAAAAGACTACACAAGTCATCTACACTCATTCTACAATAATTTAATCATTCACATTCGCCTTAAATTCGCACAAGTCGTGTCGGCGTCTCAGATCTGAGAATCTGAGCCCAGTTGCAATATTTGTGCCTCAACACATCTGTATGATGACGAAACGAGTGCCAGCTGCGATTGTGCCAGCGAGCGAAGCGAACCGGTGATTCCGCCAGCTTCATGCTAATCTCTCAGCTGTGGTGTCGGCGGACAGTAAATGGGATTATGATCAGAAACATTGGGCAATAGTTGCCGGGGAAACGGAGCGACTGAGCCTTCAGTAATGGAACTCCAGCGAAATAATAAACAACGGAATCATCATTTATCAGAGAGCTGAACTAATGGACATACATGGAGATTACACGTCCCATGATTTGCATTTTTAACGAACATCCATAACATAGAAATTATATTAAATTGATGTTTTTCATATAGCCTACGTGTGTATTTGGTGTAGTTTATTTTTGCATGTATAATCCATCAAAGATATAGCCTACTCACTTATTAAGAAATGTCCGGAACCACTTAACAGATTTTGACGAAATTTGAAAGTAGGTTAGCTTTTGTGTCATAAGACCAACTGAGAAAAGATTTCCCGAAATTCCATTCTTAAATAGAAGAAACTGCCTCTCAACTTTCTATTTGTTTCCTTTTTTCATAAAAGAAACAATGTCATTAAATTAATTTAATGATATATTTCAAACAGTTGGTACAAAGAACATAAACATGACACAAACGCTTGACTAATTTAGTTTTCGTTGCAAAATGTACAACTTGGGTAGTTTCTACTACTTCTCAGATGATTGCACTAGTTTGCATCCCCATAAAGACTATAAAACACGGTTATTTAGGAGATCTGCAGGCTGAGCTTTTATATTGATAAATTGGTTTATAAGGAATCACAGAAGGAAGGGTTACCAAGCGTAGAGAACCATCATGTAGCGAAGCAAGTCTTGTTGTCAAGTTAAATATATTGTTTAGCAATTTATTACCACACCAATATTGATATTTTTCATTGTTACATTTATGCTAAGGTCTTTATTTGGTATCACATTTTTTTAATATCAGAATAAATCGGAAAACGAGATTTATTAAAGTTTTATCAGTTTCAAAATAATATATTTTAGTTTTAACTTAGAACACATATTTAATTTTCAAACAAATGGGAATGAATAACTTAAGTGAATGAATGGAAAACTTAAGTGAATGAATGAATAACTTAAGTGAATGAATGAAAGACGAGAAGCGTTAATTTAATGAACCGAAAACGTAGGTGAACTGCTTCAACATTATTGGGTTTAAGAACTGTTAAGAAGCAAAGAAATTGAAAATAAACAAATTAGCGTTTACTTTTCTGAGGAAATTACAGCGTTTAGACAGACAATTAATTGTGAGTTTCAGTAAACATTATTCTAGGTTTACTGAAATAATTAACATGTGTGTTAGTTAACCACAGAGGAAAGAAACAGAGGTCGCATCCAACAGTGCACTGAATGTGTGTCAAGTTTTTGTGTCGATTAGTTATTTCTCCAGTTTGCCGTGCGGATGGCAGGGCCAGCACCTTGTCAGTCCCTCCTTTATTCCCCCCAAACCCTTAAGGATAAACGTGGTAATTATCACTAGACAATTAATTATGAAGATGTACTTTTGGTGTAGTCTATGTAACTGCCAAGAAACCAATCTTTTTCTCTCTTATTTAAATTAATGAGTAAAGCCAAAAATAAATAAGTGTAAATACTGTCTTAATCTCAACACGGACATTTTCAAGTTCTATCAGACATTATTTTGATAAAATATGTGGTCTTCTTATAAGCAATAATATTGTGTTGAGGGGGGAAAGTATATGGAGACATGGCAACTTAAAATGATTTGTTTGCCCTTAATAAGTAGGCCTACATAACTTATTCTAAAAACCGTGTGACATATTTTATTAAATTTTTGAGAATTTGGTACTAACCAAACTAATATAAAGTAAAACTCAAAAGCAATTTTTTTAGCGTAACCAACATTTTTTATAAATGAAATCTGTACAGATGTTGAGTTATAATTTGGACGGTTATCTTTGGATAAAAGAGTAGATTAATGATATATAAAAACTATATTGATATGATTTACTATAAATTAGGGTGTTATGTACTTTTATACAATTTTAGGCGCGGGCATGTGAAGACAATGAGGGAGAGAGGGGAGGAAACACTTTGAATGTGTGTTAGTGAGGCAGGCTCTTCCCTACTCCTAGCGACAGTTGCGTGAAATATAATTCATTGGAGCACTCAACTGGGTGGCTTTATGAACACCTTCAAGTTAATCAACTTGAAAACAATTAGTTAACAAAACAAACGTTCTCTGCTATAATAATAAATACCTAAAATGCCTGCTAACACCATAAAAAAACAAACGAAAACCCCCTTTTTAACTTGAATTTACAAATTTCTAGTCCCCCATGTAAAGAAAATTAATTAACTGCAGGTCTTAAAACTGAGGACCTTTTTCTTAAAAAAATTTAAATGGATATAATTTATTTTAGTTTTTTTAGAACAAAAATATAAGGAAGAATACAAGCTAATAAAAGTTATAGAACATCGTAAAATAACAATGGCATTGTTTTTATTGCAAAAGGTACAATTTTCCGGCTTTTCCGCTGAAACCAAAATCATATTCTTGTTTTTCAGATGTGTATCTAAAAAATCGTCAAGGCGCCTCCTGTTCTAAATAATTACGATGCATTTTGATATTAATGGGCACTAAATTCAGAAAATTTGCTTAAAATTAGGTTCTGTAAAAGTAAGCCAGAATCAATTATGCCAAAATTTCCAAAATCAAAGTTAAGTCTTTCTATTATTCCTGTAAATCCTAAACCAACGTAGTACAGTGAGTCTCGGCCAGAAAAACATTTATAAGTAGGCAAAGTGAATTAATTCTTTCTATATTTTAGAATGAAAAAAAATTAGATCGAATTTTTAGGCTAGAAAATATTAATCAAAGTTTTCTCCTTGAATGGGTGAAGGACAAACAATTTTCTTCCAAAGTATTCTATGCATGACAATCTTGCAGGTATGATCTCTAATCTAACCTGAGGTCACAAGATAGATGAGTTTTATAGATTTAATGCACCTAATTAATTTAAAATTTGATTTATTCTAATAAATTTAAAAAATGTATAACTAACAACACGTATAAAATGTAGGCCTATAACTAACAACATGTATAACTAATAACACGTATAAAATGTATAACTAACAACATGTATACAATGTATAACTAACAACATGTATAAAATGTATAACTAACAAGTTGTATAAAATGTATTACTAACAACATGTATAAAATGTATAACTAACAACATGTATAAAATGTATAACTAACAAGATGAATAAAATGTATTACTAACAACATGTATAAAATGTATAACTAACAACATGTATAAAATGTATAACTAACAACATGTATAAAATGTATAACTAACAACACCTATAAAATGTATAACTAACAACATCTATAAAATGTATTACTAACAACATTTATAAGATGCATAGTTAACAACATATAAAAAGGAATAACTAACAACATGTCCAAAATGAGATAACAGTTAATTAATTATATAACATAAATTTTCTGTTTCAATATTTAAAAGCGTTAAAGTAAATTTAATTTTAAATTACTATTTACTTTTTACGATGAATAAAAAAACATTTACTCCAACTTAAAACAAAAAAGCAATAACATCGACTAAATTCTTTCAATTTAGAAAGTCTGGTTTCAAAGTGAGGTATTCAGAACAATGTCAAGGTGAACAGCATTTGGCTTACTAAACTAGAATGTAAGTAAACATTAGTTCGTAAAAAATGTCCAATTAGATCGAGTAGAGATTTATTTATGATGTAAAGCAATAAACACCGAGTTATTAGTAACATTCGAGTAACAATTATTAGTATTAGTTATTTTTCGAATTACGTTAACATTATTTAATAAGATTCGAACACTATTAAAGTTTAAATAATATTACAATAACCATGTTTTTACTGCTTGTGTATACATATTTCAATAAATACTATTCAGTAGAAAGTAAGATAAAAAATAAAAACTCGAAACTATAACCAACTCTTTGTTTACTCGTAATCAGGTCATGGGAGTTTAATCGTAACATCAGCTTCTTATATAAGTTAATCGATTCATGGCGTCGAGTAATCGATTATTTACTCGGTCATTATTATAATAGGAATCGATTCACTCGATTTTTATCGATTAATGCAGACGATTTTTTACTCAATTATTTAAACAATTCGAATCGATTCATTCGATTTTTTGTCGATTTGTGCAATCGACTATTTACTCGATTTATTAAATAATCGGAATAGATTCACTCGATCTAAACTCAATTCTCCCATCACTAAGCTTTGCCAAGCTCATGGGTGTGAATTCCCGTTGGCAGATCTTGTAGGAAGTTACAACCACGGAGGACTGCTCGACATACGCCTAATTATAGGGCAAGTGTTTCACAAACACTGGGTAATGAAGTGTGTGGGTGACACAGCAACTGTACATGCCCACAGTAGTAGGGGGAGGGGGGAGTGAAAGGTTTATTCTAATTGGACATGGTCCGATACATTAGTGATATAAAACAATGAAACGAATCACGTCACAAGCGTTACATATACATATTTATGTAATAGCGTTTTTTTGTCAGAGTAAGCCGCGATCGATCGGGAACATGTTTCATCGACTTGTGTTCATAACTATAATTACTGGACGTAACTTGTAAACTGAATAAAAATTAAATAACAGATTTGTTTCTTTAATGTATTTTTTAATTAAAATGTTTATCAGATAGTTCGACTGGTGGTTTTCGGGTTTTGTACAAAAAGTACAGTTTTAGGAAAATTATGATAGGATTTATAACA
This sequence comes from Stictocephala bisonia, assembly GCA_035578905.1. NCBI lineage: Eukaryota > Metazoa > Arthropoda > Insecta > Hemiptera > Membracidae > Stictocephala > Stictocephala bisonia. Next base: position 5,008,369 of record JAQJVL010000017.1, on the reverse strand, counting down.
AATTTAGAGATTACATTATGTATAACATGAGACTTTTAATTCTTAACAATGAAATAGCTAGTGATATGATATTTTTGCGTATTTAAGGAATATATAAGTCTGATGCTTAGTTATGAAAAAACCCAAGTTTTTAAATAAGTGTGGGTTTTACAATTTAAGAAACTTTTTGATAGTTTATCATAGAAAAATATTAAAGCACCAGGAGATGTATTTACATTCTATTTACCGATCAGAAAGTACTTAACCTCAAAACAACATATTATCTTTCTTCCACACGTGAGCCTTGGAGCTTGCATTTCCAGATACCCAACATTCTCGAGATGTAGCCATCCATTACCAATGTTGGGCCACCAACACGGGGATCGTTGGTTGGCTGGCCACATTTCAAACACGAGGATACATAGGATAGGTGGGAGAGTTGGTTTTGGTTTATTGAGACGGGCTAGAGAGTAGAAAATGACGAAAGTTATGTAATAAAACGATAATGTCCTCCCCAACTCCGAAACAGCTGATTTCACTATTTATCTTTTTTTGTAGATAGCCACTGGTTTTAGATAAGAGTTGCATATTCGGTAGATCAATGAAGAAATTTATCTTTTTAGCCATAGTTGTTTTGTCCCTGGCCTTTGACGTCTTGGAGATAAATGGTGACGCTGCTGTGCTCCACAAACCGTGAATGTTGCCATTGTTTCTGACACAGGCAGTTTGTCTTCGAAAACGAAGTGCCAAGCTGAATGGCTCCCACTTTGAACTGGGCTAATGGCTAATTGCCTTAACTGTGGTGAAACAAGCCTTGAACTGTGTGATCCTGTTGACGACTCCTTTCCAATCTAGATTAACCTGATAAATTTCACAACATTATCACGCGTAAATCACTCGAAGGATATTTCATCTCAGCAATCTCACTTCGTAATGTCTGATTTTCACGATTTTTTAAACTAAGCAAGATTGACCCTCCAGGACAATAATGAAGAGATTTTTTTACGGTGGAAATACAGATTTTATTAGATAAAAAATTGAAAGTTAAAAGAAAAAAATATTTGTACACAAAAACTATGTATATTATTACATAGTTTTATGAAGTTTTTCTTATGGACACAAATATGAGATCCTTTATTCCTACGACAAATACAAACTGAGATATTTAACAAAAGAGGTTATGTTAATTTAGGTTAGGTAAGGTTATGTTATGTTAGGTAGTTAGGATAGGTTAGGTTAGCATATGTATTCACGTTCAAAATATATTAACCTAACCTAACCAATTTGGTATCACAGTTATACTGTAGTTCGTCGTATGGAGATTTTGATGCTTAGGAGAAAAAAACTAGGTAAGATTAACGTAAATGCAATGACTTTTCTTTTTTCAAGTTTGTTGTTAAATTTGGTATCCCCACTGAAAAATTTCTTAGGATATTATTTCTCACGTGTGGTTATTTTCGGTCAGATGACACAGCTTTACTGACACATCTTTTTTTAGAGATTTCAAATGTTATGACTTTGGTATAATTTAACACTTTTAATTTAAATATTTACTAAGATAGATTCTTTAAGGACTTCCCAACGAGGAACACACCAGCCCAACAAATTGCAAAGGGTGACAGGTGACAATAAGCTGTCACCCTTGTACTAGGACGCAACGCCCATTGTTTGGAGTGCAACATCGTTTGTTTTGTTGACAAAGGCTGGGCCTGCAGACTTATACAGCCTCAAAGCCACATTCCTCTCTTGGGTATGAATATTGATATGTCATGAATTTATGTGTCACGGCACTTAGAGTTCAAGAGTACAGGGAAGAACTAAATGACAGTACCTCTGGGCCATGTCTCTCCTATCTTCATTGAGTCTGCAGACTTAGCCTTCAAGCTGCATTCTTGTCTTCGGTATTGATCTGTCATAAATGTATGTGTCACGGCACTTAGTGTTCAAGAGTGGATGGAAAAGCCAAATGACGCCTCAACAATGCCTCTGGGGCCTCCTGGGTATGAATCTCTTGGGAATTGATCTGTCATATGTGTCGGACCAGACAAAGTTCAATAGTGGCGAGTTGAGCTAAATGACACTTACAGTATCTCTGTGACCACATCCCCTCCCCCCCATTTGCAGGAATGTCGTGACCTTGACCCAATGGGGACCGACTACGTGATACATTGTGTACAACTCCGCCTTTCCCTTTCTGAAGAGCATCCGCTAACGGTTCTCGGTATTATGGTATTATCGCCGTGCTATGTCAGTACGAAGGAAAGTAAAAACACCAGATAAAAGAAATAATGCAAAACTAATCAAATGGTTGGTTTATACTATTGCATTAGTTCTCTACACTTATCTCTATATATAAAAGAGAAACCCCTTTTCAATCATCACCAATTCTACCATTTACCGTAATCATACAGAGCTAAGATTTGGTACAAATGTTTGCTGTGGGCTAAAGAGGAAAACTAAAGTATTTTCACCTTGATAAAATACTCCTTTGATAAAAATCTTAATAAAATAAAATCAGGGGTAGAAACCGCTCCTTAAAGACCATAAGAATAACATTGGTTTGATTTTAGTAAATTAATGACAACTGTTTTGTAAATAAATAAAAGTGTTTATATTGTAAGTTTGGTAACACAACAGATTTTAATGTGTATGTATGTTAGTTTTTCTACTACAGAGATCCGTTAAAAAAAGGATATCTCGAAATTCCATTCTTAAAGAGTAGAGACAGTCCTTCATCGTCTCCTTTTTGCACTTTGCATCACGCTAAAATAGACTTGGAGGGTTTTCTAGACTAACACTTTGTTATCTTGGAGTACGGCAGCAGTCTGATCTTTTTTATTGATGTTATGGTAGAGATAGAAACACGGAGGGAAAGGTAAGCAAGAGAAGAGAACCTTCCCGTAGCGAAGCAAGGGCTGTTGCCTAGTTTCATATAAACTGACAAAACCAAAATACTATAAAAGATAGCATACGGTTTTAAATAGAAGAACAAAGGGGATATACTATAAAGAAATTAGAATGCCACAATCAACACATTCATGTTCAAGTATCGGACGTAAAATTATTGACTTACTCAGAAGAAATTAGAAAATAGAAGATTAGACTAAAATATAAGGTAGTAATAAAAAATTAAGTTGGGCGTATCAAAAAATGGAAACCACTAGCTAACAAAGGAAACTGTATAATTTAATGGAAACGAAGTGGTCAAAAGAATTAGATGCATTGGTCCAAGGGAAGATATAAAATCATCAGTTATAACACAAACTGTAATTTCGAAAAGTAACTTAATCAAATAGAATATGTTTTATTGGATATTTGGCCAGAGGGTGACCAAACTCGTAGAGTGAAAGAAGTTTGGGCGGGTACAAAGAGTTTGTCAAAACAATGTTACATGTCCTTCGTTTAGTCCAATACGTGAATAAGGTAACTTGACAATCCATTTTAGAATTTGTAAGAAATCGCTTGAAAAATAACAATCTGAAGGATTTTATCAAAAATACCCTTTCTTCTCGGAATGAAACAATTTTCTCAACACCCTTGGATTTTACTTACTATCCAAGGTTGAAGTTGCTAAATTTATTTTTGACGGTATTTTCATATTTTTTAAAAAGACTATCTGACTCACAAAGCCTAGAGCACTATGACGTCACGAGGGTGTGGGCCAATGGCGTCATTGCCGGTGGGCCGTTGGGTAACTTCGGTGACCCGGTGAACCGGTGGTCTATGCCGACAGGCCTGGCCAGAGGAAATAACAATCCAAATTTCTAACTCTCGGCCTTCTGATGTTTATGTTAACATGGGAATTGACTATCCTGAAATACATCATTGATTTTAGCACGTGAACTAATGAAGATCTCTGGTAGGTAAGGTTGCCATACGTCCGTATTTTGTACGGACAGTTTGTATTTTACATCCAGTGTCCGTGTCCGTACCGTAAAAAGAAGAAACCAGGTAGATGTCCGAATTTTTCGTTCTGTTAATATAACATATATATTTCAAATATTTAATATTGTGAAAAAGACAAACGGGTATAACTATTACTTTGGGCAAACGACAATCGTGAGAGGTTGTGTGTTGTATGATGACTCACATACTAAACACTATTTTACCCCCACACTCTCCCTCCCCTTAAAAAAAGTTTGTCAACTCTTTAACTTGCCCGAAAGAAAGTGTGAACGTTTTGAAAGAGTGTAGGAGTTTGCTCTTAATCTACCCGGTACTTCAGCACCAGTTGAACGAGTGTTTTTTCACTTATAACAAATTTCTGGACACACGATAGGAATAGACTTTCAGGGGAGAAGGTCGAAGCTATTCTGAGCATCAAAGTTAACAGTGAATGTACTGAATTTTTGAAGCCAATAAAAACAATAGTACTTTACTGAAAGTAATCTCTTCAGAAAAATACGACTGATTTCAGCCCTTAGCCAGTACCAGTACAACTAGTATAAGTTTTGCCTAAACATTTTCAAGGGAATGACAATTTATTGAGTTCTGCCAACTTAACTTAAACTTAATGAATGACTTTTTAAAAGTAAAAAAATAATAAATTTTAATTTGTACTGTATACTCTGAAATTAAAATATAGTTGTAATTATAATAACATATAGCACAAAGTAGTTAATATTATTTTCTCAATTTTAACAACCCAAATTGCATAGCATAAAAGACTGTTTAACGCCCTCCCCCACCTACCAGACCCCCAAGTATATATGGTGTCCGTATTTTGAAAAGAAAATTTATGATAACCCTACTAATAGGGAAAGCTATCTTTTTTCATGTTCATCTATTTTGTTTTGTTCGAGGTATCACAGGACTACATTCTTTGGTGTAACAATTCTTGGCCTTGTTAACTTGGGTGAAAACCGTATATGCTTGCTAAACAACAAATTTAAAAATCATTTACACATTTATTTTAAACAAGCGACTGAAGAGATCGAGCAATGACTGTCAAAGTATAGTTTTAAAAAAAGTCATATTCAGGCTCAAAATGACTTTTTCCATCAATAATCATATCTGTTATTTCTTTTCACATTTATTTGTCTTTTGTGTTGAATGAGAAGTTGTTATTTTTGCCGTTCATTGATCCCCATAAAAAGCTAATGACTTTACTACAAATGAATACAAAAACTGCATATTGACTGCCAAAAACGTGACTTTCTGAATAGTTAAATCGGTCAAGTGAAGTAATACATACAGAACGGATGTTGAAGGTAATGCGAGTGATTTCCTTTATACTACCATCACCTCAAACGTTCGTTCAACAGTCCAGGATCAATTTCTCCAGGAGGTCCTCGGCTGCAATCCTGGAACCATCTGTCAGCTGTCCCGTCTCGATGGTTATTATTTCGAGGTTTTTACTTTCACTTCCTGGCCATCTCCAATCTGTGTTCGGACCTGTAAATGCCACGGCCATCCTGTTATGCAAACCCCGAGCCATCTCTGTCCTGATCACACACTATCAGTCAGTCAGGTCTGAACAAGCTCGACGTTATCATCTGTTACCGTAATGGAGTACGACCCAACCAAGTATCACCGGTCACTATCCTAACACTTGGGTGATCATTGTTCTTTCTTTGTTGAACATTATTGGCGTAGTGTTGTAAGTAGGGTGTACGACTTACCAACATCTCTCCCACGTTCATGAACGAGATTTGTTCTAAATACACTCGTCAGTAGGATGGCAAATATTTTCAACATATCGATATATCGCAAACAAAATATCGATCTAACGATAATATTGAAAGAAAAATATCGATCCAATTGAAAATTATTTATATGTTAAAAGTGATGCACTAACTCTTATGTCATGACCAAAAATACACTTATGATTTGCTGTCACTATTTAGAATAACCTAATGAATGTAAAAATTGAATACATTTATCTACATGAAACAGATTGGATGAAAAAAATTTAAAATAAGAATAATTATACCTCTAATTATTATATTAATTATAAAAGAATAATGTAATAACAGTATTATTTTTGTTTTTCACATTTAAAACGCTTCTTATAAACACTAAAATTAAAATAAATTAATTCACTTAACCTACTTCCAATACATGTCAGGTAGACCATTTGAAAATAAAATACTGGAATTTTCCACTTAACCTCACGTAAAAAAAATAACTAAAGTTACTTTATTATTTCATATCATGTTTGTGGGCATAAGAAGCATTCTAAATGCGTTTTTTTAGAATCGTGATGATCCTGAGGAGAGAGAATAACGTCAATATTTTAGTGATATGATATATCGGACCAAAATATCGATATGACCGATATTATCGAAGGAAAATATCGATACTAATTTATAGATATATCGAAAGATATTTATCGACATTTTCAATATAACGACATATCGTTGCCACCCCTATCTATAGGATTGGTAGGCTGGTATTCGTGGGGGTTGTGTGGTGAGTGTAGTGATTGCATGAATGATGTATGGGTGTTTTTAAATTGTGGATTTAGATTTTTTATTTCATTTTAATAGTAGAGTATTTTTAAATCTAAATTAATAATCATTCCTAATTGTTCATACTAAATTTTTTTTAATTTTTGGTATGTTTATGGCTATATTGTGTATTAATTACATTATATTATGTAAACACTTTTAATGCTGAAAATTCCAAAAATTTATTTTATGTTGTTTGGTTAAGCGGAAGAAGAGACTTTAGTTCTAAATTCACCACTTTCTTCATATACCACAAATAAATAAACAATAGAAGTATGTTTTGTTTATAGTACTATATGTCCTTTTTTTACATATAACATTCTAGATTTCCGAGAAGTATTGTCCAGAAGTAACTAGAGATTGTTCGGTTATCCGAAAATATTTTCATCAATCAATGTTTATCGCCCCAATAATACAAAATACAAAGTAACCATAAGAATCCGAGGCTCAAGTTCACATAACATCATAAAAATGGGGGGGGGGGGGTTGATAGAAAATAATACATATTTTACAAATAAAAGCTTGAATGGTTATTATTATTTATTTATTGGATGTCCCGAATTGATTTTAGAGCACTCTTACAGCAAATGATGGAGCTACGGAGAATTGGGAATGCCACAACCAACGGCGTGACGATGTAAGCCAGCCACAACCATAGCAACGCTTCTACGTCTTGCATTGTTGCCACGTTTCAGTTATAAAAATCCACCGGTTTTGTACTCTTGTTTGATATCATCAATTTGTATAATGATCGTGTTTATAAAAATGTTGTATCAATTGACCTCTTTATTTGTTAACTAATACCAACATTGTAAAGTGAAATCATACTCCTACACTTTACACATTTTGCTAATGATATTCTAAAAATAGATTTCGTTTAGTGTTATAACTGTACATTAGACCTTCTCCGTTCGTAACAAATTAAGAATACCAATGATGACAAGTGAAACGTAGATGGAATCACTACGCAGCTATTTGTTTGATCTCATTACAATAAAGTGGGCCGAAATACGGTTTCAATCGGCCTTGGGACTTGTACAATTGTGAGCCAACCTGCGAGTCGAACAAAAGAATTGCTCTTTTGCAATCTAGGGTCACCCGTCTCGCCGGTCACCGTGCATCCTCCGGTCGGTCCTGGCTCCATGTTGACATTTTAATTAAAATTCCTCACAACAAAATAACATTCTCCTAACTATAATTACGTAGAATAATGTTTATGGCCAAGTTTGGCTTTGTTGTTAGTAGATTATGGAATTTGGAAGCACTACTTTTAGATTCATATTTTCTTAACGTAATCTATATTTATAAAAGAGGATGTTTGTATATATATATATGTTTGAAGTTTATGCGCTGCCAAACCATCCAACAGATCGCCATGAAACTTTAGGATGTTGTTCTGTATACTCCCGAGATGATTTCTGTGAAGTTTGATGCAGATCCGTTCACAGGGTCCCACCCCACGGGCTCCTAAAGATCCCATGTTATTCAAATGGAGAATCTAAATTGTTTACAAAAAACATATGACTGTGTGGTTTAATGTAGATTCACATGCCATAAGCAGATGGAAGTTCTCACAACAACAGTACTGTATATGTTTTGATTTATTGTAGTTCTACATTTCACCTTGAGAGTGTAGCACACACTACTTTTACTTGATCAGGTGATCTGTATTTGGTGTTAACCTTTTTTCCTCGGTAATTAAAACATGTGGTGAAAGGTGAAAATAAAAAATAAATAATTATTTGTTTTGCAGTTTACTTTTTATGACATGCCTCCTAAAAAATCTAATATTGGTAGAAGAAGCAAAAATGCTCGAATTCTTTCATTTATTAGGTTCTAAATCAAACTCAATATTATGACCGGCGAAGCGGGCGGGTACAGCTAGTTCTATATATTAAAACAATCGGGTCATTTAGTTCACTTACTTTCTGAACTTATTACTTGGGCGATTTTGATGACAATTTTTAATTCAAAAGATAATTTTGATTTCTAAGTCGTAACAGAGCTAGATTTTCGAAATTCTCATAGGTTTTTGCAACGTCAAAGTTGCAACGTTATTCTTATGGAGATTAATTCTCATTGACCAGCTGGCGGCATAAACAAATGTTAAATGGTTCAAATAATTTGTTAGGTTAAACATAGACAGTAGTACAGTGCAATATATACAGGGTGGCTGGTCATCATGTTGGTAAAAGTACAATATAAATGGAGTTTAATGATGTATATAAGACGTTCCAACTCCCAAAATTTGGCTTCGAATTTTTTTTTCACTTTTCTTAAAAGACACGCACTTTGAGACCTAAGACTGCGATTTCTCGCCCACCACTAGACATGTCTCAACAAACTATACCATTAACATGTGCTAAGTTGCATTTCAAATAATAATAAGTCAGTGGTTTGTAGGTTTAAAGAAGAAAGCGACATTATAAATTGTTGCAAAGTAAGAATTTGTTATATTTTGTAAAAAGTAAAAAAAAAACTATGTCCTATTGCAATGTTTTACAACCCGAATAAAAGAAGGTGTCAAGTTATATAACAAAAACTGTGCCATTTTATAAGCTTTCAAACAATATGCTTTACAATTAAATTTTATTTAAACTCGTACGAGTTGTAGTGGTTTGAATGTAGAAAAACAAGAGGTGCTTAAAATCATGAAAAAACTAAATTAATACAAAAATATGCAAATTTGCCTGAAGAAACTGTTCTGAATGTTACTAAAGTGTAATTTATTTACATTTACATTTTATTTAGTTATGTAGTTTAAACACGTAACGTTCACTGTATCTGACACCTTCCTGTCTTGCTGTTGGTATTTTAAGGTCCCGGTGAAGAGTGGCATTTGATTCATACCATGAACAAATACCATACTAACAACCTTCCTTAATACTTTAGACTGGTACTGTTGAATTATATCTATATTGGAGTTAGACGCAGTGCCCCACAGCTGCAGTCTATATGTCCAGATTGGTTTCAAAATAGTGTTCTACAGTAACAGTTTGTTTTTCAAGTTGAGTTTGGATGTAAATCCTAAAAGCCAATAAAGTTTGTTTTAAAATGCTCATTGACGGGTCTGGCATGCGAAGCATGCAGGGGTATCCCCTAGTACATGTGAATACGTTCTTTACAAATTTGTTTTTGAGGATATCACGTGACTTTGTATTTTTATGAAACTATCAGGGGCTACCACTTTTTTTTCATTTTCAACGCAATTGATTGTTGTTTGAACTTAAACACCTAACTAATACGTGTCGTTTCGTATGTCCCAGACCAACAAATGACATTTCTCTAGCTCCAGCAAGGATCTCATTTACTCAGATTTCCGCAGAGAAGAAAGAAACAGAGGTCGCATACAATAGTGCGCTGAACGTGTGTCGAGTAGTAATTTCTAGAGTTTGTTATGCGGATCTGTCCCTCCCTTACCCTCTCCCTCCACCTCCTTTATCATCCCCCTCCCAAATCCTCAAGGATAAACGTAATAATCATTACTGTAAATGTAAAGAGTTACAAAAGCTGTAATCTCTTTATAACTGCACTGAGATATTCACTATGGCTATAAGAAAGCGACATCTGTTTCTTTTTTCTCTGTGTGGGTTTGCTTACCCACAGGTTCCCAAGTTCCTAAATCAACTCTCCTGCCGGTTGAGACATGATGTGGTCACTTTAGTGATAATCAAATTCTGACCACAAGACAACTGTTTTCAACCGTCTACCTTACGCCATGCCCAGCAATGTGTTCCTCTTATTGTTTCACTCAGGTCAGCACAGCTTAACTTACTCTATGCCATATAAATAGATTATAGATTAGTCCTCTGTTGCCTCATGCATGCCATAGAATGGAATGGGGGGGAAATCACTTGTCATTATGTACCAACCGACAAATGACACTGAAATTATTTTACTACTGGAGTGTCAACAAGGGATCTATACATTTTCATTATAACATTGTAAGTAACAATGAAAGAATATTTACTAAACACAAAGTAAAAAAATATATTTAAAAACAATCATTTTCTTTTAACATACCTAATCTGGTCACTATATTAAATCTTGCAATAATATTAAAAAGTTTTGTGCTTTTGAGAAATTGGCTTTTTCCATTAATGACATAAATCTTCCATTTGTAAATTTAGTTTGAAAAATTTTGTACCATTGTATTATTAGTCTAATGTTATTTATAATTTTTACCCTGTAAAGATAAAGATGAATATTTGCCCATTTTTTTTCTACAAACTACTAGTTTTACATTTTGTTTGGTTTATTTAGTGTATATTGCAATATATATTTAGTTGTGACCACAGCACTGCAGGGTGAATCCAGGAGGAAGTCGTAACTATGAAGGACTGGACTCAAATATCATGTAACTTATTTAATATATAGTTACTCTTTTTTTAGTTAACCACATATACTGGGCACAGTGATTATGGGTGGGTCCATACCATTGTACGTGCATGCGTGGGTGGGTAAAAACCATAGGAACTTTATGTTATAGGGACCCACCCATACACATACAGTGGTATTGACCCACCCACCCTCCCATACACATAAAGTGGTATTGACCCACCCACCCACCCATACACGTACAGAGGTATTGACCCACCCATACATGTACAGAGGTATTGACCCACTCACCCTCCCATACACATAAAGTGGTATTGACCCAACCACCCACCCATACACGTACAGAGGTATTGAATATGGGTAACAGTAACAATATGGTCATTGAATATGGGTATTGAATATGAGTAACAGTGGAAACTTGGAACTCGTGGAATCTGTAGATCCAGTTAATCTAAACAGGTATTCTATTAGCTGAGAAACTCCTGGATAGGATAGAAAAACTAGAATCTGTGGAACTATCAATGCAAACAGGCGTAAAAGTAAAAAAAACGGAGATTGTTAAGGTTTCTATTGTCAGCAAACAACTAAAATCATCAAATGTACAGATAAATAAAAGTCTGATTATTCTCTCAACAACTGCAGAAAACCCATCCTCACACTATACGTACGGTGATATCGGTACAATGCCGATCCGCCCGCCCATACACGTACAGTGGTATTGACCCACCCGCCCACCCATACATATACAGTGGTTTTGACCCACCCACCCGCCCATACACATACAGTGGTATTGATAATAACGATCGTCAAGTAGTGTCCCTTGTGTGTATGGTGTTACTCGTCAAGTCATGTTCTTTTGGTTGGTAATAACTCTCGTCTAATAGTGTCCCTTGTGTGTATGGTGTTACTCGTCAAGTCGTGATCAAGCGGTCAATACCGCTGTACATGTATGGGCGGGCGGGTGGGTCAATACACTGTACGTGTATGGGCGGGCGGGTGGGTCAATACCACTGTACGTGTATGGGCGGGCGGGTTGGTCAATACCGCTGTACATGTATGGGCGGGCGGGTGGGTCAATACCACTGTACGTGTATGAGTGGGCGGGTGGGGGGGAGTAGGTGGGTCGTATATTTCACATAGGCTCTTTAACTCAGGGTAATCTGAAATATGAAAAAACAATTTATTCAGATAGTATTTATTTATATACTAGAAACAGAGCCCGTTGTGGTCAAATACAATGGTCTCTAGTAAAATAATACGTGTAAGCTATTTCCTGTAAAGGAATAGTTTTTTTTTTCTGAAACTATTGTGTTTTTTTCATAATACTTGTTTTCTATAATGCCTATTATTGAATACTTGTATAATCTAAACTAATGATCCTGTTATATTTGGTACTTATTATATCTTTTTGAATATTTAAACATTTTTTTTTATTTCCATCATTTCTGTAAAATACCAACTAATACATGCTGTATATCATGATGTGATACCTTAAAAAATAACCAGATTACTTATAGTTAAAAATAATTGGGACATTTTACAATAGTGTCCCTTTTATTATAAATTGTTTATTATATAAATAGTTCGAATAAAATAACTTTGGTACTGGCGGAACGGCCTCGCGCCACTGGTCTGAAATGACAAAACTCTGAGCTTTAATTTGCTGTCAAATGTAAAATAAGTAAGCAATAATTTTCAAACTAATTGTATAGTGTACACCATTTTATATTCTTTAAGGAAAAATTATGCTGGAGATTTTTCTAGAGCTAATTTGCTTTTTAAAGAGATATTTGTATTTAAAAAGACGTTTTTATGAGTGAAATTACGCGTGAGTCGTCTTTAACCTGTTACTGTTGCGAGAATAATAATAATGAAATAATGTCTTGTGGATGGATGACAGTTTGATTCATTGTGATTATTTTGGTATAAGTCTCATTTAATAATTCAAACAGGTTAGTGAGAAATTAATTTTTTTTGTAAACCTTTGCAAACTCGGTAATGACAAACGCTAGACAAAATCTGTTTAAACCTAAATTAATTGTGTTATTTGTGACACTTAAATCTTACTCTCGTATTAAATAGAATTTTCTTGAACTAGGAAGAAAGATTCAGCAGTTTTCAAAACTAGATTGTCAACAAGGCGGCGGTGATACCACACGCACAATGTACAGTCACTGGCTCAGCTCTGGCCTCTTCCATTGCAAACAAATCTTGTCAATTACCAATAGAACATTACCTAAGATTTGAAAGAGCCTAAATATTAGAATTGCAATAAACACTGATAATTATATATACACTGAATCCTATAGCATTATTGTCATATCTAAATAAAAAAATTGTAATATCACTAAAACTAAATAACTGTAATCAAAATAAACTAGTGGTTATACTATAGTAAGCACTGTTAAATCGATAAAGAAATGAACACGAACACACCTCAAAGTCAAAAGTCAACTAACTTACCTTATTTATTACTGGAGAAACATTTCTTATCTGAAAATATCGTCGATCGGAATTCGTTTTACGCTTGGGCTGAATATTCAGTCTACACTTTCCCTTGAGCAGAGTATACCTTACGCGTCCGACACAGCCTCGATGTAAACGAACTATGAGTTTACTTCATCAACTCTTAATTATTTTTCCACATGTTTTATTAGTACCACAGTATTATTTTAGTAATACATAACTAACACAGTTAATGTTTGCTCAAAGAAATTTTGTCTAGCGTTTTTCGTTTCAGAGTTTGCAAGGGTTTACAAAAAAATTAATTTCTCATTAACCTGTTTGAATTATAAGTAAAGCCTATGAACCTTATTTTTAGGAAAATATAGGAACTTTATATTATTTTTACGTCTTAAATTCCTAGTTTAAGGTGAGTCATTCAATCAATAACTGATATGTTGCTACCAGAATTTTTAGTATATAAACTAAGTAAAAGAAAAAATTAAAATTGATGGCAACTATTATCACAAACCTTACAAAATTACTTTATATAATAAACACAGATAATGTATATGGAGGCATGCTATACATTACCTGTGCTCGTAGCCTATCTTTGATTGTAGTTGTTACCACAGTCTACATTTTTGAAAACTTAGACTGCCCACTGAATCAAAAATAGAATATGCCTACTAAATACTGATTTTGGATTGTTAATCGTAACTTTTATCGAACTCGGAATAAAATTCGTTATGTTAATATTATTTATTTTAATTATGATCACTAAACATCTAAATACTAATTTAAAATGGAAGAGTTTGATAAAACGTGGTTACTTTTTGATGGATAAAAATGTAAAGTTAAGTTTTCAAAATACAATATATAATATTACTTCTTAGATGCGTGTAATATCAAAGATGGTACTAAATCAAATTTTTACTACAACCTTGTTTATAAAAATACATAATTACTTTCTTTTTACTCAATTTAACACATCAGCTGTTACATATGCTTTCAATAAAATCGACTCAGCTGTACCGATAATGTTTTAGGAATGATTTGATTTACCCCCGCATTCCTCATCTCGCCATAAGTCATCATGACAAGGTCACGGACATATACGCCCCCTGTTGAAACAATCAAGGCAGAGTGAAAGTAGAAAGATAACTCACATTTAAGATAGACCACTTTAAAGTGGTATTTGATTTGTTTTTTATTTTATATTAATTGCTCTATTGTTCCCCTTTTACCCAGCTCTTTAAAAGAATTCTGAAACTAATTTTCATTCTGTGATGGGAATGCACAAAATTCCTGTTAGAAATACTAACGCGGCCTACACTCGAGAATGTGTGACTCACAGAGTAAGGCACAAGGTGGAAAATAGTCCACAAGCCGTTGGTTGGTGACCAAAGGCGAATAAAAAAGCTAATTAATTTCATCTGAGGCCATTGAGTGCAGCACCGTCACGCATAACTAACCTCAACAACGCTAGACCAACTTACCTGTAACGAGGTATGTGTGTTTGCGGGTGCGCGCGCACGCGTGTGCATGCTTTTTTTCCCTCATTGTTTGATTTACAAAGGATTCTGAACAAAACTATAAACAATTCATTTATTTAAATAACAATCTGTATTTTTTTGCGGCATAAAATATGTGAAACTGGGCGAGTTTAACATGAAATTACTCAGCACTGTTTGTGCATTCATTAGATGATCGTTAAATGTAATTGACAACAAAATACTCTACTTTAGTAAAGGAAAGAATGGCACATTTGTATACTAAATTTTGGCATTAGTCGGTGCAACAAAAACTTAGCTAATGTCTAGTTGCACCAGCGGTCAAGTCTGGGTCTCTTCAGGTAGAACCCCATAGCCCTACTTAGGTACACTTCCATTCCGGGATATTCTATGGGAATCACAGACAAATTCAACAAAAAGTTCACTTACATCAAACAAAATCATATACTGATGTATGTTTGGTATACATGATGGTTTCCGATAACAAAGTATAATCATTGAAAGTTAAGTGTTAACAAGGTATAAATTTAATAGTGAAACTTTCTAAAACATTGTTTTTTACAAAGATTACCAAACTTAGCCGTTTGTAGTTCTTACAAGAGAGATTTACTTCAGATTTTCATTTTCTGTGGTAAAAACGTTGATAACTTAGGCCTTTAAGTTACACTATCATTGCTTTTGTGTATCATAATAATATCAACTATAATAATTATCACTTAATATAAGACAAAGTTTAACTCTCTAGCAAATTTATTTAGCAAAAACAAAATTACTAAAGAAATCTAGTAATAATATTGAAAAGTTGGAAAGAGGTAATTTTAAAATCAATATATCATATACTTTAAAATAATGGTTTTATTAAATAGCAATAGTGTTTTCTTACAATATACCAATACATTTTTTATGATATGAAAATTAATAAAAAGATATTGAAAAAAATGAGTTCAACCTTTGTCCACAAGTAGCTGTGCAACAGCACTTTGTCCACAAGACGCTGTGCTTCAGCACTTTGTCCACAAGACGCTGTGCTACAGCACTTTGTTCACAAGTAGATGTGCTACAGCACTTTGTCCACAAGTAGCTGTGTTACAGCACTGCGTCAATACTGATAACATAATGGATAAAATATAATAAAGGTTATAGTAGCACTTTGTCCACAAGTAGCTGAGTTACAGTACTTTGTCCACAAGTAGCTGAGTTACAGCACTTTGTCCACAAGTAGCTGTGTTACAGCACTGCGTCAATACTGATAACATAATGGATAAAATATAATAAAAGTTATAGTAGCACTTTGTCCACAAGTAGCTGAGTTACAGCACTTTGTCCACAAGTAGCTGTGTTACAACACTGCGTCAATACTGATAACATAATGGATAAAATATAATAAAAGTTATAGTAGCACTTTGTCCACAAGTAGCTGAGTTACAGCACTTTGTCCACAAGTAGCTGTGTTACAGCACTTTGTCCACAAGTAGCTGTGTTACAACACTGCGTCAATACTGATAACATAATGGATAAAATATAATAAAAGTTATAGTAGCACTTTGTCCACAAGTAGCTGAGTTACAGCACTTTGTCCACAAGTAGCTGTGTTACAGCACTGCGTCAATACTGATAACATAATGGATAAAATATAATAAAAGTTATAGTAGCACTTTGTCCACAAGTAGCTGTGTTACAGCACTGCGTCAATACTGATAACATAATGGATAAAATATAATAAAAGTTATAGTAGCACTTTGTCCACAAGTAGCTGAGTTACAGTACTTTGTCCACAAGTAGCTGAGTTACAGCACTTTGTCCACAAGTAGCTGTGTTACAGCACTGCGTCAATACTGATAACATAATGGATAAAATATAATAAAAGTTATAGTAGCACTTTGTCCACAAGTAGCTGAGTTACAGAACTTTGTCCACAAGTAGCTGAGTTACAGCACTTTGTCCACAAGTAGCTGAGTTACAGCACTTTGTCCACAAGTAGCTTAGTTACAGCAATTTGACCACAAGTAGCTGAGTTACAGCACTTTGTCCACAAGTAGCTGTGTTACAGCACTTTGTCCACAAGTAGCTGTGTTACAGCACTGCGTCAATACTGATAACATAGTGGATAAAATATAATAAAAGTTATAGTAGCACTTTGTCCACAAGTAGCTGAGTTACAGCACTTTGTCCACAAGTAGCTGTGTTACAGCACTGCGTCAATACTGATAACATAATGGATAAAATATGAAGAGTGTATTTCGTTTATAACATATTATGTTTGAAAGGTACATTTTAGTGGGGTTTCGGACGGTGGGTTCTTATTTTTTGTGGCTGTTTTGTTTATATATAATAATATGGACACAAAGCTTAATGACACTAATTACTGTCAGAGAGTGGATGTTACTTCTCGAAATTGACAGGATTTCGAACTGCAAACGGTTCACGATCTATTTATATTTTTGAAAAAAAATTCTGGTAGTGGGGAAGCTTCAAATCTAATTTCGCAGCCGGGAAAACTCTTAGTTTCGTTTAGGAATACTTTTTTCAGTTAGTAATGGATCACCCTGTACATCTGATATGAATACATAATATTTGTTCTTGATGAAAACCTTAGGTTTCGTCACAACGAATAAAGAACAGAGGTACTCCAATAGTGCGCTAAATTTGAGTCGAGTAGTTATTTCTCCAGTTTGCCATGCGTATGCGATGGCAGGGCCAACATCTTGTCAGTCCCTCCCTTTATTCCTCCCATAATAACTATTTTAACTGACGTACTATACATTAGTTGTAATATATTTATTGACTACCAGTGAGGCGCTCACTGTGGCCGTAAGAAAGCGATCTCTGTTCGTTTCTTCTCTGTTATTGTGCCAATCGCACGTGTTATTCGTGTCGTTCTGGATTATAAATTACGTGCTTTTATGGAGTCCTTTGAATCCCTTAGATTTTCCAATTGTCCCAGATCGTAAACAGTGTGATTTTGTCTTGGCGTTTGCATTTTATGGGGTTCACAGGAGCTTTATGGGGGCACTGGAACGAGGATTATGTGACCAAGGGACGTTATGCGAAACTTAAATGGTTTATGAACAATTTCATGATTTGGATCTAACCAGAGTCGAAGTTCCCATTTGCATTTTAATGGCATTCAAACACCTTATACAGTAACTGCAGATTCGTGATGGCTCTGGAATGTCGAGGGTATAGTCCTTCCGATGGAAAAAAAGCGTATAGTCCTTATATGGAAAATACGTTTGTCGTATTTTGAATTGTTCGCTGACCATAAAACTTAACTCCTTAACTTCAATACCGGTGAAAACGACTCCAGCTATGTCTAAACGACTCTACCTGATACCAGATCGACTCTACAGATACCAACGTATTCCTGTATTTACGTAGTTGATATTATTTTAGTATCTTACATTATATTGTATGGCTTTCAAAGCCAGCTACAAAATTCCAAATTATATTGATAAATAGAAACTAAATATAAAATATAGACTACAGTACTTGTGTCTAAGTGATTAAATATTTATGTACAGCCACAGAAATAAATATAACTTTCGTTACCATTGAAAACCTGCTTCTTCGATTGAATGAAGATCCCCAGAGAAGAACGCTCTAGGCAATCATTTACTATGTAATCCATAGTTTGAACTTCGACTCCCCAATCACATGACTGATACAAAGACCAATATAAGTCAGTTAGTAACCAGACTACACAGATCGTTCACACTAGTCATACAGTCATGTAGTCAGTCATATTTGCTTTAAAATACGCACAAAGTTGTGTCGGCGTCTCATATCGGTGAATTATGATCCGAGAATAAAATCATCGACATAGAATTTTATGCTATAAAAATCACAGATTTTTTAGTGGTTGTGCAATATGGATATTATAACCAGAAGTGGTACTAATTAAAAAGGACTGCCAATGCGAAAGAGTCCATAATCTAATACTAGTTTGTGTAAAATCATACTTGATGTCTGATTGTTCTAGATGACAAATTAATATGAGACAGTCTCTCAAGTATTTCAATGTTAAATATGAAACATAACTGTGATTTAACGATTTGTCGGAAAATTATAATTTTTTCGTCGTTTCAAAGAGCTGAAAGGTTACAAGAGAATCCACCTTTCAATTTTCAAATCTTTTCATTCGTGATGAAATAGAAACATAATTTGGTTTGTACAGTAGTTTATGATTTTAAAGAAAATGAAAATGAAAACCCAAAATTGTCAAGAGTGGTTTTTGTAGTAAATTTTACGCTCACTTAATTAATATAAATGACAAATTTCCGAAAATCTGATGTCACAGTGCTGTTCCGAATTCAACATTGCTGTTATAAACAAAATCCAATATGGTGACTACCTACACATATTCTTATCGTGTAAAAACGGTTATTAGTGCAATAAAAATATTAAATCAAGTTCCAGTTAAGAGACAAAACAAATATTGTAATGAGCAGAGAGTCGTACATCAATTATACTGGGGGTGGAGTTTAACTGACAACGGTTCAAGGGGGGAGGGCTGACGTCTCTTTCACGAAAATATTTTACGACTTAGTCTGGAGCTGATAAAGGTGTAGGGGGCCTCTTGCACGTTATTTATGACAAACAGGTACGTTGCACCTCCTGTAACGTGAGTCAGTCTATAGATGAGGCCCATATTAGATGTTTCATGTTATTAGTTACTTTCATATTAGTTACAGAAAAATATTAGTTGAAAATATTCAATATCTAAAATAATATTACTATTATTTTTCTCCATGCCAAACTTACTTAATAAGGTCAGCAACAATAATATTTCCACCGATGTGCTAAATTCAGCGATGTACTTATAATAACAGTAATATTTTAATATTATTGCTTTTTGTCATTCAGCATTCATTGGGATATGCCGAGAGATAATGTTTGTTTATTTGTAGTCGTACAGCCGTGTCACCAATCAGAGAGAAGGTGTTTGGATGTTAATTAATATTTCTTTAAAACGAATTTCTGTTTGCATTCACACTAATATTAATAGTCTATATCAGGAATAGCAAGGGATAATATTTCTTGTGCAAAGATTGTGCTAGAAGACCAGCCAGTAGTCAGCAACAGCGAATCATGTCAGGAGGAACACAAGAACATTAATATTAGTTTGGATGGGGGCACCCGAGGTGCGACATGGACTACCTGAGGGTCATAATTGGACACTCGAGGTGCGACATGCAGCGAAAGAGAACCCAAAACTAACACTCGAGGTGCGACATGGCGCTTCGGCTAGCAGTGTGGCCGTGTTGGTCTGGCGGCTAATAGTTGATATATTTACAGTGATAAAATTATCTGAAAACTACAGCCATACAATGAGACACATGATTAACGATGATTCAATAATTAATCATCGCTCAATGACAATTTATAGTTTAACTTAAACAAAGAAATTTATTACAATAAAAATGTTTAACGGCGTCAAATAGTTTAAAAATTTGGTTGTTAGGTTGTTAAAAAAAAGGTTAGGTTAGGTTAGGTTAGCTAATAATAATCTATTTAGCTATGTAAAGCAGATCGGAGTGTCCAGAAAAAATTATAGTTCTACTACTTTTTATTGAAATAAAAATAATTGTATTTCCGGAAAATATTGATTCCTTTTAAGTGTGAAAGTCTGTATTTAATTACACTAGTTATTGAAATGGTGTGATTATCCTAGTAACGTAGGTCCTATTTTGTATATATATATATATATATATATATATATATATATATATATATATATATATATTTATGGACAGAGAGAGAGAGCGCGTCTACAACCCCGCAACCCTTCGCCGGGCTACCTGAGGTGGCATGTCGCACCTCGAGTGCCAGTTTTATGGCCCTTTGGGTCGCTGGGATTAACACAAGTAGTCCATGTCGCACCTCGAGTGCCACCGTTTGGATCACATATCAGTGACTTTTCTGCATCTAATACGAAAAAGCTAATACTAATACATTTAGCCATAATTTATCATTGTAACAAGTGATTAACATACTCTTAATGTACATGTAATGTATAATACTTAAATTGTCTTTACACTAAATATTACCATTGATTTTATCCACACACATAGAAATGTTAAATTTTTTGTCTCAAACTATCAGCTGTTTTCTGGCCCAATTGTGGAATGCTAGTGTAGGCTCACGCAATTGTAATGATGTTTAAATCAGCTGTGGTTGCAGGCCTCACTAACTAACCAAATTACAGGTACAGATGTTCTTATTTTATGATATATCTTTTATAGGTGTATTAATCAAGGATATTACGTTATTTACTAGACCTATCCCCACTACAGCAATCTAGAGACACTTAAAAAAAGAGTTACAACCAATAGAACAGTTGAAAACGAACCATACCATGATGGGTCATCGAGGTCACCCAACAATCAAAGACCACAGAATGAACTGATCATTTGGCGCGACATCCCGCAGCTTGCTACAATACTACTCCGGTGGTCTTTGGAATTGAGGTAATAATTATAACGCCTATGACATTTGTGCCAGCGGACATGTCGTGGACTTCAATGTGAAGGTCGGTCAAATGACAAAGATCTAAAACATCAGCCTGACTATATTTCTACAAAAAATGTCATCAATATTCTGTGTAGGTCTGTATGGAGATATTAATTTATCTATCTCAATGTTGATGATTGGTCAACGGTATTTGGATATTCCCAGTATTTCAAGTGTTTTTAAGAAACAAACACAACGTTTCGACATATATAAACCTTCTGTCATCTTCAGGTGTTACTCACCTTGGCCTACAATTACAGCTAGCGTGTTTCGTTTAAACCCATAATAATTTAAAAATAAACTAAAAAACTATTGTTAAGAAAGTCACATGTTATTACAAACTATCACACAAAACATAATAATAACAAAATGTAGTATAATATATTTGTCATAATTATGTTATGTGTGATAGTCTGTAAGAACACGCGACTTCTTATCAGTAACCGTAGTCATATGTTCTTACAAACTATCACACAAAACATAACTATAACAAAATATAATATGATATATTTGTCAATTATGTTATGTGTGATAGTCTGTAAGAACACGCGACTTCTTATCAGTAACCGTAGTCATATGTTCTTACAAACTATCACACAAAACATAACTATAACAAAATATAATATGATATATTTGTCATAATTATGTTATGTGTGATAGTCTGTAAGAACATGCGACTTCTTAACAGTAACCGTAGTCCATAAGAATGTAGTTTTTTTTAGTTTATTTTAAAATTATTATGGGTTTTAACGAAACACGCTAGCTGTAATTAATTGTAGGCCAAGGTAGTGAGTACCACCTGAAGATGACAATAGTTTTATATCTGTCGAAACGTTGTGTTTGTTCCTTAAAAAACACTTGAAGCATTTAAAATCTCCAAATAATTGTTACCAATCATGCATGATCCATAGATAATAAATAATCTTAAAACATCAATGACGATATGATATTATTAACCAAACTCAATCAATCAGTATACGGATTTTTGTACAAAACACTCGAAAAGTAGTGAATGGATTCATTTGGAATTTTTAGAAAACAAGAGTATTGTTATATATTTAGTTCCTGAAATTGTAATAGAGAAGAGGAAATTTCAAGAATTTCCCGACCTACCTACATTGTACAAACGAAAATAAACGTCAGGGATGAAAAAGTACTGTCAGCTGATTTATGGGCATATTGTGTATAAATAATATACTGAAGTTTATTACTGTGTCGAGGTGATTGTTTATTTATGAAAAAATTTAAGTTACTTAGTTTAAGATGAAACTAAGTAAAACAGTCAGCCTTTATTTTTCTAACAACTAAATTAAAAAATATCATAGTAGTCGATATCTGACTAAGCTATGTACAGCAAAGCGTGGCTGGGATCAGCTGTAAAAAATTAAAGCAGTTAAAAAGAGCAAACAATTATTTAAACATTATTTAATTAATTAATCGTAATTAAATTAACTTGAAAATGGCTAATTTACAATTTAATTACACGATAACATATTCTTACATTCTTACATATGAGACGACGACACAACGTTGTTGGTATTTTAAGGCGAATATGAATGGTTATATCAGTGTAGGATGAGTGTGGATGAAAGTAGTCTGGTTACTAACTGAGTTCAACTGTTGCTCAGAAAGGGCAATTTATTAATAGCCCAACAGCCAGGGCAACTATGACCCCTACAGCTTTACGTGGAATCCGAACCACGTAGTGCTGGTCTGATTTTCAGCTAATCGACAAGCCTGATACTCATCTCCCCCACACAACATCCGCACAATGATCACCACCCAACATATACAGTTTCTAAGTAATGCTTTAATTACATTTGTAAAATTTAGGTAGGTCGGGAAATACTAAAATTTCATGTTTACAATTTTAGGAACTGAACATATAACATTACTCTTGTATTTAAATGCAATGTTAAAAAAAATCCAAGTGAATCCATTTATTGCTCCTCCCTTCCAAGTCCTGACGCAGTATCTAGATCATAGTACTATGATCGATCTCCACAGTGGAAAGACGCCTGAGGGGAAAGGGGGAAGTCATGTGTACTTGAAGAGGTGCAAATATCATAAAAGCGAGAGGAAGTTTGAAGTAGGCCAGAAGACACGGTCTGAAACATTTGAAAGCGAACTGCCTCATGCAAACGTTATCGTCCTAACGCACAATGGCATGAGTGTGAGGTGCGAACGATCCTGGGATTGGTCCTGGCATTGAAAGTGCCTGAGAAAACAAACAATCATTTGAAGGTTAGGAAACAATTGACAAGTATCATAAATACGGCTCTCACTCTAAATAAGTGTACGAAGTGATATATAGGGTGGAAAAAAATATGGACACGCTTTCACAAATACGTTATTTTTTTCATAGATAATTTATTTTTGTTAAATAATTGTGTTCCATAAAGTATAATTTTTTGAGCAGAATAATTTACTTAAAACCATTAAATAGTGGAGAAATAATATAGTTCAAATTAGTTTCTCTGAAATTCAAATGACCGCTACTCTGTAAAGAATAAAACTTTCGGAGTCCGGTTTATGGCAATTAATTTCTTTTGAAAAGACCTTTGATTTGATACCAAACTCGACCTAGGCTTACGTTGAAGATTTTCGTTCAACTCCTCGTGAAAAGATAAAATGTCGGAAATGGCGTCAACATGTATGTTATATGTAACCATGACCATGTACATTATTTCAGCTTTTACAAGAGAAGTCATACAAAAGTTGTGAAAGCGTTTCCATATTTTTTCCACTATGTATAGTATTATTATGTGATTAGTATACGTTGATGATAAGAGGTTTTTATATTATCCCACCATTGTTGGTGGGTTAATTCCACTGGCCAATACCACTGGACTTTATGGCTGCAGCGAACGCTTCAGTGAGGGTTGAAAAATTACAAATAATGTACATCTTTACATATGTCTGTAATAATGATTACTACGTTTATCCTTGAGGATTTAGGAGCAACTAAGAAGGGACTGACAAGGTGCTGGCCCAGCCATCTCAGACAAACTACAGAAATAACTACTCGACACACGTATTGCGCACTATTAGATGCGCCCTCTATTTCTTTCTTTTCTATGATATTACCCTATATCATCATAGACATTTCATTTTGTATAGTGACAAAATGTAAGCATCTTGCTAGCCTAGTGGTTAGCACTTTTGCTTCCCATGCAGAGGACCACGGGTTCAAATCCCAGGAAGTCCACTCAACATTTGTTTAATGTGTATGGATATGTTATTCCTTAAGGAATTAAATAAGTAAAAAGTGCCATTGGTGCAGATAGACTAATAATAATAATAAAAAAATACAAAAAATAAAATAATACATAGCATAAAGTCATAACCATTAGGTTATTTTCTTATGCTTTTAATAGACAATCAAATTACTTACAGATTCTCTTTCCTTCCAACCAATCCATAATAGTGACACAAAACAAGTGAACGTCATACAATGCAAATCCTACAAATTAAAACAATCGGGTCATTTAGTTCACTCACTTTCTAAACTTATTACTTCTGAGCGATTTTGATGACATTTTTTTTAATTCAAAAGATAAGTTTGATTTCTAAGTCGTAATGGAGATAGATTTTTTAAGGTTCCATAGGTTTTTGTCCTAATCGGCGTCAAAGTTGCAATGGAGAGAGAGCAGCACAGTAAAATATCAAGTTAATTATAAAAGAGCGAATACATGTCTGTCTGCGTGTATGTTATCATCAGTCGAAATAAAATGAAAACATTTGAAATAGGCTTAGTAATAACATTGGTTGTTTATAATTATTAGACTATAAATAGAGTGCAAATCAAGTGCAGTGAGTGAGCTACTGTAAATGAATGTAAATAATAAGATTTTACTTAATCTAATATAATTACTAATGTTTGAAGTCAAAAGTTACATGCACAGCGAGTGACGGTGATGGCACTCGAAGCGTGCAGGGGTGCTTCCTAGTTTTAATATAAGTGCAGTTTGGTAGGCCTAAACTACGTTCACCTTCCTCAGACCAGAGGTATTCAGAAGGGGAGGGGCCTTCACTTTCCTCAGACCAGAGGTATTCAGAAGGAGGGGGCCTTCACTTTCCTCAGACCAGAGGTATTCAGAAGGAGGGGGGCCTTCACTTTCCTCAGACCAGAGGTATTCAGAAGGAGGGGGGCCTTCACTTTCCTCTGGTCTGAGGAAAGTAAACATGGTTTACTGAAATCGACCAACATTTAATTTTGTATGCATTTTGTTCTTATATTACAATAATAAATTTGTGTTTTGTGACGTTCACTTCTTTAATATTTCTACCGACGCTTCATACGACATTAAGAAACTATAATAATGACGGCTGGTGATATGTGGTGCCCAGTGAAATGTCTTAACATTTACTGTTTATCAACTACTACACATTAAATCATCATTAATGAATTTTTACACATTGTACAAGTATAATTAACCTTCAGCAATGAGTACCCCCCTACGCGCCCTCGTCAACTAACTTAACTCTAAGAAAAACTTAATTTAAAGAAACGGAGGTCGGATCAAATAGTGCGCTGGATGTGTGTCGAGTAGTTACAGCTTCAGTTTGCCGTGCGGATGGCAGGGCCAGCACCTCGTCAGTTACTTACTCCCTTATTCTCCCTAATCCTCAAGGATAAACCTAGTAATTATAACTAGTTCTAATCTACTTTCTAATCTAATTCTAATCTAATCTAATCTAATTCTAACTGCCACTGAGGCGTTCGCAGAAGCCAAAAGAAAGTTTATTTTTTCTCTGTGATTTAACTTACATACAGACAAATCAACGCGAATGGCGTGGTTCATTTTAGTGCTAACCAGTTGGGGTTCTTTGCTTTGGGCCAAAATAAAAACACCGATTCTTCTAAAAATATGTGAATACTATCCTCATTTTTCACGCTGTTAGCAAACAAATCGTCTGCAGTATCTAACAATTCGATCTACCCGTTGCAAACCAAAAGCAAAGACACAAAGTGATTTCAGTGGACGAAATTGGATTTTACGTCAAATCGGTTTCACGCCAGTTACCACAGCTTTGTGCGTGCGTGCGTTTTTGCGGACTTCCCGCGTAGAGGGAAAACACGAAACGGATTTTGTGGGAATTCGCGACACACGAGCCGCGTTATTTTTTCTTCATTGTGTTGTGGCGTTTCTCACCTCTCAATGGCTCACTTTCAAGGATACACTGGTTATCTCCAGACATATCCATTGAGGGATGCCGGAGCTGTCAGTCAGCTTCGACAGACTGTCGCGTCAATTTACCTACACCCTTGGACGATTATGGTTTCATGGCTTATGTGAAATAAAAATTGGGAGTGAACATGGGAACCGGAAATCGTAGTTATTCGGACATAAAAAGTAAAAGTGACGCTTGAAAGTAGTCCTGCTGTTAATACGGATGGCAACGATGTATAGGAAATATCGATAAATACGTTTAGATATATCGATATATTAGTATAGACATTTTATTTCGATAATATCGGCAATATCGATATTTTGGTCCGATATATCAAATCACTAAATTATTGACGTTATTCTCCCTACTCAAAAATCATCACGATTCAAAAAAACACATTTAAATTGCTTCGTATGCGCACAAAAATGCATTGATATAATAAAGTAACTTTAATATGTGT
Source organism: Stictocephala bisonia (assembly GCA_035578905.1). Taxonomy (NCBI): domain Eukaryota; kingdom Metazoa; phylum Arthropoda; class Insecta; order Hemiptera; family Membracidae; genus Stictocephala; species Stictocephala bisonia. The sequence goes on along the minus strand of JAQJVL010000017.1, from coordinate 4,981,502 downwards.
TTCCGTGAGACTAACGAACATAAATGTAGTTTATTGTAGACCAGTGGGCGGAGCGGGTAAATGAAGCTGTGTGAAAGTGGCAACGCTGACTCTAAGATGCCTAGCCAGTCGCCTTACAAACCCTTATTACATTACTTTTGATAATTAACATAATAATGAAAGGTATAATTCTTATTTTGAATTGTTTTCATTCAACCCCATAGACCACTACACTAGTTTCGTGTGAATAAATGTATTCATTTTAACATTCAGTAGCTATTCTAAATAGTGACAGCTAAACATGGGTTTATTTTTAGACGTAACATAAGAGTTAGTGCATAATTTTAAACAGATAAATCATTTACAGTTCATTTACGGTTACCCAATATATCGATATATATCTTTCGATATTATCGTTATATCGATATATGGTTTGCGATATATCGATAATTCGATATATCGATATGTTGAATATATTTGCCATCCTAGTGTTAAAGGGGGTTGGAGTCAGAAGAAATTCTGGTGACTTCCGGTCTGGTTTCCATCATGAATATATTTTCCTTAAAATCTATGATACATTTTCTCAACTCAAGCAAAAACATAGCTCCACTATGTTCTTTAAAGCTTTTGTTTACTAGCCAATTTTAGAGTTTCTTTTTGTTTTGAAAAATTGCTTAATAAATTACGGCTAATTTTAATTTATCAACAATTTTTTTAACTAAAACAATTGTATAGTACAAACCCTTAATAAGAAAAAAATAAAGTACACTCTTTTGTCTATTCAGATATTATGTGTACCTGAGTTCAAAGATTGTTTACTAAGAAACTAATATACCTATGAAAAATCCAATCAAACCATTACTTTCCTAAATTGATTTTACGATATGCATCTTTAAATTAATGTTTTAATAATTTTTATCTTAGTTGGACCAAAATAGTACAGGAATTTCAACTAAAATCCACTGTGCATCAAATTTACACTTTTATTACTCAGCAATTCGGGTAGCAGCCGTGATCAACTTGCGTTATGTTAATATTAGGTTAGGTTAGAATGTTTCTCGATTCAGCTCTAAAACAGTCCTAAAAGAAAAACCTCTTTGCGGGCATATAACCGATTTTGACCCCAATGACAAATGAACAGCTGGTGGTTATCAGTTGATCCCTTTCAAAAATGTTAAATCGAATGTAGTAATATCTCCTTAAAAGGAATGAAATTCTACACCTACATTCCTAACGTGATCGTATAGCACTATCACAATCTATATGAGTTATTATCTTCATATATTCTATCGACTTTGTCCCTTCGGTAATCAGCGGTCGTCGGTTCACCTCACGTCCGTACAAGACATTATGTCGTTCCAGTTCTCTGAGAATAACGTATATTCAGTTATACGGTCGGAACCGTTTCACACATTTTAATAGAACGACAGGTCACTCCTAGATTTAAAACCTATGTGACAGAGGATTTTTTGTTGAAAAACTTTCATATATTTTTGTAGATAAGAGCAGTAGATGTGCCTTAATTTTACTATCTGTCAGAATACAGTATTATCAGTTAGAAAAAATGATTTTTTTACTATTTATTAATATTTTGTATGAATTTCTAATTAGTGACGTTGTCATGTTTTTGTATGTTAATATTATATATTTGTTTATAATTTCATGTGTTTGTAAGAAAACATGACTTTTAAACAGAGTCAATCTTTGTTTAGAAGTTTTCGTTGATTTTTAGGAATTTTTTGAAATGAAAATAATGACATATTATTTCAAAATCTTATCTAATATATAATACACACACTAAAAACTGGGTAATTAAACTGGAAACAGTTTCCAGTAACGGTGGCCACTGAAAAAATATACAGCAAAAATAATTGATAAACAAAATAAAACTGTGGAATCCAAATATAGTTAAAATAAATTATCAGACATTTCTGTAACGCCTGCCATTACAATAAAACAGATCTAAATACATAATTATTGCTAAAAATAAACTAAAAACACAAAAGAATTTAAATATAAATACAACCAGAAAACCATATCATAATATGTCAATTAAATCTTTTTGACAAATTGGAAAACAAAATAGGAATTTCTTGAACTTACATAGTATAAAAGTTATATTATATGCTATAAAACTAACTGTACTCGTATAATAAACATAGAAAAAGTTGATTTGATAGTGGAATAAGCCAGAGCTATGTTTTGTGCTTTTCGTTCAATTCCAAATTGTAACCTAGATAAAATATTGATAAAAGACAAAACAAAAAAATTATATAATATTGAGAAAATAATAAAGTAGGGATATAATAAAAAAACAACAAAGAATTAATATAAATGTTTAGTACGCAGAATTATACATAGTATATGTAATTAAAAAAAAAAAAAAAAAAAAAAAAAAAAAAAAAAAAAAAAAAAAAAAAAAAAAACAAAGTCTCTTTGAAAATAACATTAGTTTTAATTTAATGTCAAAAAGTATACAGTTTTTGCAAATTTTAATATCAGTCAGTAATTTATTAAAACATTTGTAGGGCCTGAGTTCTGAAAAGATTACTTAAAAGAAGTTTTATTAAGTTTAGGTAACCTAAATCCTCTTTGAAAACAACTACTGATATAATTTAATCGCTCTAATTTCGATTAGTCTAGTTTTAATTAAACTGAACGATGAGAATAAAGAACACCTTAGGATGAGAGGAATGTTTTATACATATCGAAACTTGAATTTGTTTTTTAGACACAATACAGAGAAGAAAGGAACAGAGATCGCATCCACTACTGCGCTGAATGTGTGTCGAGAGTATTTATATCTCCACTTTGCCACGAGGATCGTATGGACATTATCTTGGCTGTCCCTCCCTTTATACTACAAATATGAACGTAATAATTATAATGAAAACGTATTGTAAAAGAGTTTATTTGTTGTAATTTATTTACAACTGCCAATTCGATGTTGCTATGAGAAAGCAACAAATTTCTTTTTTCTCTGTAGACACAAGAAGAGTCGGTAATCTGGAACCCATTAAACATAATGAATTTCATGTGTTGAGGTTGGCATTCGTGTTTTGGTGTTTTTTTTTTCCAATCATATGGTGACATTTCCTCACTTTATCGCCTTATGTCAGTTACGATATCTCATTGTATCCTGGAAGGTCAAGGGTCAAGGTGGCACCACCGTGTGGACATTACTTGCCCTACAACCGCGCCCCACCCCCGCCTTCTTGCTCCCGGCGTCTCCTTGTTCCAGCATTGCTCAACTCATTGTTTATTTGTCGATTTAATTACACTTTTCTGCCTCCTCCAAGTAATGTGGATTTCTCACGAGCCGGCCATTATCGTTTAAAATCCAGACATACTATTCATTTTTTTTTTTTTACCATACGGTAATTGTATGGTGGCGAATTAGTTGTTGAGTAATGGTTTGTAAGAGAATAAATTTTCTTAAACAGTAGATACATTTTTCTTAGATACATTTGGTAATATAATACGTGGTTCGGATTCCACGTAAAGCTGTAAGTCCCTTAGTTACCCTGGCTGTTGGGCTATTAATTGGTCGGTAGCGTAGTTGGTTCAATCCCAGCTTCAAGTGCTAAAAGTTGTCAGTTCGATCCCAATCAGAGTCAATAAATTTTGAGAAGGATCAGCTGATAACCACCAGCTGTTCATATGTTATTGGGCTATTAATTAATGACACTTTCTAAGGAATAGTCGGCCTTAGTTTGTAACAATGACTACATTCGCTCATCTACACTCATCACACTCAATCGAAATCCATATTCACCCATATCTTGACGATCGGCGTCTTATGAATAAATAAATTAATAAATTTCCCTTTCTGAGGAACAGTTGGACTCAGTTAGTAACCAGACTACACTCATCCATACTCATATATAACCCTTCATATTCACCTTAAAATACCAACAACGTTGTGTCGGCGTCTCATATGTAAGAATAAGAATAATATAGTAACTAATTTAAATCTTTTTCAAAAGAATAACAACTGCAACTAAAATATTGTACAATACACGTACATATAACCAAAATTTAAATACTGTACTTAAAATATATAAGTATACAAGCTAATTATACAATATTTAAATTAATATTTCAGCCCGTAATTCCCAAGAAAAGATAAAAAATATATTGAGAATGGAAACGAGACAAAATAGTACCTTAAAATGTTAAAGCCACATATCTGTAAGCAAGCATTTCTATTCATACATTTTAACTATGTGACACCACATCACGCTTCGCGTGCCGACCCTTGTCACTCGTGCGACCTTCTTCCTTACAGTCCAAAATAACCTCTTCTTGTCTTATTCTGCACCATCCTAAGCTCTTCCATACATATGGCGAATGGTATAGCAAAGGCTCTGATTGGTTGGCATCGGAATATTTGTTATCAACCTTAAACATATCGATATATTGAACTATCGATACATCGAAAATCAAATATCGATCTAACGATAATATTGAAAGAAAATATCGATATATTGGTTAACCGATATATCGAATGTAAATGATTTATCTGTTTAAAATTGTTTTAGTTATTTGAGTGACAAATTTTAAAATCCTTTCTTAGCAAGCATCTAGAGCCTATAAATAATATTTGTGCTTGTCAAATGATGTCAATAATAATCATGGTTCAACGTCTTAAAGTTTTTGAGAGAAACTATGATAAGTCAATCAGTGGTATTCAGTTTTTTTAGCCGACATCCCTTCATTTGATGTATGATAGTTTTCTACACTCGCTTACCCTGCTCTCTGTGATTCTCTCTACCGTTCTCCCAGATAACAAAGTTTTATAGTTTGGAAACCCTATAAGTTTACTTCAGTACTTTAGAAGGACGCGTGGAAATGCAATCATGTCATAGTTAGTTGAAATGACCTTACACATTTTACAATGAGAACCAAACTATGAGCAATCTTACGTGTCATGTTTTTTTAACAGTTGTTTTAAATAAATTAAATTATTCACCATGTTACTCTTATGGAAAAAGGAAACGTTGAGAGGCCGTTTATACTTTTTTTTTTTAACGGAGTTTGGATAATTTTCTTAGTGGGTTCTTAGTGGGTAGTATGATACAAAAACCTAACTTCCCTCAACATTTCATCAAAAGTGATTCCGGATATTTCGTGATCAGCGAGTAGATCGTTTTTGGATTGTACACTTTAAGGTTATAGATAAAAAAATAACGTGTTTTACAATATTAGCTCAACATAAAAAAAAAAAAAAAAAACACTTGTGTATAAAATCCAAAACCCAAAGCAAACGAGAAGTGAATGACAAAAATAAGCAAAACACTACTGGAACCAGATCGGCTCGCAGACTAATGACGCAGCTTCACGGTGATAAAAGGTGCCGACCACTGTCTCAGTGGCAAGGTTGGCCAACTGTCTGCAATGAGAGCGGTGATTGTGCGTTAAAACGTTGTGTCACATATCAGAAAGTGGTGCAACTGCGTCAAAGGCCCTACACTGCCCCCGTGGCGACATCTACGCTGACATTTGCCGACAATGGCCACCGGCTTGTTTGTGTTAAGTGGGTCAGAACAAACTCACTCTGAACTGAATCGGTTCATCATCCTTGACTTTACCGGGGACTCCAATCAATCAGACGGTTTAAGCCGGTGGAGGCGGTGAACACTGCGGTTCACAGGAGCTAATAGACGTGTGTTGACACAATATCAGGTTTCGTTAAGTCGTGTACAGGACATAGAAACCCTAAATATCTCTCTGACAAATTTCATTTCAACTCTGAAGTTGGTGCTAAGGAGACACGCTCAAACTGGGGTTTCCTAGGCGGAGGGTGAAGCGCGGATCTTCTCCGCTCTTAGTTTCCGCTCAGCGGAATTCTGTTTCCCTTGACGCGGCTTTTTCTGCGACCGACTGCGGAGAAACCAAGCTCTTTTGGTTTTTTCTGTTATGAGTTTCAATCGGTAAGAATATATATATAATCTTGCTATGCTAACACACGAAGAAGACGACGAAATCCAATTAGAAGACATCATATTGTTATACATAGTTAAATTGTGCAGAATCCTACCAGTAACGCGTTTAAATCGTGGGAAATGAAGGCGTTTATAAATATTAATTATTATTAATCATCTCAGTGACGATGAAATATGATTTAAACAGTATTTCAGATTAACGAAAGATATTTTTCATACAGTGCTTGGTGAACTATGGGATGTGGATAGAGATGGTAAATATTTTCAACATATTGATAATCGATTTATCGATACATCACAAACCTAATATCGATATAACGATAATATCGAAAGAAAAGTATCGATAAATTGAATTGTAAATAATTTATCTGTTTAAAATTATGCACTAACTCTTATGTCATGGCCAAAAATACACTCATGTTTTGCTGTCACTATTTAGAATAGCCTACTGAATGTAAAAATTAAATTCGTTTATCTGGACTAAACAAGTTGTGGTCTGTGACATTGAATTTAAAAAATTCAAAATAAGAATAATTGTAACGGCACCTTTAATTATTATGTTAACTATAAAATATTAATAATGTAATGACATTGTTATTTTTGTTTTTACATTTAAAAATGCTTTTAGACTTTTACAAACGCTAAAAATTAAACAATTTAATTGAAATTAGGCATCTTAAGAGACGGCGTGTTGTCAACTAACACACATTTTCATTTACCCGTTCCACCCACTGGTCTACAACAAACTACATTTAAGTGCGTTAACCTCACGCAAAAATACTAAATAAAGTTACTTTATTGTTTAAATACATGTTTAGTACGCATAAGAGGCATTTTAAATGTGTTTTTTTCGAATCGATGATTTGAGGAGAGAGAATAACGTTATTATAAAGTGATATGATATGTCGGATCAAAAATATCGATATGACATATATTATCGAGAGAAAATATCGATACTTATATATCGATATATCGAAACATATTTATTGACATTTCCGATATATCGATATATCGTTGCCATCCCTAGATGTGGATGGACTTCAGCCCCAGCCGTACGATAGGAACGTTACACCAATACCTCTGGAAGTTAAACTAACCTGAAAACTAAGGAAAGAGTTGTATGCTCTTTTTTTAATTCATTTGTCTATAGTTAGTGAATTCATAGTCTAACCCATAGTATCCACAACTAATCATGATGGATTATTTCCATGAAACACACATAAGCTCCATGATTTAGGGGCTAACCAAATTGCATTCTTCGCTATATGATTCAGCGGGGATACCCAATGTATTCCAGGAAGCCGGGGGTCCATCGTGCGGACTGGAGTAGTCTTGTGTGGTAACGGTACAACGGAACAAAACGGATTGGAAATGGTCTCAGACTTTTCGCGGGGATTTCAAAACTCCGACTAACTGCAAAACGAGGTAAATCCAACATGTTTGAAGAAAAACGGATAACGCATCATTTTGAACGGCGTGACTTCACCGCAACTGGTGTTGTGCAAAACTGATTCGATGACGTAACGCATTTGGAACAGGTATCAAGGTCAAATGGAATCCAAATGTAATAAGTGACTAATTGGAATAAACGCCCTCAATATGGGTCATTCTACAACTGTTAAGTTAGAACAATTAATTGAAAGGACTTTATTTGTACAGGTAAAATTATTTAAGGTCCTTTCTTAAATTGTAGCTACGTTAATAATGTCACCATTAAAATGGTGACGATAATTTGGAAACCTAAAGTGGAAACACCGAAAAATGAGTAAAAAATATTAAATCAATAAATATTGAAAACATTTTTGAAGAAATATCGGCCGAATGAATGAGAAAATATTAAATAAACGGACGAAAATACTGAATATTGGTTAAAGAACTATTAAATGGATATATGAAGATTCAAATTAATGATGCAATATTAAATGAATTGATGAAGAATACTCAATTAATGGTTAAGGAAGTATTATATAGATTAGTAAATATGTAGGGAGGAAATATTTATAGAAGGGGCAAGGAATTATTAACTAATGCAGGATGGAATACTGAATTAAAGGGCGTGGAAAAAGTGTAATATCCGGACCCTGACTACCACCCAGCATAGACATCCACACTTCTCTAATATTGTCCACGCCGATAGTAATTATTGAGCTGACCCAATTGAGAAGACCGAGTACAGAACCTATCACCTAGAACAACACTTAAGACCCGCTTGGCTCTACGGCGGGCCCGGCGGAACCGGCGTTCCACACCATCCGCACCTTTTCAAAATGTAAGAGATATCTTCAGGACAAAATGCACCACCGGGTGGGTGGTAGCGGACATCCCCGGACGTTTTGAAATCTCAGTGTTGCCTGCGTTCTCATTGAAGATGGATGTCGCGAAGCTGATTGCTCTGGTCGAGACCAACCCTGAAACTTACAATAAACGTCTCCCGGAGTACATCAATAGAAATGCGTGATAATGAGTGGGAAGAGATAGGAGTGCTACTGAATCAAGTTCAAGTAACTGGTCCTTACCTTACCTCAGACACATAGATAGTCTCTGCTTTGGTTCAACTGGTATTCGGAACGAAGTTTGTCACTGGCGATGTCATGTTTTGAAGTGGCTAATTTCTCATAAGCCATTCTGAAATATTAAAAAAACGTCACCTCATCGTCCGAAAGGTCTGAAAATTTAGTAAGGAACTCGCCAAAATCCCAGTCTTTTCTTAACCTCAGAGTACTCGGACACAGAGTATAAAGGGTGTTCCCAGAAACAATGTTTTTTCTCCTCGTACATATTTGCTTCCTCTTCAGCCAGGATTGCAGCAACTACTAAACTCTCGTCTTCACTATCAATTGTAGCCGAAGCACACAATCACGAATCACAGCTCTTGTCAGACTGAGACCATCTGCACTAGAAGAGCGGATGCCAGTTGGCGTCCCGCCGTAGTGCGCCCACCAAACTTGCGAAATCCGTTGCCTCAGTAGTGCACGCGGGGCTTTAGTCCCCAAGTAGCTGGATTACAGCACTGCGCCACTAGTGCCACCAGAGGACTATTTGGTGAAACTGTCTAGTCTGAGGGAAGTAAACGTGGTCGAATCACAAGAATATTTGTATTTGTTTGTACTTTAATTTTAAAAAGTTTCTGTCATAAGACGTGCACTTGTCATGTATTCCTACCGACAAGTATTGAAAAATTTAATTTTTAACATTTCACAGAAACTAATAATTTGTTTTGTAGATTTAGATCAGAGTTAGGAAAATGTATATTTTAAGATAAATGATTACAATAATCTGATGATTTAATCCCCTTATTCAAATTTGGATTACATATAATTTAAATAGGTAGACTGTTTTTCAAATTGACATGGCACGTTACATTTTCTCTCTTTTTTTTTAAAGAGAGAGACAGCTGTGCTCTTCAACCTTACTCAATGCCCATAGGTTAGTGATATATGTGAGGAACTTATTCAGACAGAGTAAAGGGGAGAACTAGTATAGTATGGGGTGGATATTACTGATAAAAACTGCCAGTCAAGGCCAGGAATCGAACCTGTGCTATCTCTAACTCAGGTACAAAGTCCTGACGCCTTAGACCGCCTTTACATCCCACCAACCCTCCCTACACACATCACTTGACATTTTAACAGTCCTTTTTCCTGTCAACATTTCAAGCTTCTCTAGAAGAAGTATATTACACAATAACTGTTGACATTCTTCTTAAATCACAGAGAAGAAATAAGAAGAGGTCGCAGTCCAATGTAATCATTTTTACTACATGTTACTGAGATTTAATTTATTTATAACTGCTACTGAGGTGATTGCTGCGTCTATAAGAAAACAATCTATATTTCTTTTCTCTGTGCTAAAATAAAGAATAATCAGCACAGTTTATATTTAATTTTATCACGGTGAAAAGCAATTGTCCAATGTGAAAGGGAAAATTACGAAAGCTTCAAAAGGCTGTATATAATAAAGTTCAGGAAGCATTTGAGATGTAATTTAATTGTCCGCGGTACAAGTGAAATGGGTTGTATTCGTCAAGGCCTGAGGCGAGGTAACACAATGCATCAGTTAAAGTAATGGCAGATATCTGCGGCTGATGGCTGCAACTTGGGTACATCTCATCCTCTGTAATGACGCCAACTCACATAACACTGTCATAAGGTGAAGAAGGTCACTTAGGTCTGAAGGAAAGTAGACATTAGGTCTGAAGATGAATTCAGCAAATTTTACGTATCAGTTAATTTTTACTGATTCATGAGTTCGACTAGCAGCCTCGCCAAGAAAATTAATATATACTTTATTTACTAGTGGTGCAGTGCTGTAATCCGTCTACTTAGGGTAAAAGTGCATCAGACATGACGTACGCTCAATGGTTGCCATCAATGTGGACGCAACTAGAGAAGTTTGTGGTGTCCTTTTTTGGTGATAGACATAGCCCGGATGTTGTATAGGGAAGATTCAAATTCAAATCCTTTATTTTCACACCACATTACATAAATTAGCAGTGATAAAGTAACAGGTAACTAATGTTACAATAATTACTAAAAGTAATGCATACAAAGAAGATGCATTAGAATAAAAAAAGAGAAGAGAACTGAGTATCTGATTTCCCTGCTGAAAATCAGACCAATAAAACGTGTTTCGGATTCCACGTAAAGCTGTAGGTTCCTTAGTTATCCCGACCACTGGGCTATAAATAAATGGATCGTAATAAGGAACAGACAACCTTAGTTAGTAACAATGATAACACTCGTTTATTGCCACTCATCAAACTCATTCGCCCTTTATAATTCGCCCATATCTACGATTTGCGTCCAATAATGAATTATACATTAACTAGCTGTTTACCCGTGCCTTGCTACGGGATTAACATATAAAAAGTAATGTTTAATTGTGATTTATTATGGCTGGTTTAGTTTACATTAGTTTATTTATGTAGCTTCGAGCACCAACCCCGTCACTCCCTGCGCTCGTGAGGGAAGTTTGGCTACAGCCCCGTGGGGAAGCTCGTCCTGTGGCCTTGCCAAGACCTTGTGCAACCCCATTTGTGTGGATCTCGGCCAACGGTCTCGCCGGGACGTTTCGGACTGAATCACAATGAATTTTGTTTTTAGGGGCAGTGGAGTCCACAAACGTAGTCTTTTACAAAATCGAATGGTATATTAGGAATCGAGAGAAAAATACCTTTCACCTTTTATCCCTCCTAGGTGTGTTTCAAAAGTGTTCAATTCATTTGTTTTTATTTTAACAGCTGATGATTTAGTAAATAAATAAAATAACTCCATACGGATAATATTCAAACTTTAAAGGCCAGTGAGGCGGAGTCCTAGAGTCGGATGTGAATAAAACCACACCAGAAACCTTCCCGAGGGTGAACTCTACAACTTTTATGAAAAAAAACCATTCGATGAACGGGATTATGATATAAATAGCATTGACAAAATTGCATCTCATTCAGTCAAAATTAATATAATATATGAAACGTTGATAAATATCTTAATATAAAATTTTTTTATATACCAACATTTCGTACAGTATATTACTTTTTGACTGAACACAAACGTCTAATTCAGTAACCATTTTTTCACCAAGAAATAAAATAAAACAGATATTTATAGAAACAAATAAGTTACAGGAAAATATAAATCATATGTTTCTAATTTCCATTTCATTTGTTTTGTCAGTAAACAAATCAAACTAAAACTCCTCAGTTTTAGACAATTTTTCGATTTCCCCGTGATTTTTAAAATTGTTGACCCCTGAATAACATCCTTCGAAAAATTAGGAAACTTAAAAAAAGATGAAGGAAATCTGTTAAACCGTTGTCAATTAATGGAATGACAACGAATTTCAGGTTCTCATTTTTATACATTAATATGAATAAATTAATTTATTCAGAAATTGACTGAGAAATAAACTGAAAACCTTTTTACTGTGGTAGATATCGATATGGCCTACAACAATTAAAAAAATCCGTTATTACATTAAACGTATTTATCAGGCTTAGTTTTAACGTATGTGTTACTGAATAGAAATAAATTACGTAATAAATAAAAATTACAATATTATTATTATCATCATTAAGAGAAGTAAAATTAATTATACTATCTAAGTTTTATAGATTTTATTTTTGAAATTTTAAATTATTTTATATTAAAAATTAATTTAATTTTGCTTTTTATTTCTGGTTGTACATTGTGAGTTTAAATTAAGCACCGATGCTTAGAGCGCATATTTTCTTTACTTATTCCTCCAAATTGTACGTTATGACTATTTCACTGTATTTTTTATATGTTTAGTATATAATTGTATTTACAAATGTACAAGTTTACATGGCCACTCCACGATAAATTGTTTGTAATTTACTGGCACCGAATATTGTAAATATAGAAAATAAATTTGCCTCCCGGGAAACTCTCAAGCTGGGTTACGGTGGTTTGTTTGAGTCTAAGATGAGCTATGGAATAATCTTCTGGGGATTCTGTAGTGCCCATTCTTTTGAAAGAATTTTCCGTCTCCAGAAGAGGGCTCTAAGGGTCGTCTGGGGATTGCAACATCACAGAGCTGTAGGGAGGTCTTCCGATCAAGTGGTACTCTCACCTTAGCATGCCTTTTAATGTATCATACAGCAGTTTTTATTTTTTAAAATAAGAGTGACTTACCTGTCTTAGAACACTCTTACAGCACAAGGCACAAACATAATCTGGTTATCAATAAGTTTAGATTGTCATTGTTTAAAAACTCTTTATTCTGCTTTGGACAAAAAAAATGTAATCCTCTTCCTGAACATATAAAAACACAAATTAGCTTGAAATCATTTAAAATTCTTTTAAAAGACCACTTGATTGGGAGAGCTTATTACAGTCTTCAAGAAGCTCTCGAGGGAGCCCCATTTTGAGGCCAGATGGGTCACTCTATTATCATGATATAAACCAGTTTAATATTATTATTGTTATATTTTACATGATTGTAATTTTTAAATTTATTTGTTATGAATATGAATATTATTTATGTTTGTATGATATATGAATTAATTGACATGCACAGAAAACTGTAATATGTTCTATTGTGTTAATAAAGAAATTGAACTAAACCATTTTGATTCTGAATCATGTTTTTGTATGGTCTACTGACATTAACTGAACCTAAAATGGACTTACAAAATAAATACATTTACAAATTAAAAATAGCATTAGTATAGATTATAGAAACTAAAACTCTCGTATCAAAAGAAAATAATTTTGTTCATCAATGTTATTTTCCTTACGTAATAAATCAAGTAATACGTTATAATAAGAAAAGTTTAGCTCAACACTAAGTTAGAAAGAAATAATGTTAATGTTAAAGAGATGTCCATTCAGCACATAATTACTAATATAATAACTAAAACGACGAGGTATGTTTACGTGCTGTTTTATTATGTATATTACGTACAACGGTTGAACAAGCAGTATAAAGATTGTTATAAAATAGTTGACAATTTCCATAGGTATCTGTGATAAAGTACTATGAATGTAACATGTATTTTCAATGATTAAAAAAAAATAATAATGAGGGTCTTTAATAGTTTTTAGGCCATGGTTGGCAATCAACGTTATCAGGTACATACATGAACTCATGTTAAAAAGTGACACTACAATGTAATTACTCGTTTGGTGGCCAAGAAAACAGTAACCAACAATCGCAAAAGTAACAAATGCCAACAAAATAAAAGTTAAAACAAACAAACAAAAGTAACGATGATAACAGAACAAAATAAAGAATAAACTAAATGATGGGAGTAGTTAAGTGATCACAATTACAACTTCTTCAAAACAACAACAAGAAAAAGAGTAACAAAATGAAAAATAAAAAAATTATAGAAAGCCAACTATAAATGAATACGAGTAAAATATAACGGGGTTAACCTAAACACTTACAACACATTACATTTGCATGTCACAATTCATATTTCCCTTTCTTCTGTTAGTCAAAATGTAGCTTACGATTTCCACACGAAGTGGGAAGTCCATAAAAAAAGAGTGTCTAATGTAAATCAAATTAGTCATCTGACACTCGGAGGACACCGAGGTGTATTCAGATTCCACATAATCAAACGGTGATTCCTTCTGGTGTCCTGGTGACCCAGATCCCGCGACCTTCCGGTGATTCACAAGGTCGTGCGACACCTCCGACAGTGGAAAAGTATCAGATTTCTGAGGCGAGTCTGTTCATCCCCCAGACGTGGTGAAACAGTTAGTCATGGGTATTGGCGCAAAATGTTGCGGAAATCGTAACGCAATAATCCTGTTAGTTGGGTAACGCGTCCTTTGGCCGGACACTCATAGTAATCCTCGATATCCTATGTAGATCGCGTGTTTAATTTGATCATAAGAACAAAACAAAAACTGTTTGAAAATGTTATGCTACTATTATTACTAATGAAATTTGCGATACCGACACAACTCGTGTTGAATATTTACTTCAGTGTTGGATAAATGTGGATGTGTGACTAACTGAGTTCGACTTAACTCAGAAAATCCATTTATTAATATACCAATAGCCAGGGAATCTAAGGGATCTTCAGCTTTACGTGGAATCCGAACCACGTAGCATTGGTCTGCTTTTCAGCTAATTGACAAGCCTGATGCTCAGTTCTCTCCCCTACACAACATCCAGACCCTGACTACCACCCAACAAGGACACTTCAGGCATACCTATTGGTATCTTAGTCGATGGCAACCATGAAGGCTTTGAGGCATGTCATCATCTGTTTTATTTGCAAGCTTACTGAGTAATCTATACGCATCCACATAAAGATGATTACATGTATGTTTATTTGATATGTCTTATCTGTTATCACATCTTGGTTAAGTTAAACGGGTTATGGATCTACATAACTTTGTCCTATTTACATTTAGATATGATAGGTCTATGATTGTTTGATACGGAAACTGTTGTTTGATAAAGGTACACGATGGTACGAGCTATCTGTTGATACAGTCACATATATTCTCTTTCCATCACTACTATTCTTATAAAAAATGTAGTTAATATTTTAAGAAATTATATACTAACTACCAAAAGCTAAGTTTCGATAACTTTAAATATGGTATCCTGGCTATTTAGAAATATTTTATTAGAATATTAACTCTTTTTAGAATGCATTTTTCAACGATTCTTATTGTTAGAGGAACCATGCCTTTGATACTGTCTCAAAGGCTTTCCGTTTTGTACTTATATTGTGTAAAACATATGTTTTATGGCGTTTAAATTTTGTAAAAATTCTATATAATAATGTATATTGTGCAAACAAATGTTTATAAGCCGGACTTTCAAGACTAATTCAGAACCAAATAGACTGCAGACAGTAGTGTATTGAGAATACTGGCATAAAAGAGTATGTCGAAGTGCAGAGGTCTCTTTTATAGTACTTTTGTACATTTAAGAGTATTCATGTGAACGATTTAAGGAATTCTAATTTAATGTAAATGGCCTGTTATTTTCATGCACATCCATATTTTTTCTATATTTATACTGTCCCTAAATTAAAGAACCGTGTACTCTAATATTGTTTTTCTTTTATTTTTTAGTGTGTGAAGGTATATTTTTATTTACGTTCTCTTTGTTTCGATTGACTATTAGCTTTTGATTGTTGTAATTGCGTATACAGTACCTTGAATAATGAATATTTGACAATTGTTGTTGTTTCTGTTGGCAATTTATCTGTATACGAATGTGACCCTGTATTATGAATGTATTTAGACTAACTTGTCAACAGTTCAAATTTCATACCATTGCTTTGTTTCTTCACATGTTTTGGTATTATAATACTATCTTCAGGTTAAATTACAAAAATTATATTTTTTAACACAGCTGTACAGAAAAATTAAAACATTCTAAATAAAATAATAATAAACTAATAATAATAATAATAATAATAATAAATAATAATAAAATAATAATAACATTCTAAATAAACATAAATAGGAAAAAGAATAAAATAAATATTACAGTTCTGTTATGACACATAAATATAGTATGTGTCCATAGAAACAGAATGGACGATGGAAGGAGGATAAATTACTTTCTTGTTTTATATATAAAGCCGGAAGAGTGCAGAATTCATTTGTTGTATTTTTTTCATATTTATGCTTCGTACAGAACGAAAAAGTACACGATTTTTCAACAAATCCAACAACTAATTCCAAACAAATCTTGACTTTTCAAAATCGCTGACTAAATACCAGTTCATATATCTTGATGAAAATTTAATACGTGATTGGTTATGATATTGAAAATACTATATTAAAGTTTCAAAATTTTTCTTTCATTAGAAAAAAAGTTCTTGTAGATTCTATAAAACAAGTTTTTCTAAGCAATGGCTGATCTGACGAGGTTGAACTTGACATTGTTGTAATAAGCTAATTCTACATATTTAACTACATACTTTGTTAACCTTTTACAGCCCATCGTGTATTTTGTAGCGATTTTTATTTGACAGCGAAGCGATGTGCACTGAGCCGTATTTTTATACCATTTCCCATCACTTTTTCTCATGAGGGCTGTGGACCTCCAAATTCAAGTTTAATATGTGCGATCCAGAAATTTAACATTTCATTGTGGAGAGTGCTGGGAGTGTATCGCAATATACATATATGTAAGGATGGCAAGTATGTTCAACAAATCGATATATCTAATTATAGATATATTGCAAACTAATATCGTCAATTTGGATATGGTGATATGATATATCGAACCAACATATCGATATGGGCAATATTATCGATACTAATATATCGATATATCGAAACATATTTATCGATATTTCCGATATACAGTTACTATACCTACATGACGATGGAAAATTTAACTTTATTTAAATTGGTATGGCAATAAGTACTATTAAATTTTATCGTAAATCATTTTAGTAGCCTGTAAACGTATGCCTGTTGCTACTAGTAGAATGGATGAGGAGCCTTCGTCACTCGGACAACGGTCGGCTGCATACTTAACTAAACAATTGTTTGTCGGCGATTTACGTTTTTCTACATTATTCAAGCAATTTTTTGCCATCTAGTGTGTTTCTTCCTCTAGTTACACAATCAGGCAAACAGCCGACTGTCACTGGTTACGTTTGGCACCATATGCCTCAATCCTTTATAAATCCCGTAGTCGTATTCGTACGAAGGACGTTGTGCTTACATAGATCACGAAATCTCCGGAACCACTGCACAGATTTTGACCAAATTTCGAGGGATGTTAGCTTTTGTATCATAGAGACCCGTTAGTTAAGAATTTCTTAAAATGTCAATCCTAAGGGGTAGAAAAAGTACCTAAACTTTAAGGTTATTGACCTGTATTAATTTGTTGTTTGTGAGTATTAATAGAAAACAAATTAATGTCACACAGCATAAATTGTCTACAATACTGTACTTATTAAGTATAAAAATGTACAAATAATATGGTCATCGAATAGGTATACTAGGTTTACCATTCTTAAGGGGATCCGCCACCATTTCACAATTTTTTTCCCTGGCTTTTTCTTCCTGTCCGTAATTTTATTTCTTATAAGTATGTAAATATAACAAATATGGCAACAACAAATATAATAATTTTTATACAATTTCATGTTTTTGTGGTGGGGGGAGTGAAACAAGTTTAAATAATTCTTTTAATTTTCAAGTTATTTTAAAAAAGTAAATATTTTCTTGTTTCTTATTATTTACTATAACTTTATTAGTATAAGAACCTTAGTATCACTTGAAATATAATGTTTAGAAAATAATTTGTAAAAAATTAGAAATTGTAACATTAAAAAGAAACAATTTAAACAAATATTTATTTGATGGTTTATAAGATTAAAAATACCACTAAATTTCGATAATGGTTTGATGTTGATGTGGTAAAAATTTAAAGAACTAACGTCAAAAACTTATTTAGCTGTTTAGGCTATTTAACTAAATGTCTACAAAAACTTGATTTTCGAAAAATCAAGTTGAAAGTCTGAGAATTCACAAATATCTTCTTTTGACCACTAAAAGTCCCTGATCCATAAGTAGCGCCGCTGTCTTTTTTTATATAGTTTTTTGCTTTATAATAGAAAAAAATTGAGATGAATTGTTGAAAAATCCGAACATTCCTAAAATGCACAGTTTATTATTTTTTATAGGTAAACATGGTCAAATAAGAATAAAAATTCACAAAAAAATTCTCAATATATTAGGTAATAAGAACATACAATAATACAAAAAATGATATTAAAAAAATACTTGTATAAATGGTGGTGGATCCCCTTAAACGAGCGAGATTCATAAATGTGTCATTCACTTTTAAAGACCAGAGAAAGTTGCTTTGTAAAGAGTTTTGGGGATGGTAAACGTGAATCATGAAATTGTCTAAAATATCTTTTATGTGACGTTCACAAACACGTGTTATGCTAAGACACAATGGTATTCACAACTAACATACTGTGTCTTAACGTGCAATCACGAAAGTAAAAAAGGGAAATTATGACTGTTTTATAATCATTAAATTAAGAATCTAGAACGGACGTAGTTACCAAATTGTACCAAAATAACCGTCGGTATTCTGCTAACAACACTTCGCTGAGGTAATTTTAAGCACTGATTATCTCTGTCACAGATAGATGCGCTTCAGTGGTTATTTGTTTCACGAGAGAAATTAGCTACACTGTAATAAATAAATAAGGATATTGATAAACAAATTATTGGAGCAGTGAACAAAAACAATTATGAAATAGAAAGAAGTTCAAAAGGGTCATCAGTAGAGATGGCAACAATATATCGATATATCGGAAATATCGATAAATATTTTTGGATATATCGATATAGTAGTATCGATACATTATTACGATTAAAAAAACTCCATTTAAATAGCCTCTTATGCGTACAAAACATGCATTGAAATACTACGATTAATTTTTTTACGTGAGGTTAACGTACAGTATTAGAATTTAGTTTATTGTAGACCAGTGGGGTGGAATTTTAGTGTTTATAAGAAGAAGCCTAATGGCATTTTTTTAAATGTGAAAAACAAAAATAACAATGTTATTACAGAACATTATTCTTTTATAATTAACATTATAATTAAAAGTATAATTATTCTTATTTTGAATTTATACATTCAACCCCACAGACCACAAATTGTATCGTGCAGATAAATTCATTTAATTGTTACATTCAGTAGGCTATTCTAAATAGTTAACAGCAAAACATGAGTATATTTCCAGTCATGACATAGAGTTAGTGCATAATTTTAAACAGATAAATCATTTTCAATTAGATAAATTGGTAACCGATATATCGATATTTTCTTTCGATATTATCATTAGATCGATATTTGGTATGCGATGTATCGATAGTTCGATTTACCTTTACGTTGAAAATATTTGCCATCACTAGTCATCAGTTAAAAGAAATTGTATAGAAACTTGACAGTTTCAAGTGAGCGTGTTGTACTCATAGATTTGTATATAATATATCAGGCAATGAAAAACATGTATGGTAAGTATACTTACGCAAGTTTAAGTTAGTGGCCGATGGCCTACCAGTCGACCAGCCACCAGCCGTGTAAACGAATCCAACTGTACCATCCTTAACGTATCATAACCTAACCTATATGCGGTTAGCTTATTTCATAATTTACCCACATGATGAATATATTGTGGGCCTTATGTACTTTGCCTAACTTAATATAGCACAACTTAAACTAACTAAACCTACAACCTAACCTAACCTAGACTAACCTACATACAGTTGACGTATTTCCAACGCTAACATTTTTATTATAGAAAATACTTCAATTTAGGCGGGCCTTTTGTAAAAAAAATCGAGTATCGAGTTGTATGATGAAGAGAATTGACTCTAGATTGTTTGACTTAAGTATCGTTGAAGATTGGATTGCAATATGTAATTACTAAATATTGAGTGAGAAGACTGGTCAAATGAAACACACTTTTATATTTATAACTTATTTAGGCCAAAATATAAAGTTACATAACACACTGACCTCTTATGTAACATATAAGTGTAAGATTATAGACACAAAGCTTTCCACAAAACAAAATTACAATATGTTGATCAGTTAAACGGGTTATAATCTCTTCCCTGAAGATTCCCATAGGTGGTAAATTAGGTTATGGGTCACAAGGTTTTTTTTCTTTCTACACCAGTGGCATTAAAAAAAAATTTTTTTCTATGGGACAAAGGTCCAAACCCACCATCCTAAGATAAAAACCCGTGACTCCTGCATTGAAGTCAAGCCCAAGAGTCAAAAAGCCAAGAGAGTAGAAAAAGAGCATAATCTTTACTAAAACAAACACTTTATGGAAACCCTATATTTCATAGTTATTTTGTTATTGTTATTATTTTGTTAAATGAACATAAATTATTATTTAATACAATGAACATAAGTTATGTTGATTTTCTATGTGCTTACCACCTCGAAAGTGAACTCCAGGAATCATGTTTATTCATTTATACAGTAAGGATTCTAATTAGTTAAATATTTATTTTCTACATCTCTTCGTCAGTAAAACCATTTTGAATTGTTTTAGTTAATCTTATTTTAAAAAATTACGACCGACTCTACTGTTGAAATATAGCGTCGTTTACACCACGTAATTGGAGAAGATATTAATATTCCTACGTCAAATTTAGACGTTTTAAAACAATGAAACATGTTGATTAGCTTAGATCTACTATCTTAAACAAGGTTAGTTGCACATTCCTCAGACATTCTTGTGAAACATGGCCTAGTCGATGTTGAGGTCGTCTCCGACGTGTTAAGGGCAGCCCCTGTGGCCGGGGACGTGCGCTGGCAGCGTACTGACGTCGCGCCCCTTGCACCACGCTGACATTGACATATCGTGACAGCTGACAATCCAGTTACACCACTTGACAGTTGACACACGCCTGTTTGTCCACTGCAGCCTTCGATTTTCGGACGGTTAGAAGAGATTTTGAAATTCCACCATGGCTATCAAGACCACGTTTATCACTGTCTACACCCGCGTTACCCTTCTATTCACCCCTGCTCGTAAACTGATCAGCTGATCATTTTTTTGTTTATATATAAACATATGTCCTATTTTGTTTAGTTTTCTGTCTGTGTGTCCATTTTGTGATTTAATAAAAATATTTATAACTCTGCACTGGACTGAGCAAATGGTTTGAAACTTGGCCAAGTCGTCTAATATGGCGATGACACGAGTCTTTGCTTCAGGGAAAACTATAAAGAAAATCTAGAATTAAAAGATTACATTGATTTGAACATTTTTTATCACCATTTTAATGTAATAATAGTATGATACTAACGACAATATGATAATATAGTTATATGCTGAATCTTAAAATAAACTCAACAATATCATAAGTCATCAAATTTCGGTTGCTATTTGAAATAGCCCCTTAGTGTTACTGGCGGACTCTAAGCTAGAAGAAGTGCAGTCCACTAAATTCCTTGACACAATATTTTATAATTTTATTACCTGTGAAATGAAGGAATCAATTCACGGTATATGTAATAAACATAAAGCCTAAAATTTTAAATAAAAATAAATGTTTTAATATTAATTATGTTTAGCAGGGTCTTTTTTAACACATTATTATAAATACGTCTATTGTTTGTAAATGGATTATAAATAAATTAAAGTTATGAGATATTAGAAGAAATACAACTAGGCTGTCATTTTTTAGTAAACATTTCTAAATACTCTGTTGTCAAAAATAAATTACATAGAAGAAGTGGACAAAATTAAAGAAATTACAAAAGATGAGAAGATATTCCACTAAATTTATTGAACGACTAATAGAAAAGAACTGTAACTAAAAGAAAAAAAACATTCATGAACAACGTAAAGAAAATAAAAGTTACTAGTGGAAACAACTAACGTTCATTAGCATCATTAAAATCCTTACTTAATGAAAAAATAACATATTTTAAAATATATTACTTTCAAATCCAAATCCAAAAATAACAAATAGGCCAAACAAGAAGTAAAATCAAAACTCGATATAAAGAACATTCGAAATACAAACAGTTTGAAACAAACATGCCGCATGATATAGTGTTTCAACTTATACGAAACAACATAAGATTCGAGTTCTGTGATACAGTGTTCGTCTCGCCCTGAGGATGGCTTACTGTAATGTGTCCGAAACGTCGGCAATGTTTGTACATAGCCCAGTGACGCAGTCAAGCCTCGAATACCTAGAATTTGTTAGTAAAAATCTCTTTTTCTTTAATAGTTTAAAATAAATTTTAGCCTTATTAATGTCGGCACTGGTGGCGCAGTGTTGTAACCCAACTATCTTAGGACAAAGTGCTGTGGAGATTGTAGGCGATAGGTTCTATACTCGGTCCTCTTAATACCAGCATATCGTTCGCTCAATGGTTACCAACGACATGGCCACTGCTAGATAAGTCTTGTCCATGTTGGGTGGTAGTCAGTATACGAATGTTGTGTAGGAAAGAGAACTGAGTATCAGGCTTGTCAATTAGCTGAAAATCAGACCAATACTACGTGGTTCGGATTCCACGTTAAGCTGTAGGTCCCTTAGTTTTCCTGGCTATAGAGCTATTAATAAATGACTCGTTCTATGGAACAGTTGACTTTAGCTGGTAACAATGGCTACATTTGGTCATATACAATCATCACACTCATTTATCACTCATATTCGCCGATATCTTTACGACCATATCTTACTGTTGAATAATGAATGTTTCATTTTATACAGTAAATGTTTCGTATTTCGACATTTTGAAACTTTAAATCCTGTACTTGTTCATGTGAGTGTTTGGAAACGATTAATTTGTAATCGTAAAGCCTCATTAACAAACTTTAATTTGATTTAAATAAAGTAAAACTATAATTTTTTTATTAGTTATTTAACTTTATAAAATTCGCTTTTTTGAAAAAATCTCCAAGTTTCCGTCCCAGTCATAACCTCCCGGTACGAATCCATCCTTAATCATCGCAGCTGATGTCACACTACCGACAGGCCCGTTGGGGTGGTGGTGGGTGCTGTGAAAGTAGGCGCAGCTCACCACACCGCGCCTGGCCCTCATACTGTGCGCGTGCGCTCTCCTGTCGTCTGGAGGATCATGGTGCGCGTCGGATCTCCGCTTAGCTAACCCCCGCGGGGAGTCTTTTCAAGTAGTTGTTTTATTTTTATTTTTGTTGGCAGTTTTTAGAGTAGTTTGTCTTTACTAGACTTTAGTGGATTTATTTTCCCTTGTGAGTAGTGTTGTCTTTTTTCATTTTTCTTGAGTGGATTCAGTGTTGTGAAGTGTCAAGATGATGTCCCTTTACAGAACCATCAAGGGAGGCACCAACAAACGCCCCAGGGACAGAAGGTAAACATCTTCAGATATTTTTACATCAAATTAGTATTTTTAAACTATACGATTTGACTCTAATATTGCTTTTAGTGTCTTAATAAATAAAGACTGATTCAATTAATTACATTGTTTTTGTTATTATAAAAGCTGTAAATACATAACTAATTGTGATTCATCCTTCATTTTCATTATTATTAAATTTAAGACGGCAATCGTAGAGATACGGGCAAACATGATGGGCGAATAAGTGTGATACAAATGATCGATGTAGTCATTGTTACTAATTAAGACCATCTCATACTTAAAAAGAGGCATTTATTCATGGACCAAATACCTAAGGCGACTAAGAGACCTACAGCGTTACGTGGAATCCAAACCACATAGTATTGGTCTGATTTTTAGATTAATAGTCTGATTTATTTACTACCTAACAATAAATTACTTTCCACTTTCAATGCCTTTTCTGTATTAAATATTCAATTTTTGATAAATTTACATTTTAAACTGTTCTACTATGTTTATTCTTGCAGTAAGACGTAGAAAATCGTTTGTAATAATGTTTATGCATTCAGAACTATGACCAACTTTGGGAATTTATTAAAAACATAATTTGTTAAGCCAAGAATGGAACAAAATAAAAACACCATCTAGCAGACGACAGCAGACCTCGTAATGATTCCTTTATTCTAATAAAATAAATTAGTTGTTTTCATAAATAAACAATCATCCGATCAGAACATAATTAGGATATAAAGTGCACATAAATCAGCTGATCAACGTAAACAGAAACACGTTTTCAGCGATGACATTTATTTGCATTTGTGAAATGTAAGCAGGTCGGGAAATGCTTGAAATGCCTTGTTCCCGTTTACTATTTCGGAAACTAAATATGTAAATACAATCTTAGTCCATGCACAAATGCAATGTTATGTAAATATTTCAAGTGAATTCGTACTTGTTTAGTTTGGTGTAGACAAAGTTAACATTCAAAAACATACATATACAGGGTGTTCCAAAAATAAAGTGCCAAACTTCGGAAAATTGTTATAATGGTCAAAACTAAGAGAAATATAGAATCTTTTTTTCTTTTTTCAAAAACGCTTCAATTACCAGATATCCGACATTTTGTTTTTTCACAAGATACTTTTTAACTCCAAGTTGTCTCAACCGATCTCTATGATACTCACTGTGCAAGTTAAGATAATAAAGACCTATTCTAGAAAAGAATAATCAACTTGATCCAATTTTTAATAAAAAAATGATGGCCATTTTAAATCTTTAAACGGAAATTGGTTTAAAACGGAAAAGATGCAAAACATTACTGTGAAACGTTTTAAGACAATTTCTTTATCAGTCTGTCAGCATTAAAAAATTGATTGGACGAAAAATAACCTTGTCACATTGACATTTGTGTTGAGAGGCAGAAAAAAGCAAAAAGCAAAGGCCTTCCGCAATTTCCATTCAAATATTTAAATTGGCCGTTATTTTAAAATAAAAATTGGATAAAGTTAATTTTTTTTAGAATAGGCCTTAACATGAATAGCGAGTTTAAAACAAATCTTTTATGTCAACTTGGAGCTAGAAATTATTTTCTGAAAAAAAAAAAAAAAAATCGCGGATATCAGGCAAACGAAATGTTTTTGGGAATTGTTTTCTTTATTTTGACCTATATGACCATTTGCCGAATTTTGGCACTTTATTTCTGAGACATCCTGTATATATATATAAAACTTTCGTAATTTGTAAAATAAATACAAAACCTAATGCTAATACCTGCTAGGCTGTATTTTATGAAATTTATATATTATAGTTTATTTATACTTAAAAATTAAATACACAGTATAAATATATGCTGTATATAGATAGACAAATTAACAAGTTATAAACAAATGTTAAATAATAAACTTATTGATAAATAAAATTTGGCTTTTAGTGGGGAGGAGATTTTTGGATAAAATCAAAGAGGAGTTTGATCAAATGGTTTTAAGAGGTTTCCTAACAATGAGGGGTTTCCTTCTTTTTGGAGCGTAAAGAAGACGTCAGCTCAATGGTTGCCATCGGCGTGGGTACTACTAGAGACGTCTTGGGTGTCCAGGTTGGTTGGTAGTCAGTGTCCGGATATTGTGCAGGGACATAGAGAAAAATGATACAGAGGTCGTTTTCTTATTGCCACAGCGAACTCCTCAGTGGTAGTTATACTCGTAAGTTGATTACAAATAATGTACATCTTTATACATCTGTAGTAATAATTACTACGTTTATCCTTGAGGATTTGGGAGGAATAAAGGGAGGGACTGACAAGTTGCTCCTTACCCCCTGGATGTGTAGGCAAGAGAACTGAGTGTCAGGCTTGTCTATTCGCTGAAAATCAAAATAATACTACGTGGTTCAGATTCCACGAAGAGCTATAGGGTCCTCAGTTTCCCTGGCTATTGACTATCAATAAATGTCTGTTTCTAAGGTACAACCGACCTTAGTTAGTAACAATGACTACACTCATTCATCCATCCCATCACAATCATTCGCCCCTAGTTTCACCCTCTACGATATCTAATATAAAGAGTGATTTTGTTAACCTACTAACTAAACATATTTGGTACACTTTTTTCTTGGAGTTCTCCTGATTTTCTTTTCTTAGTGTAAACAGATAAGCAATAAAAGTCAAATCATACCAAGGAAGTACAAGGTGAATTAAGAAGAAAATGTTTATATTAAAGACATGAAAAACATTTTAGGCTTGTTACTGGTTTATAAATTATAACTAACAATTTATTCCCATGAAGGCGTTCATTAAAGATGTGTAAATCCCAATTACACCAAAATGAATTCTCGCTTAATGTCGTGATTGACGGTAACCACATCATAAATTAATGAAGAGAAAGTTTATGGTTGTTGGATGATTTCAAGTTAGAGAAAAGTAATTCGGATTGCTTTATTGTCGATTGTTGACGTCGAATTATCCACGAGTCACGGTGGTTGATTCGAGTATTTCAAAACACAATGCAGTTGCAATAGATGTAACTTATAAATACTAATATACAACCAGTCGATGAATAATTATAATCATATTGTTATACGGTTGAGAGAGGCGGTTGTGCGGTTGTTTACAATATCATGGTTTATATGATTACTAAGAATCAAAGTATATATAATTTTCAAGTGGCTCATAATTTATTGTAGTTCGTAAACAATTTTTTTAATGATTGATAGAAATAATGGCGTAGTACTGTAATCCAGCTACTCGGGTACAAAGTGATGTGGAGATTGAAGGTGATAGGTTCCATGCTCGGTCCTCTTAATACTGACATGGCGTCTGCTAAATGGTTTCCATCAACGTGGATACTACTAGAGTAAATAAATAACGTCTTTTTTTAGCGTTTTTCAACACACAGTTGTTTTTCAAAAAAACTCAAGTCATTCAAAAATTACATGTATATTGCCAAGGACTAGGCTGAAATCACAAAACAAAATATATTTTACACAACTTACATTTTAAAATAATCATATTCCAAATATAGATTAAGTTTATTTATAAAAATACAGTAGTCTGGCATGTTCTTGTTGGGTGGTAGTCAAGGTCTGTATGTTATATAAGGGAAGAAAACTGAGTTTCAGACCTGTCACTAAGCTGAAAATCAGACTAACACTACGTGGTTTGAACTCTACGTAAAGCTGTAGGTTCCTTAGTTGCCTATTAGCCTATTAACGTTATCATTATTTATTTCTTAGACGCCGATCGTAGAGATATGGGCGAATATTGACCCACCCGTCCGCCCATACACGTACAGTGGTACTGACCCACCTGCCCAGCCTTACACGTTCAGTAGTATTGACCCACCCACCTATACATATACCTTACAGTGGTACAGACCCACCTGCCCAGCCTTACACGTTCAGTAGTATTGACCCACCCACCTATACATATACCTTACAGTGGTACTGACCCACCAACCCACCCCTACATGTACAGTGGTATTGGCCCACCCACCGATACACGTACAGTATGAGTACTACTGAACGTGTATGGGAGGGTAGGTGGCTCAATATCCACTGTACGTGTAAGGGTGGGCGGGCAGGTCAATACCCATACCCATACAGTACCACTGTACGTGTAGGGGCGGGTGGGTGGGTCAGTATCACTGTACGTGTAGGGGTGGACGGGTGGGTCAGTACCACTGTACGTGTATGGGCGGGCGGGTGGGTCAGTACAACTTTACGTGTAGGGGCGGGTGGGTGGGTTAGTACAACTGTACGTGTAGGGGCGGGTGGGTGGGTTAGTACAACTGTACGTGTATGTTATAATTATATCAGTTATTTACATATCTGACAAAACTGTCTGGCTACTAACTAATTTTCATTTGACAAATTCGGGTGAGGTGCTCAAAATTATGAAATCTCTTAAACCTTCTTCTTCAGCGCGATTGGATGAAGCCTCATTAAGAATAATAAAAACATATAACGTTTTTTACATTTAAATACATTTAAGCTATACCCAGTAACTCATATTATAAAATATACCATAAAGATAAAGTCCGTCATTTTACCAGGTGAAGTTAGTGCTATAAGCTTATAAAAGAATAATGTAATAACGGGCGCGGACATTTAAATCCCTTTAAGCCATTTAAACGACTGATAATCATCGATGTGATAACCTAGTGACGAGCTTTCCGCATTCCAATCAAGGCCGTGGCCTTCCCCCTCCCCGACATCAATCCACTAGCTGATATTTCGTAGAAATATGAAGTATCATGTGTACACATACTCACACACACACGCACGCACGCACGCACACGCATAAGCACACACACACACACACGCACATATGACTACACATTCTAGTACAGTGGTATTGACCCATCCACCTACCCATACACGTACACTGTCATTAACCCACCCGTCAACCCATACACGTACAGAGATATCCACCCACCCGCCCACCCATACACGTACAGTGATATTAACTCACCCAACTGCCCATACACGTACAGAGGTATTGACCTACCCGCCACCTATACACGTACAGTGGTATTAACCCACCCAACTGCCCATACACGTGCAGAGGTATTGATCTACCCGCCCATCCTTACACGTACAGTGTATGATATGTAGATAACTGATAAATGATATACATTATCTTTTAAGGCGAATGAGTGTGGTGAGTGTAGATGAACGATTGTAGTCATTGTTACTATCTGAGTTTGACTTAGTTCAGTAAGGACTATTTATTAATAGCTCAATAGCCAGGACAATAAATAGGCTTTTCTGAGGTTCAGTTGACCTTAATTAGTGTAACAAGGACTACAAATTTCCCCTACACTCATCAAACTCATTTGCTTCTCATATTCACCCCTATGTCTCTGATGGTCGTCTTAGTGATTAATAATAAAGTGTCTACTAACCACCAACGGCATTTACATTGGTTTTTGTACTACTTTAAAATAAAAGGCGGGCCCCTTAAACTCAAGACGTTTCGAAGTTTTATACACTCGTAGTTTTCCTTCATTTCTGTAGCTGTGGTGGGGAAAGGGGCAATACCTTCTATGTGTCAGTAGCATGCACAAATAATACCAATGCTTTTATAAGCACACACAAGGATTTCCCATCCAATGTTAAATGTTGTATCTCACACTATTAGCTGTTTTTGTGGTCCGTTGTGCAGCGCTAGTGTAGTTCCACGTAAACGTAATGGAGTTTAAACCAGGTGTGGTATCAGACCTCACAAACTAACCAAATTACAGGCATAAATATTCCTATTACATGAGATTCATATATTTGTAATAAACAACAAAATCAAGGGTAATATTAAAGTTATCTAGAGTTCTAGGGTACCAAACTAGCAGTCTTGTAGTTACTGAAATATCGTGGAGGAATGATGTGGATGTTCATAAATTATTGGGCAAACTGACATGGAATTACAATAATTATTCGTCCATACCTTTATTTAGCTACTTATTCAAATTTGAGGTGCCGACACGGCTCAGTTAGTAACAATGACTACACTCATTCAACGCTTTTGTTCGCCCATATATCTACAATGAGCGTCGTTGTAATGAATACCTTCCGACATTTCCTCCTAGCTGACTTGCCTGTGGCATGTGTTTGCCAATGGAATCCCAAGCTTTCAATGTCATCTTTAATATCTCAGCTGAGTTTAATCTTTTTTAACAACCCAATGTTTTTTGATTAATTAGGTGACCTCTTTTCCTCTCTTTATTATTATTTATCAGCTAATATGTTTTTAGTTTGATACTAATGAAAGGCCCTTTCTCAGCGTAGTTCAAACTCAGTTAGTAACCAGACTTTACAGGTCCTCTATACGCACAAAGTAAAATAGTAAAGGGGTCTTTTCTGTTATACGACTGGAAAACTCGAACAGTTTTCTATATAAAGAGAATGATACTAAAGTAGTTTTTCTGGCCTGAATTGATGAAATTATTCATAAAATGAAAGGTTTTACACAAATAAATTTTACAAAAAAAAAGAATACTAACACAAACTTATTCAGTGTTAACAGTGTTATAAAATATACATTTCCGGTGGCCAAAATACTTTAATATCTTCAATAGTTTGTTCGAACAGATCAGTTCATTCATGACGTGAATAGTTTAATAATTTTTCCTTGCTATCTATCTCACACACTAGACGTAACAGCGATATGATTTAACCACAGATCAGAGAATAAGAATTCTTTATTCTTATTCTGTTCCCTGTGGATTAAACCTTAAACTCTACCTGTACTGATGCGGTGGTGGACGGACTGCGAGTAACTCGGAGTAACTTCTAAGGAAGCAGTACCTATTACCATTGTTCAGCCTGTTAAAACAAATTTTATAATTGATATAATAGATATTAATTTTATGAATATACTAGCTTCACCGGTCATAATATTGAGTTTTGATTGTATCATTGAAATGTGCAGCAACCTTTCAGTTTACACAGTATCCAATTTACAACAGCTGATGTTTTGTGTAATTTACTACTGTACTCAATTATTTTTAATTTTGAAAATTTTGCCTACCACAATTTTATTCTATTTGTTTTAATTTAACAGCTGTTAATCAGATAAATCAATTAATTAATTAATATAGCTTCACAAAAAATCAAAACATAAATATAAACAGTTTAAAAAATTAACACATGGTTTAATTTAATTTTTACATATTTAAAACCCACAGCTGATATTCTTTTTATATTTGACTTATTATAGCTTCATGCATCCTGCTATTTGATTAACATTGAAACTTTAGAAGTCCAAGGGATGGAGCCCTGAGGGATTAAAGAAACGGGAATAGGACAGAAACCTTCCCTAGGGTATATAGAACAACTTCCCCAAGTTTCATGGCGATCGGCTGGACGGTTTGGTAGCGCATAAAGGACAGACAAACATACATCGGATTTTATAGATATAGATAAAAAAAATATATTCTCTCAATTTCAATAGAGAATTGTTCGTACTTTGCGTCTGTACAATAGAAAAGACCCCAGAATAAAAATATTTTATTATTAATCTTTTAAGTTCATTCTTTTGTAATGAAATTGTAAGTACTGTACTGTATATTTAAAAATAAATTGTTAATCTTCATGTATTGTAAATATGAATGGCAATGATATATCGATATGTAAGAAATATCGATATACGTGTTTTGCTAAATCGACATATTAGTATCAATATTTTATTTCGATAATATCAGCCATATCGATATTTTGGTCCGGTATATTATATCACTAAATACTGATGCTATTCTCTTTCCTCAAAATTACCACGATTCGAGAAAAACACATTTAAATTGCCTCTTATGAATACAAAACATGTACTGAAAAAATAAAGTAACTTTAGATGGTACGGAAAAATAAAACAGACTACGTGGCAAATTGATTTTAAACTTTTATTTTTCAATGGTCTACCTGACAAGTATTGGAAGTAGGTTTAGAGCTTATAAGAAGCCTAATGCCATTTTAAACGCGAAAACAAAAATAACAGTGTTTTTACGTCCGTTTTTCATTATTAACATATAATAATTAAAGCTATAATAATTCTTATTTTGAAGTTTTTCATTCAACCCCACAGACCAAACTTGTTTCTTCTAGATATACGTATTTAATTTTTACATTCAGTAGGCTATTCTAAATAGTGACAGCAAAACATGAGTGAAGTTTTGGCCATGAAATAAGAGTACATAATTTTAAACAGAAAAATTATTTACAATTCGATAAATCAGTTATCTGATATATCTATTACCCGATACATCGATTAACCGATACATCGATTAACCTATACATCAATTAACCTATACATCGATTAGCCGACATATCGATATTTTCCTTTCGATATTATCGTTACATCGATATCTGGTTTGCGATTTATCGATGATATATCGATATGTTGTACAAATTTGCCATCACTAATTGTAAATCATTTTTTAAATAAACTTAATGTCAATTTAATTCAAATGTGACTTCCATTACTGTAACTTGCAATATGCAGTTCCACAAGAAACTGCGAGCCACTTATGAAATAGAATTCAATAAGGTCGTTGCGTGTTGACACTTGTAAAGCTGGACTGGCCTACTGGGGACAGCTTTCCTGCATGGTATCGAGGTCTACGACACAGCCCCTTCAGGCATGTTCCAAGGCCAGGCAGAATCTACCTCTTCATCTGTGGAAAGTTTGTGTATTTATAATGTACGTTTACCTTGACATAAATAGGATTAAAAAAATAAATAAATAAATGGAATCCGCAATTCTTGCAAATTTTCAATTTCCTTAGTTTTACTCTTTACATTGGGTTAGGCTATGTTGTGGTTGGTTTGGGATAGGTTAGGTTAGAGTTATGTTGGGTCAAGTTAAGTCAGGTTAGATTTTATTAAGTCTAAAATATCTTGAAAATTTTGAAACATTAATGAGAATCTTAAAAGTGTAAAAAATTTGTTTATTTTTAATTTTATAATAAACATTTTTTAATGTAAACTTCGTTGAGCTAGTTGATTTTATAACAGGATTTATTTTTTATAATAGTAAAAGTGAATAAGTACGACAAAACATCCAGTATATTTTGATCCTTTAATTATAACAAGACGTAAATTATTAAGTTTTCTTTATAATTATTTATAGAACTGTCATATATAGCTATTCAAACAACATAAAACTAAATACACTATATCAAGAAACTAATTAGTTCTTTAAATATTTATAAGACCATTCATTAAATGTATATGAGAATTGAAAATAATAAGTCAAAATTATTTTTTATAATTAGATGCAGTATAAAAAATGTATCTAGTTAAATAATGTTGGCTTTTAGATTATTATATTTTAATTGAAGTACCTTTCTAGGTGAGACATATTGTAAGTCTCTAGGACAAATAAATGTTATAACAAATAATTCTGGCTCTCCAATTTTATTACAAAAACTAAAATTAGGGCATATTTTAAGTAAAATTATACTCGTAGTAATTAATTTTAGTAAATAAGAATTAATCTACAAGTGATAATCGAATTCATGTTGTTTTCTATCAATGTATGTTAAAATAACATGAATTCCATAATCACTTGTAGATTAATTCTTATTCACTTAAATTAATTACCACGAGTATAATTTTACTTAGAATATGCTCTAATTTTAGTTTTTGTAATGAAATTGGAGAGCCAGAATTATTTGTAATACAATATTTGTAAAACACCTGGCAAATGTAGAGATATGATTTCCTTAATTATTCTTATCACCGCCATCACCTACAATTTCAAATTCAAACTACTTTGATCAAGTCGCAAGCTCACACTGAATGATGCTACACGTTTGTTTGTTTAGAGAGTAAATTAACATTAATTACAATCACACAATCCACGTGATATCTGCCGCCAAACAATAATTGGTCGGTGAACAAAGGGATTCACATAGCGTGCCTTCAAGTGATTCCAACAATACACCCCATTTGGAAGTAACAACCGGTGAAATCTTTCAGTTTCACCGGTTAATCGCCAGTAAGCTCCCACCGAATACAAACCGATCTACCGGCTAATCTTCCATTGTCTATCAGTTGTTACATTGTCTACTACCTGATGCTTTTCTATGTATAACCTCATACCATTTCATTATCATTTAGCTGTCATCACTCTCCAGCTTATTCCTACTCTATGGGTCCATTCCATTCTAGATATTTTGATCACAGCATGAAGATTTTGGAATAAGTTCGGCTGTCGCGGCACAACGGGAGATGTTGTCGGTGGATTCGTGGGGGGCGTAGACCTTGGTCGTGATGTCGATAGGCTGAGTGTATGATGGTGTGTGTTTGTCGGGATAGTTCAGGAATAAGTTTTTATTTTTCATGTTGGAATATTACTTTGTTTTCTTCTCAATTTTGTGTTCTTTTCCGCTAGATGTTTTATCAGTGAAGTTTAATTATTTCATAACTTTAATTATTATTGATTAATAAATAATTGTGCTGAACAGAAGTGAAAGTGCAATTATTTATGTAAACCAATGATTTTTTTTTTTTAAGTTTTTTCATTATGAGGTCAAGTGTAGGAGAGGTCCTAATTTTGCCTCAGTAAATGAAACTTTTTTCATTTCATCAAATGTTAGCTAAAATCTAAAATGTCAAACATATTTCTCCGATATCTCAACTAATACAGGGTGATATCATTTAAATTTCATTATTTTCCATTAGTCTTAACTACTACAAAATCATCACTATTTTTTAGCCTTTTTTTTGTTTCATGAACTATTCTGCGTCATTCCCTATCCTCCCCATCGTCATGGTATAACAAGATTATTTCACAGTAAAATCTTGTTCCATAAAAAATAATTTTAGTAAAATCTTATGGATAAGGTATGATAGCTGAAATATCAGCGTGGCATTAAGATCTAGATCCATTTTCTAGCATTAGTCGATATTGGCTGATTAAAGTTTCACTAACAGTCAGTTGCAGGCCTGTGAACTAGAGAGTGAAGTTTACAAATATATCCGAAATCAGACTTCCCTATGTTTGTGTACACAAAATACGAAAAGTAGAGAATGTATTCATTTAACATTTTTATAAAACATTGTATTTATATACAATGGTGTTTTTGTATATTTATTTTGTAAGGTTAGGTTAGGTAACTGATATTAAAGTTCCAGCAAGTTCAACTAAATTTTAGAATGCATTGGCAGTATAAGACGATGTTCCATCTCTCCTCTGGTACTATCGATTCCTCGTTTTCTCCCGAAAACTGGATTGGTGACGTCACCATTTGTCAAACGGAAGTTCACGAAATCGATCCGGTCCATGAGTGAAATCCGCTGACAGAACAGCTGAAACATTTCAATGGCGAACGGATTTGCAACAGAAAGTCGGAAAGTGAAACGCACTCACAGGAACAATCGATTCATGGAACAAACACCCAATGCGTGGGTGTTGGGGTCTCAGGAATTGGCGTTGTGAACAGTCTTGACCAGTTTCTGTAAGGAGATGAAATTTAAGATTGGTTCCATTATACTACTTAATGTTAAAACATGGTTTGTCTTTCTGAAGGATTACTTATAATGTATGGTTTTAAAATGGTTAATTTTTCTATCGTTATAAATTTACCATTTCATGTCAACACCTCTACTTTAGGTATTCGATAAAAACCAATATATTTAATTTAAAAAGTGACGATTATCATATATGAAATGTTTGAGAAAAGTTTTATTATAAAATTCGGTAGCAATGAATTAACACTATATGAAAGATTTGGTAATACGCATTCATATTTTGCGTGTTGAGTTCTTTACTGGACAGATCTTTAAATTTAAAACGTTTTAACATTTTTAAAGTTCACTATAAAATATTTCCTGTAAAACATTTAAAATAAAATTTTTTTTGAAAATATTGAGAATGTTTTAAATATTTCAATTTGTCCACATTCACTTATTATAAAAAAATCATAACAATAGCAAGCATATTTTTATAGAATGGTTAATATATTTGAATTAGTTACTACTGAAATAGAAATGTTATTAATTCAGCTGGGATGAAAGTTTCTAGTCACAATCCAAGAGAGAGTTTTGAAGTTACAAATGTTCCTCAATATTGGTGAGCCGAATTCCGAACCAACTTTCTCTTCAGTTCTATACCAACTTATGTTATGTTAGAAGTGTAATAATGGAATCACATTTTACTTGAAATAGTATCGAGTAAATTTCACATTCAATTAAAGTATTATTTACTTGAAATAACAAGCAGCCTTACAATTTTAAAGACAAATTTATTTTGTTCAATTGAAAATAACAGAATTATTGACAAATGATAAAGTACATAATTACATCTTACAAGTTGGTTTTTAACAAACATAACCTCAAATCCGAAACAAATCATACATGTAAATCCTCATTGGGTAATTACTATAGTATCACACATATTCTATCCGTGAATAGGTTATGTTTATTTATAAGTTAAAAAAAAACTGAAAATAGTGTTTATAGACATTACATCTACTTTTAGTGCTATCCAAGGTCAATAATTTGTTAAAATGATGATAAACTTAAAAAAAGCTATTTATTTTTATTTAAATTGAGTTCTACAGTCACAGCATTAAATTGTGAAATATAAACAAAAAAAGTACACAGAACAAATTAACATACCAATGTTAGGTTAACACAGTCTGCCTTTAACTTAGTGTTTTTCGTATTTAAATAAATGGAAATTCAAGGAGAAGCTCTTTTCCAATATTATGCTATCAAAAAAATATACGATAAAGTCATATTCAAAACACTTTTATCAAATTTGTTAAGGTATTTTACTAAAAGGGCAAGCTCATCAGTAAATTACGTGGGAAAATGAGGTTGAGGATTGCTAATGGAGAACAGGGTTAGCTGGATTCTTTCGGACCTACTGGTCGGACTGATTGCTCATCTCTTTCGTAAGGTGTTATGTAAGTTGGGAAATATGCAACAAATTCTTGTAAAAAAACACATAGAGTATTTTTGTCTGGATTGCTATCATACTCAGTTAATACTTTTGTAGTAAAAAAGTTCTTAACGCTACTCATCCACGAAAATGAGGTAAATCAAGTAAATTTAATTCCCATCTATTTACAGAACCATCTGTTTGAACAAATTCACAAAACAATACAACTTATAGCATTTAACTCAAACTAAGAAATTTATTTTCACACTATCAGATATAGATTTTATGTGTATTTTAATCTGCATAATAAGTTAATTCTCTTCAGTCATTATAATATATTATATATTTGTGTTGGAACTTTGACGCAGTGCTGTAACCCACTGTAGGTACAAAAGTGAAGTAACTACTTGGGGACAAATGCTGTAGAGATTGTAGGCGATAGATCTATGCTCGGTCCTCTTAATGCTGACATGCCGTCCGCTCAATGGTTGTTATCTAAAGTACATGGGACGTACGAGTTTCCGTGACAGGTGCTAGTCAGTTTTGATGCTGTGTAAAGAAGAGAACTGACTTTTGAGGATTGTCATTTAGCTGAAAATCAGTCCAATACTACGTGGTTCAGATTCCAAGCTAAGCTGTAGGTCCCTTGGTTACCCGGGCTTTTTGCTAATAATAAACGTTTATTTCTAAGGAACAATTTATCTTCGTTAGTAACAATGACTACACTCGTTCAAATGATTTAATAAAACTCATTCGCACTTCACTCGCCAGTTCACATGGGCCTACAGGCCTGTGCGTGAACTTTATTCAACGAGTGAAGTACCGACCGTTGTTTCAGTGGGAATTCGAACCTTGGACTTTGCCCTTCGCAGTCCGAAGCCTTAGCCACTGAGCACACACGTCGGTAAGAGATATTCGCCCACATCTCTATGGTAATAATAATATCAAAGAACGTGCCTCAATAATTAATTTGTATAAATTTACTCAACTTACATTTTCAGCTTTTGAACATTTCAAGTTCTGATCTTTTTCATAGTAAGAGTTAAATAGTTAGTAATATAAAATCAGTTAATTAACAAAACTACTATTTATACTTTTGTGATTGTACTTTTCTTTAAATATAAACATATAAAATATATTAAGTATCGGTAACTGAATCTTTAGTTTACAATTCCTACTAAAATTTGCTATGTATGGGACATTTAAACCAACATAAACAGCAACATAAGTTTGTCGAAGAAATAACCTTAAAACATTAGTTTACCGTTTATGACGTCATGGAATGAGACATGTAGAGAATATTTATAGCCAAAAAGATTTATTTGACGGTGATGAGGGTTTGTTAACTTCACGTATCAGCTGATCAAGGTGAACTCCACAAGTGAGAGGGTGTTAATTGTTGTCATCTGCAAGTCACTATGACGTCATACATGGACTTTTACCTTTCTTCACGCCTTGACATGTTCTGTCACATATTTGATAAGGTAAAAACTACAATGAACAATCAATTATGAACTTATTTGATGAGTGTAGTCATTGTTACCATTGTAGTTCGACTGCTCCTTAGGAGAAGACATTTGTTAATAGCCCACAATGAGCCAGGCCAACTAAGGGACCCACCCACCCATATACGTAAAGTGGTATTGACCCACCCGCCCACCCATACGCGTACAGTGGTATTGACAGTTTTACGTGTAATTCGAACCGCGTAGTCTGATTTTCCTCTAACTGACTAGTCAGATATTCATTTTATCTTCCTTACACAACATTCGGACCCTGAATACCACCCAACATGGACACCCCAGACTTCTCTAGAAATGTTCACGTCGATGGCAACCAATGAGTGGACGCCGTGTCTGAATTAAGAGGACCAAGCAATCTAACTTACCAACTAAAATCTCCACAACACTGTCTCCCCAAATAGCTCAGTCACAACACTGCGCCACAAGTACTGACATTTGTATACACAACACACCATACATTCGAACAAAATTGTAAAGATGTGGAAGCTCAACATTTTTTTTCTTCTATCACTTCTTCAGAATACTTTTTCAATGTTATTTATAATATCGTAAGCCTACACACTATAGTGCATAATTTACATCTTATCACAGCAGACTTTACTTTTCTTAAACGCTCATCTCACTGAATATTGCATTAGGCAAATGTTTGACATGCTATTTAAGGGGCCATTCCACCCCACGAAAAACCCTATAAATATGGTTTTCTATTTCAACGTTCTGCTCGTAATAATGATCGTACTGGAGTAATTGAAGTGACATTTAAAAGGGGAAGAAGACCTGTTATAGTGGACCATAAGTTGGTTTTCGTAAAAAATTAATAGTACTAAATTGAGTAAATACTTTTTCATTGTTAAATATGTGAAACTATAAATGCCATTCTGGATAATTTTTACATTTGAATATCTAATAATACCAAATTATGGTCCATTATAATTAACGTTTCATAACCATTAAGTGTTCACTATTATAATAATAAAAAACACGAATCGTACAGTTGAAAGAGAAAAGCATATTTTGGCCTGCTGACGGTATATTATACAGATGGCTGTCAGAGGCTGCCCTTTGGGAAACGGCTAACTTGAGTTGTTACGCAGAAAAGAAAAGAAATAAAAATTGTGGAAAGGATTTTATGATTTAATTCGTCATAAGGAAGTCGTTGTCAGTAGACCGAAAAGGAACTACAGGCAGTTTGGTTACAAAATTAATTGGAATTATCGTCAGGAAATTTGTTGTCAAGTAGACAGGAAACGGAACTAAATAAAGATAGGTGAAAAAACGTTATAGGCTGTATAAAATCGAGACATCGAGCAAACAACATTATATATCGTTCAAACTGTAGTTATCGTTCACGAATGAGGAAAGTATCATCAACATTTCTTGTTTTGCAAACAGTAGCATGTTTTAAGATTTCATAGTTCCACTGCCAAAGATCTTAAAAAAATAATTATTGCAGCTTGACGGTGAAATATAATTTACAAGCTTAAAATATGTAGACCAAATTTGCGAGTTTAATAACAACCATCTACAAAGTATTAACATACAATATTTCTTATTAAATCCTTCACAGGTAAAAAATAAACATAATACAGTATATTTATTCCTGCGATGTGTTAATTAGTTACTCTGATACTACTTTTATACATACAAGCATGATTTTGTGAAATTAAAGTTTTATTCAAAGTAGGCCTAAGTTGTGTTTGTTTGTTGCACATTTATTTTCAGATTAATAAGTTTGTGAGTGGTTCCCATAAAAAATTAGCTGACTCACGCAACATTCTATTATTATACGATGGTAAATGATTTAAAAGGCTATCAAGCAACTGTGAAAAATGATTTGATAAAATATTTTTCATTTAAACTCTTAATTGATGTGAGTTTTGGTAAACTACTTTAAAACTGATTCCAAGTGATATTCAAACTAACATTTGTTTATAATTTATCATTTTTAAACTTTTTAATTTACGTTAAACTTAAATGTACTAATTTTGTTTTTTTCTACGCCTTTGGCATTTTTTAGTAGTCTACAAACTTAGCTTGGGTAAAATGGTTCAAACCCCCTGAGCAAACTTTATCGCTTAATTTTGTTTATTTATTGCTATCTTTTACATTATACCTGTATTGGGAACAAAATATTCATTCACAAACTGATAAAGAGATTTTTATAAATGCGAAAGGAAGTAAGAACAATAGTTTATTTTTAATACAAGTGAATTTCTCTTAATTTTGTTATATTATTTTATTAGCATTTTAAAAATAACTAAGTTGATGTTGTTTTAAAATCAAAGTTTAACCACAAGTTCACAAAGTCCTGTACTATCTCCAACCACCGACCTTGACCCGTGACCGTTTAGCCGTTGTTTGCCTCACGTCTAAACCACTGAAACAAATGTTACTTCAAGCATTTACATTAATTCACTGTATTTTGTACACAAAGGGGGAACAATCTGTGATGGATAGTAAAATCAGTATGATTCACGAGATTGCATTGCAGGTTATTTTATGTGGTTTCATTATTTTATTTCATAGGAGAAGTTGTATATCAGAATTGGTGCAAAGTGTAATTATTATCTATCATGAATACTTTAGTCTGGGTAGTAATTGATCTTATATTCCTTCAAATCTTTGACATTTTTAATATGTATAATCCAAAAACGATGTATCCATTCATCATGAAATCTCCGGAACTATTGGACATTTTTTCATTGATTTTGCAGGGAATGTTACTTTTTGTATCATAGAAATGTCTGTACTTAGGTAAAGATTTTACCGACTGGTTAGGGCTTTCCTTCGAAATTGAGGAGAGTGGATGTGGAGGGCTCAATCATTACAGGTCAAAAGGAGCATTTGGTTTACGGATAGCTCACTTATAGGAGGTGCGGGTGCTGAGATGTACGGGAGGGGTGTACGGAAAGTTCTGGCAGTACCTCTCGGAGCCCATTCCATAGTCTTCCAAGAAATTCATTTAGATGGCTTCGGAGGAGTTGCTTCCATCTGCTCTGCTGACACCCAAGCGACAATAAAGGCGATCATGGGATTACGTACCAGCTCTAAGTTGGTATGTAGTGAGACCCTAGAGACCCTTCGCCAGCGTAAACAGGTGAGACTCGCATGGGTCCATTACATTGATGGGAATGGGAGGGCAGATGCTCTTGCTAGGAGGGAGCCAAGAGTTCTCTTCTGGTACCGGAGCCTTGGTATTCCTTTCCGAACATTTAAGAGAAGAATTGATCGGTGGACCTTTGAGGAACACGCTAGTAGATGGAACACTGAGACCGGGCTCAGGCAGTCCCGTGCTCTTATCCAAGGACCGAATCACAGTTACAGCCGAGCTTTGTTGAGCTGCGACCAGGCCAAGGTGAGGGCTGTTATAGAACTGCTGACCGGACATAATCGTCATGACACATGAGGATTATGGGCCTTGCATAGGACTCCACAGGCAGGCTCTATCAGGAGGATGAGGAGAGCTCCATACACATCTTGTGTCATTGTGGAGCTCTTGCATCTCTTAGGTTAAGATTCTGGGTACGGCTTCTCCGGAACCAAAGGATATCAGAAGGGCTACACTCGGGGTGACCCTGTCCTTCATAAGGGGGTCTGGTCTCTTGTGACACTGTTGACAGGCTCGGGGCGCTAAGGGCCACAAAGTGTAGGCGCGGTGGTCTTGGTGATAGGACCACAACCCGGTGTATATAACATAATATAATGTAGTTGCCCTGGTTATTGAGCTATTAATAAAATGTTAGTGTGTGTCAGTTGATCAATGCATCGGTAACTTTGAAAGTCTATGACGCACAAATACTGAAGTAAGAATAAAACAATGTTCAAGATTCTGTTGTATAAATGTACAAATGTGTGAGGCAGAGAGTACCAACGAAAGTGAAATTAGATTCGGCCTTGATAAGACCAGAGGAGCGCCGCAGGTGGCTGTCCTCGTTCCAGTAAAAGCCGGCTAAACGCCGTGATCATGGATGGCTCTTGATGTTTCATCTTTATGTTTCCTTAATAGAAAACTTAATGTGCTACTAAAGCCCTCAGTAGAAGAGTAAATGTTTAATTTTATATTCAACATTAAGTTATGCATTTATTGCTAATAAATGAAGTGTCTTGAGATTAATAACTGGAACAGTGAGAACTGTTTTCGATAGATAATAGTTAGAATATTATGAACGTGTAGGCCTGAAGAAAGTTGATTTATGTATACAAAGCATGATAAATTGTTGACACTGTCAATGTGTGCAAAAATGTAACGGAACAACGTCGTCTCTTTCTGTGTTTATCATTAAAATAATAATAATAATAATAACATTAACTCATAATTAGAAACGCCAATTCAACTATCAATGATAGACCTTTTGAATATTTGCTATCAAAGATATATTTGAGATATGATGATAGGCCTAGAACTCTTCAAACATGTTGGCACAAAACTGATACTGATAATGTTACGGTTGAAGAAGAACTGTCTTTTCACTAGTAAAATTACCTGTGTTGAGAGTCGATGAAATTAAATTAGGTACAAACATTATATCATCGAATAAATAATCTTAACATTCCTTAAATACATTCATAATAACGACAATAATTCACCAATCTATTGAATAAATTACTTCAATGTTTTTGTGAAAAATTTGCGTATGTGAATATAATAATTATATTTTTTATAACATTTATATAATCACTTATAAGTTTTAATAGGATTTTAATTTAATTTCAATATATGAACATGATGGACAAAGGTCTGTAATTGGCAACTTATTGTATGAATCCTAAATCTTACTCTTCTCTTAATACCTAATGTAAACGTCAAAACAGAAGCGTGCTGCAAGTGTTTATGTACTTTCCAAGTACAACCACTGTCACTTATGACGCAACAGGTAACGGCAGGACGCAAACCAGTTCCACAGACTCAGAGGTGGGTGGGTGTGCGCATCCCAGACACTTTCCCACTTCTCTCAGCACTAGGTCACACGTATGACTGACTAGCTGTACCTCGCGCAAGGTGGTACAGAAGTACTTCGGTACTGATAAGTACCATATATTATACGCTCACTCGACTTTTCAAGGTGGATATGAACTATTATTTGTTTGAAGGACGAATGTGGATGTAATGTGTAGTCTGGTTACTAACTGAGATCGGCTTATGTTAAAAAAGAGCCATTTATTAATAGCCCAATAACCAGGGCAACTAAGGGACCTATAGCTTTACGTGGAATCCAAATCACGTAGTATTGGTATGATATTTAGCTCATTGACAAGCCTGATACTCAGTTCTCTCCCTACAAAAAATCCGGACACTGACTACCATCCAACATGTAGTCTCTTCTATAGTAGTCACCTCATCCTTCTATAGTAGTCTCTATTCCGATAGCAACCAATGAGTGGACGTCATGTTCGTATTAAGAGGACCGACCATAGAACTTATCGTCTAAAATCTCTACAACACTTTGTCCCCAAGTAGCTGGGTTACAGCCGTTACAGCACTGCACCACTAGTGCCGACTAAAACCACTATCACTAAAACCATTTTCATAAATACATTCTGCAATGAACTACACTATCACATTTAATACTAAGACTTCACATAAATGTACCATATCTCTGATATATTTGTAACAGTTTTACTGAACGCATTATTTACATTTTCTACAAATCGTGGTGGAATGGCTTAGTACTTGAAAAAACCACACTAAAATATTTACAGTAAATACAAAAGTAACACATAACAATTTTTTAACCCGTATAACATCGCACTGAAAGGATTAGAGGTAGTCAATATCAATAATTAGAGGTAAGTGGATTGGAACATAATTCAAAATCAGCTTTACTAATTTTTCAATAAAATTAACAAATATTACTATAACATTTAAAAATTTAGGAATAATAAGTTTGTGCCAATTCAAAGAAAATAAAAATATCATCAACATAATATATTTTTAAAACAAATGAACATAATATAACGAAAATTTAATGTAATATTAGCGCATAAAAATTACATTTGTTATACTAAACAATTCTTTAAAAAAAAGTGAATACCTGCGGTCTGAAGAATTGTAAACCTATTATATCGGATCCCATCACCAAATTATTTGTAGGTTTTTGCAATTAAAATTGTGTTATGTTACGTTCACCGAAGTAATAAAAACTAGTTGTATACTGGAAAATTATACTCTCTTGACCAGAGCTTTTCAGTTGCTCCAACCAACAGCTTGCTTTATTTTTGATTTATTATAAGTGACCAATACATAGACTAAACATCAACGTGACTGTATTGCCATACTCAAATTCGTTGTAATTTCAGTAGATTCGTAGTTCACTGAAGTCTTTTGACATTTGTAACGTCCGATAAAGGTATGAATCATTCTCGCATTTCCTTTCTTATATGAGCCTGATCTTCAAAATCAATCAGCACTTTCCCAGCCAATCAATTATCTAGGCCTGAGTTAACATCGACCTTTCTTTAGGAAGTGGAATCAGCTGACTAACTGTCAATAGTCGGATATTGTTGTTGTTGTGTATCAGCTGTTATACGACTGACACAGAGCACAAATAAGTAGGCCGCCAAAGAGCAACAACTCACTCTCTCCAGAAACGAACCACCCAAGCGGACTAATTATCAAATGCGTGATTTCCCTTGCAGC
The DNA here is from genome assembly GCA_035578905.1 of Stictocephala bisonia. Lineage (NCBI taxonomy): Eukaryota > Metazoa > Arthropoda > Insecta > Hemiptera > Membracidae > Stictocephala > Stictocephala bisonia. Next base: position 4,937,216 of record JAQJVL010000017.1, on the reverse strand, counting down.
GAGAGTGCGCACGCCTCAAGGCTTTATTGTCTGGGAAGCAGGCTGTAAATGCTAATTAAGCCATCTTTTGAGGTAATTACACAACTTCATTTGCTAGGGAAAAACATGAAAAATAAAATAATTCAGTATCAATCTTAATAACAAAATCTGTACACTTGAAAAGATCTCGATTAAATTTGGAGGATCCCTAGCTAATCACGGTTGCTACCCAAGCTGATCACGGCTGCTACCCAAGCTGATTACGGTTGCTACCCAAGCTGATCACGGTTGCTACCCAAGCTGATCACGGTTGCTACCCAAGCTGATCACGGTTGCTACCCAAACTGATTACGGTTGCTACCCAAGCTGATTACGGTTACTACCCAAGCTGATCACGGTTGCTACCTAATCTGATCACGGTTGCTACCCAAGCTGATCACGGTTGCTACCCAAGCTGATCACGGTTGCTACCCAAGCTGATCTTGTTTGCTACTCAATCTGATCACGTAATCTTATCACAAATACTTTAGTGCCTGAATTAATACCGATTAGAGTCACGTTCTTGGTGGCTATGGAAAATAAGTTGAAAATGCGGGGGCATATTAGAAAAAACCCTGTGACACTCAGGATCATCAAGGTATGAAACCGACCAATCATATCATATATGGTTTGAACAGTTAGTTGATTATAAAGACAAATATGGATGTTGATTATATTAATTGAATCCTTGAAGAATCCAATTACAGAAAGAATTCCTTCGCCTCTTCAAATAAAGAAGTAAAACATGTCTCACTGTTAGGAAATATTTTTTATAATTAACGGATCCTTGAGTAGTAGAAAGTAGACACTACCTAGATAAGCCACACTGTTATCCCTTGAGCATGTCGGTGCATGTGCGTGTGTGTTTACAGTTTAGTGTGATGGCGGGAAAACTACCAACCATCATCGTATAGGTTCAAGGGTCACGGCACAGTTAGGACAGGTTCCGACTGACGGATAGACAGGTTAGGCAACAAAAAGTGCAAACTATCCCTGTGTTGTAACTTGGTGTGACTTGAGGTACTTAGGGACGAGCCTATAGCCTGTTGCGTCAGCTGTGATGAACTGCCACAGACAAGGGGAAACACCTGTTTTCGCCGGCTTCTAACAACTAAATGATAAGCATCAAGGCTCGATGAATGTGCAGATTTAAAGTCTGTTTGTCTGTCACATGACTATTCATAATGGTCCAATGTGATTCCGCTTCATTTGTTTGCCTACTGATTGAAGAAAAGCGTTGATGCTTACTTTTTTAGTTTGCTATAAGAAATGTATCACTCATGTGCAATACACAAAAAATATTTATATCCATAGAAACTGTTCAAATAAAGTTCCTTCTCTGATTTCAAATTGATGCTCTAAGTTCAAATATGTTGACTATTATTATGAATAACAATTAGTTTTAATTGTTATTCACCACATACGTGTATTGTTTTAATGCCACCGTACGTGTATGGGTGGGCGGTGGGTAAATGCCACCGTACGTGCATGGGTGGGCGGGTGGGTTAATGTACTATTAAAGACATAATATCTGTATATTTTATGCTTATCGTACAGACTGAATAATAGTACATATATTATAAATTAACTGTCTTACTGTATAGTGTTCAAATAAACAACTAATTAATGAGTTATCTATACAATTATTCATTGGAAAAAATACACATTTTCATAAAACTTGAGTTTATGTAGTATACAGGAAATGGAAAAAGTCTGAAGATGGCATATTTTTGTAGTAGTGATTTTGAATTTCGACACTGATGGTGCAGTGTTGTATCCCAGCGACTAGGGGACAACGTGGGACAAGATTTTTGGCCACAGGTTCTATCCTCGATCTTCTTAATACCAACATGGCGTCCGCTCAATGGTTGCTATTGGCGTGGACACTACTAGAGAAGTCTTAGGTGTCCATGTTGGGTGATAGTCATTGTTCGGATGTCGTGTAGTGGAGATAACTGAGTATCAGGCTTATCAGTTAGCTGAAAATCAGACCAATTCTACGTGGTTTGGATTCCATATAAAGCAGTAGGTCCTTTAGTAACCCTGACTATCGGGCTATTAATAAATGGCCCTTTCTAAGGAATAGTCGACTTTGGTTTGTAACAATAACTACACTCGTTTACCCCTCATCTATATCTCTACGAACGGCGTCTTAATGATGAATAAATAACATTTTCTATAATAATAAATTTATATATTAAGTAAAAATTTTTAACGGTATTTCTAATCTCTTGTAGTTTATGTCTTGACATTTATGTACATTTATTATTATAGCCTGCACTATTGCTATAGCACTATTCTATAATGATATATGCATGTTCCATTGAAGATTGATCAAATAGGTAATATAACTGACGAGGTGTTCCTCAAGGAAGGGCTATTCTTCCTGTCATTTTTCCATGATAATGAGCTATTGTCCTGGTGTCCGTGCTGGGACGGCTAAATACATTACAGTAATTGCAGATTCTTGGTGTACGACCCAACCTTGTATGATGTCTGATGGGTCGTAAATTCAGGGTGGTTTCTCTCCATATCGGTAATCTGGGAGTCGATTATTGCTCTTGGTTTATGGCACATATATTAGTTAACTCCCTTGTGGAAGTTATGTTAAAAATACTCTCATTTTGAGTAAAAAGTGGAGAGCAATCATTAATACTTATTTATGTACATGTTAAATATATGTAATATGTTTACTGTATACATATATATTAAGTGGCTTAGAAAGCCAAATACATAATCAAAAGAGGAGGAATTAAAAATTAAGAATCAGACCGACAGAAGAAACACAAAATACAAAGTACTTATATCTTAGTGTTTAAAAATTGAAACAACATTGGAAGTAATAATATTTAAATTTGTCACCAGATGTCTTCTTTTAACATCTGAAAACTCAAAACAGGAGTATATTTTTCAGAACGAACATGCATTTTTTTAGACAAACGATTCGAAGTTAATTTTCTCGTACACTTTTTACTTGTCTCTTAAATTTTTGATTTCTCAAAACTTAAAATTAAGGTTCAGGAATTTTTTGATATTCTCGTATTATTATTATTTTTCAACCATACACTGTAGATGTGGGCTAACAGGAAACTAGGACGGCCACCGTCTGGGAAGGGTGAAGAAAGTGAGATTTTATTTATCATTACATACAAATTAACTTTATATTATATTGCTGAATACGCTGTAGGAAGCATAGGTAAATCTAGTAATATAATTCCGAGAAAACAACATACTTGGAAACATAAAACATAAGAGAAAAAATCAATCAAACATTTATTTCCTTCTCTGATTTCAAATGATGCTCTAAGTTCAAATGTGTTGACTATTATTATGAAGACAGTATTTGTTCAAAATTATCGTCACAATTATTTTTGCTAAATAGATTTTCTAATTATGGTAATTTTTTCATTATGAAACTAATTTATATGGCACTAATAGAATCAAGATTGAGATATGGAATTATTCTCTGGGGCTCTGCGTCCCATACTGCATTAATACGAGTGTTCCGTTTGCTAAAAAGGGCAATCCGCGTAATGGCTGGTGTAAATAGAAGAACTTCTTGTAAAGAAATATTTAAATCATTTAAAATATTAACTTTATCATCTCTGTACATTTATGAAATGATCATATTTTACAAATTTAAAATTTCAAAATTTCAGACCGGTTCAAATATACATAACTATAGTACAAGATTTTGTAATCAACACAGGCAGTCATCTCATATATTGGAGTTGACAGCTTCACTTCCCCAGAATATAGGTCCTAAGTTGTTTAATACACTGCCTAACCATATAAAACAGCAAATATGCGAAAAATAATTTAAATCTTCCCTGCAGCACTTCTTGTTAAGTGGAGCTTTTTACACTGTTGAGGAATTTCTAATGGAACAATAGGTTTTATTAATGACAAATATGTAAACAAATATTATTAATAAATAGAAATTTAATTTAAGCCATAATAACCTAACTTTAATTGTTATATCATTAATTCTTTATACATGACCATTGTAATACAATTGTATAATTGTCCACTACAAAATAAATATATTTTGATATTTTGAATAACAATTAAAACTAACTGAATACATATAATATAAATTTATAATACATATAATATAAAACTGAATACATATAAAATAACAATTAAAACTGAGTACATATAATATAAATTAACTGTCTTACTGTATAGTGTTCACATTTATTTTTGATCTCATACATCACATATTTACTTATTCATAGATAAAAACAAACTAAGCAAACTAAAAACATATTAGCCGTATATTTTATTAGAGAGAAATAGCTCGACAAATTAATAAAATGGATTAGGTTGTTAAAAAAAGATTAAACTCGGCCAAGATATTAAAGATGACATTGAAAGATGGGAAATCCTTTGGTTGAACACTAACGGCAAGTTGTCTAGGAGGAAATTTAGGAAACTTCCATTATATGAATATTTTTCGGGAATATCTTATTGTTAAATGGTGGATTTAGGGGGGTTTCTATACCGAAAATTAATTAAAAATCTAAATTAAAAACCTGGTTTTTTTATTTATTGATCAAATAGTATGGAAATTACGACATACGTACATTCTTTAAGTGTTACACACAAAAAATGTTCAGTATATAAAACAAACACAGTTATTTTTTATTAACCATTACCTACTCATTTTATATTTAGATGGAAGCAATTTATGACGAAGAAATCACAGAAAAATTATATATTAGGGGCGAATGAGTGTAGATGAACGAATATAGTCACTTTTACTACCTAAGATTGACTGATCTTTAGAAAGAGTAATTTATATTAAGCACACTAGCCAGGGAAACTAAACTATATACAGCTTTACGTGGAATCCAAACCACGTTATATAGGTCTAATTTTGAGCGAACTGATAGGCCTAATTCTCAGTTTTCCATACTCAAGCTTCAATAAATCTAAATTTTGAAGCATATTTTCAATGATTGCACAACAATGATAATTTTTTAATTACAAAAACTACAGTTACAACTACAATAAATCATAAGATCAAACTCTATGTCAATATAACATTTGCCTAAGACCAATGTTGACTATGGGCATACTTCATAAGGAGGCTCTGAATGGTTATGGATTCCTCAGATTGATTGATTTGATTTGGATTAGCGATAACTTTCCCCTGGTTAATGGAGTACTGAGCCACGCGAGAGGTGTCCGAAATGGATTGGTTCCGCAGAGAGACAAAGAGAGTGGTGTACTTGGCGAAATTGAGGAAGTCAGCCAGAACTACCTAGGGGAGATTGATTAAGGCTATTGTGGTGACTGGCGAAAATGAACAAATTTGAGGATGAATTGGAGCGATTGGCCATTACACAGACAATTACGTGGCAGGCAGTTCGGGATTCCATTCTACGTGAGGAAACCTGTAAATTACGAACGAATACGTTACTTGCAGCGTACTACGTAAGGATATCTGTAAATGACGAAGAAATGCGTTACTTGCAGCATACTATGTAAGGAAATCTGTAAATGACGAATAAATGAGTTACTTGCAGCGTACTACGTAAGGAAATCTGTAAATGACGAAGAAATGCATTACTTGCAGCGTAATACGTAAGGAAATCTGTAAATGACGAAGAAATGCGTTACTTGCAACGTTAGAAAATCTGTAAATGACGAAGATTTTCTCTTCGTCGCATTACTTGCAGCGTAATACGTAAGAAAATCTGTAAATGACGAAGAAATGCGTTACTTGCAGCGTAATACGTAAGGAAATCTGTAAATGATGAATAAATGCGTTACTTGCAGCATACTACGTAAGGAAATCTGTAAATGTCGAATAAATGCGTTACTAAGGAATCATTACGTACTACGTAATGAAACCTGTTAATGACGAAGAAATGCGTTACTTGCAACGTAAGAAAATCTGTAAATGACGAAGAAATGCGTCACTTGCAGCGTACTACGTAGGTATACCTGTAATTGATACAAAAATAGAATACATTCAATGTAGTGTGCAGGTGAACCTATAAATGGCAAAAGAATAGGGTGCATTCGGTATAGTACGTTAGAAAACCCATAAATGACAAAGGAATAAATGAAATGCAACATGGTGCGTAGAGAACATATAAACGACGAAAGAATTGAATACATGCAGCACAGTATATAAGAAAACCAATAAATAATATTGTGCATGCTTAAGTACCCAAGTAAACGTAAAAATTATAAAAGAATATGTTAAATGCAGCATAGTACGTAAGTGAACCTATAAATAACGATATTATAGTATTACACTCAGCGTAGTGTACAAGTGAAACTATAAAATTGTGAAAGTATAAGTTACATGCAACACAGTGCACAAGAAAACCTTTAAATGATGAAAGAACTGCTTGACGCAGCATATTGAAGGAAATCGTTACCATTACCTGTGTCATATTGCATGTAACACTATAATGTTCAGTTACAAATGTTAAATAACTAAAATATCTATTGCGGTGATGGATTTTGGTAAACCACATTTACCATCCTAGTATAAAAGGTTGCACAAAGTAATGACATTGGTTTACTACCATTGTTACAAGTTTAAAAGTAGACTAGCATAAGTGGAAATCTAGTCCTATTTTTCTGAATGTCTCGAACGATTGAACAAATTTAAAGCAGGTAGATCCTAACTCCTACAAAAATTTTAGAATTTGATTTATTTACTAAACGTTTCCCTATTTTCTTGCACTTAGAGTTTTTCGTACGGGCCTCCAGTTTAGTGCTCTAAGGAATTTAGTTCTAGATTTTATCGCAACTGCCGCTAAGAGTAGTAAAGATCCTTACTCACTAACGAACAAGCAATGTATTCTCCTCCCCTCCCTCCCCTCATAGCTCCCGACCCGCAAATTCGACAGGACATAACTCCCTCGTTTATAGTAAAATCTAGCAATGTATTTATATATATTATTAATTTACTTTTGTAGCCAAAAATGATTGTACAAATTTAAACTCAAAATTTGAACAAAAATCATTTATAGAAAAATAATTGGCACTTAACAATTTTTTTTGTATTTACTATATACTAGGTTGGTTAGTACCTTTAGTCCACTATATTCTCAAAATGTTAATAAAATAAATCACACAGTTTGTTTATGAGTTATGCATCAAAAATGCAAAATTAGTCACTTTAGGCAACCATATCTCCATAAAGGATATTTTCGTAATACATTTATTGCTTACATGGGATACTAAAAGTTGTATTTAAAAAAATTGTCAAAAATTATTTTCGATCGAACACCCTTAAATATGCGTCTTAAATTGGCGTCTAAGAGAGATAGAAATACGATCAAGGAATGTTGACGTTTCCTGAATTTTATGATTCTTTGTAAATCAGCTGTTGGCAGCGATAGTGTTACACAACCACATAAGCCGGCTGGTCACGATCTGTCAGTGTGCGTGCGTGCGTCTAAACAGCGTCTGTGTAGATATGTTGTACGTGGTGTACCGATAACTACAGTATGAATGTGGGGAACAAGTTAAGCAACTCCCACACCTCTGACAACTTCCGCATTCTACCGGTCAGCTATTTAATGTCAATTTATTGCTACTGACCTCTTTGTAGTCCCCAGGGTCACATTAATAAGAGTATTGTGTCAAGATAACTGTACAGAAAAGTGTTCGGAATATATTGTTGAGAAAAATAATAACTTATCACATAATTGTTAGGGAGAGAGGTACTATAGGCAGATATTCAACCGGAACTGGGAACTTGGTTCCCTTTCCACTAATACGCTTAATTTATGTAGGCCTATCTATAAGATAATAAATATATCCGTTTAACACATTTACACCCCAATTAAAATACTGAAATAATATTATTATTTTATAGCCCCAACATAATCCATAATTATTGTAGATGAGCAGCCGTGTCAACAACACGACATACTTTATTCCATTACAAATCCCAAATATCACAATTTACATAAAATAACAAGAGTAAAAAACCACATATATGAGAAAATAACAAACTAAAAACAACAACCTACAATAATGAATATAAGTTACGTTAGTACATTATAATAAACGATAACATTAAATTGACAACAATTTTAACAGATACATTTGTAAACTGTAGTAACAAATAATATTGATATAGTCATAATTTATAGGCCTAAATAAATTCCTATAATCTAAATAACAAAATAAGAATTCAGTAATTTTTGTTTGTGTATTAAAAACTATGCATTACGAAACCATATTAATCAGTAATTTTATTTGGAAAATTTGAAGTAATGACAGTATTTATACAAAACAATTTGAAAAATTTTTTGTCTTAAAAAGAAATGCTAATTTATTTCTTGAATAAGAAAAGAGAAAACAAGAATGGGGTAATCCTAATATGTTTTTTACAAGATTCATTAATATAGCACGTTTGACAATCTTTAACTACTTTTGTTATCTCTATTACAAATGTCAAAAGCGTATTGCTTTAAAAATCTTAAGACATTTTGCGGTTGTAATTTCTAAAATAGATAAATCATTAAAATTTTGTAATTGCCAGGCATCCTACTAGACCTACAATTAAGCCTGTATTTTTTTTTTTTTTAAGATAATCTTCTTTATTTAAACTGTTATGGTAATTTTACAACTAAACATTTTCAATAATCGCACTTTTATCATCATGACAAGAAGTGACAGTAATTAGTGTCATCACCTTCCAAAAAAGGCTACTTTTTTACTTGTTATTAAAAATTGCAATTGTTGATACTTGACTGGTGAAATTGTTGGAGATTTCCAACGCCTTGAGTTTTTTAAGAAAGAAACACAACTGTTCGCCTGTCTTTTTAAGCGTTACTTCCTATCTTAACCAAGATTTAAAACTAGTTTCTTTCTTCAACTGTCTCAAAGTAATTTATGAATTAACGATTTTCTTAACTTACTACGGGTTAAATGTTGGTTAAGATAGTAAGTCCTGAAGACGACAGGAGTTGTACACCTTTCAAAACGTTGTTTCTTAAAACACTCGAAGTGTTGGAAATCTCCAGCAACTTTACCAATCATCCCAACAAATATCTTTCAAAGACAGTGAATGATATGATTTGTTACACAATAAATTTTAATTTTACATCAATACTTAAGTACGAAATTAAATGAATTATTTTAATTAAAAATACATTTCTGTTTAAAAAACATTAGAGAAGTTTTATTATTATTTTTAAAAATTTCACTTGTATTTTTTTATTTTTTTATTTTTAAACGTTTTTTCTGTTCTCTATCAAAATTTATAATGTGGTTACGTAAGAGCCATGATAATATTCCATAGTGAGGTGAAAAGTAATCATCTTATTGTATTCAAGGGCTATAATTTATTTCTGAGAACCATTTCTATTCATTTGGTTGGCAGAGCGTGACCAGGGGCTGTCACACGTCACAGTCCGGACATTTTGTCACACATGGATGTGACGTCAGAGTGACGTCACACCACCTCACACATGAAGTGCAATAAACCCAACAATAAAGACGCTAGTTATGGCACTTACTGTATATTGTTATTTGCTATAATTGTTAACGAACAGCTGTTGAAGTACATTCTTACATCATATTTCCTTTGGTAAAAAAATTATTTATTGTGTAATTTAATCACGTAAAAATATACTTCATGTATTATTATTTTTTACTTCGTATAAAGAAAACCAAAATTTATTTAAATTGAATTATAAAATATATTCTCTTTTTATAAATTTATTTACTATAGTAAGTAGTAGGGATTTGTACAGATTGTTATCGATTTTCTGCGTCGCATCCTGAATTATTTCGACCACAATGATTTGTTGTTAATAGATAATTATTTTAGTTTGGGGTGGTTTATAACAACTCGATTATTGATTCCATACAAAAAAAGTAGCAGAGGTCACTTTCTTATGGCTTCAGCAAACGCCTCAGTAGCAGTCATAAAAATCTTTATAGATATGGAGTAAACATTACTACATTTATTCATGAAGATTTGGGAGGTTTGACAAGGGAGGAGGAACTGACAAGGTCGCGGCCTGCCATCCGTACTGCAAACTGAAGAAATAACTAACTACTCGACTCACTAACTCGACACACTTAGTGCACTATCAGCAATTTTAGTTATTTTCTTCAACAATATTTTTATTATTTTTCTTTTTTTATATGAAATAAATTTTTTCTTACTATTTTTATTTTACATTATTTTTCTGTCTTATGTTTATGTATAATTTTGTTTCTTGTTACCTCCATATATGTGGTTACTTTTTACGTATATTTTACTATGTATTGCTATCTGTATGCTTATTACTTTATTGCGGTATTTTCATCTTGTGGTGGTTAGATAATATTTTGTATTCTTACAGCTATTTTTGTTCAATATTATTGTTATTACTTCCATTATTTTCTTCATATTTTGGAAACGGTTTCAATTTGCTTTACTGTTATTTCCTGTCTAATTTTACGCTTTATTTATTATGTCTGATTTTTAGAGTTTTCAAATTTAGTAAAATGATCGGTACTGTTATTGTTTGATAGCATGTAAGCATTTAAATAAAAAATTACTGTAAAATTGTCTAGCTCATCAATAAGAGTTTTTCGGCACTATTCAGAAGTATATTTTACTGATTATATTACTGATATGAATAGCCTACATTTTATTTCGTGATTACAGTGGCCGAGCGGTCTAAGGCGTCAGGACCTGAGTAAACAGGTTCGGATTCTTCCCTTGACTGTTAGTTTTTATCAGTAATATACTTTTTTTTTTTTTTTTTTTTTTTAATGTACTAGTTCTCCCGCTTATTCTGTCTGATAAGTTCCTCGCACGGATGTATAGTCTGTGAGGATTGGGTAGAGTAAGGTCTTTACTCTACCCAATCGTAAATCGTTAGAGAAGATCGAACTCTCCTTGTATAGTTTTATATTATCTCCAATTTTAATTTGCAAGCAAGGAATGTCTTTAAAAACATGGGTCTAGCAAGAGGACCATGATACAGTAGAAGCAGCAAAGCTATAGTTAGTGTTTTGATACATAGGTCATATGAAATGTTAAATGAACTTGACAAACTTTATACTTTTAGAGGCAGAGTCACTTAATGTTTTAAATAGGAAAATTTATTTTAAATTCAAAGTCGTATTTTTAATTAGAAGTTCCCACGAGTGCATCATTGGGAAAATGCCATTGTGCAGATAACCATAATTTAGAAAACAGGATTTCCAACTTTGAAGTTTAAATATAACAGCCAGGCAGGGTATTATGATAGGCAATAAGAACAATTATATATTTTAAATTCCAGACAACTCCTTCCCGACGTTGGGCGTGGCTTGCGTTTAAAATGTTTAATATAATGAGTACCAGCACAAAAACATAAAACGTATAATGGAATATACCTGGCGGCGTGTTTGAAATATTCAACTATAGTTTTTTTTTTTTTTTTTACTTTACTAACTGAAGTGGCAAGTAATTAGTGGTCAATAAAATAATTGCCATGGCAATAATTAATTACTGATATAAATTATATTGTTTTTATGAGTTTCCTTTTAGTATTCGTAAAATTACAATGAAACGTAATCGACATTTATCATTTTAGTGGTCCCTAAGTAATTTCAATTTATTTATACGTTTTACTATCGTTATTTTTTATATTGTTTATTGAAGAAGTTTTTTATAAATCTTTTTCTTTTTGTTAGTCATTGTATGTATTTTTTTGCAAAAGATTTTAAAAATTATTACCCACTATATTTACAGCTATGTACTTAAGTCGAAAGAGCTTGTTGAAAAATATTAATGTGGTTATTTACGTTGAAGAATGACTAGTTGCAATAGTTTCCAGTATTTAACATCACATTTAATCCATTAGTTTTCATATACTTTTTTTAATATGAAATATACTTTCCTTCTGGCCATTGATAAAGTTTGAATTTCGCAGATATGTATGTTTTAGTTGAGAATTGCTATTATTAATAGTGAGACCACGTGGATGCCATCAGCCATATGATTCGACAATGGTTACTATCATGAGATCTGAATATAATAGAGTCGCGACATCCGAAAAGTTCTTTATCCGGATTTTTATTGGAGCGGATTACAGTTACTACACAATTGACTATGGTAACTTTGATACTGAAAGATTTCACGAAAAAAAATGTTATTGGAGTTTTGGAGTTCTTTCATACATTGAAGTTATAATGTAAGGTTCACAATTACGCTTGCTTAATGTAACTAATTGTTTCGAAAATATGTCCACAGAACTAACTTTAGTACTGTAAGATCTCACGAAATAAATGTATTACTGGCGTGTTGGAGTCCTTTTATGTATTAAAATTACTATACTATACTAGGGGACACCCCTGCACGCTGCACATGCCAACCCCTACTCTCACTGCGCTCGATACAATCCGGCCTCGGCATAGACTACAAATAATAGTAGGTTAATATTACATCGTAAAATCACAACAATACATTTATTTACAGTATCTCACTCACACTACTTGTGCTGCTACATATTTATTAGTATAGGTTATTAAATAGGCTATTTAAAACGTGTTTATTTACTCCATTTTTGTTTTACAGCTGAAAATTAAACTATTAACACATCAATAGGGTAAATGTCATATTTACAAAATAAACATGTTTATTTATTTACAAAACAGCTGTTATTAATTTCCTGAAATCAACCCAATGTTATTCTTATGGAGAAAAGGAAATTTGAGGGGCTGTTTGTACCCCTTAGGAATGAAATTTTGAAAAATTCTTTCTTAGTGGGTCTCTTCGATACTGAAGCTAACTTCCCTCATAATTTCGTGTAAATCCGTTAGGTGTTTTTGAGATTTCGTGATGAGTGAGTGAGTCAGTCAGTAGTATTTGGCTTTTATCAATATAGATTTCAGTAATAAGATATCCTAGAAAGATACGATCAGGGAGGTAGTTTCAATTCGAGTTGAGTAAAGTCAAAAATCGGCCTTCAAACCTTAGGACGGAACGGACCGTGAAACGATCCTCCCGGAAGCTACGAAGTACAATACATCTGGAGATCGCATCAGACCGACATCTTGAGTTGTCTGAAGATGCACTTGCTGTTGGATGCATCATCAAGTGCGCAGTCGCGTGAAGACAGGAGTGGAGAAAGGCGTGTGATGAGGAGATCAAACTGGGAGAGGGCGAAAGTCCGAGAAAGTGGGAGTATGTGGTTATCGACGATCGGGAGATGCGATACGCACTTCCCTTCCGGCACAGCATTGGTAAATTGTATTGAATTTGTTTGAAAGTACAAGAACATACCGTGACGTCCACTTGCTGTTATCAGGTTAGTTTCACATCCCTAGTGTAGAGAATCATTGTAGAAAAATGAACTTAGTAAAAATGACGTATTATAATTTGGAAATAATAGCATTTCAAAATTCCAATAATTTTATATATTTTTGTACGAGGCCTTTCGTTATCAAAGACTACATCAACTGAACGAAACACAACTGATGCACAATAATAACTATTTATGTTTAAAATAATAGAGTTTAAATACATTTTATTAATTAAATATGATTTATGAAATAAATAAGCATTCGAATATAAAAAAGGTATAATTGGGGATTTTGACACAGTCCAGGTTAATTGTTTACAAGGTTGTCTTCAACCTTTTTATTTTCATTGATTTTATAAGCAACTAAATAACTATGGTAATTTTTTCTTTTATTAAATGTATTTATCTAATAGGCTGGATAAACAAAAAAAAAGTTCAAAACCAGATTTTATCAACATTTATGCAATTTAAAATACAAAAGACACGAAAAATCGGCAATTGCTACATATTTTCTTGTGACAGATTATATTTCTGTGTAAAATTAATCTAATAAAAGAAGTAAAGACCATAAATATTTAGGTTTTTATGAAAACATTAAAATTAAGAATGTTGAAGACAACCTTGTAATCAATGAATCTGGATTTGTTTCCAAATGACCCATTTTCAAAGATTCAAAATGTCTCCTTTTAAAATCCTAAAATAATTATTTATTTACTTTTACATTTTTTACTATTCATAGCCATGGATTAATTTTTTTAATTTTTAAAGTTTATCTAACTTCTATTATTCTAAACAAGCATTTAGAAAAATATGTAAATATCTATTATTTTGCATCACTATTAGTTGCACCCGTTCCACCCACTGGTCTACAATAAACTATATTTCATTGCGTTAACCTCACGTTAAAAAAAAAAAAACAAAATAAAGTTACTTTATTATTTTAATGCATGTTTTGTACGCATAGAAGGCAATTTAAACGCGTTTTTCCGCATCGTGATGATTTTGAGGAGAGAGAATAACGTCAATATTTAGTGTTATGATATATCCGACCGACATATCGATATGGCTGATATTATCGAAAGAAAATATCGCTACTAATATAGCGATATATCGAAACGTATTTATCGATATTTCTGATGTATCGATTATCGTTGCCATCCCTGCACATACACACACTGTGAAGCCAACCCGGATCGGCTGCGTGGCAAGCCACAGCCTTAGCCCTTACCTGTAGCTGTTCTTGAGAGAAGGAGTTGTGCTACTGGATGGAAAAGGAAGTAATCTTTAATTTATCAAGAATAGACAACTCAGTTTCAATTGTACGACGAACCGTTGTAGTTAGGATGACTATTAAGAATTGAAACGGCTTATTGGCGTCTAAACAGTAAGACAAAACAACACTCTTCAAATAATTATTTTTTTTTTAATTTCAAATTGATCGTTAAGGATATAAGATAATTTCACGATTTTTATAGAATTTCACACTTTTGGAAAGGTTTTTAAATTTTGAAATATTTTGACATTTTTATATTTTTTTACAGTTTTCATTTGTTGTGATTTTTCAGATTTCTTATGATTTTTGTGATTCATTAAGATTTTCGACAATTTTAAGATTTTTAAACATTTTCGAGTTCCCTGAAAGTTTTTTGTCGTTTTTAAAAATATATTTTTAAATATTTCAGAATTTTGTAATTTTTGACATTTTGGAGGTTTTTCTCATTCTTTATATTTTTGTACCTTTTGAAGTCCAATGTGAAGTATTGTTTTTAGTACAAATATATATTTACAGTGATGTACAAGTCAGCGTAGGCTGGCTTTAAACTATTTCTTCTTGCCCCCGATGGGCCATACCCAAAGAGGAAATCCAAATGCTTATACATGTATACGTCACCAAAGGCACGAAAAAGTAGATTCTCCTGGAATTTAATGGAAAATTTACGTTTGCTTGTTTCTGTTATCATTTAGAAGGTAGTAAGGCTTTCCAAACATATTTATCACCGTTCATAAACTTTCCAAGATATTAAAGTAATATGATATGTGAAACAATAGTCCGAGAGGATCACCGAGAAGAGGGCGGAGGACCAAGTGTGGAAGGATGCGGAGAGTAACGAATACATAAATGACATGTGGAGGAATAATAGAAAACCTGGAGAGATGGACAAAAATGGAGGAGGCTATGTAGGGTGATCCGTGAAAACAGAAACGTCAACGGATGATGAAGATGATGTTTTTAGGCTTAAGAAAAGAATTTCTCAAATCAGTGCTAATACAATTGTTTTTTTTGTTGTTTTTTTGTTGTTGTATCATTTATATGAAAATATAAAGTGAGTCACGCACCAGTAACGAGAAGAAATCGAAATACAACGCAGTTCCACAAATGTCAAGGGCCTGCAATTTGTTGCCGAATTGCCGTTTTGTCTCGGGTTAAGGACCGCTTGCCCGAGGCGTCTTAGAAAGTGAAAACAAACCAAAGATAGGAACACGCGATCTCTTAAAGAGTGAAATGAACTGGTTAACGTCCCTGCAGGCGCTGGAACAGGTTTCAATGTCAGGAGGTCAGCGAGCGAAGTGACTGGTTACGTAAGAGTGCTGCTGTAGATATGCAGTTACTAATAGGCTGTTACCGCTACCGTTTCCAGCTAATAGGATACTTTGGAAATAATTTATAGCTGGGACGATAGCTGAATCTAAACAGCATTACATTATTATAGATGCAGCTTATTTGGATTTAACGATAAGTTGAGACTCAATACTGCATTTAAATGAACGCTCGCCTTTTTAATCTGAAGTGCAAAGTTTTCTTTTTATAGTTTACTAGTAAGTTGTTTTACTTAATTTGCATAGTATTCTTTATTTAATGAACCTTCCGACTTGACTTCAGAACGCTCTTACAGCAAATGTTGGAACTACGAGGAATTTGATAATGCTAGGACCGATGTCGTGACGATGTAAGCCAGCCACAAACATAGCAACGCCTTTACGTATTGCGTTATCGCCATGTTTCCGTTCTTTGAATGCGTCTGTTTTATAACCTAATTGTTTGATATTTTGAATTTGAGTGTGAGTAAACATATGATCCAGAACTTTATATTACTTTTTTTCTATTGTTTTTAGTTTGTTCTTACAGCATTATTGTTCACATTTATTGTTGTTTGGACCAATCAAAAACGCTTCTTCAAGCGGAATTCTACCTTAACTAATTATTGTCTGTCGTATGTAGAATGCAGTACTCTTGGCAACAACGCATGTCAGAGCTACACTGAAATGCCAACAAGCGAGTTATTTATTTATTGTCAAGTGAAGACAGTCAATAAATCAATTAAAACTCTATTATACGTTTGGGAGCCAACGATAAAATTAATATTTACGGTAAATATTACGTTAAAAATAGTAATACGGTAGATTTAATATTGGATAGAAGAAAATAACTGTTATTGCTAAATAAAAACGTAAAAATTGAGGGAAACGCTTAAAATATTAACACTACTCAACACGATACACCCTCGATTCTCGTAGAAAAATGATCATGGTTAATATCATTAAGATCCTAGTTATAAGATTATTATTTTTACAAAGACAACGTTTTGATAACATTTCAGAAAATAATCCAAAATTAAAAAAAAGAATGTTCCTATGTATCGTGAAAATAAAAATTTCAACAGCTAATTCGGATTAGTGTATGCTTGTGTTGGTCAAACCAGTCCTCAAGTGTGACAAGGATCCTGACAGTCCTTAAGACCGGACAACTTTGAGTTCAAGGATCTCAACTTTGGCTCACATTAGCATTTTGAACACCCATTTGGGGTCTCCGATTATTGCTCGAAGCTCAAAGACGAGAGTCACTTTGGTTCTCAACATCACGGTGATAGTGAAACTCAAGCGTTAGTGTCGAAATGTTTTGGTTCTAGCCGTCCACATTCTGAAATTCCACCGGCGTATCTGACGCCTGCGTTTAATTTATGATACAGCAATATAGAAAGGTTTACGATTCTGATTCTGTATTAGTGTTCGTATGTGAATCGTACACAAAAACTACACAACAAAAAATGTATTCTTGAAATATTATGCTAAATAATATAACAAACAAAAAAGTATATAATCACCTTTAGACCTATATAATACTCTCGTTTCGAACACTGCGAAAACGCAGTCTGATAGAGAAACAGTAGAGTAAAGTGAGTCGAGTCCATCGTGGTTGATACCATAGTGAAGTGAAAACAACAATTATAACGAATTACAATACGGTAAATCAAACCAATAGTCGAATTAAGTAAACCACAAGGTTGATGTAATATAATGTACACTAAACAAATAGATGGAAAGTAATTAGTACGGCGAACAAAAATTAACAAACATTAACTAATTTCAGGGTAAAAATCTCAATTACATATAGGAGGCAATTCAGATTAAAAAAAATAAATAAAAAATTATAAAAAACATTTTAATTTAGTTGTTCTAAAATAAAACATTTCGAAAAAAATTATACTTTCATAATATCCTATTTAATAGGAAAGGGTATAATCTATATTTAGACACTAGGTTTAATTTAAATAAGAATATCACATTAAAATAACAACCACATTTAATTTCCAGATAGATTCACATGGAAAGAACAGGACAAGTCGAACATACTTTATAATATCACAGAAAACTATAATATAACTTATTGTATTTTAAATAACCATTCTCTCTGAAATCCAAAAATACTTCATAGTGTCAGACCTGAAGAGTGACAAAATTGCTTTTATAACTAAAATTTAGTTGATTTACATAAGTATGAGTTAAATTACCCCATTATATATACTAAAACTATAGATAAAACAATAAATGATATTTCACTTAGCTTTATTATTTCCTTATTATTAGTATAAAAATCCTCATATTTTTCTTTTTGTATCTTCAAACGACGGGATACCCATACGTTAGATGAATTATTTAGATTATTATATATCTTACGACTAAGGTCCAAGGTTAAAACTAATTTTATGTGTACCGACTAGGAATGGCAATGATTTATCGATATATCGGAATTAAATATGTTTCGACACATCGATATATTGGTATCGACGTTTTCTTGCGATAATAACGGCCATTTCGATAGTTTGGTCTGATATATCATATCACTAAATATTGACGTTATTCTCTCTCCTCAAAATCATCACGATTCGAATCAAAGATTTAAATTGCCTCATTTATGCGTACAAAACATGCATTGAAATAATAATGTAAGTTAATTTTTTTACGTGAGATTAACTCACTAAAATATAGTTTATTGTGAACCAGTGGGTGGAAGTGTAGTTTAAATGAAACCTAAAGGCATTTTTAAGTGTGAAAAACAAAAAAAATAACAATTTGGTCATGGCCTAAGAGTTGGTACATAATTTTAAACAGATAAATCATTTACAATTCGATATATCGGTTACCCGATATATCGATATATTTCTTTCGATTATATCGTTAGATCGATATTTGGTTTGAGATATCGATATGTTGAAAATATTTGCCATTTATAGTACCGACAGTCATCATAAAATCAGGTTCCATTAAAAAAGCCTGGTCTTGATTTGACTATGCTAAGCGCTACACCAAAATTATGTAGATTGGTTGTGTGGGGCAGGTTCGGAGAAACTGGTCCGTTCTCATCGTCTACCCACGGCATTGAAAACAAAGAACTAATTAATTTTTGTTAATGACTGGCTTCGACGAGGATTGAGTCGACCACTGGAGGAAATTGTCCCCGAGTCGAGTGAAGTATTCTGGGTCGGTATCATCTGTTGTAAGAAATTAATATATTTGTCGTTTATTTAACGAATATCGTGACTTGACTTCAGAGCGCTCTTACAGCAAATGTTGGAACTACTAGGAGTTTGAGAATGCTAGGACAAATGGTGGAGACGATGTAAGCCAGCTGCAACCATAGCAACGCTTTTACGTCTTGCATTGTTGCCACGTTTATGTTCTTTGAATGCCACCAGTTTTGTAATTTACTTGTTTGACATCGTAAATTTGAGGGTGAGTAAACAAATAATCGTGGACTCTATTATATTATTGTTTACACAAATTAAAATGCTTTTCGAAGTGGATTTATACCTGAACGAGTTATTGTTGGTTGCATTACTATTGGCAATACCGCGTATCAGAGCTACTCTTAAATGCCACCAAGCGCGCTCATATAAAATCGGAATATTCAATAAATATAGTTAACAATTACTGTACTTGCATATGCTGCACTCTACCATCGATTTGTCTAACTATTAGAAACTGCCCTTCTTAGCACCATTTTTACCTAGTACAATAGCACGTTTATTTATAAGTAACGCCTAAAAACTACCTTTCCAATTTTTTAATACTACTCACAGAAATTGCACTGAATATTCCACGTCTTTTTCTAAATTGACGTCTTAAAGCACGGAATATTATTGTATTTCACAGATCCTTGTAGTAATTTTAAATGGGGAGAACAATTGTTAAGCATGACTACCAAACATTTAAATAGGTTTTCTAAATAAACATTCATTAGTATGTTTATCTGTATATATTTTTGTCTGTATCCGGATTGGTTGCTTAAATGGTGGTGTTTTGAATAGTTGTTCTCAAAATAACTACATTAAATGGCATCCAGATTGCTGCAATAAACCATGTATGTACGTATTTTAGGTTTAAGAGAAGACTTTTTAGTCCTAACCTCGCCAATTGTTACAAGTTTTGTAAAATAAAGTCACGTTTACTTTACTTTTCACTTTATAAATGACCATGAATGGCAGGATTTATGGTTATTAGCTTAAATGATGTAGTTTTAATAATTATCAAAACTATTCAAGATTGCTGTCTTAAATAATGTAGTTATAGGCTTCATTATTGTTGTCTTAAATATGAAGGTGTATATAGGTTTCAGGATCACTGCCTTAAATAATGTATTTGTGTATATAGGTTTCAGGATCACTGCCTTAAATAATGTATTTGTGTATATAGGTTTCAGGATTGCTGTCTTAAATGATGTATTTGTGTATATGAGTTTCAATATCACTGTATTAAATGATGCAGTTTTGTGTATAGCCTTTAGGATAGAAGCCTTAAATGATATTATTGTGTATATGGGCGTCAGGATTGCTGCCTTAAATGATTTATATTGTGTATATTGACTTCAGAATTGCAGCTTGGATGGGTATTGTGTACATAATAATAAATGGTACTGTGTACATAATAATAATTCTTTACTGCGTAAACAATCCTATAAATTGCATTGCATGCGTCAAAGTTACAGTATATATGTATATATATATATATATATACATACTTTATACTATAATACATTTGTGTCATAGCCTATTACGTTTATATACAATTGAAATAATAATAATAATAATTCAACAAATTTTTGAATATCAGAACCGGGGTATTATTATTTATTTGTTTGTAATTCTAATTTTTAATCCCAGCGGCCCATCATAAACTCATCAACAGAGTAGAACGCCTATGAGAGCAGAAAGTTTTTCAATCTAGCTTTGTATTTGTCTGGATCATTAATTTCATTAAACATTTCTGTGAGCCTGTTGATTAGTTTGACACCAACTTGAGATGGCAAGTGTTCAAATGTAGTTGTTCTGTGCCGTTGTGTGTACAAGTTGTCCTTGCCTCTAGTCTCATATTGGTGAACATCCCTGCCTGTAACTAATTCACGCCTGAATCGACAGTACAGGGTAACCTCAAGGATATAGAGACAAGGTAAAGTCATTAATCCAAGCTCCCTGAAGGAATCTTTACACGACTCTCTGAGTTTCAGTTTTGAAAGAATTCTGAGTTTTTTTTTTTTTTTTTTTTTTTTTTGAGTTCTAAATACACTTTCGAATTTGTATTTAGAGCAGCTGCCCCACAATATTAAGCCATAGGTCAGATGTGGTTGAACTAGACCAAAACAGGGCATTTTGAGTACATCCAACGAGCAAAAATTGGCAAGTACATATAAATTCTGATTGATATATTAAATGATATTGTTGTGGATGTGGGCATCATCAGAATAGCTGCCTAAAATGGTAATATTTTACGCCTGTAACCTGTATATTCAATTACGTTTTTAACTCTTCTAAGAATGTTTCTTATACGCATTCGAAATATGATATTTTTAAGTAACATTTCTTCACAGAGCAAGAACCCATTTTCACAAAAAACGTTAAACAGTTTAATTCACGACACCACAGGTACGCTGACAAGTTCAGAAAGGGGAAACTACCATTCGACTGTCAAACCAAGCCAAAAACTACCACACTTCACGCCACACCCACCTATACATTTCGAACCCACCTCATTCTCAGTGGAATGCGGCTAAGTGTATTCCTCCCTTGAACTTTGTCCTTTTCCGACATACAAGCCATGTAAATCGCCGTCGTAGGACGCGGCAAGTCCTTGCGGGGAGAGAGGTGCACGCTTCTCCATTGTTGGTGGTAGGTAATGTGTCCTTAAGATCCTTTGTATTAAACGCCTCAGCACCTTCACTTCTCTCTAACAGATCTGTAGATTCCTCAGATATCTGTGCTTGTTACTTCAGACTGCTGCTTCTTCAAGATCATTAATACGACACCGATCGTGGAAATATGGGTGAATGTGTGTAGATGAACGAGAGTAGTTTGTGGCAACCTAAAGTCGAATGTGCCTTAGAAAGGGATAATTAATAATAGCCCAATAGTCAGGGCAACTAAGGGTCCTACAGCTTTACGTGGAATCTGAACCACTTAGTATTGGTATAATGTTCACCAAACTGATAAGCCTGCCACTCAGTTCACTTCCCTACTAAACCTTGTACCACCCAGCATAGACCAGGCTTCTCTAGTTGTGTCCACGTCGATGGCAACCATTGAGCGGACATCATGTTTGTATTAAGAGGATGAAACATACATGTAACCTATCGCTTACAATCTCATCAACACTTTGTGTCACAACCCAAGTAGCTGGGCCAATAGTGCCGACATTTAACCGTTTCATTTCAGGAAAATGCTTCGAAATCGTCTTTGGTGAAGTAAACGAAGAATATTAATTAAAAGAGTGATTGTTAACGGTTTTCAGAAACAGAAATCGCCATGTTTTAATATGTCTTAAAACCAGAATTGATATAGTTCGCATAGGAAACAATTAATTTTTTGTTTAAATTAATTTAACTTTAAGGTAAAGAAAAAAGAAAAAAAAAACAGCTGATTAAATTCGGCTAGCTGACATTTTACAGTAATAAATTAAACATGTGATAGCAAGTCAACGTAAATCTACTTTTTCCAACATTTTTATCGGACACCATTTTAAATTCATCCATACTTGAATTAAATCTCTTCCATTACATTATTAATTTTATTATTTTTTTCATTCTAAGACGCCGATCGTAGAGATATGGGCGAATATGGTGGGTGAATGAGTGTGATGTGTGTAGATAAACGAGTGTAGTCATTGTAACTATCTGAGTTCGACTTAGCTCAGAAAGGACTATTAATAGCCCAATAGCCAGGGCAACTAAAGGACCTACAGCTTTACGTCGAATTCGAACCACGTAGTGTTGGTCTGATTTACAGTTATGACAAGTCTGACACTCGGTTGTCTTTCCAACACAACATCTGAACCTTGACTTCCTTCTAAAATGGACATCCCATACTTCTCTAGTTGTATCCACGTCGATAGCAACCATCGAGCGGACGCCGAGTCGGTATTAAGAGGACCGAGCATAGAACCTATCGCCTACAATCTTCTCAACACTAATCAAATTCAAACAAATCTTGACTCTTGTTTCTTCCGATTGATCATTTGGTCAGTTAAAATTACACATTTTAAAGACATTTAGCGTCGGTTTAAACTATTAAAACATTCCCATATCGAAGTTTTAAGCCATCTCCATACGCAAAACCCATTGTCTATTACCTTTACTATTGGAGCCATCAGAAACATATAAATGTTGGTTAATTTGTATGCCTTCGATAATGCTCATTGTTATTATTCATTATTCATTATCATAATCACAACAGTGTTTTAAACTAGACAAAAATATTTTATCTGGGCAGTATTTTTAGAGGAACTCTACGTCAATGAAAGAACAAAGAATGTTGTAAGGTCCTAAGTGCTGTAAATATAAATCAGGAACATATCCATTACTTTGTAAAATTCCATTATTCCAAACTATTTAACATTTTCAAGTTAATTTCACACAAAAAATACTTCATAAATATAGTTTTATTTTTAGGATTCCAAGAACCCACTTCTTTATCTAATGCACTTATTTAATACATTTTTTTAAGTCACACTTCTTGAAAGTGTTCATTTGTATTTTTCTATTCACCTTACACCATCGTATTGAAGGTTCTTATGATTATAATTATAAACATAAATATCGTCTTATTGTTAGAAGAGTAATTTGTAAGGAACGAGTGAATGAAAAAAGATTAGAAGAAAGAACAAATGATTTGCCTTAAATAATGTAGAACAAGGTGTAAGTAATTTACTTAAGCCCGACAAAATGGCAGAGCTAATGATGAAATGAGAGGTTGTTGCAGACCATCTTTAAATTGTTATTGGAGCATTTCCAAATATTATTGCATGATTTCGATACCAGCCTGATATGATTTGCACGCATTTTGTTAGGCCTTGGACATATTTCGGCTGTTTGATTTGGCTGGATTTCACAAATCATTTTGTGTAGTAAAATTTCGTCAAATATATTTGTTCATTCGTCCTTTTCAAAAGGTGTAAATATAGGGGGGGGGGATGTGAACATAATGCTCGTATAATATAGGTTTCAAAATCACAAACAAATTCTAGGTCTTCCAAGCTCGACCGCGTCACTGGGCTGTGTACAAACATTGCCGACGCGACGTTTCGGCCACATTACAGTACTCGCCATCTTCAGGGCGAGACGATCATTGTATGAGAAGACTCGAGGCCAGTGACGCGTCGAACTCCGAAGACCTAGAATTTGTTAGTGATAGTGACGACCGTGGAAGCCTATCCACCAAATTTTCAAAATCTTCTTAAGTAATAGTTGAAATTTAAAAAAATAATAATAAAAATAGATTAAAAAAAATACAAAAATATGAATAATAATTAATGTGCTATTACATAACATTTTTATGAGGAATAGTATTTGAGTAGATTTTTATACTCCAAGTAGAATGTCTCATAGGAGAAAAAATATGAGAGTCCTTAGTCATCAGGAAGATAACACTTTAAAATATGTGTCATGTTCTTTAAATCAATACAAGAACTATTGTTAAAGGCAAATTAATTGTTATTATTGTATGGGAGATGAGAGGACAGTAGCAATCCTACCAGTAAAGTGTAAGCAATAATACAAAACAGATTCATTACCAAGTCTATACAACTGTCGAAAAACGCTCCTGGATACAAACACAATTAGACTCTGTTTATGTTAATCCCTGACGATGAATGCTATGTGAAAATACTATGAGAATGATGACAATGCCACTAACTTCTTTAATCCTTGTTTAACTCTGATGAACGATTCCCACACTCGATTCGTCTACCACAAGATACCTAAGACCTTGGGGAGAGAAAGGAAGATGCTCTTGTCTTTCTTGACCTTTGGTTCTCCTTTTGATCGATGGTCTTATGCCTTTCACACCTAGTCACGGCTTCTGGTACGTCGGCTTGTATTACAGCTAATATAATAATAATTAAGGCTAAACATGATTTTTTTATCATTAATTCATGTAAGTTATAAATTATAAATAATTTTAAACATTTTATATATTCCAATAAAATTCTAATCAAACAAGTTTGTTTACAAAAAATAATAATGTAAATATTTTAAACATATAGTAAATTTAACAAATAATTAAATTTAAGTGTGTATATATATACAGATGAATACATAGTAATTGTCAGTTAAATTATACAATATAAACGGAGAATTTTTAATGGGAGGATGTTCATTATTTACGATTAGTGTATTAAATTTTTTCATGTAGAGTGTTTTTGACGCATCTAATAATTTTATTGCTTTTTGTTAACTTGTTTTAGAACTTACAATTTTGAAAAGTTATGTCCTTTTTCTAGTGCATGTTTGGCCATTGCTGATTTTTAAAGAGAAAGAATTTAAACCATTATAAAAAGAAAATTATCAAAAAGAAGCTTTAAAGATAAAAGAAATTGCTCAATTCAATGAATACCCAACTAAATTAATTGACAGTATCATTCAAAAGAAGACAATATCGTAGAGTAAAAATAAAAAAACAACTAACACCAATTGATCCTAAAGAAAAATCTATTTGGAAATCCGTTTGTTATAGTGAATATTCTGAGAAAAGAAAGAAGATATTAAAAACATAATATAAATTTATCGTTCAGAATAAGTCATCAAATAAAAAACTATTAGAAAACCTAAAATCAAAAATAAATGAAGAAGATAAATCTGGAATATATAAAATGAATTGTGATAAAGTGTATATTGGACAAACTAAAAGAAAAATTAAAACAAGATTCAAAGAACACACAGCAAATTTTAAGTATGGACAATTTGAAAAATCATCAATGGCCAAACGTACATGCCCTAGAAAAAGGACATAACTTTTCGAAGTTTGAAGTTCTAAAACAAGTTAGCAAAAATCAATTGTTAGATGCGTCAGAAACATTCTACATGAACAAATTCAATACACTAATTGTAAATAATGAACCTCCTCCCATTCAAAATTCTCCGTTTATATTGTATAATGTACCTGAAACCTATTATGTATTCATATATACACACTTTAAATTTAATTACTGTTTCAATCTGCCATATGTTTAGAATATTTACATTAATATTTTTTGTAAATAAATGTTTTAAAATTAGAATTTTGTTGATGCCTACATTGTAGGTAAAAGGCCTCACAGAATAAATCATTTTATTGGAATATATTAATTTTTTTTTAGTTGTTTGAAATTTAAAATCTTCCAATAAAGAACACAAAGAGAAATTCAATTAAGCCTTCATTTTTCTCAAACCCAAAATCTTCAAGTGATATGCAGAACATTCACACCTCGTTTTGTTTCCGCATTAATGTAACAATTTTAGGAAATTAATTAATAGGAAAGGAATCATTATTATAATTATATCACTTTTATTGGATAAATAACTAAATTTAATTCTTCTTAGCATACTGGATACTTAATAAATGATAACAATAATTGTGTACCTACTTGTTAGGAATATTCTACCAACAATTATTTTAGAAATGATTTTGAATAAATGTGTTAGACTTCTTATATATCTTAAGGAGATATGGTTATCCAAGTTAGCTAACTAATTAAGAAACCGTACGATATATTTTATTATTATTTTGACAAATGATACAAACCAACCTAGTGTTCAGTAAAAATAAAAATGTTTGTTCAAGTCCGACCAATAATTTTTCTATAAATGACACTTGAACAAGTTTAAGTAGATATTTTTACAATTTCTTTTGGCTGAAAGATTAGATTAATGATATATATAAACTTCATTGCTAGGATTTACTATAAATTAAGGAGTTGCGTACTTTGGTACAGTTTGCGGAACGAGGCAGGCGAGGGCAGGTAGGGAGAGAGAGGGGAGAGGAACATCAAGTATATGTGTTAGTGAGGCAGACTCTTTGCTACTCCTAGCGAGAGTTGCGATAAAATCGAGAACTTGAAGCACTCAAATGGGTGCCTTGATGTACCTTTAACGTGGTTTAAATGAAAGAATCCATCACCTATATTATATGTAATCTACATCGCTGTAGGCTGTATTTATTCCATTTTATCCAGTTCTTGAAGTTTACTAATACGGTGATAGTTTTTCGCCCACTTTATTATTTGTCAAAAGCAAACTTTAAATGAAAATAAATCAGCTTGAAATCTCCAAATTAAGCATATTATATCCACTGAGAAGAACAGAGGTCGCATCTAATAGTGCGCTGAATATGTGTCGAGTAGTTAGTTCTCCAATTTGCCATGAGATGGCAGGGCCATCACTGTATTAGTTCCTCTCTTATTCTCCCTAAATCCTCAAGGATTAACGTTGAAATCAGTACTACAGATGTATAAAGGAAGACGCACATTAGATGAAATCTATTTATGTTTACGTCTGAGGCGTTCGCTGAGACCATAAAAAAGTGACCTCTGTTTCTTTTTGCTCTATGTAATAACATACTAATTTTTCCTTTAAAAACATATAATTTTTAGGATGTACTAAAAACAGATTTCTTATTTGATTCTTTGAAAAAGTTGATAAAAATTTCAAAAATAAGCGGGAGTTTTAAAATAAACTAAAAATAAAGTATTGAAGACGACCTTGGGCTTTCCCTGGGCTTCAGCCAGATGACATAACTATCAGAAGACACCGGTTGGACTGGCCACTTACATCTTTACCCATCTCAAGAAGACTTTCCCTAGTAGCTCATGAATCAAGTATGCCCCCTCCCCTCCCAGACAAGTCCTGTTCTTGCCCAACCTTTCGTCCTTGAACTTTACCATGGCTCCCCCTACTTCTGCCTCCCGCCATGGAGAAACACCGTTATAGCACGACCCTTCATTATATAACTACAATACAAGATTACTCAGCATATTCCATATTTGCAAGATTTTATACATCATTTCATTATTTATTTCTAATAAGATAATATCAATTACGAGTGATTTTCCTATTCAAACTGTAGTTTGTATTGAATGCCGATACGATCACCAATTAATTGTTTATACAATTTGATAAATTTACGACCAAAAAGCCAAAAATCCTAATGATGGATGAAAATTATTATGTATTTCCATTTAGATAATTATAATTTGTACTAATATAAGTAGACTTCTTGTATTGTTTTATATTTATCACAAGAGATACCTATGAATTCTTACCTCAAAGAAGGTATGTAGGAATATACAGTACTACATAACGCAAAGACGAGTCGATTGTTTCAGTATGGAAAATATTAATTTTATGTAGCAACATTAAAGAAATTACTCAGAATTTATGTAATAACTATTTGCATTCGTAAACTTGAAACTATCATAGTAATATACCACAAAAATAAGGTTGTTGTGAGCTAATTAAATTTAGAGAGTACTTAATTAGCAATGATGCATTATACTATTAAGAAAATACTAGTTGGCACTAGTGGCGCAGTGCTGTAATCCAGCTACTTGGGGACAAAGTGTTGTGGAGATAGTAGGCGTTAAGTTCTATGCTCAGCCCTCCATGGCGTCCGATCAATGGTTGCTTTCAGTGGGAACACTGCTAGATAAGTGTTGGGTGTCCATGTAGGGTGGTAGTCAGAGTCCGAATTTCGAGTAGGAGAGAGAACCGAGTATCAGGGTTGTTAATTAGCTGTAAATTAGACCAATACTTCGTCGTACGGATGCCACGTAAAGTTGTAAGTCCCTTAGTTGCTCTGGCCATTTATAAATGGCTCTTCTGAAGATGAGTTGAATTCAGTTAGTAACCAGACTACACTCATCCACATTCAATCATCCTAAACTAATGTTATCATTCATATTCACCTTAAAATAAGCGACAAAGTTTTGTCGGCGTCTCATATCTGAGAATAATCTGAGGACCCTAATTTCTAAAGACTTTGGGAAAATTACACATTCCCCATACAATAGCTGGTCAGCCATCAAGGCGTCCGGCGTCGATCGTCTGTTTGTATTGTGGGTCACAAAAGGGAGGCGACCCTGGTGATGGACCCTCAAGCAACAAGCGGGGGTCAATAATTAGAACCTTGACTCATTACGCTGAAACCATTTGTCAGAACTGTCAAAATCAAACGGTACCGTGGGTGCCCCAAGGCCTCAGGTCGAAACGGTTACCGGCCGGTGAAGACCTTCTGGGAGTAGGGATGGCAACGATAAATCGTAAATATCGATAAATATGTTCCGATATACCAGTATATTAGTATCAATATTGTCTTTCGATATTATCGGCCATATCGATATTTTGGTTCGATATATTATATCTCTAAATGTTGACGTTATTCTCTCTCTTCAAAATCATCACGGTTCGGGAAAAAACACGTTTAAGTTGCTACCTGTTATGCGTAAAAACATGCCTTGAAATAATAAAGTAACGTTAATTAGTATTTTTATGTGAGGTTAACGCACTAAAATGTATAGTGAATAAATTTGTCTAATTTTTAGTGTTTATAAGAAGCCTAGTGGCATTTATAAATGTGAAAAATGACGATGTTATTACATTATTCTTTTATAATTAACTAAATAACTAAAGGTATAATTATTTTTATTTTGACAACTTTTCATTCAACTCCACAGACCACAACTTGTTTCGTGTAGATAAATGTATTTTCACTAAACTACTATGAGTTTAGCTGTTTTCGTTATGTGTTTACAATCTGCGAAACATCATATTTTCAACAGCTGTCTATTGTTTACTACCGAAAGTAACATTGTTTACAACCGAAAATTTTCCACAGTCAACAACACCTGTTTTTATTCCGTAGTGTAGTGAAAAGTATCGTTCAAAACTCGAGTGAAAGTGTTTTGTATGTTCTCGACCATTTGAAGTGCTCGACAAGTCTCGCACTTCAAACATATGGTCTTGAACATGCAAAACCCCACTTTCCACTCTTGTTATGAAATATACTATTAATTGTTACATTCAGTAGGCTATTCGAAGTAGTGACAGCAAAACATGAGAGTAATTTTGGTCATGTCGTAAGAGTCAGTGCATAATTTAAACAGATAAATCAAATATAGGCTACGCGATATATCGATTTTTTCTTTCGATATATTGTTAGATCGATATTTAGTTTGCGATATATCGATAACTCGATACATCGATATATTGAAAATATATGCCATCACTACTTGTCAAGCTAGGTCCTTCAGGATGTCGGAGCCACCGGACAACCGCTCTGGATTCGGCAGTTTAACCTGCAAGATAATTAGTAATTTGAATTACCTCAATTAAATGTGTAACAGGTTTACTGAATCAAACACAATTAACTGAGGCTGATAAAATCCTCAACTTGATATCGCTCAAAATACGACGTTTTCATGATATTTATAAAGTAAAAAACAAAGTGGGTTTTGTTACAGATTTTCCTTAAATAATTGCAACTAAATCTAAAACGTCCGCTAATTTATATATATTTTTTTTCAACTACAAATGACTTTTGTCACCTGCGTAGTAGATCTACTATTGCACATGTATAAATACATGACTTGAAACAAAATAAAAATGCCTCACATACAATACATTTTAGTATCATATGCTATTATCATACCTCTCTTCTTGGACACTTGGAGTAGAAGTTCTATTCAACAGTGAATCTTTCGAATATTGAAATAAACTGTTAAATGTTTAAATTCATGCGATTCTTCTAGTTTCATATTTGATTAAAACAGAATAATAAGATACAACGATTCAACATACACTGGTTCTTATAAATTATGTTTCAGAGCACAGAAGTTCGTATAATTCTTTTGCAAATAAAAAATGCAGAAAGCATGGAATATGTATTGTATATCCTGCTGTAATAACTTACTAATAAATATTGACTTCACTAATGAGTTTTATTTTTGTTGCAGGTTAGTGGATGTTTTGTGAAAGTGCAAATCAAGGAAGTGTTGTAAGTTTAATGCCTTATGTATAAGGAACTATTTAGTGAGAAGTAAAACATACTTAGCGATTCCTAAAGTTTAGTTATACATTATCATTGACTTTTACGAACTTTGAAATCATGTAAAGATATTTCACAAACTTCAAGGAAATTTGTGACCATATGATGGAGGAGCATCCTTATATATAATACGTGAAACCGTTTTTAACAACGCAACTCCTCCCTTATTTCTTGGCCCTTAAAAGGTTGAAGTGCCAAAATTTTACCTCTGTTCTTAATTGTGCAAGAAGGTTTTAATTGTTCAGTATTTTCACCCTGAAGGACATGGGAAGCCTCGAAGTTCGTTTTTCGGCCATAAGAATAACGTGGAGAGAGATTAAAATGAACCGAAAAGCTATTAAAATATAAATCATTATTTCCAATATGACTTAACAGCTGTTGGAAAGTAAACAGTGGGGTTTGTAATATTGAGGAGTTTAGATCTTTCATGATGATAAACCAGGGAAGGATGCAAGCATCGTTTTATTCACATTCGATTGTACAGCTCCAATTTACTGGACTTGAAGGTTTCAATTGTAGTCTAATGCAGTTATTTTAGTTATTTAATCAATCTAAATCCGTTTAAAAAAACAAATGAAATGAATACGTTTGAAATAGGCTAAGTAATACCACTGGTTTTTTGTAATAAAAAAGAGGTAGCACTGCAAGTAACGTGAGTGAGATACTGTAAAAATACATGTAAAACTTGGATTTTACGTCATGCAGTTTACCTATTATTATATTATTAGTAGGGGTCTATACTATTATTATATTATTTGAAGTGAAAATTCACAGCCTGAGGCCGGAGGCAGAGGTGTAACGAGCGCAGAGAGCGGAGCATGCAAAGGTGTCTCCTAGTAGCATACTATTAATAGTCTACAAGGTGTTTGAAACGTGTGGGGTAAAACTTCAGAAAATGATTTAATAGGTAAAAGTAAACAAAAAAGTTTCTTTGAAGATTTGTCGTATCTCGCTCAGTTTGGCGTCTGTTTGTCTGTATGTGCTTTAACAAAAATACCTTATCTCCTAAACGTTAGTAGCTATAGTTTTTAAACTTCACACGTATATTTAGCTTTACACCACCTAATTAATTTAAAAATATAAAATAATATTTGTACCCGTTTCAAAATGGCGGCCGTTTAAAAACTTTAATGCTAAAATACATGAAAACAAAAGCAAACACAAACATTTGTTACGGAACCAAATATTTAGCTTACAAAGAGACCAACATTTTGGTACCTCATTTGTTACAATCGAACAGTAAATAACTGAGAAAATGTAACTTTTCTGATTCTGTTCAACAAAACCACCAGTAAAATGTTGCACACAATCAGAAAAATTAATTTTCTCCGTTATTTACTCTCCGATTGTAACAAATAAGGTACTTAAGGATTTGGCTTCTTTTAAGCTAAATATTTGGTATCGTGAACATTTTTTGTTTTTGATTTGGTTTTCATGAAATTTGGCATTCAAATTCTTAAACGGCCGCTATTTTTAAATGGGTAAAAATATTATTTTATATTTTTAGAGTGTATTAGGTGGTGTGAAGTAAAATATTTGTGTCAAGTGTCAACACTATAGCTAATACCGTTTATTATATAAGGTATTTAAAAAAAAAACACAAACACACATACAGACAGACGCCAAACTAAGCGAGATATCTTCATAGGTAATTCTTTGTTTATTTTTACTTATTTACCTATACATTTCCTCAAGTCTAGCCCACACTTTTCAAATAACCTGTATGTTTTAATAGGGTAATCAAGACCCCTACTAATAATCAAGCAGGTGAAATTGAACAAAAATCTCTATTTGAAAATTACTGGACATACCGATGTAAAATGAAGCAGTACAATTCAGTTGATTTGCTTCTTCTTTATGACGACCGAGCACTTCCGTTGTCTATCATCGTACCGCTGCTTATCCGACATTCTCGTCAAATAATTTGCTTTTCGTGAACGTCTTCAACTATGACTAAGTGATTCTATAACCAATAATTGTAAGCAAGATTAAATTTTCCTGATAGCTTTTTTATGGTCTATATTTAACGTTCTATCATAATAGAATAAAATCAGTCCGAAGGAAATTACAAACAATCGTTCATTAGCTTCGTAACAATTCCTGCTTCAATCCAATTCATTGAATTATTCCTCGAAATTTTATAAACTAGTTACCATCCATATTCAAACATTCAAGATCAAGAGCGCTTGTCTTTTTACTACTCATTGTCATTTTTTTAGTCTACTAAGCAAAAAGCATTTTTTACTTATTTACACCTCTTTACGTATAATCGTTGGTAAAGGACAACGGTTAACCCCCGGGATTTGAACCCGCGAACCTCTGATGTGCTAGCAAGAAGTCTGATTAATATTTTAATAACAATTCTAAGTGGATACGGACTTTCGGAAATCTACAAGTGTACAATTGCTTGTAAAATTTAATTCAATTCATATTACGAAAATCACTGACAAATAATTGTACTATCAATTATATTTTTACCGTTTCTTCAAAATTTATAATACGAAGAGGGAAAATGTATATTTAATCAATAAGGTAAATAAGCTTTAAAATAATTCTTAACAAAGAAGTGAGATCCAGTCAACTAAAAATTATAGACAATCATTTTTTAATGCATTTCTATTTACCATTAAGACACCTATCGTCAAAATATAAATTGATAGGGATAAAAAATGAATTGATTCAACTAAGTAGTGGAATATCAATTACTTACTTATCTAGAAAGCTCATTTTGGGGTCATCCATTTTTTTTTTTTTTTTTTTTTTTTTTTTTTAATGTGAATGACTCTGACTGGGATTAACGAAGTGCCCATAGATTATGAAGATAATTTGAACTATATCATCGTTATTACAGGGTATTTTGAAAGTTTAAAAATGTTGTTGAAACTTTTAAATAAACTTATTAATGTAATTAGAAATAAAAACAGGGCTTCCTTACTTAGTTGCTTGTCGAATATCTCTTTGTTCACGTATCTGTAATTTTACTCTGCAAATTGTATAACAACGTAAATTGAAATAAAAGTTGTGAATTGTGTTTTTTATTTTGGAAATTATATGAGTGACAGTTTAACGACTAAACGAAACGTACCTAACCTTCCAACACCGTCCTCAACGTTCCCAGAATGAGGCAAATTATCTCGGGAAACGCTGTACTAATTATAAAATGGGAATGGTGTTCCACAAGGACGAGGCCTTGAACCCTTTCTGTCGACCTCAGATTCATGTTAGATAAGATGCCACAGACCTGTTTGGAATTAAATAAATATCACCTGCTGCTAGAAAAAAATTGGTAGCTGGAGACTGTGGTCTGTAAATTGCCAGTTTAGTCTTTTTGTGATTTCTCTTTTTCTGTCTAAAAATGTATTTTTAATACTATGGAAAAGACGACTCTTTCTCTTCATTTATTTCCATATCAATTTTCCGTCTTCTGAGATTTTTGAGCCTAGATATTTGAACTTTGTACTTGTTCCAAACTTGTATTTCCTATTGAAATTATCCAGCAAAATATATTGTATAAATTTAAACTCAAAATATGTAGGGATGCCATTTATAGAATAATAATTGGTTATACTTTTTAAAAAACATTTTTTATTTGAGCACTATATTCTCAAAATTGAAATAAAATACATCCCACGGTTTCTTAACTATCTATTCACCTAGAAAGCCAAATTAGTGGATTTTAGTTAGCTAAAGACTTTTAAAAAATTTTTCCTGAACACATTTATTCCTTATAAAGCTAACACCGTTATAAAAAAATTTTAAATGAAATTTGATCAATCACCCAAGACTGGACTTGAACATCTCCACAATACCACAGTAGTTGGGTTACAGCACTGGGACACTAATTCCGACTAGGGATGGCAAATATTTACAACATAGCGATATATCGAATTATAGAAACATCGAAAACTAAATATCGATCTAACGATAGTATCGAAAAAAATATCAATATATCGAATAACCAAATAAAATATCGATATATCGAATTGTAAATTATTTATTTGTTTAAAATTATGCACTAACTCTTATATCATGACCAAAAATACACTCATGTTTTGCTGTCACTATTTGGACTAATCTACTGAATGTAAAAATTAAATACATTTATCTACACAAAAACAAGTTGAGGTCTATAATATTAAATTAATAAAATTCAAAATAAGAATAACTCTACAGGTGCCTTTAACTATTATGTTAATTATAAACTGATAATATAATAACACTGTTATTTTTTGTTTTTAACATTAAAAATTGCCTTTTGGCTTCTTATAACACTAAACATTAAATAAATTAATTCACTAAGGTATTCAAATTAGGCATCTTAGAGTCAGCGTTGTCAACTCACACAGAACTTCATTTACCCGTTCCACCCACTGTTATACAATAAACTACATTTAAGTGCGTTAACCTCACGTAAAAATACTAAATAAAGTTTCTTTATTATTTAAATACATGTTTAGTACACATAAAAGATAATTTAAATGTGTTTTTTTAATCGAAGATTTTGAGGAGAGAGAATAACGTCCGATTTATTATATAGTGATATGATATATCGGACCAGAAATAACGATATGTTCGATATTATCGAAAGAAAATATCGATACTAATATAACGATATATCGAAACACATCCCTAGTTCCGACCGTTCGTTTGCCGTACGTCTACAAGCAGAGCCCTCCGAGGTGCTCATCTCTACAATCCGAATCAGGCCATTCCCAATTAGACATTACACAAGTGGACGGGGAAAGGCCTCCAGGAATGTCGTTGGCGCAAGGAGTGATTAGTGAAATCCGGCAGTTAGATAAGGAACCTTGGGTAATTACTTTTTATGTCGCTAAATTGGGTAACTAGGATCACTACATGTCCACTTGCGTGGAGACGGGTGAACTGGAACTATAAAAAAGCGATCGATTTAATTCATTAACTTAGCATGAAATGTTTAAAAAATGTTCAAAAACAGTATTTTCCACTAGGGTGTACTCAATTTGTATCTAACTAAATAAATTGTTTTAATTTAATTAAGTGCAAATATCATAATTTTTAGAAATGGATTAACTAAGTCAGAAAGTTATTACTTAGAATATCGTAATAAGTCTTTATGATCGCAAATGCTTAGCTCAAAATTCCTTTCTGGTGATAAAAACACGATACACGTCGTAATAGTAAGGTTGAGTGAATACCAATTCATATTTATCAACATACATAAATTAAGTCAAACACAAAGATTTAACATGATAACAATTTAACCAAACTAATAAATATACAAACAATAAGTAACAAGTAAAGGTTTCAAGTATAACCATTCACAACGAACAGTAAGCAAAGAAAACTGATTATTTTATTCCAATTCTGATTTAATTGAAATCGATAGCACGGAAATAATACAGAATAAAGTTTATTAAAAGGATAAAATCTCAGTAAAAATGTCCACTGTATAATAACATTTGAACGTAGTAGAAAATAAATCTGATACATAATACATGATTCAGAGGGGACATTGTAGTAGTACATGATCAAGTTTGCTAAGAAAATGTAGAAATAAAACATGAATAAGTAGATTAATTAATAAATGAGCTTATTTCTATTTTTATATAAAACATATAAAAGAAAAATTAATATACTTGGGCGTTGACTGGTCAGTTTTACAAGTAGTAAGGGCACTTTATTTTTTCTCTAAAAAAGAAACGAACAAATAATTTCATAGTTAATCTATATTATTTATAAATTCCATACGCGTGTACACACAACTCGGAAAGTAGTGGATTCAGTTGACATGTTTATAGAACATTGCATTTAAATGATAGAACGTTTTTATAAATCTATTTTCGTAATTTGTAAACGGGAATATTTCAAGTATTTCCTGACCTACCTACATTTCACAAATGAAAATAAACATCAGTGCTGAAAAAGAGCTACTGCCACCAGCTGATTTATGAGTATGAAATCATATCCATAAGGTGATTACTGTGACCAGATGATTGTTTATATGTA
Organism: Stictocephala bisonia; assembly: GCA_035578905.1. Classification (NCBI taxonomy): domain Eukaryota; kingdom Metazoa; phylum Arthropoda; class Insecta; order Hemiptera; family Membracidae; genus Stictocephala; species Stictocephala bisonia. Next base: position 4,900,324 of record JAQJVL010000017.1, on the reverse strand, counting down.
AAAACAACTGCAAGTTACTTTATTTAAAATAAAATCTTATTTACAGTAAATCTTTATTTTTCTAACAACTAAAGTAAAAAGTAAACTTACCATCAGTATTTAAGTAGGCCTCAGCAAAGCGTGTATTTTCTTAACTAGTAGGCTACGTATACTCGACCGAGCAAAATAATGTCTTGGATGTTCTTATTTCTTTTGCAACTCGCCATGTTCTGGTGGAATCCAGAGGACTACTCAAATTCAAAAGCATGTTAATTCACACTTTATAAAAGTCTGGGATTAACATAAATCACAATGAATACATTTCCGCATAGACTATTGGTATGTGCGCGGACACAGTCCAGTTTTTTTGTCAAAATACTTTATACAGGGTGGAAAAACAATATGGAAACGCTTTTACAAAAACGTTATTTTTTCCATATGTAATTTGATAAGTAAATTTATTTTTTTAAATTAATAATGTGTTCCATAAAGTATAGTTTTTAATCAGAATAAATTATTTAGAACCGTTGAATAGTGGAGAAATAATATTGTTCAAATTAGTTACTTTGAAATTCAAATGACTGCTACTCTGGAAAGGATAGGCCTTTCTAAGTCCGGCAATTAATATATCTTAAATAGACCTTTCATTTGATACCAAACTCAAACTAGAATTACGTTGAAGATGTGCGTTCAACTTCTCATGGGCCGTCCTCCTGAAAAGATGAACTGTTGCTAATGGCGTCAAAAAGTATGTTCTTTGTAACCATTATAACGTATAAGATTTCATTTTTAAGTTAAGTCATACAACAGCTGAGAAAGCGTTTCCATATTTTTCCACGCTGTATAATAAAAAGATTATAAAGAAAAAAACTTAAATATTTTGTTTGCTAATGTATCTGCTAATTTGACAAGACTATACTGAATTAATAATCAATAATCCATAAATATTCAATATATATATTGATGCTGTATTAATACAAATTATGTCCAATTCCTTAAAAACTATACTAGAGCTTTGATTTTACGTTATCAACTTCGTCAGATTTAATAAGAGTGGCTTTTAAAAAGATTTATTTACAGGTCTAAAGGAAAATTGCGTTTTTTACACCTCAAACGATTAACAAAATTACAAATATAAAAGAGAATACAAAACGAATCATAAAAAACATTGGCATTGTATTTGTTATAAAAGTGTGAAGTGAAAAGTTTCATCAACAGTCATCATTAGACGATTCTGTTCACAACAAGGGCGTGTGGACCAGACATTAGATTATCTCTTCATCTGTGCTTGTAGACCATTGTTTAAATTAACAACATTGTTGTGTTACAAAAATTTCATTAATTTACTACATAAACAAGTTGTATTGGACCGTCTGAGCCACCACACGTGTCGGCTAAACTATTTGGAATGGAATAATTCTTCCTAACCTACATTTTCAATCCCAAAGAATTCTAGGAAATTACAGAGTGTTTTTTTTTAAACGCAACCCATGATTACAAAAAATTACAAATAACTCATACATCTATAACATATATTTTTATTATTACAACGTTTATTTTATCTGTAACATTTATAACTACTATTTACATGATTTTAATAACACTTTTGTTTAGGTTTGGTGTTCAAATAAACCACCATTAGCATTTATACAACGTTATGTCCTTTTTAACAAATTTCTGGATGAGGGAGACAAAGGTAGTTGGACATTTGCCATCATTACGTGAAAAATAACAATCACGACGTTTCGATTTGTTAAAACCCAAACCTTTTTCAAGTGCTAAAAACTAAATTACATCTACACAAACATGTTATAAAACTACGTTCTTAAACTAAAAAACTTATCTACTTTAATAATTATCTACATTTTAACCTAGATCCTAGAATGGAGTACAACAAAATGAACTTCTACTAAATATAAAAGATATATTAACAGGGTTAAATTAATATAGCCAATTAGGCGCTGTCAAGGTCACGATATCAACGAAAAATGTAAAACACAATAAAATTAATATTCAAATCAGACTGAAATAAGATTACATTAACTAATCATAAATATATGGTACCTGAAAATCACAATTAATTTAAAATAACATTCAACACGCACAAAAAATTATATATATATATATATATATATATATATATATATATATATATATAATTTTTTGTGCGCGTTGAAAATATATATATATATATATATATATATATATATATATATATATATATATATGACTCAGAAGGACTGAGACTACTATTAAAATTACATTTTAACCAGAAAAGACAACAATTATTAGGAATAAAACAATACCCTAATCAAATATTACAAAAATGATGAAGTCTTACGACCCGCAGTGACGATGGCGTCTAGACGTCCCAGGTACGAAGTGAGGATGATACAATCCAAATGCAGTGTCTACGAAGTTCCCTCCAAGGTGATAAAACACGGGGACTAGACAAACATACACACTACACTTCACAACAACCATACACAGACACTGAACCTATAAATAGAGTTGCGTTTTAAAAGAAACACCCCGTATTTTCCACCCTGTTGCTTGGCCTAAATTTACAGTTTTTGTCGAGGGCGGAAGTTCATGTGTAAATATAGCGTGTTACACATTAGTTGAAAGGTCTTTAAAGCTTTATCATTTTGATATAACTGATTTCAAATTTGTATTAGTGTGGCCCGAAATGTAAAAAAATTGGATTTTAGAGTTGACCTTTCTATTTAACTATCCTGTTAATCAGAAGTACATACATTTTTATCCAACACTGCCAATATCCTTTCAAATAACAATAAGATTGGACAATTCTCTCCATATTAAAAAATCGTTCCATTTCACTTCGTTTTGTCGGGTCATGAAGTATCCCAGTTGGTCAGATACACCCTGTACACTTGAAAACTTGATATTCAATTTACTGTCCCGGACATAACGGTGTCTCCCTAGTGGTTGTCTTGGCATCAATTATAGTGGGGTGTGCTTTTGTGTCTTTCGTATTTGTATAGTATCGTCTTGTACAGTATTCATGTGCCAGCTGATGTTAGGAGACATTAAAAATGAGTAAATTCCGAATTAAACTATATCTTAGGTTTTATAAGCTGTCGAATTATTATTTACGTTTCAACTTATTAACATATCTTATGCCGTATTATTGAAATAAATTAATATGTATATTTTGTATATTTTTAAATAAGATAAAGAATTAGTAAAGCAGGCAACTTAATTTAGGTTGATGGAGCTGTACAATTTATGTCAAAGGATAGTTAAAAGTATAATTAGGTAAGTAACATAATAAATTATAATATAATTAACAAGAGAAAACTTGCCTAATATATTGGTTATATAAATACATGAACATAGTTCATAAATCGTTTTACCCTGCATTTGCGATATCACAAATTGAGTCGTTATAAATAAATAACAAATATACACATATGCGTTATTAACTTGAGTTATAAGAAGTCACTGAATAACTTAACAAAATATTTACTTTTCAATAACCAGCAAACTTTCTTTAATTAATAATACAATTGTATTTATTATAACATAAAAATAATAATGACTATTTAATTCAGAAGATCTAATGTCAACATTGGTACATGCGGCTCTCATTTTTCAAAGGTTCTCTGACGGCATATTTGTCATCTAAATATAACCTTACCACCAGCTGATCGGCTGCGTTCATTTATCATACAGTTCTCATTATGGTAATGCTTGCAAATGCTTCCGTGGATTGCCACTAGAATGCACTACAAGGTCACATATTTTAGATACAGTGTACGTAATGGTCAGCCATCCCACACTAGGTAGGCTACCATAAAAGTTGACAGCATTCCTCATTGATGTTGTTTTTCTCACCTCTTAATTAGTTGCTTGTTTTCTTTGTTCGAGATTCATTCCTTCATTTCACGCACATCATGAAAGACGGCGTACACAGTCGAAATTGCAAACGAAGGCTAATGAAATTAACTTTTGTGATACACGTGTTTTGTACCGGGTCTTTTGACCGGTATATTTCGTTTTTTTTTCGTCGTGGTCTGCCAGGCTGCCTGAGACCGCTTGTGCCCGGCGATTCGCTTACTTTGGTGGCCGTTGGCTCGGACTCGGTCGTTCCGTGTTCCAGCCTTTGTCTGTCAGGTTGGCCGTCTTCTAGTTTGTTCTCTGCGGCCGACCGACTAAACATGCACGGCTAGAGACTCTAAAACTCCAGGGTCCTCGAGTGGGACATTTTCCCTCAGCCTGTCGTCCGGGGAAAGTTCAACCTTCTACACTGCCAGCCTGGCCTGAGGACCAAGTCGTAGAGCACATGTTGCGACTAAGCTGCCATCCCTACATCTGGGTGTTTTTCTTCAGTCCTCAGGTCAGTGCGTTCCATTTTGTTTCCCGGCGGCTGAGCTGGGGGTTTTGATGTTTGATATTTAAAAGAAAAAAGTGAAATATAAAGAAAAGAAAAAAAGGGTGCCGAACTATTTAATTGGGCCTAGGCCTAAAACTGATGGGACAAAGTGAGGAAACAGCCATTGCTACTTATAGATTTAAAAAATTTAAGAGAAAGAAAAGGGAACAAAGCTTTTGTTAATATTTATTGTTATTTAGTTTAATTAGTTTATTTTCTTGTTACATTTGTTTAAATTTTTATATTTGTTAGGTCCCTATGGTTAAGTATGTTATTTATTTATATGTTTAGGCCTAGTGATTGTTATTTATTTATTTATTTATTTATTTTTTGTTAAGTGTATTAGGGGTGTTTTGAAGTGAATTTTTACTAGAACGGTACCGTGTTATATTTTTTTTTAAATTGTTTAATTTTTAAACTCACCAAAAGGGGATTATTGTACTTTTGCTTAACTTCTAATTCGGAGCTGCCCAGGGATTCCGGCTTACTCCCTGGCCTCGGTGGAATTATGGGATGGTGGGCTAAATTGCCGGGGTATTTGGGGTTATCTAAATTGTTTCTAAATGTTCACTTTTAAATTGTTAATAAATTGTCTTACGTTTTGGGTGTCTCTGGCTAAACTGCCGATAGGCCATACAGTTTGTAATGGTTATATTTTGGTATTTGTAGCGTTAAGTGTTTTTGTAGTTTTTGTGTTATCTTGTTCATTTTAGTGTTTCCTGTTATTTATTTAAGTGCGAATTTATATTGGGGCCTTCTGCCCATTAATATTGTGGCCTTCTGCCATTTTTATTGAATAATATGTTGTTTGACTTGATAATAAAATTAGTTTTGCTCAGCTGCTGAGTGTTATTTTGACCCTCCAACTGCCACCCGTGATCCCATCGCTTGACTTGTTTTGAGCCATCCCCCAGTTGGCACACTTTCCAGCTTTGGTGGGGGGATGGGTCTCAGTTTCTAGAAACTTACAAGTAAACTTTATTTTTTTTGCCATAAAGACGAATGATAAATTATATTAACTTCACGCCTTTAAATATATTTCGTACCAGCCGGTTGATGTTGTAATTATTGGTATGAGGATCTTCACACAGCAGACCACAAGCAAAATGTTCTCAGTTCGATCCTAACCAAAGTCATGACAAATTTTAAAATCGATCATCTGATAAACACCGGCTGTTCATTTGTCATTAGTCAAGTCAAGTCATTAGGCTATTAATTAATGACATATTCTAACAAATTATCGGCCTTAGTTTGTAACAATAAATACATTCGTACATCAACACTGGACACACTCATTCTAAATACATATTCATCCGTATCTTGAATATTAGAGTCTTACAAATAAATAAAAGCCATAAGATTTATTTATTTATTTATTCATAAGACGCCGATCACCAATATATAGGCGAATATGGATTTCGAATGAGTGTGATGAGTGTAGATGAGCGAATGTAGTCATTGTTACAAACTAAGGCCGACCGTTCCTTAGAAAGTGTCATTATTAATAGTCAAATGACAAATGAACAGCTGGTGATTATCAGCTGATCCTTCTCAAAATGTAGATGTTGACTCTTACTAGACTACCCATACACCCTACCGACATGGGTCTTGATAGTCGATCTTACTACTTAACAAACAAGGATTTGTGAGAATATATATTATTATTATTCATGTTGAAATATGTTCTTTTTCTGTAAAAACTAAATAACCGTACGCTTTGCTTCTTCCTAAATCAATTTTGTGATGAACTTACGTGACAAATGAAATAACTTTGTATGTTAGAGTCGTCGCTGTAAATTGAGTTTTCCTCCACTACTGACGAAACTATTTACAATATGAGTCAAACGTTTTGACCATTACAATTACATTATAGTATCATGTACTATAATGTAATTGTACAATTTCCGACAGCAGAAAGTGTTTAAAATATTACTATATAAAACTCATTTCGTTTTATAAATTAAATGTAGCTTAAAGCATGGTTTTAAATAAATAAATATATATATATATATATATATATTAAGTCTACTCACTGTAATAAAAAAGGAGAATCTTTTCGTTTATATTTTGACAATCTTCGACAATTTTCTATAGAAGCAAAGACGTGCTAAATCACTTGACCTTCATTCAGAAAGGCCATAGTTGAGAATATTTTTCGAAAACTGTTAGTTTGGGTTTCGTCTGGTTAGACCAAGTAACGTTTCTTTATATTATTAGTTAACACCGTGCATAATGATTCTTTTTACTAAAAAAAAACCATAATCATTGCTCTTGTCCCTATAAAGAACTTCTAGGACATGAAAGAAAATAACTCAACTAAAATGAACAATGTTACTATAACTATTAAGTCTATTACTCTTAGACACTCAAAAGATAAATCTTCGATGATTGTAAATATAAGTCATAACAGTCGTTACAGTCTAGTGACCTTTGACTCGTGAAGTTTATGACAGTCTCCTCTTTCATCGTGGCAGCAGACAGGATATCAGTGAAGCTGACCCCACCGCAATCAGCACAAATTATGAAAACTACATTGGGATTTAGTGCTTATTTTCTACTTCCAAATTATGGGAATAACAAATTTTGTGCTCAACCATAACACGTCGTACGTAAACACGTGTTATTGTTGGCGGGCCAGCTCCACGTTTAGCTGCCACCTCAATGGAATCCGTCGAAAACGGTATCAATATTTAGTGTGCATTTTGTGCTCTCAGAATATATAAGTTTCATAATTTGTGCTAACAATAACCCGTCCAAAAACAGTGTTATTTGATGCGATGATGACGTTATCTACCCTACCACCTCAATGGAATCCGTTGAAAACGGTATCAATATTTAGTGTACATTTTGTCCTCTCAGAATATATAAATTTCATAATTTGTGCTCAACAATAACCCGTCCAAAAACAACGTTATTTGATGCGATGATGACGTCATACAGCCAAGAGACATCAATTGAATCAGATGAAAACGGTATCAATATTTATTGTACATTTTATGCTCGCAGTATATATAAGTTTATTAATTTGTGCTCAACAATAACTCGTCCCAAAACAGTTATTTGTTCCCGTGTTGACGTCATCCAGCCTGCCAACTCAACGGAATCCTTTGTAATCGGTATCAATATTTATTGTACATTTTGGGCTCTCATAATATACGATAATTTTTAAGCTTTAATTATTCTTTAACTTTAACAACTTTGTGACTTTGTTGCGGGAGTTCATAACCAAGATTCTTGGTCACTGCATCCTTTCTCTGTGTAAATCCCAGCTTCATGTGCTAAAGGTTCTCAGTTCATTCCCAGAGTCATAATACATTTTGAAAAGGATCAGGTGATAACCTCAGGCTGTTCATTTATTATAATAAAACTATACTGTGCAATAGTAAAATTATGTTGTGTATACAATTTGGACTTTTAATTATTTTGATGATATAAATTATTATTGATTATTATTTATTACAACTATGTCATAAAAGTTCCATTCTTTTGAAAACAAATGTTTTATATTTTAATTCTTGTTGATATCGGAAGAGTTTTACCTCAGAGGCGAAAGGTTTCACATAGATAAAAATATTTTATTTGAATTGCTAAGAATATAAAAAATATTAGAATTTATGCTATATTTAATTTATTCGCTTTTTGCCCCCTCTAAACCTCAGGCACAATCCTTATACCATTCCGATTTGAAGCCTCGAAATTTAAACATTTGACTATTAAGTTTTTTATTCTTGGATATGGTCTTCCAATATGACGGCTGGGTTAGTGATGCAAGTCTTTAACCACATTTTTGTGTGGTGCCGGGTATGATAGCAATTCCACACCTGTTAAAAGAAAACTTGTTGTAAAAGAAATAAAATAAATATATTGCTGTCACAGAAATTATGCTCAAGTTTGAAGTTTTATTATTCAAATACTAATATACATGTTACATATATATCGATGCAACTGGGTGAGTTTAAATTTAAATTAATTGGCTTAAGAAATCATTTCCATATCTGACGTTGAGCAAATATTGTTGACCGTGTAAGTATAAATCTATCAAACGTAATTTTTTATAGTAGTGACACGTACAGAAAGATTTAAAATACTTTATAAATAATGTTTTAAGTTGTTGTTTAGAGCATAATGTCTTAGACACTCCAGTTCCGATTTATTAATGACAGGTAGCCAAGAAAACGTTGACAGGCCCTGCCGGTGTGAGCGCGTGCGTTGGTTCATAACCGCAATAAATAAGGCTGTTTTTGATTGGGTTATTGTTGAGCACAAATTATAAAACTTATATATTCTGAGAGGACAAAATGTACACTAAATATTTATACCGATTTCAACTGATTCAGTTGAGGTGGTGGGCTGGATGATGTCATCACTGCAACAAATAAGGCTGTTTTTGGACTGGTTATTGTTGAGCACAAATTATTAAACTTATATATTCTGAGAGGACAAAATTTACACTAAATATTGATACCGATTTCAACGGATTCCATTGAGTTGGCAGCTAAACGTGAAGCTGGACCGCCAACAATAAACACGTGTTAACGTATGACGTGTTATGATTGAGCACCAAATTTGTTATTTCTATAATTTGGAAGCATAAAATAAGCACTAAATCCCTATGTAGTTTCGTAATTTATGCTCATTGTGATGGGGCCAGCTTCTCGGAGGTTCAGACAGGTGCTCTGGCAGTACCGTAATTTGCCCGTAACGTAAGGAGCGCCTCCGCAGGATGAGCTCGTCAACGTACACATAATGTATATAACGGATGTCCTGTGGAGATGAGTTAGTACAAAGCCTTCTAAACCCTTATTATAAGGGTGGTTAGCACTTTTATGAACAATTATTTGTCTAAGACATTGAGTTTGGTTATTGCGAAATTTTCAAAAAAGTAACAAGATTGCTATAGGTCTATAATTATGTCAACTATTTTGCTCTCCTTAAAAATCGTGTTTCAATCTCGTTACTGGAATAAATATCTCATCTTCTCGTTCGTATGTAAGCTATAATAACCCGTAATTTTTAAAAGCACGTTCTTTTGTTAAAAAAAAGTTAATCATGATTGATTTTTACCATCGGCCACGTTAAATATAACTAACCTACCCAAAGCTGCTGATACAAGTCTAAAAGTATATTGAATACTTAAATTTGTTTCAATATTTATTGATGAATAGCAAGTTTAATCATTGAATTCTAGATCTTAATAGACCTAAACGTAATAAAACGAAACAACATATGAAATATTTCATAAAAGGAGAGAAATTATCGCTACTCATCACTAACAATTATCTTTAAATGACATTAACAATTACATTAAATATCCGTTATATTTGTATAGATCATCATACTCGCGAATATAATCAATAGTAAATGTTTAAGCTTCCATGATCATATATTCGTCCAATTTAAAAGTTTATCTATAGTTAAAATCATTAGTATTGTCTGATGTCGTTAGGAAGGTTCACTTTGATCAGATGTGTTCATAAAACTTTCAGGTATGAGATTCAATTTTTGGATGAATTAAATTCCTGTTTTACCAGTGTTACAAGGCAGAATGGTGAGCTCAATCAGAAGGAAGCATTGCCTAATGTAGTGCAAAAAATTTATCTATGACCCATATTTTATATATTTAAAGACACTCATTAATAGGGAAATAATTAAAACATTTTCCTATGTCAAATACATCAACATGAAAATGAATCTAAGCAAATAAAAAAAAAAACACAATACTGAATAATCACGTTAAGAGTGGACTTGTCTTTAGGGTCATACAATTATATGACGCTTTCTCAAGACACAACATTTTAAATCAAAGATCTAAATACCTTTTGAAGCCTTTAATCTCCGACGCTTCATGTTTTTATAGCCACTAAAGTGTATTATTTTTCAAGATAACTCTATTAAAAAAAAAAAAATGAAACGCTCTGTTGTATATTAATGAGCCTGACATTACCGTTGTTTACAGTAAAAATATTCCTATTTTGAATAACAAATATTCGAATTTCTCTGAAATGTTGAATGACTATTGGGAATTCGCAAAGCATTTTCCTCCTATAGACAAATCCAATCAAATAGATAATTAGGAATCTGCGTAGTCACAAACTGGATCGATGACATCACTATCGATGGGTAAGTCCCTCAGGGTGTGTCTGGCCCCGGTGGATGACCGGAGAATGACCCCTTGACTCACCATACGGGCATTTCCGCGGGTGGCAGGAGTCCTTGTACAACATCGTCTAGCTCTACTATCGCCTCTCTCTGTACGTCTAATTTGGACTGATTTCCGTTTCATGTATTGGTCTTTGGTTATATATAGGACCTCCACTGATTTCGAATAAAATTTATATTACATTTTGTGAAACATATGAAGTGCTAAAATTAATATGAGTATAATCAAAGCTTACATCAATATAATCAAGAGTTAAAAAAAGCCAATATTTTACAAAAAGGCCATTGACCATAAATTGCTGGATGAGATGATGGAGGAGGTGGCAAGGAAAATTTGTGAGGAGAAAGTGAAAATGATGGCTATGCAATTACCTGATGTTTGCGGGAACTGGGAAGAAGTGTATGTGCAACTGGACGCATGTGTGGAGGTGAGAGAAAATAAGGATGAAATATAATGGGAAGAACTCTGAGAATTGTTGGATAGTAACACAAAAAGCAGAGAGGGAAGAGGAGGGACTGGTGTTAGTAGAGAAATAAATAAAAAGGAAGAAAGTTTATCGGATGGAAGAGAATTGCAGAAATTACATACAATAAATTAAAAGGTAGGCTGGCAGGGGGATTTGTGAAGACAGATTGAGGTCTGATAAGGAATCAGTATGTATTTTCCTAAAATGTAAGAATATTTTGTATAATATCTCTATATTGCAGTATGGAGTGAGTATATGAATGATGGGAGAACAGGATAGGAGAATACAGGGTTGCAAAATAATATTTTTAAGGAGTAGTATAGGAGTGACGGAAGAAATAAAATAAAGAATTAAGAATAAGAAATAAGGAGAAGAGCAAGAGAGAAGTAATTAATTTTTTTTAAACTGAGAGGGATCGACTGAGGTAGTTTGAACATGTGAAAAGATGGGAAAATTTAGGGTATCAAGGTGATTCCATGAAGTGGATATTAAGGGAAAGAGGCCGAGAGGAGGACCACGTGATCGACTGCTGAGGGAAGTAAGGAACGTGTTGGGAGATGAGAAGAGTGGGTGATAAGACTGTTGGGTTAGAAAAGAGAGGAAGATAAAAGATTGTGGTGAGGCCTATGAGACAAAAAGGCTCAACACGTATTGGAAACTGCTATATAAATTATTATTCTCAAATATAAGACGCCGACACAACGTTGTGCGTATTTTAAGGTGAATGTGAATCATTAAACGAGTATAGGATGAGTGTGGATGACCTGTGTGTAGTCTGGTTACTAACTGAGTTCGACTGTTCCTCAGGAAGAGTCACTTTTATTAGACCAATACCAAGGGCAGTTAAGGGGCCTACATCTTTACGTAAAATCCGACCCATGGTGTGATTTTCAGCCAAGCGTGATACTCAATTCTCCTCCCTACACAACATCCTGGGCACCTGGGGGTGATGAAATATCTGCAACTTTTGTTAGAAAGGTAGCAAAAATAATCTCACCTGTTCTTGCTTTTATTTTTAATATAAGTTTAGCAGAGGGGATCTTTCCTCAGGAACTAAAAATTGCACGAGTTGTGCCCATCTTTAAGAAAGGTTCGGCTCATTCAATTGGGAACTATAGACCAATATCGTTACTGTCAATTTTTTCAAAATTACTTGAAAAGGTTGTAAAGTTAAGACTGGTAAATTTTTTAACTCTGAACAAATTTTTTTCACCATCTCAATTTGGGTTCAGGGAGGGATAAAATACAGAGCTGGCACTGCAGGATTTTATTGCTCAGATTCACACTAATTTAAATTGTCAAAGTAAAAACAAAGTGTCTGGATTATTTCTAGATATTAAAAAAGCCTTTGACACGGTCAATCATAATCGACTATTGTCCAAATTAGAACTAGCGGGTATACGGGGGATTGCACTAGGATGGTTTGCATCATATCTACGTAACAGACAGCAGTATGTTGATCTTGGCTGTAACAGAAGTTCAGTCCAAACAATTCGTTGCGGTGTACCTCAAGGCTCAGTACTGGGCCCTATTTTGTTTCTTATATACATTAATGATTTATATTCTGGCCCATTTAAGGGGGAAATTACAGCATTTGCCGATGACACAGCACTTTCATATGGGACATCAGCGGTAAATATGCTAAGATCAGATGTTCAGCATGATATCACGCTTCTAGCCTTGTGGTTCTTATGTAATAAACTATCATTAAATGTGGAAAAATCAACTATTGTAAATTTTTCATTGTATCAAAGCTTTACATTTGATGAACCTTTAAAATTCCATTGTGTTGACTGCAACGAATATTTATGCTCATGTAGCATTCTTTCTCAGAGCAACACTGTAAAATATCTAGGTCTTATAGTTGATGAGAAACTAGTATGGAAAGATCACATAAACACAGTAAAAAAATATCTTTTAATGTTTTTGCGTAAATTTTATTTCCTTAGGCCTCTCTGTCCTGATAATATTTTGTGTCAGGTGTATTATGCTTTTGTTCATTCAAAGTTGAATTATGGTATTTCTTGTTGGGGCAGCACTTATATCACGCACATAAATCCTTTGTTGCGTATTCAAAAATGTTTTATTAGAATAATTAGAAGGAAACGTATGCGAACTGAGTCTCTACCATTATTTGTTGACCTTGGTATATTACCCCTGAGATACTTGTTTGTTTTCAAAGTGCTCTTTTTATTTTTTAAAGTAAGTGGAAATTTTGGTGCAACTATTGATCTTCCTGTAAATAGACCTAACACTAGGCAAAGTGATTTTATTAGACCACCTAAAGCAAATAGTGCGTTTTTTCAAAAAAGTTTCTTGTTTTTAGGACCAAAATTTTATAACCAAGTACCACGTATGGTAAAAGATTCTCGAACTTTACAATCAATTAAGAATAATTTAACACGGTGGTTGCTGAAATTGTCTAAGGCATATGTTGAAGACCTATTTTTAGTGCTACAGTAGGCTAAGAAAAAAAAATGTATTCTTTATTATCAAAGTCTTGTGTGAATCGGTGCATGTCGTGAGAGCCTGTGAGAAAGTGAGCGTGTGTGTGCGCGTATGTGTTCAAGTTCAAGTCCAAATAACTTTATTTATTAATATTCAATACAATTTGTACAACTATAACCATGTGTTGTACAAACACACATACGATTACCAAAACGTTATGCTAAGTTATAATTAACTATCCTAATCAGTCTTGAATGAATAGTGACAAACTTAAAAATAAATGGGTTCTTCTAACTCTCAATGTGTGCGCGGGAGTGGGTGAGTATGTGAGTGTGCGAGTGTGTTTAGGTGCGTGAGAGAGTGAGCGTGCGCGGGTGTAGGTGTGCGAGTGTGTGTAGGTGCGCGAGATAGTGAGTGTGCGTATGTGTGTGGATGTACGTGAGCGCGCGTGAGTGTAGGCGTGCGAGTGTGTGTAGGTGCGCGAGAGTATGTGTGGGCGTGCGCGCGTGTGAGAATGTTTGTATGTGGGGGGGATGTGTGTGTGGGTGTGTGCGAGCGTGTGTGTGCGTGTGGGTGTGCGTGTGCGCGAGCGCTCGTGTATGTGTATGTAGGCTTACCTGGCAATGGCTGCATGCAAGTTATTTTTGTTTTCCTTTAAATAATATTATATTTTTACAGTCTAAGTCCAACTGAGCTCCTGAATGCAGACAGGGGACATTTCTGATCCCCTTGCATGTCAGTATATTTCCCTGCAGCAGTTTTGGTAGTTTTTAGTTTAGTTAAGATAAATTGCAATGGTACATATATATAGTTTTTATCTTGAGCGTCTTATTTTTATACTGTTAAAATAAGGAAAACATGTAAATTTTGTATGCTGTATGGGAAAATAAACAATTTTCAATTTCAATTTCATCCAGACACTGATAACCACCCAACATGGACACCCAAGACTTCTCTAGTAGTGTCCATGTTGATGGCAACCTTTGAACGGACGCTCAGGCCTTTGAAAGGATCGAGCTTAGAAGGTATCGCCTACAATCTCCACAACTCTTTGTTCCCAAGTAGCTGAGTTACATCACTGCACCACTATATTTTCTTTTGTAAAAGTAAACCACCAAGTGAAACATATTGCCCACTGATTACACGAGACAATCTCCATGTGCTATGTAGGTGGAAGCAGGTTCTTGCAACACCCTGACCGGTCTACCCCCGGGACTCTTTCTTCACTTGAAGTAGCGCACTTCTGCAGTAACACCGGCTATTTCAAGCCCCATCAAGTGCCACACTTTATAGGTTGCCCTACTTTGACAGCATTTAAACCGTACAATCTCAAACAACATCCTAAAAAACGATCATTTAGGGAATGTTTGTCTGTAGATAATATCTTACGATAGGGTAGGCGTTTCTTGCATTCAACAGATAAAGTAATAATATTTATTTCAATAAAGTAGCTTAGTTACAAGTCACTATGACAAAATAAAGTAATAACTATCTAAAATAATGGAGCATATCTTCATTCTGTTACTTACAAAAGAATTGAAATCGCCATCTTCAACTGTTAACGTGTTACGAGTTCGACATACTGGGTTGTGCGTGTTTAGGTGGGAGAACTGGGTGAATATTTATATTTAATTTCTACAAAATACTGTTTGTTCCTGTTGATAGATTCATTATAAACTTATATTATCTTATGTACACAGATATTCTAAAATATTTTGAGAGTAAATTATTTTTAAACATATTCCTCACAGCTATCATTTAAAATTAAAAATACTATAAAAAAAGCAAAAACTTCGAATTGAGATATGGTAAATATGGTGGTATTAGTGTGTATACTATATAAATTTTACATTTGACTTAATTTTGAATTTAAATAATACCGGGCTACAATTTAAGACAACTTCCTGAACAATATAATTTTGAAAAATGTTTTACCGACATTGGCTATATATTTTTTACGTTTTAATAACAACAGAAGACACAATTTCAACATTATCTACAAGAATAAAGTGTATTCAATATTCATATACAATCTGTCGGCCCTTCTTTATATAAGAAAAATAAGCGGAATGAGTCTTTACTATCCACTCGATGAATCACTAACGACTAATCTAATCGAATTTTCAACATATCTTATAAATCTTAATTTTTTTTCTAGCTAATACAGGAGAAACCCGAGCCCAACAACCTACAGATTATGAATAAAGTACTTAAAAATAATAAGAGTGAAATCTACTTTTGTTAAGAAATGCTCCGTTAAATAACCAATACTAACCATTATACCTTTACTTTTGTCCAAAAAAAATCAAATTCCGTAGCATCTTGTTTCCAAGTTCCAATTTTTTACATTTCGTGCCCCCCGTTGTTGGATTACCCTTGTGTGCTGCTTGATTTAGACAATAGTTAAATAACGTTATACTGTACATATGATTGTAGACAACAACAAAAAACATACATTTTTTTACAGATAATCCATATAATTTCGCATCTGAAATCAGTGTTCGTTTCGTTCCAGTTTTCCAAGTTCAAGTGGACACGTTCTTATATTACCAGTGTTGAACTTCTAGTGTTCTTAGTCTTTAAAATTCATGTTTCAAGTTCCAAGTTTGTATGTTCTCAAGTTCTTCTGTTTTATGTTATTGAACTTTCTTGGCGTGCTTCTTATTGTGACTAAAATAATCAACTGAATAAATAAAGTTGATAGTTAAAGGCATTAAAGTCGCAAAATAGACTATTTGATGATATAAACAATTTTATGTGTTAATCAGTTTTCAGTTTTTACATAATTTCATTTATTCAGAAATAACTGACAGCCCTTGCTTCGCTACGGGGTGGTTCTCTACGCTTGTTTACCCTTCCCTCCACGGCTCTCTCTAAAGCATCACATCAATATAAAAGTTTGGCATGCTGCTATTTCCTATATAACAAAATATTTTAGTCTAGAAAACCCTACAAGTCTAATTTAAGGGGGATAAAAAGTAGTGCAACTATGACGACAAAATTAGACAAACTGTTGTGTCATGCTTATGTGTTGTCATTAACTGTTTGAAATAAATTATTGAATGAATGCCAATGTTACTATTATGAAAAAAAAGAAATGTTTAGGGGCTTATTTCTACACTTTACCAATGGAATTTTCAGAAATCCTTTCTTAGTGGGCCTCTGTGATACGAAAGCTAACTTTCATCCGAATGTAATTTAAATCTGTTCAGGGATTCCAAAAATGTCGTGATCTTATACATCATTATTTTATTTTATATTTTTTAACAAATGCAATACTTAAAGTTGCTTATTTATCACGAGACCTGCGGCGTTGTCCTTGAACCATCAACTCTCCGCCGATCCTGGCGAGAGCCGTATCACCATTAGGCGTTATTGTTACCACTCGACCTTCAGACCACTCAAATTACAATTTAAAAGCAATGTAGTGCATGCCATTCCATTTCCAAATACAGACAGAGTTGGCCTTGCAGAGGTCGTTAGATGGGAGACGGTTTCCGGATCGGTCAACCTAAGCCCTCATGATCTTCAAAAGGATTTAGTAATATATTATCCTCAAGGGTACATCGATGATTGATGGTATAAATTTCAAATTTGGTCCATCACCTTGAATGTAATATGTTACAGTGGAAAAATGGCGTTATTATAACGCTGACTTGTGTTAGAATGTATTTTATCCTGTATTCAAATATACCTCTAAGAGTCCATTACAAAGTTATACCTTAAGGACAGAGACAATGGGTTCGATACCTATAGATACTAATCGATTACTATCGCTACTATGTCACTGATGGAGTTTGGAGCTGAGCCAAGGCGTTATTCTATGCAGGTACTAGTCCACACCACAAAGAAGAAAGTAACACATGTCGCATACAATACTACACTACACTGAAGTGTGTCGATTACTGTCGTTGCAGAAATTATGTCCACCTGAGTTTGAAGGTTGTTTTCTAAGGAACTTAGAGGCCTATATACAATCTAATCACACCATTGTTTTCCTCGTTCAGTTATACGTTATGCCATATGCATTTTAAAATTATATTATGAGTTTTAGTATTTTTTTTATATTAGTTGGAACAAAAAAATACAAGAAATTGAAATAGATTTCACTGTACATAAAATTTACGAGTTATTAATCAAAAACTCGATAATGTATTTCATTTATATTTTCATATCTGATTGATAGGAATGTTTTCTGTAAGTTTTATGAATTTTAGTATTTTAACGTTTGGAGAAAAAAAGTTCTTATCAATTCCCTAAAACTTTGTTTTCTTGGTTTCTAGAGGTCGTAAAATTAATTACTTGGTCTTCTTATAATTCTTACCACATTTATAGCTACGATAAATCACTTTAATATGCGTAAGAAAATGCAGTGATTTTATATTTATTTATATCAATATAAATTTATCAATTTAAAATTATTTGAAATTAATTTAAATCTTTTTTAAATCACTGCATTTACTTACACATATGAAAGTGATGTATCGTCATTGTACATGTCTTAAGAATTCCAACAAGAAGAAGTAATTAATCTTACGACCACTAACAGCCATGGAAAAAATGTATCAGGGAATCGATAAGAACTTTTTTTTTCTCTCGAAAAGTTATAATTATAAAATTTTAAAAACTTATAGATAATATTTCTATCAATTAGGTATTAAAATATAAATTTGATACATTACAGATTTTTTAGTAATAACGGTGTAAATTTGATATACATTGAATACTAGTTGAAATTCCGGTAATTTTTTTACTCCAACCAAGATAAATAATATAAAAACTTGTAATAGGATTTAAAAATTCATATTACAAAACGTATAGCTGAACAAGAAAAACAATGGTGTGATTAGATGTTTTGTAAGAAAAGAATCGCCAAACCCAAGGGCACATAATTTCTGCACCGGCAGTAATTACTTCTCTAGTTTGCTAAGGGGGTGGCTGAGTTAGCTCCTTGACTAAGGAAAGACGATCACCTTTTGTACATGTTGTACACCTTTTGTACAAAATTTGTACATTTTGTACCCAATCATAATAAATTTGTTTTAAGATGATTTACGTTTTTGATTGGCTAGGGGAGTTTGATAAAGATATGTATAGACTGATTATGCACTCTAGTGGACGTTTTTTTGAACTATCCTTTACACTATCGACAGAACATTTAATTTAGAATACATTCGTTAACCACGTTTGAGACAAAGTAGATGCTGGGTATATATCCATTTGCCGCGTTCGAAGTGTTAAAATATTATAAGTGCCAGATGTTGGTTTTGGACAGGAATTGCAAAATTGCCGTTACTTATGAATGATAATGCGCCTAGTCAATTTGAAAGCGCTATTAATTCAAGATGCTTACGGGGCAAGTAGGAGAGTGGCCCGCCTTCCAGGCTCTCCCGCCTTAGTACTTAATATGAGTTGCCTATTTTTACCAAGGGAAGGGGGCGGACCGGAGGTCTAAGGTTCGTACACAATACTGTTTACGATGGGAACTATCAGCGGAGGGAGATATATTTAACTGGCTATAAATAGAGTCTTGAAAGGCTGTTAACAAGGTCAGTGATTTAGGATTTAAACTTGCCTATAATTAATAGCACCCTCATTATTACTAACCACTATCAGTATAAGTCGTGGCGGAATATCATATTGTTGAGTGTAGTTATATTTTCTGAGCATATAGAAACTGTTATTTTGGTCAGGAAGGTCTATTAAAATTATGCTTGTTTTATTTTATTTTAAAACTCTAAGTCGGCACTAGTGGCGCAACGCTGTATCACAGGTACTTAGTGAAAGAGTGTTGTGACGATTGTAGGAGATAGATTTTATGATCAGTCCTCAAAATACTGGCGTGGCATCCGCCTAATGGTTGCCATCAACGTGGACACGACTGGAGAAGTCTGGGGCATTCATTTTGGATGGTAGTGAATGTTACGACTGAAAAAACGTAATATTTATATTTGAATTGTCCGTATCTCTACAAACAATACAAAAAGTATCCAGAATTGTTATCGACAAATTTTCTAATATTTAATAATTTACTTTAATCTTATGTTGAAACATGTCCATCAGCTATATGACGAAGTCCATGCACCCCAGGTTTATATTCATTCTCTAATACAACCAAACTCAACTTAACACAACCTAAATACCAACTTAACCAAAATAATATCTTATTCGGATCTTGATGGCTACAAAAGTCACCTCAACGTTTATTTAAATATTCATATTTTGACTTGCATATATTACTGCAACCACTATCACTGAAATATGTAGACTATACAACATTTCCTTTGAATCCTTTTTTTTATTTTTTCTCTCTTTTCTTCTGTAAATATAATGTACTGCGGTATGGAAATTAGTTTATTCTTGTTTAAATTCAATTACTTATATAATATAAAATCTACTTTGTTTCCTATAATCTTCAGAGTAGGCTCTTCCTTACCACCAGGAAATCTTTAAGAGAACTAAAAAAGGATAAAATAGTTAATGTGTTTTGTATCTCGTATGTTTAGATTGAGGTGTTTTACGAACTATGCTGGTTTTGGTTCTCTCGTTAACACATGGCAGGAAAAAAAGTTTTATAGTTTCGGCAAAACGAGTCTTAAAACAACATCTGGCGTTACGCCCAAATAGAAAATCACTGTCACCATACTTCTTCAGTCTCAAAGAATCAATTAGAGTTTGGTATGGTGAAGAAAATCCTATTTCATTAATACACAATGCAAGCCGTAGCCGTACATTTTACATAATCCAGATAAAGTATTTTACTTGCACCAAAGGACGAACGGCATTCCGCACAAAAGTAGTACCAGCTGTGACCTTGGCTCAGTGGATTTAAATATATAATCAAGTAAGATGTGTTTTTTATAGTTAACAAATAAAGCCATTAGGATTCTGCACCTACTGGTGGTGCAGAAATAAAGCGATTAGGATTCTGCACCTACTGGTGGTGCAGAAATAAAGCGATTAGGATTCTGCACCTACTGGTGGTGCAGAAAGTGTGTGTTCCCAAGAGGTTGTTTACTAGGAAACTAAAATTCCTACGCCAAAATCTAATTATGCCGTTGTTTTCCTCGTTTAATTTTTATGTATTTACTTAACATATTTTTATACTTTACTATACATTTTTATAATTGTTATCTTAGTTGGAACAAAAAAGTACATACATTTTAACTAGTTTTTACTGTGCATCAATTTACGCTTGTATTACTCAAAAACCCAGCGAAGTATATTTGAATACATTGTTAACAGGAATGTTTTCTATAAGTTTCATTAATTTCAGAATTTTAACTTTTTGAATGGTTGATTTTTGTAAAAATTAGAGTATTCTCATGATTATTTCATCGTTAAATATGCGAAATGTTAAATGTCATTCTTGATAATTTTATAACAAAAAACGCATAATATCAACTTATGGTTCACTAGATTGGACCTTTAATAATCTAACAGTGTTCACTATAACTCATTATATAATAACCACGAACCGTAGACTACGGTTGAAGTCCACTAGCGGTAAAATTGTATGTCTACTATAGGAGTTGTACGGGGCTGTCGACCCCCCAGCGGGAGTCTTAATTTATTTCAATTTGTTTCAACTTTATGCATTTTTGCATCTTTCCAATTCAATAAAAATAAATGATTTAAAATACATTTTTAACAGAAATGTCCACAGTCAAGGAATGTGACCAAAATCAAACCAGGAGTTGGCCAACAGTTGATATGTTAGAAAGCTGAACTGCGACAATTCGATTGTTGAGTAACCAACATGAAGAGGGTAGTGTCAATAGAAAATCACCTTCAATATGTGGGGTACGGCAAGTTTCGCAAGCCACACAGGCGTCGAGATTGCCTTGTTATCACATAAGTGAAGGTGGAGCCAATGTATAAGTAGTATAAAGGGCCAAAATGTGTGGTCGGATAAAACATTGTCATTTTGTGGGTCACCGGCCAGGACCGCACCTAATCCATGATACATATTGATTCTGATAGCAGTTCTTGTGGCGCCAACGTGGCTGGTGCAGCAACAACGTACCCAAGTAAAATCATTCCTCTACATAACCTAACCTAACCCAACTTAACTTAATCTAACTCAACATAACATACAATAAAGCTAACCTATTCTAATATAACCTAAATGCGGTTAGTATTTACCAAAGATAACATATATTGCACTGAACACATTCGGAAAATTGTAGCTATTTTCTAAAAAGACCGTAATTCTTTTTGTAATGTTCTATTTATGCCATAATTGTAACGATACGATAGTTCCTGTATACTTATAAATTGATCAGACCCCGCTGGTGAAGACGGTTGGCTCATGTCTCACAGCAATGTCCACCCCATGAAAGGTAACTGTCACGTGTGGCACGGCCCGGTGGTAGACAACGAGTCAAGGTCGCACGCGATAGGTCGCTACTGTTGACTGACAAGTCCCCCACTGGCCGGGACGGATGGCTCACATCTTCTCATTGCAGTGTCCACACGATGGACCTGCCTGGGCTCGTGATAGGTATCTGTCACGTGTGGCACAGCCCGGTGGTAGACAACGAGTGTTGTCAAGGTCGCACGCGATACGGTCGCCACTGTTGACTGACAAGTCCCCCACTGGCCGGGACGGATGGCTCACATCTTCTTGTTGCAATGTCCACACGATGGACCTGCCAGGGCTCGTGATATCTGTCACGTGTGGCACAGCCCGGTGGTAGACAACGAGTGTTGTCAAGGTCGCACGCGATACGGTCGCCACTGTTGACTGACAAGTCCCCCACTGGCCGGGACGGATGGCTCACATCTTCTCATTGCAGTGTCCACACGATGGACCTGCCTGGGCTCGTGATAGGTATCTGTCACGTGTGGCACAGCCCGGTGGTAGACAACGAGTGTTGTCAAGGTCGCACGCGATACGGTCGCCACTGTTGACTGACAAGTCCCCCACTGGCCGGGACGGATGGCTCACATCTTCTCATTGCAGTGTCCACACGATGGACCTGCCTGGGCTCGTGATAGGTATCTGTCACGTGTGGCACAGCCCGGTGGTAGACAACGAGTGTTGTCAAGGTCGCACGCGATACGGTCGCCACTGTTGACTGACAAGTCCCCCACTGGCCGGGACGGATGGCTCACATCTTCTTGTTGCAATGTCCACCCGATGGACCTGCCAGGGCTCGTGATAGGTATCTGTCACGTGTGGCACGGCCCGGTGGTAGACAACGAGTCAAGGTCGCACGCGATACGGTCGCTGCTGTTGACTGACAAGTCCCCCACTGGCCGGGACGGATGGCTCACATCTTCTTGTTGCAATGTACACCCGATGGACCTGCCAGGGCTCGTGATAGGTATCTGTCACGTGTGGCACAGCCCGGTGGTAGACAACGAGTCAAGGTCGCACGCGATACGGTCGCTACTGTTGACTGACAAGTCCCCCACTGGCCGGGACGGATGGCTCACATCTTCTCATTGCAGTGTCCACACGATGGACCTGCCTGGGCTCGTGATAGGTATCTGTCACGTGTTGCACAGCCCGGTGGTAGACAACGAGTGTTGTCAAGGTCGCACGCGATACGGTCGCCACTGTTGACTGACAAGTCCCCCTCTGGCCGGGACGGATGGCTCACATCTTCTTGTTGCAATGTCCACCCGATGGACCTGCCAGGGCTCGTGATAGGTATCTGTCACGTGTGGCACGGCCCGGTGGTAGACAACGAGTCAAGGTCGCACGCGATACGGTCGCTGCTGTTGACTGACAAGTCCCCCTCTGGCCGGGACGGATGGCTCACATCTTCTTGTTGCAATGTCCACCCGATGGACCTGCCAGGGCTCGTGATAGGTATCTGTCACGTGTGGCACAGCCCGGTGGTAGACAACGAGTCAAGGTCGCACGCGATACGGTCGCTACTGTTGACTGACAAGTCCCCCGCTGGCCGAGACGGATGGCTCACATCTTCTTGCATTCACAATGCATTGTCCAATCGATGGGCCTGACACAGCTCTAAACATTCATATCTGGGTACCGTTCCGCACATCAAGATCTGTCCATTGTTATTTGGCCCCTTTCTTTATAGGATGCAGATTTGAATCTTATTTAATGTTTTTTAACGTGTCTTACAAAGGTAGACTATTTTTGTCATACTTAAAGAAATGTATGATTTTATTCATGGATACTTTAAATGTTTTTATGTTTTCTCAAATTTCTCCAATGAATGTTAAATGTTATCAAAAAGTTTTATATAAACGTTATGGTAAAACAATGAGCAGTCCAACCACATATTTCTGTGTCTCGTGTTTTAAATGCATCCCATATGCTATGAAATACAGCATTGAGCTTAATTTTTGTTACGTCAATGTATTTGTATCTTCGAATAACGAATATCAACTATCCAAACTATCTAAAGAGTATTTTCTTTCTTGTTTTTAGATATTGTAACTGTTCGTTCTTACTTTTATTCACAAATAGATAAATCAAATTAAAAAACCTTTAACAATGAGTGTAATCATTAGAAGACTGCACACAAAAAAAGAAAGAAAACCCTCTGGTGTAACAAATTGTTAAGAGTTCAGCGTAAAGTCGTTAGGCAAAGTCCACTAATCTTCTCTGCCACTGATTACAAAGAATAATTGTCTTCGGATTGATGTATTACTTGCAAATTCTTTCCTCTGAGTGGTTATTTAATAATCCGAGACCATAAATAACAATCACAGGTGTTTGTTACCTTTGTGGAGATTTCAAAAGGCGTTCACAGATGAAGGCGTTCCTCAGCTCCGGCACGTGGCATCTCAAAGGAGCGGGCTTCTTGGGCTTTCATGTTCTGCAATCTGTTTTACTGTCAGTACATTAGGCTCACTTTCATCTGGAACACATTACTGGGATTGATGGCCGACCACCCAAGGGTATGCCAAGGTCGTCACTGATAAGGTCATCTCTGGACAGATCTCGTAATACATGGAGGGAGGTCCATGTGCTAGAACTTAGCACATTTCCAAACATGTTCTAAGTTCTAGCCTATAAATAAGCATGCCAAGACCCTTGAAAAAAATCATTTACATGTGTTGGATTGACTT
Organism: Stictocephala bisonia; assembly: GCA_035578905.1. Taxonomy (NCBI): domain Eukaryota; kingdom Metazoa; phylum Arthropoda; class Insecta; order Hemiptera; family Membracidae; genus Stictocephala; species Stictocephala bisonia. The sequence goes on along the minus strand of JAQJVL010000017.1, from coordinate 4,875,823 downwards.
TATGTCGTGTCTGGTTAGTGAGACAGAATATTTATCACAAGGGTGTACTGGCCTCAGACAGTTCCTGCTGCAGTCTTTCGCCAAACCTCTCTGTTTTGAGCAAATCTTTTTATGACATCTCTCCGATACTTACACTGCCCACCATCTGGTATCTTCTTCTTCTCTTTCCTTTAACTTTTCTTTCTATAACTGATCCCAACAGGCTCTCTCCTCTCGTAACCAATTTATTTTTCTTCACCCCCTCTCCTCAGATAATCTTCATTTCGCACTCTACCTTCCCATCATATTTTCTCCGCCCTTCTGCAAATTTACATTTTCATTAATTGCATCCAAACTCTCTTCTCGTCTTCTTTCCTAAGAGTCCATGATTCAGCACCTTATAATAAGACATTCGAAATTAAACATTTCGTGAATTTTACCGCAGTTTCTTATCCAAAGGTCCACAAAGTACATTTTTATTCTTATCAAATCTTTATTTTAGCTTAGCAATTTTTACTTTTTTCCTTTCATATATCCTCAACTCATATATCCTTCAATTATACATCTTAGATATTTAAATCTCACTCTATTGGTTTTCCCTTTTGATTAATACTCACTCGTTCCTCATCCCTTTCTATTGCCATAATCTTCGTTTTATCTATGTTAATTTTCTTCGCGTACTCTTCACAAGATTTTCTCAGGATTAAAAAGAAGTATAAATGTAAATAAAACTTGTTACTGTATTAAGAATTATTTAATTCACAAGATAAAATGTTATTTAGGCCTATCTTGAAATAAGGCCATATATCTTGAAATGAGAAGTTTGTTAGCCATAAACATTTGTCAACCAATGGTTGCTATGACAACTCAAGCTAAGTTATTTAAATTTTACAAACTAAAAATATTAAATCAGCTGAACAACCGTATTTTAAACTAAACATTAGCTAAAAGTTTGCCCAGAGTATCAAAGAAAAACTGAACAATTGTGTAATGAGCAATATATTATGAGCATGTGTGTTTTACCTTCATAATCCGACCCTGTATTTCATACATTGGTACTTCTGAACTCAACGCTTTGAATTTCATATATTATATGTTAGATTACTTTGTGTTCATAACTTAAAGTTCAAACTTGTAACTAATTAGAATAGTACACAATTATACAAGTTAGTTATACGCCTTAAAAAAAAACCCCTATTGTAGACAAATAGTTAATTGAACATTATATATAAGATCCATTAAATTGTGTTTGTTACTCCTTGCGTCAAGCAAAGCACTACAGTAGGTGCATTGAAATGAAATGACTTTGCATTTACAATAATGACCAACATTGATTGGTTCTTAAAACTACCCATATTCTGAGAACTCGGTGCCTTAGGCAGCAAGTGTGGTTTATACGTGTCTAAAACCGCAGGAATAGTTGAATTATCAACTCCTAGTTGATAGGTCTGGCCATGAGATCCGAACGGATCTGGCAGGACTATCCAGCCTTTCTATGGGCTGAGTACGCCATTGAAGTAGGTTAGAATAGTAGAATTCCTCTTATTTTTTTGTAAAGGTTAATAACTTTTCAAAAATCACTTAGTAAGACCAAAACAATCCTTATCAGTTTACATATATTTATTTGGGTGGATCAGTTCTTTTGGATCGATCGTAAAATTATTCATCATTATTTTAGACGCCGATGGTAGAGATATGGGCTAATATGACGAGCGAGGGAGTGATGAACAAATGTAGTCATTGTTACTAAATAAGGTTTATTGTTCCTTAGAAGAAGCCATTTATCGAAACTCCAATAGCCAGGACATCAAAAGGACCTACACATTTACGGAATCCGAACCACGTAGTATTGGTCTAAATTTCACATATTTGACAATCGTCATATATGTAGGCTACCCCAGATCCTGACTAACACCCCACGTTAAACCCTGGGCTTCTCTAAGTAGTGTCGCTGTCGATGTGAAAGATGGAACAGACAATGTGTCAGTATTAAGATGACTGATCAAAGAATCTATCGCCTAAAATCTCTACAACACTTTGTGCCCAAGTAGCTGGGTTACAGCACTGCGCCTCTAGTGCCTAGTAACATTCAGATCGATGTATATCTGGCAGTTATATAATAATCGGGACACGGAATAGGCCAGCTGGTTCTTACTTACCCATCTATGTTTCTCGAGCTTATCTTTTTTGTTGGCGACCAGGTAATGAGTGAGACTTGCCTTATCAACACGGTCAAGTTTATATGGGATAGGTAAGATGTTAGGAGATTGATCCAAAAATAGACTAAAATCCTTGCCTTTTAATATTATCTTGAAGCTAGTTATTAAAACTATCTTTATTAAAGTTACTTTGTAACACATGAAGTGGTTTGAGAAAATTTGAAGTGGTGTTTGTTTTATAAAATAGCACTTGTCTTAGAGTAATATCAGATTATTCTCAAGTATGAAACACCAACACAAAATGGTGTGTATTTTAAGGTAATATGAATAATCTTATTAGTGTAGGATGCGTGTGGATGACCTGTGATTACTAGCTGAGTTCGATTTACGCTCAGGAAAAGTTATTTGTTAATAGCCCTATATTCAGAGCAACCAAGAAACGTACAGCTTTACCTGACATCCGGACCACGTAGTGTTGGTCCAGTTTTCAGCTAATTGACAATCTTGATACTCGGTTCTCTTCCCTGCACTTTATCCGGACACCGACTACCACCCAATATATGCGTTATTTTCTTGACTAAAGGCAAGTCAATATTATCAATAACTTTATATTTAACGAATTTACAATAACTAACAGAATAATTTTGTACAAATCAGAGGACGTTGAGTGATCCTGGAAATCCTTCAACAATATTCATTAATTACGAGTAAAACTCTAGTGCCGGAACCAGAGCTTTCAACTGTAACGTGTTGTCTAAACACTACAAATCAGTTATCTCATCCATAACGAGGAGTAGCTACAAACCAACAGACAAACACAAATTGGCTCTAAATAGTCTTCCCAGACACGGGAGTTTCCAGTAGTCATATTACTGTCTCTGTGGGTGGAAGGTGAATTGCACATATGTCTGTAAGGGATATAAATGACACGACTTAATAAATATAATTTATGTTTATTTCCCCCTACAGATCGGCCGCTTAGATAGTGACCTACGGAAAGGATTTTACGCTACGAGCGCTCATGCTAGTAGCGCACAAGGGTCAAAGCGTTTTGGAGCGCACAACCCTTCTACCTGGGGCCTGTAGGAGGGTAGAAGTTATACAAGGTTGAGTGTACGTCCCAATTCAAATTTATCAATATTTGTTGATTGAAAAATTACATTAAAAACAAACACGACACATGAACAATTACGTTTTAAAAATATTATTTTAGGTTTTTGTCCCAATTTAATACGAAACTGTTAAGTGTTGAAGTCTCAGTTAAGGAGCACATGTTTAGTAATATTTAATCCCAGGTATTGAGTGGAATTATCAGCAACAACTAATAACGTAGTTTATACGTGACATAGCAAGTGTAAGGCACAACATTATTAACTTTGTTGATATCATTACAATACTAATTTTGACGATAGTTTTGATTTGTTATTGTTAGAACATAATCACAACAAATGAATTTGCTAGATTAAAAAAATTATTATTAAGATCAAATTTGAACGAAGTTTAAATTGTTAAATACTTATATAACAGCAGTATCTTGCTGCAAATAAAACTTACAGATGCAAACATAAATAATATTGTTGCCACTCGTGGCGTAATGCTACAAACAATTTCCCCGGAGATCGTTGGCACTATGTATGGCGTCCGCTCAATCGATATAGGGATTACTACAGAAGCCTGGGATGTCTGTGTTGGATGGTGGCCATGGTTCGGACGTTGTATAGAGTAGAGAATACAACAAGAAAAGTACTAGGCGTAGCTGAAAAAGTTATGTTTGAAAGTTTACCAACAACGTGATATCGAAGGCGGAAGTTAATCACAACCGTAATGTACGCTGGCCGAGTAGAGGAATCTTCCCCTCCACTGCTGAAACCCCTATTAGCTAAATATAACACACAGATTACTTTCTGTGCAGTCCAATTAATGTTTTCTAACCGTCCCTCGCCTTACTTTCAAATTGGCACCAGCGTCATCACCGCTTCTGTTGTGTTCACATTTTGATTGACATTTGCGGCTTGGGCGACCGAAGCAAGTATGACACTGCAACCACAGAATCGGCCCGGCGACAAGTCACTCATTATTTTCCCACGGTTAACAAAAAGGAGTTTTTAAAAGTTCAAATATCGTTTTGTATACGGTAAAAAGTGTTAACTTTCAAGCAGACCATTTTGAATAGACGACCTGATTTATTGCAATTGAAACCATGTGTAGTCAAACACATTATAAGTGGCTACATAAGGTCAAAGTGGTGTGGAGATTTCGGAAATATGTTCAATGCTTTGTCTTCTTAATACCAACATTACGTCCGCTCAATGGTTGGTTGGCGTGGGCACTACTAGAGAAGTCTGGGATGTACGTGTTGGGTGGTAGTCATTTTCTGGATGTTGTATAGGAGAGAGAACTGAGTATCAAACCAATTAGCTGAAATTCAGCCCAATATACGTGGTTTGAATTCCATGCGAAGCTGTAGATAACTTAGTTGCCTTGCATATTAGGCTATTAATTAATTGATATTACAATTACTACAATCGATCATTTACACTCATCACATTCATTCGCCCCTCATATTCGCCCGTATAACTAAAAGCCGTATCTTAATAACGTACAAGAATGAGTGAAAAATTGCCTTATTAAGTTTTTGTAATATTTAACCACATTTTTAATACTTATCACAATGCAAAACATATTATGTGAACTACAAAAATAAACAGCTGACTGTTGTAATTTCTGCAACAATGTGAGTACCGGTTGGTTAATCGTTTCAGCTGTGTGCTCAATTTACTGTCTCTATTAAGATCTTGCAAATGATGTGCGAAGCCTCATAAAAGAAGTGGCGTTCTGAAATAGAGAAAGTACATACTGGCACAGACGTTTTATACGATACTGAATTGCCTCATGAAACGCCTCATAATCTCCACAAATAAACCACGCAACAAAAGTGAGGTTATGAAAACACCGAATCTGAATTACTGCACGTTACATTCATTGTTCCACGGTCAGTAACAGTTATGTGTGAGGAACTGCAAGGTCACGTTCCTGTTACAAATACGCAGCTGATAGCTCACTCAACCGGTGGCCTTGTGACCTACGGCCGCTCGTGCGTGGCCGCCCATTATGCCTACAAATACTGTTGGCCAACACATAGGGCCTACCGGGTTAACTTCATTTTACACCTGCACCACGGGTAAATCGACAAATAAATTGCTTTCCTTTGTGTGACCTTTTAGACTATAATGTCCGAAAAGCTATTCAATAAAACAATAGGACATTACACCGCACTTGTTGTTCCGTTTCAACAGTGCTTAGATTGGTCTGTGGCGTTTCTATCCACAATTGTGGTGCGTTATGTGACCAAAAGAACATAACCTAAAATACAATAAGTTATTATTTACGATAATGTACCATCGACCTTTCACAACTATTTGTACGATGTCATGATCGTCAAAGATAACAATTTCGTAAGTGGCAGCAAATATGTTTAGTTTACACTTTCAATATTTTTTTATTTAACTATGGTAGTCAAAGTACTGACCATTGGCTATCGTTATTTGTCATATCCTTGAAAACAAATTGTAACTAATTATTTACAGTAGGATAATAACTTTTCCGATATAGTTACTCCTTAGGTGATTTTATTTGTCTTTTTTTTTCAAATTAGATAAATAACGAAATACTTAGTATTCGTCCAGTAAAGTCTATGTATTTTATTGAACGTTATTATGTCCCGTTTAGACTGACAAACAAGTTATCTCAACTGTAGCCTCACTAACACTTACAACATGTTCCCCTCCCGTCTCACTCCCTCACTGTTCCCGCGAGAAAATAGCGCCTGTGTCAACTGTAGCTTCACTAGCACAAACAACACGTTCCCCTCCCGTCTCTCTCCCTCACTGGTCCCGCGAAAAAATGGCGCCTGTGTCAACTGTAGCCTTACTAACACAGACAACGTGTTCTCCTTCCGTCTCTCTCCCTCACTGTTCCCGCGAGAAAATGGCGCCTGTGTCAACTGTAGCCTCACTAACACAGACAACGTGTTCCCCTCCCGTCTCCCTCCCTCACTGTTCCCGCGAGAAAATGGTGCCTGTGTCACCTCGCTGAATTAAAGGGTGCTGGATTCGCAACTATCTACATTAAATTAAAATTATATAAAATTTTTTTGAAATCCTAGTTTATCTGTTAAATGGTGAAGTACAGGCAATGGAACAACATTTCGGTTAAGTAGGACTACATAAACATCAAACCAATTTTATCCTTAGCTCTGAACTACGTAGAATGATAAATTTAAAATAATTTTCGAAAATAAACTATAAAAACTATCCTTATTTGCAGAAATCTTGTTGATATACAGTAGGATGTCAGAAACTGTATAAACTTAGCAAAACTGAGTGGTTCTTCTCCTTTCTGACCAAGCAGTTCCTAATAAAACGACTTCAAACTTTCACCCATTTTATCTGTAATTACTATCATTACAATTTCTAAGTAAAAAGCTTATACTAGGAGAGGTATAATTATATAAATAGTAATTTTATTTCAGGAAAATACTGAAATATTTGCTATCTAAGTTCTTGTATCGATTTTTTGGATTGTACAACTTCAATTTATTCCAGATGTTACTAATCACTTTCCAGATAAGGACTAGAAAATACCGAAAATAATGCTGAGTAAAAATTGCTCTTGATGGAAAGTAATTCAGATAATGTTACAATAGACAGTTAATGACAGTTCCAGTGAGAACCAGTGGTTTCTCGTCTTCTCTGGGGGGTTTTAATGGACCCAAGTGCTCAGCACTACTTGTAGGAGTCACCGCAGACCGATCATGTATCAGGTTGGGAAACTTAAGTGTCGTAGAGTCGGAGAACAGTTACTAGGTTGGCCAACCTGGCAGGTTCACATACGAGCGATTGCACCATGTAATTAAAGTGACATTTCGTTTAAGGTCCGGTTGAGTCTCAGCTGAGTTTTGTCCCAACGGTAGTTACACTTTGATAAAACACTTATTTATTAAAATTGCTAAAGGCAATAAAAAAAAAAAAATAGTATATTTAAATTTAAGACGTTATCAAAACTTAAAAGTCCTATGAAACAATGATTCGAGGAGAGAGTACAGGAAGGACCTTTCTTGGCTCTATTGTCCTGGGATAGGTCATATTCGGAGTCTGAGAATTGGGAGACCTATGACTTGCAGACCAATTCTGGCAACAACGCTCTGGAAATGTGATTTAGATAAAGACAATTACACCATGTTGTAAAAGCCAAGAGTAAAATAAACATGTGAGGTACTCGCAAAACTAAAATTTAATGCATACCATCTTCTTTCGTCACCAACAGAGGAGCATCTTTAAACAACAAAAGTACCCTCATTTTTTCTCCCATTACTGCTTATCCTATTTACTTTTTTCTCTCTTAAACTTATCCGTTTTATTTCTTGTATTCCTTATTGCGTTTTATTTTGACACTTTTCAAATTTAAATTTTCTTTTTAATTTATTTATTTTTCACACTTTTAATTTCTTGCTCATCTATATAAACTGTGACACAGTACGTCGTGATCCTTGATGGATAGTATTATCCGTTATCAATTAACATTTTAGTCTAAAAGGTTATTTTTATTATTAACGAAATACTAATATAACCACAATATCTCATTTCATGGACTAAGACATATTTTCTTATCGGTTACTTTGACCCCTTCCAGCACGAAAGACCTCCCAACTGTTGCTTGTACAATGGTATTGACCTACTCGCCCACCCATACACGTACAGTAAAATTCACACACCCGCCCACCCATACACGTACAGTAAGTGGTATTGACCCAACAAACCGACCCATACACGTACAGTGATATTGACCCACCCGCCCACACATACACGTACGTATTGATGGTAGATGGGTTGAACCTCCCTCGTAGAAAATGGACGTACTGTAGTTGAATGGTTCGTATTTTTACTACGTGGCATTAAAAAAAGAACCATAAGGCCACGTACTACTAGAAATGTTCTCAAACATGCTACACCTATCCGTAGAACAGTATATGGAGAAAGGTTACCAAACTATGTTGTTCCTTATTTATATAATATGTTGCCCAGTGAGATAGAAAACCTAAATAATTACAGTTCTTTCAAAAAAAGCCGTCTATCAGTGGCTAATTACAGGAATAAATAGGCTTACCAATATATTAACGATATATATACCGAGCAAAATATACGGGTTTGCGTTTATATAAACGTAAACAAATCTAATACTTTGATTTTTTTACGTTCATTACTTTGAATTTTATTTTTATAAATAAAAATAAAATATGATAAATAGTAAAGAAGTATAAATATAATAGGCCTACTCCAAAAACAGAAGTTAAATGTTATTAAATAAGATCTAACTAATTAACATGTATGATGAATAAGTCAGCATCCGTTATTGGAGTAGGCCTATTATATTTATATTTATTTTCTACTTATTCGATTCTATTTTTATTTCTCCTTGCAGATATCTTAAGTTGCTTTCGAATGATACAAAATCAATTTTTATTTCATTCTTACTCAAGTTAATATTTGCAACATTTCTTCGTCATAAAATGGAATATAATGAGAAAACAACAACGTCCTGTAAATGTTTGCAAGAATGATTTTCGATTGTATACATAAAACATCAATTAACCAGTTGAAAAGATGAATAAACGGATTAGAAAATATACAAAATATTCAGTTTAGTTGCCTATTGAATAAAAGTATACAGAGTTAAATTCAAGATTTAGAAACGAATGGACCCTGTTGGCACTTGTTTATGTAATACATGTCAATTTTAAGGTGGATATTTCCCAAACTTCCAAGTTAGAACTTGGAAGTAGAAGCCCTGTAGTAGACAATCAAATGTACCGTCAGTGGATCAAAACACTCTGTTATATTCAAACTATACGGTTTTTAATATTATAATGAGTTATATTGGACACTTTATGATTATTAAAGGTCCAGTCTAGTGGACCGTAAGCTGGTTTTACGAGATAATTTAAAATCGTCAAGAATGACAGTTACAGTTTTACATATTAACTGTAAAATAATTATAAAACTACTCAATTTTTACAAAAACCAACTTATGGGGGACACTTCAAGCGTTGCGATCCAATGAATATTACGGACCGAATCGTTCAAATATAAGGGGCTCGTTTGGCTACATGATAAAATTCAAATACATGGATATTTATGATCGTATTTCAACACTTGTAATGTTATTTTATGCTTGAAGAACTGTTATAATAAGTTGGTTTTTATAAAAGATTTAGTATTTATATATTTATTCTACAGTTAAATACGTGACACTTTACAAGTCATTCTTTTTAATTTTAATTCAAAATTCAAAATATTAACTCATGGTCCACTAGAATGGACCTTTAATAATCATAAAGTGTCCAATATAACTCATTAAAATTACAGTTGAAATAGAAAAGCATGTTTTGGTCCACTGATGGTAACATTGTATTAACACTATAGGGCAGTTTGGGCATTTGCCACCCAGCAGTTTATCTAAATATCGATTAATCGAACTATCGATATATTGAACTATTGATACATCGAACTATCGATTTATCGATATCGACAAATCGCACGCCAAATTTCGATATAACAATAATATCGAAAGAAAAGTATCGATGTATCGAGTAGCCGATATATCGAATTTTAAATGATTTATCTGTTTAAAATTATGCACTGACTCTTATGTCATGAACAAAAATACACTCATGTTTTGCTGTTACTATTTACAATAGTCTACTGAATGTAAAAATTAAATACTGTATATTTATTTACACGAAGGTTTTATGGTCTGTGGGATTGAATGAAAAAAAAATCAAACTCAGAATAGTTATACCTTTAACTATAACTTTAGTTACTATGTTATTATACGTGGTATTTAAGTAAGATGACTGGCTAGGCTTACTAGGCTTCTTAAAGTCAGCGTTGCCGATCACATCATTTACCCGTTCCACCCACTGGTCTACAATAAACTACATTTTATTTCGTTAACCTCGGGTAAAAAACTAAATATAGTTATTTTATTATTTCAATTCATGTTTTGTACGCATAAGAGGCAGTTTTAATGTGTTTTTTCGAATCGTAATGATTTTGAGGAGAGAGAATAATGCCAATATTTCGAAAGAATATTATCGAAAGAACAAAAATCGATACTAATATATCGATATATTGAAACATAATTATCGATATATCGTTTCCATCCCTATTTGGGAAACTGCCCCCTTAAAAAGAACTCAAATGTTTTAAATTTTAAGTTAGTTTTAAAAAGAAGAAACAAGTTCAGTCTACGTCCTTGGGGTAGTCTTGGTTTGATTGATATATCAACGCATCGTTAAAGGACTGTATCCGTTAGAGGCCCAACACGACCTGCTAACTTTGACGATAGCGAGCGGCAAAGGTCAGGGTAGCCGACATAGCTAACCTTTGGGCAGACATTAGAATATCGTGTCTCCATGGTCACGACCGGGGCCGGCATTGTAGACGCACCGAGTTGTGAAATAAACGGTAATTAAAGGAATAATAACACCAAGGTGTTCCCACGGTTGACAACGACTAAGCAGGTCTATCACAGTACTTAACAGTTGAGCATAACCTAAAAATGGGTGATTAGCTCGGTAGAATTGTGGTTTGCAAACAAATATCTTTTAATTTACCTTAGTACAGATCAGGGAAGTGTATATGTCCTTTAGGGTGTCCGATAAACATAATTAAAAAAAAATAAATAAATAAAATTGTGGGTCTTCTTATAAGTTGACTAGTAAATGTTTTAAAAGAAAATTCAACAACATTTCTTTGTGGAGATATAGCTACATAAAGTCTTTCCATAAACAGAACTAACTAAGAAATTGTGCGATATATGTAGATAAAATTTTAGAATATAGTGGACAAGATGTACTACCAACCTAGTGTTAAGTAAAACTTAAATAAAAAGAAAAAAAAGTTTAACATATCATGTTTCTATAAATAACGTGTACAACTTTTTACAGTTGAAATCCGTACAATTGGCAGTGTACAATGAGGGAGAGAGATAGAGGGGGGGAAGAGAGAGAGAGAGAGAGAGAGAGAGAGGGGGGGGACACGTTTTGTGTGTGTTAGTGAGGGCACATACTGACGTTAGTAGGTTATATTATTTTTACTAACAATATTTGAAGTAGTCATACTGTTACGCCCACAGTTACTTGGTTACGCAGAAAATATTATTATCAGTAGAGATCATCTACATAAGAATGTAATTTACGAGTTTCTATGTAAAACTGATAAATGTTATATTAGTACATAAACATTTTCGTAATTTTAAATGGTTAAGGATGTTCCGTAACACAATTTGAAATAAATGTGTTTGTAGAAATTTAAATTAAATAAATAAAATCTCATTAACAAAACCGTAAACAAAACATTTTTAAAGTGTCAACTATACACTTGCTTATTTATCTTCAACCATTGATTTTATATACAAATAGATCTCCCATCCAATGTTAAATTTTGAGTCTCAAAATATCAGCTGTTTTTGTGGTCCATTGTGGAGCGCTAGTGTAGTCCCATGTAAATGTAATGCAGTTTAAACCAGCTGTGGTTGCGGGCCACACAAACTAACAAAATTACTGCCACAAATATTCTTATTAGATGGTTTATCTATTGTAGGTTTATACAATCAAGGCTTCAACTAAGGAACAATAAATAGTAGAATTAATAGTGTGATTAAAAATATTATTTTCAGTTTTGTTGATTGCTTCCTTATTTACTTACGGCTATTCGTCATATTAAACACTAATCATGATAAAAACGTGATACTACAGAGAAAGGATTTGTTTTAATTGGGATATGATCAGAACGTATTATAAATATACTATCAAGATACAGTCAAAAATTCATTGAGAACTATTCACTAAAACAGTGGTTCCACACCTTTTCCCCAAGGACTACTAGGTACTCAACAAAACTATCGAATTACCTCAAGATTGGTTAGGTTAATTTAATTAACAAATGGTTCCAAAGAATTGCCACAGATTCCCCCATATTAAACACTAAAAAATCAAAACTTAAAAAATTACCAGTTTGATTTTAAAAAATATGTTTTTTCACCATAACTCAAAAAGTTAGAGACATGCTGTTTTTGCTCGAATATTTTAAATTGTAATTTAAATCGTTCATGATAATTTAATCAAAATCGTTAAAGTTATTTTATATCAAATTCCATTTTTGTATGTTTTTTTGGCCAATAAAAAAACTTAAATTTCAAATAAATTTTAAAACTGGTCTGGAGCTATTGGCTAAACTATAAAAGTTCATAAAAAATTTATCCATCCGTTTGGCCTCAAGTGAACTGCACATACACACGGACAGACAAACATATGGACAGACTCCAAAATGTTTTGTCGAAAAAACCATTTTTTCGGGTTCAGGGGACCCTAAAATGGATTTTTAGACCAACTTGTAAAAAATTTTTTGACGATCACAATACTTTCTCTCTACTAACGCATATGGGAGAAAGTAAAAGAATAATATTTAACATTTGTATTACCGTTGCAAACGTAAGATAATATTGTGTCATGAAATATTGGCCCATAAAAGTGTAATACTGCGCAAATATAATACCTATAATATGATAGTCATAATAGACTGCTACTTCAATAGTTGGATTTAAAGGAATTGTATTTAACATACAAATGTTGACTATCTTGTTCTCGTTAGAATAAATATCTAAAGCAACTTCCTGCTGATATGTTGACACAACGTTACTGCCTTATTGCACTGAGTCCATTTTTAGGCTGAAACATAATTTTTATTTATTTTAAAATAACTCTCTCATAACAGTTTTCGCAAGGGTAAATCACTTTGATGTCTCGCCTTATTTCGCGACGAAGTTTTAGCTAATTACCAAGGGAGTTCTGCCCTCAGTCAGGTCCTGCTTGAAGCCTTCCACCAATCCTCTCTGTTTTCGCTGTCTCATACTTCCCTCCCACCCTTACACCGTCCAACATCTGATTTCTTCTTCCCTTTCCTTTATTTTTTCCATATAGCTGTTCTGGATATGTTATATGCTCTCTCCGCTCATCAAATATCTTAAAAAATAAATGCCCTTCCTCTTAGAGTGTTCACTATTTCCCTCTCTTCGTCCACTCTATTCAGTACTTTTTCATTTCACACTCTATTTTCGTTAATTCTCAATCAAATCATTAATCTAGAATCTTCTGGTGTAGCACTTGAGACCTTACTCTGCCACGGATTGGTGATCACTGCTCTAAAGGACCCATACATAAGTTTTTTTAATGGTTGTTATGTAATATTATTTACGTTTCCCGAGCTAGCACGTAGCACAATTCCCTTTGATAGGATCCCGGAGCCGTTATTCTTCAGAGGGTAGTTACTGTCATTACAACGGTCTTACGTCACGGATTAACCAGGAACTCGGTGTCAAAGGGGTGAATTATCAGAGTGGCTGCCTGTTGAGAAAATTGCAGGTGTCCGCCAAACACTGGCATCAGCTGCTTTCACTGTTTGTGTGATTGCTGTGGACGTAACAATAAGCAAATCAGCTGTTCGAACAGCTGACCTCCCTGCTCCATATAGGCTCAGGTCACCTTTTTTAGAACAGGTTGCCAATAACGATCGGTTTGGCATTGTTGGGTAACAATAAACCACTTCTGGGTGGTTTCGTCCAAATCGTTGTGGTATTTTATTGATAACATGATTTCTATCATTATTTAGATTATTATAATACAATAAGAGAAAATTATAATACAATAATATGATACCAGTTAAACTACGTATAGTGTACTCGAAAATTTATCTTGATATTTTTTCTAAATCCAACAATGTTTGACATTTACAAAGACGTAATATCTTTGGGTTTACCACTTCTTCATGAAAACTAACATTTATTCTTCTGAACTCCATACATATTTTTAATTTAAGGCATCCTTAAATTTTTTTTATAGAAAGTAACGGCATTCTTCTATAACATAATGGTTATAGTGTTCATATTTGCAAAGGTTAACGCAGAATACCTTATTTTACTATCTTTTTAATAAATAAGTTATGTTATGTTAGAGAAAGAATTAAAGATTGGTGACCCTTATGAAGGTTCGGATTCCACGTAAAGCTGTAGGTCCCCTAGTTGCTCTGGATATTCGGCTATTAATAAATAGCTCTTTCTGAGGAACAGTCGACCTTAGTTAGTAAGAATGACTACACTCGTTCATGTGAACTCAACACACGCGTGCGCCCATATCTTGACGATCGGCGTAATACGAGTACCAATGAATAATGAATAAAACAAACAATAATATAAATTTAAAAATGAAAGATTTTACTATAAAAGCCCACAATGGAACATGTTTTAAACGTCTGATGGCCGAATGAAATTGTGTAATTATTACTTAGCCAAATTGGCTAAAGATCACTCAAATTTGAATAATGAACCTGTTCATTTCTTAACAATATTAACTTGAAGTTGTCATATATCATTAAGTTTAGATTTAGTGAATGCTGTTAAATTAAATAAAAAAATGACTATGACCCACGATATCTGTAAAGCTTACATGAACTATATTCAGTTTAAACCAAGGTAAATTTTTATGGCTGGATTATTTTATACCTTATAACGTATTTAGTCCTCTTAATACCCATGGTGTACGCTCAATGGTTTCCATCGGCGTAAAAATTACTAGAGATGTCTGGAGTGTCCATGTGGGGTGGTAGTCAAAGTCTAGACGTTGAGTAGGGAAGAAATCTGAGTATCAAGCTTATCAATTAGCGAAAATTCGGACTTGTAGTTCGTAGTTCCAATTCCACGTAAATTTGTAGGTCACTTAGTTTTTCTGGCTATTTGGCTACCTTAACGATAGCCCAATAGCCAAAACATTAACCTATAACCTATGGTTAGGTTAGGTAGGTAATAAATTAGGTTACTCTTTCTTAGTTAGTAACGATACTACACAGGCTATCTACACTCATATAATCATTCATATTTGCCTTAAAATAAGCACAGAGTCGTGTCGGCGTCATGTATCTGAGAGTATAGTATTGGTTAGTCGGTTTATTCCACGCTTTAATATCTCAATGTATCGTATGGGTTAGCTCATTGAACTGAAATCATTATAAACTCTCTTGGCTCTATTTAATTATATGTTATTTCAGCATTACTACAGAGGGGCGATTGTTTATAAATATTCAATGAGCACTGACTTATAATTAATTTAAAAATAAGAGACTCTGCCATTGTTCTTAATAAGTTGTGTGGGAATGTTCGCCGGGATGCCCAATTAAGGCAAGTAAGCTTATAACATATTCTTCAGTTTCTTGCGAGTTGTTACAGAAAATCTTCTGGCATATTTTGTGGATAAGTGCTCGTTTACTGACCAATTTAGGAGACAAATTACATTTTATAAAGAAATCCATTTTCAGTTTAAAATACAACTTTTGGTATCGCCATGATTTTTTTTTGCGAAAATTATGACATATTCGAACGATTATATAGTCTAAGTTTAGGATGTCTACGGATGATCTATCTAGTCTGGTATATATCTGAGATGGACTTATCCTCAAAAAGGGCTATTTTTTATAGCCCAGTGAACGCTAGTTAAGGACTTAAGTGGAATCTGAACCATGTGTTATTTGTTTGGTTTTATTAGCCAAGTCGTCAAATGTAATTCTCAGGTTTTTATTAAGAAGTGGACCAAATGGTGATGATGATGACGATGGTGATCATTTACAATGATAATACAATGATAAAATACAGAGATCATCGTATTCCATCATCAAAACACTTCGCCTGCTCTGTAATAAGTTTAATGCGTCAAAACGTTGCACACTAAAGTCTTGACGATAGATGCATTAAGAGGACCGCTCATCGAAAAACACCCCAAAAACATGGCTCTTTATATCAAATATTAAGTCCATAGTCGTATCTTACTACTTGAGGTCTCATTTGGTAGTTAAAAAACCTGATCTGAACATAATATGACTTTAGTAAAGATTTGAATATGTGAAACTTTGAATATCATTCTTGACGATTTCAAATCTAAAATGTCATAATATCAACTTATGCTCCACTAGATTGGACTTATAACAATCATACTATGTTCACTATAATTATTTTAAGGAAAACAATTACTCTAAAATGTGTCCATATCCATCAATAGAACATATTATAGTGTACGGGGAAAAAATGCAATGCCTACTACATAATACCACAGGCAAAACGTAATACTTATTTGATCTCTGTTAATACCATAAGAGGACACAATATTTTAATATATGGAAGAGGAAGAAGAGGTTATGTTATAAAGGGGATAAATTAACATTTACTGGAAAAATAATTTAAAAAATGTTTTTAATCACTATAGGCTTTTCAGTTTATCAGAACTTTTTAGTTCTAAATATTTATTCAGTGTTTAGTATGAAAACAAAATTTTAGATATTATGTATATATTTCACCTCGACAATCAAATGTTTTATTATTATTTATTTCATAATACAAGATAGATTAAAAAATTATTCTTCATTCAAAGTTCAATTAAAACACGTAGATGACAAAACGTTTGATGAAAAGGGATTATTGACAAGGTAATTACTAAAATAGGATATAGTTTATCTAATTTCTCAACCCTTAGTAAAGCCTGAATAGTAACATGAAAATTTAAATCGAAATCTATACATTTAAAAGCCAAATACTATTGATTGACTGAAACAGTTTGTAAAAAACTATATGGTTTTGGACCACAAAATATGGCAAAAATATTACTTACATGCTATAAAAGCGTACTAAAAAAGGATTTTAAAAATTGTCTCTCAAAGAGGCAAAATAAGGTAGATACTAAATATCCAGATACCGGCCTATCAGAGTCTTATTTACAATTCACCATATAAATGAAAGATCCTAGGAGGATGCGAAATGAGCTGTAGTTTTTAACAACACAAGCAAGTAATGTGAAGAAAAATAACAAAATTACAAGATTGAGGTGGAACGAGTGTACAGAGTGGCGGGGCTGGTACGCAAAGTGTGCAGGGTGTCTCACCTAGTAACATAAATATACAAAACCAACTACGGACATTAAACCAAAATTACTGACGAACTGCCGAATCCCCGCTGGCGTTCGCAGCGAGAAAGCGAGATGAACAGATAAGGGACTTTCCCCCAGATAAAATGAACAGAGGCCCTACAAGAGCGTCACTGGAGCATGGATAATATGAGGGATAGGTGAAGAGAAAGGTCTTTTCCTGCAGGATAGCACATCTCAGTGCCCACCACTGGAGAAAAGATAAGGCGATCGATTGAATTGAAAAATTACAATAGATAATGTCATTTGTCGTGGATCGTTACAATTCAAAACAATACATTTGTAATTGTTGTATAACAACAGATGATATCATTTAATAACGCCGTTACTAGTGGCACAGTGCTGTAATCCAGTTACTTGGGATCAAAGTGTTGTGGAGATTGTAGGCGATAGGTTATATGCTCGGTTATCTTAATACTGACATGGCGTCCGCTCAATGGTTACCATTGACGTAGACACTACTAAAGAAGTGTGGATGTCCGTGTTGGGTGCTAGTCAGTGTCCATATGCTGTGTAGGGAAGAGAATTGAGTATCATCTTTTTAGTTAGCTGAAAATCAGAACAACACTACGTGGTTCGGACTCCACGAAAAGCTGACGGTCACTTAGTTGCGCTGGTTGAGGCTTATTGAAAAAATACTCTTTCCGAGGACCAGTAGAATCCAGTTAGTAACCAGACTACACAAGCCATCCACACGCGTTATCCTAAACTCAGGAAATACTCATAAAGTTGCGTCGGTGTCTCATATCTAAGATGTTTTAATCAATTTTTCACATATCAAGTCCAGTGATCATCCATGTGATGGTTACAAAATTTGGAACTGATATGTAATGAGTTTAACGTTTAATTTCTTATACATTTTGCTACAACTCCTCTCTTAGTGGGTCTCTGTGTTATAAAAAAGATAATTTGATCAAAATCTGTTCAGTTCTTCCAGAGATGATTGATAACGTCGTTGATGGATTTTATATATTAAGATTAATATTTGCCTTAATACGGCGATCCATTAGAATATCTTTTTATATATTTGTATGCACCAATTTATTTATAATAGGAACTGTCTTACATATCCTTTGTCTGAAAATCTTAGTTGACGTTGACTTTCCTTCCTTCCATTTGAAGATGATGAAATGTTGAAGCGTGTTTGTGATATAAGTTTATTTAGTTTTATTTGTTGTTTTTATTTGGTAGTATTGTTGATTTTGTGTAATTTTTACTTAATATTTCATGTTAAATTGTCCCAAATTTTTTTTATTGATTGTTTTATTAGGAACAAATCTTTGCAACATAACCTAATCTTAGCTCCTTCACTTTACGATAGTCTCAAATCTAAAGCAAAAAAGACATTCCATTTCACATAAAAAATCAATACAATCACATCAAAATCTTGTGCAGATGTAAGGATCCACTTAGATGTTCCTTTTGGATGCTGTGAAGTCTGGAAGGCGCACTACGTTGTCTCACCTCGCCGTGAGGTCATACTCTGTTTGCGACGAGATGCGCTGGCAGCGTTCTCTTGGAAAATATGTCAATTACAGTCCACGCTAACCGCAGACAATTATATTTATTTGCGTCCCTGAAAGATCTAGGCCGGAGTCGAGTGTAAATTAAGTGAGTCAGTGACAAAGTTAAACACCCTTAGCTAACAAGGTGGAGTTTAAATAATTAGATATGATTTCCATATAGAAAGTCCTCTGGAATAATTTAATTTAGATAGATGTATAAAATGATCTTCAATTAAGGGTTGCTACAGGTTGTAGGTAATTTTTATTGAACAAACATGTACCGTCACGACTGTTACTGTCGGCGTAGTGGCGAAGTGCTGTAACCCAGCTACTTGGGGACAAAGTGATGTGGAGCTTGTAGGCGATAAGTTGTAAACCGGGCCCTCTTAATACCGACATGGCGTCCGCTCAATGGTTGTCATCGACGTGGATACTACTAGTGAAGTATGGGGTGTCCATGTTGGATGGTAAACAGGATCCGGATGTTGTGTAGGAGGGATAAGTAGGTATAAGGTTTGACAATAAGCTGAAAAATTAGACCAACACTACGTGGTTTTGATTTCACGTGAAGCTGTAGGCCCCTTTGGTCCCCTGGCTAATTGGCTATCAATAAATAGCTTTATCTGAGGAGCAGTTGAGTTTAGTAACAATTAATACAATCGATCATCTACACGGTTAATACGGTTAATATTATGAAAATGAGTTAAATTAAAATGTTGAGTAAGAATGGTCTTTCGTGCGATTTGATAAAGATTTCTTTTCAGATGTGTAACTCATTTTAAATTTGGTTACATTTCAAAACTTTTCAAGTAAAAACCAGTGACTTGCGCAAAATTTTTCTATAGTCATATCTTTTTACAAAGAGGCCATAACCTACAGAAATGTTGTATACAATTCAGTCGATGAACGGCTGCGTAAAAATATCACTCTACATAACCTAATTCACATATCAAGACGTAACATAACCAATACTAAATTAACGTATATACAGTTTTTTAAATCAATATAAATTCTATGGATACTAGTTTTAACATATTTTCGACCTTTTTTCTAAAAACTATCTTAATTTTCTAGTAAAAATTTGTCATGTTATGAAATTTAAATATATACTTATACTTAGGGAAAAAGACAAGTAGGGATTGGAAGCAATGAAGATTTGGATTTGGATAAGGATTGATAAAATAGGAGAGAAGATAAGATAAACAAACTGAGAAATTACACTTTTTAAGACTCACTGACCGCCATATTGAAAATCACACCAAACGTAGAGTACGAAATGAAGAAGTACTACTGATAGTGGGCAAAGAGAAGGAAATTCCAAAAACTTTAAGAAGAAAAATAAAGTAGTTAAGACATGTGATGAGAGGGGATAGCCTGTTAAGAACAACTATAGAAGGAAAAGTTAGCGGAAGGAGAGGAAAGCGAAGAAGAAGATACCAGAATGTGGACAGTGAAAGGATCGGAGGGAAGTATGAGACAACAAAAAGACTTGCTCAAAACGTTTGGTGGAAGGCTGCAGCAGGACTTGCCTGAGGCAGAACACCCTTGATGATGATATAATAGGCATATAGTTTAGATCAGACATTTTCTAATCACTTAGTTTATGATCCTAACTAATGCTAAAGTTGACTTGTTTGTTGGTTTTATTATTGCTCATATACAACTTAGTTCTTTTAAACAGCTCTTCATACGTTTTTGATATTTATATTTTATTTGATTTACGAACTGAGCCATATTTATAACAAGAAATAAACAATTCTGCATTGTAAAGTCGGCTACTTTTAGATGCGCCATTCATCAACCTGTTGAATTATCCATCTAACCCACTCCTTGTCTGATCGAAGGACTGGTCACCTTGTGAGCTTTTTTTTAAGAAACCAGTTTTTCAGGATCACTTTGGATGTCCTTTTTCTCATTCGTCCTTGTCAATGTCTCCCGAGGTATTCATGAGCTAGTTGGATACATGTTTAGGCCCTGTACTAATAAGAGGCTTATCGTGCATAGTATATGGAACACAACTACATTAATCTCTTAATATTTGTGTTGTAATCAACGAAATTCGTACGTCAACCTCATCTCACCCATTTAACGCCTCAAGCCTCTATCCAAGCTATCAACAGATACTTCTTTAGGGTGTCGGTGGAGGGGGGGGGGGCTAGAACGAATAGATGGCTTCTGACTTGGTCTCTGGCTAACACGAATGTAAGACTAATGGAAATAATAAATTTCCATAAAATCAATGGAACTTTTTCTCAAATCATGCAAAACTATGAGTTTGCTATCAATATTAGCATTCTTTGGGCTTTCTGATTGGCAACGTTTTGATTTCAACTAATTTCAGAAATTTGAATTATTTTAGATTCGTATATTAAAATCTAATAAAATATGCTAAGCAATCTACACTATCCATTAAAATACAGAACTTTAATTTTGGATGTTCTAAAAACGATCTTTATTTTCTAGTAAAAACTTCAATTTATTACTACATCGAAAAAACATCTAGTTTTCCTACTTTTTATAGGATTTTGCTGTATTGATAAGTATTGGGAGTATTTGGTCTATTTGTCGTATTTTTAAATATAAATACTTATGTATTATATAAGGAGCGGAAACGTAGTCTTTTAGGAAAAAAGACAAGAGGGGGGGATTGGAAGCAATGGAGATGTGGAATTGGAATTATTCTATAACATTTATTAATATTGATTGATTTGTAAATAGTGTGCTCAGCAAAAGTGATCTTTTGAATTATTTAGATATAGTCTAGTGATTGTAAATTTGTATAGCATATTCTTTTTAAGCGTTATTTAAGTCTAAGTGGTTAAGTGGACCTAATGGTCCTAACTTTTAAGCACAAAGTGTTAAAAATCGTAAAATTTTTATTTCACCCTTTAACACTGTTCATATAGAGAAAATATCTAAGAAAGCCATCAATGCCAACCCCCCCCCCCCGCCACTCTTAATTTTACCCACTTAGTCTATTTGTGTGCTATATGCATGGACGTTATGTAGATGTCAATGTATCTGACTGAAGTAGATATAACCTTATATTGTTCTCGGTGGGATTGTTTCATTTAACTTAACAACAAACTTGATCGCCAGATTGTTAGTAATAATGAATGTATTAAATAAATTCCCACAATTTCTTTTACGACATTGTTGCAAATTATTATACATAATTAATATTCTTAACTAAAACCCTCTCTTATAATTAAGGATAGAAAACAGAAGAAGCAATTTTGTTTGTAGTGTCCTATTTTTATGCTTAATATTGTAGTTTCATTATTTTATAACATTAATTAATATTGATTCATTTGTAAATAGTGAGCTCAGCAAAAGTGATCTTTTGAATTATTTAGATATAGTCTTCTGATTGTAAATTTGTATAGAATATTCTTTTTAAGCGTTATTTAAGTCTAAGAGGTTAAGTGGACCTAACGGTCCTAACTTTGCCTCATTAAACAAAGCCTTTTTTCACTTCATTTCACGACCTATTTCTTCGAATGTTTAGCCTTTCCTAGCCCATCATATTACAAAAATAACTATATTTCAAAGCCATAAAATTGTAGTATTCAATCTCACAACGTCCAAAAGATATTATTTGTAATTGTTTGTTTTTTATTCATTATATTAACCTTTATGACAAGTTAAAATCATTCAATTCTAAAATTTGACAAGGGTGTGCACGCAATCTGGAATAATCTATTTATGCCTCACTAGTTCCTCTAGTAGCTTTTTAGTTCTTTCATACGATGTAACTTTATAATTTGAGTGTTATTATAGTTTGAGAGTCACAGTGATATGCCGTATTTAATATTGCTCTTATGGGTTTATAAATCCAAATGACGGCTACTTCAACAGACTACTTACGCCAAGCAAAGTGTCTGAATACTTTGCCTTCATTTATTTGTGAATATACTGTAAATAATTAATACTTGGATTTTATGTTAATTAGGTTTCCTAGAACTGGATCAGTACTGATGAATTAACATTTCTTTAATTTAACTTGACACTTTAAAAACACGTTTTCCACTCACAAATAAATCTAAATAAATTCCATAAAGACGTCAATATGTTCATATTTTCCAAAGATAATGGAGTCTCCAGTGACCCCGCCGCCTTGTATGGAGAACATATTGCCACTTACAGTAGAATCACTTTAACAAAAATCGCCTCGCGCAGGTTGCGTGGCGGCGGTAGTGTCTGTGGTGGGGAGTGAGGAGCGGAGCGGAAACAACAATGCGCTACTAGCCTGGCTGCGTATTTTCGGCTAGTCAATGGTGGTGCAGTGACACGGAGCAATAAAACAATAGGCGTGGCCAGCCGTCGAGGAGCGGTGAAGTCCACATTCCAATCCCTTCCGCTGCAAATTAGCCCTTCAACGAAATGAACAACACATTGGACTGCCCCAAAATAATCGCATATGGTATATATTCAATGATAATGGTAAAGTTTGGTGAATTATTTTGTTGAAAAAAAACTTTCCATCAATTAACCAACAGAAAGATTGTATTATGTACTAATTTTTAATTTTCTGTTATGTTTATTATTAGGGTTTAATCTGAGTAAATTATTTCATTGTTATGTTTTCAGTTTAGATTAAACTAACTTAATTTTACTGAGATAATGAGCGACAAACCTAAACATATTTCTAATAACTTGAATTAATAATTTACTCTAATAATTAACATTGTGTCACTAAAGAAAATTTGGAATTTAAACGATATTAACTCACATGTTAATATTTCGTTCCTGGTCTAAAACTGGTCGAAAGACAGTTCCCTCTCGGTTCCCATGTCTTCAACTCCGCTCATGGCTCCATCTCCATCACTGAAGCTAACGTCATTGGTGCCACCTCCATCTTCGCCGTTACCACTGGCACATAAACTATCACAGTCACTGTCACTGTCTTCATCTAAGTTTATGATAAAACGTTCTGTCACATTGTCCAGCATCCCTTCGGCTGCAATGTACTCGTCCTCTACCTTTTCTACGTGTGAACATCGGGATTTCCATTCTTCTTGAGTTATGGAGTTGAACTTTTCCAAAGCAAGTTGTGTTACAGAATCTATTGTAAATTTGATATTTGTCTTTTTAATGTGTGACTTGACTGTGGCCCATATCATTTCAATCGGGTTCAAGTCAGGGTGATAAGGAGGAAGTCTAAGTACTGTATGGCCGGCTGCTGCTAAGATATGATCTGTCTTGTAGGTTACGAATTTTGGTTTGTGTTGTTTTATGAGGTCGTACAATTCGGGTTTTAGTAGATTCGAAGTATAATGAATACCTCGCTCAGACAACCATCTCATCATATCAGCTTTCAACGAGGACGAAGTCGGTGCTGGGTTTATTTGTTCCCGGTGGTAGGGAGCATTATCAATCACAACCACGCTATTTGTTGGTAAATTTGGTATTAACTTTTCTTCTAACCATTTAGTATAATTATTTTTATTCATGTCGTCATGGTAATCGCCTTTCTTCATTCCAGACTTAAACATTAAGAGAGCACCTGGAATAAAGCCCATTTCCCCGCCAGCATGAATCACAATTACTCTCTGTCCCTTGCCCACTGGTTTTTTTAATCCGTCCGATTCACTTTCAGTCCATGATTTTTCGGAAGAGGAAGAACTATGAAAGTATGTCTCATCATTGTAAACGATCGGACGATTTTCTTCACGGTACTCTTTTATCTTACGCAAGTATTTTAATCTAGCTAATCTAATGTCGGATTTTTCAATCAACAATTTTCTGTTAGTTTCCGTTTTTTTCCATCTAAATCCGAGATTGCGAACTACTTTCCTCAGACTTGTTATTCCACCCGAAAAGTTAATTCTTTTTTCAAGAACCCGAAGGATTCCTTTCAAAGTGGGCCTCTCTCCCTCTAATATGTGAAAATTGTTAATTGTCCGTCGCACAACACACAAATCAAAATTGTCCAAACCCGTTATTGGACTTTTCTTAGGTCTGTTTTTCCTTGGCGTTACGAACTTCTTTTCTTGTCCGGGTGACTGGGCAGCTTCCTTGACGATTTTATATGCAGAACTATGGGATATTCCACATGCTTCTGCCACTTCTGAGAGCAACTTCTTTTCCGATAAATCTTCATTTTTCTTCTTTAAATAACTATATACATTGTAAATAATACTTCGCGTATGACTATGAATAACAGGTCTTTTTTATTTGATTTACTAGTACTACTACCCGGCTGCACATTCATTATGCTCCAGAAACTATATATACTATGCACTAAACGATTACGACACTAAACACTCATTTACAAAACTAAAAAATTAAAACTAATATAAATTTCGTGACACTAAACGTTAAAGCTAATGTTTTTAGAACCGCGCGTAGTACTCTGTCAGCCAGCGAACCTACGAGAAACTGCAGGGAATGACTGAGCTGTTACGTGCCAGCGCATGCGCATTGGCGACGTCTTCCACTGCGCACACATCGGACCGATTTTTCACAAGATGATTTACCTGTATAGCTTAACTTTCCAAAGTACTACTTGTACGCGCCATAGCTCACTTACGGGACGGTATTTTCTTAACAACTGATCGTTTAACTTGCTAAGTATGTCGCTCTTGCGTGTGGATTATATTGGCAAGGCTGATCCATTTTCCCGCCACAAGGCTAGCCACATTCCTGGGATTTATTTCCATCTAAGACCGCTTCCTCGATCCTCTCCAATGCCGCTATGATTGTTCTGAACAGCTGTGGGTGATAGGAGAACATCTATTAATGGATTCACTGTTTTATCTCCATAATCAGATGCAGCAAGTGTCTTAATTTACTCGTAATTGTTTTCGCAATTATGCGGCGCCAACTTGTATTCAATATTCTATGTAAAGTGGCCTTGTTATTGCGTCATATAAAATATTCCCCTTTAGGTATAAATTCTATCCAATAAAATACCTAACTTCAGTACGTACGTCATGGCCTTGACCGGATGGTTGCAACATTATAGTGAGATAACGGCGTCAAGCAATAGAGAGTGTGGCTGTTCCTTGGATGGGTGACCGGTTAAGGACCCATGGACGTATGGGTTATTGATGGTGATGGTGGTTCGGTCGTCTTCAGTTAAATTAACAAAGTTATTGCAGTTTAATTTCTGTATGTAGTATTAAGGGGGGTCGGCCCCAATTATGGTAAAAAATATTGATTTTTTTTTATCATTGATTTTTATTCCAAATTTAATTAGCTTTAAAAGATCGTTTAGTTTTTGATTTCTGTAAATTATTAAAAAAGTTATGGATAAATTTCCAAACGTATATCATAAGAATTCTTCAACCTAAGAGGGCGCTAGGCGTTCATTTATTTGTTATACTACGTGTATGGGTGGGCGGGTGGGTCAATACCACTGTACGTGTATGGGTGGGCGGGTGGGTCAATACCACTGTACGTGTATGGGTGGGCGGGTGGGTCAATACCACTGTACGTGTATGGGTGGGTGGGTGGGTCAATACCACTGTACGTGTATGGGTGGGTGGGTGGGTCAATACCACTGTACGTGTATGGGTGGGTGGGTGGGTCAATACGACTTTACGTGTATGGGTGGGTGGGTGGATCAATACCACTGTACATGTATGGGTGGGTGGGTGGGTCAATATCACTGTACATGTATGGGTGGGCGGGTGGGGGGTTTCTACGCAGCGTTACGTAACTATTGAACCTCAACAATTTGTTTGAATTCATTCATAAAATTTGATCGTTTTTACCCCAAAATACAAGATAGCCTAATTATGGGGCAGGAATGCATTAGAGGTAGGCTTAACTTGTATTATAACATGTTTTTTTGTTTCGAATGAGTTTTTCCGAAAATCTAGTTTTTTCACATAAAGGTACATTTATCTCAAAAACTAATAAAATATCAGTACAATTTTTTTTTTATTTTGTAGATTAGTTCTTCCTGCACATTTTGCATGTAGCAATTTCCTTTTCTTTGGGTTCTATCAATTTCATTCTTAATATTTTGTTAAAAAAAATCTTTAAAAAAAAAGAGTTTTAAAAAATTTTTTTATATAATACCTAAAATTATAATTTTATAATGTGTTACATGGAAACTATTCAACAATATACAGACTTTCTAATAACATAAAAATCAGGTTTCTATCCTTTATACTTTTTAAGAAAAATGTACCTTAAGTAAGAGAATTTAACATGGGCTTAATAGGCCTGGCCGGCCCCCCTTAAACCAAATAATAATTGATAGAACTATATCTTAAAACGTGACACATAAAGATGCATACAAAAGTTAAAACATGATAAGCATGTGAGAAACTGGACGAACAAAATTAATATGCTGCTTTTTTGAGGTCTCACTTTTGTGAAGAAAATAAAAAAATTATTTACTGACTTTTGTATAAATCGGGTTACAAATTGGCGGTTCAGATTGTGTTATATTTTTCTTTTATGCTAAAGTATGTTTGAAATCGCTAGTTTTTTTTTTAGTTAAGGAACTTAGAAATGAAATGTTCTAGCTTTACAACGGCTTAAGCTTAACTAACATTTTCTTAAGCTTATTTTTTTGGCGAAAGACAGTGGTATTTATAATAAATAAACAACCCCACGTCTTAAAAAAAGTCCGAACTTTACAAACATAGGTGAAGAGTTTAAAAAATTGTAGTGTATGAACGAGTCCTCAAATTAATTTTTATACAATCAGTATTGGCAATCATATGCACACACACACGCCCGGTTGTATTGACCCTCCCACCTGCAAACACGTACAGTGATAACATTTCATTCGGCCGGGAGGGGTAATATTTCATGGGTTATCTGTAATCTCTGTCTAATGTGGATCTAAACATATAGTTTTTTTTAAGGTAGTGCCAATTTTAAGATTCTCGCAACTTTCGTGTTCGGTTGTAGGATTTGGCATACACTAAGCATATCGTACTAATTCTTTTGGATCAAAAATTTCAAATTTTTTAAATAATAAAATTGAATTTAATAGCTACTAAACAATGGACCTATACATTTTAATTAATAAAAATGGCAAACTTTATATATTTAGGAGTGTTTATTTGGACAGGGTAGTGATTAGATATTTTATATTATTAATTATGTTTCACCATAAACAGTAAAAGCAGTTCATGGGTGAATACCCTTACTGCCTTCCCCCCTGGTTATTGGGCTATTAATAAACGGTCCTTTCTGAGCTTAAGTTAAATGCTGTTAGTAACCAGACTACACAGGTCATGCACACTCATCGTTCATATATCCGCCATAAAATACGCACAACGTTATGCCGACGTCTCATATCTGAGACTAATCTGAGAAATTAATGGAGAATAAGCTAATGACATTTACTGCATATAAGCTTCAGTAGGAGGGTTAGATTAGTAAAAGTAACATGTGGAAAGAGTCGTCTAAGGAATGATGTCACCTTATTGCGTGGGTGATGTCATGGGTGAGAGACACGTGGAGAGAGGACCTTGGAGAGTGAAGACTGAAGACCTTCTGGGAGTCGACCGAGTTATGACTCATTGTAACGCAATAAAAACTGAAGAACACCATGAAAATACTAGCAATAAAGCAGTGAAAGGATGAAGCTGTTTGCCTTTTTTTGTTGCTTTACATCTTAATTTACTATATTACTTTCCTTTAACATTGTTTATATTTTACAGTTAATACACATTAATTCTAATATGTATTCGTTTATTTATTAATATTTACTTAACGTTGAATAACTTACACATACCAAATTTTTATACGACGAGGAAATTTTATTTCATCCTTTTTACTTACTCCCATATGCGTAAGCATAGAGAAAGTATTGTAATCGAAAAAAAAAAAAAAAAAACATTTTACAAGTTGACCTAAAAATCCATCCCCTGAACCTAAAAATGTGTTTAAAAAATTGGATGTCTGTACGTATGTGTGTCTGTCTGTATGTATGTGCACTTCGCTGGGTGCCAAATTGATGAATAAATTTTTATGAAATTTGGTATGAAGGTGTATTTATCCAATATCTCCGGACCGTTTTTTCACTTTTTTCACTAAAAATAAAAAAATTTTATTTTTTTATTTTTATGGGCAACAAGCAAACAAAAATGGGCAACAATTTTCTCAAAAACGGCTCCAACGATTTTGATTATATTTTCAGGAAAGATGTGAATTACAATTAAAACTATGTTAGCCTCTAAGTTGACTAGTTTTTGAGATATAGCAAAAAAAAAAAAAAAAAAAAATTCGGAATCAAATAGGTAATTTTAAAAGTTTTGATATTTTAGTGTTTAATATGGATGAAAGTTTGTGCAAATTCTTTAGAACCATGTATTATTTTTTAGTTAAAAGATTACATATTTTTTATTTAGGGGTTAATTCATTCAGAGTAGATTTAATCATTAGTTAATATATATCAAAATATGCCTAGATAAAATAAACGAAAGTATCATCTACTGTCGGTGCAGAAACTACGAGTATGTGTACCCAAGTTTGAAGGTTTTTTACTAACAAACTAAGAGGTCTACGAAAAACCCAATCACCTTATTGTTTTCCTCGTTTAATTGAACGTTACGAAATATTCATTTTCAATTTTTTATCCTATTCAGAACAAAAAAGTGTCGGAATTTAACTGCACTAAAAAACCCCAGTGAATGTAATCCATTTATATTTTAATACGTGGTTGACATGAATGTTTTCTGTATGTTTTGTATATTTCCGAATTTTAACTTTCCAAGAAAAAAATATGCTATCGATTTCCTCATACAACTATCTCTGGATTCTACTACTAACAGTAAAATTAATTACTTGGTCAAACCTAGAAAAGGTGTTGAAGGAAATTTAAAAGATACATTTTTTCTTGAAAAGTTAAAATTCTGAAATTTATAAATCGTATATAAAAACTTCTGATAACTAAGTATTGAAATATGAATGTGGTGCATTGACAGATTTGTTTAGTATTAAAAGTGAAAACTAGTTAAAATTCCTGTACTTTTTTGTTCCAGTTAGGGTAAAAAATTATTAAAACTTATAACAAAATTTGTAAATGTATATTTTACAACGCATAACTAAACGAGGAAAGGAATATACGGTTGGATTGTTCATAAGGCTCTTAGTTTGTTAGTAAACGACTTTCAAACTTGGGTACACAAGTTATGTGGTGTCAATACGTCTGATGCCAGTTGCCGGTAGCGCCTGGGGGCCGGCAACCCGCAACACACACCTGCAACGCATGGTGCATCGATGGTGCACCGGCTGATGTATATCCTTCGAAAATTCGAATCTGTTCTTGTGTATTGTAACTTGTTAGCCCTCTATGTTTTTTTTTTAATTTTATTTGTTTGTGTATGGGTTTAATTACTTCACTGTAATCAAGTAATTAGTATTATACAATTATTACACTTAAAATATAAGAAGATAATAATTGATTTAAATTTATTTATATCAATTTATAATTGTCCTAAGATAACGTTCATTAAAGTTAGGATTTATTTAGAAGGTTAAACATTTCAAATTCAAATTTAAGATTAAATTTTTTTAAAATCTATATTTACTTGCATCATATTTTACTTTATTCTATCAATTACTTTTTGTGAGATTTAATGTTATGTTAATAAAGTTAATATTCTTACATTACGCTTACTCTTCACTCTCACATTCACGTTTAAAATTTTATTGCAAATTTGATACGGTTAACTTAATTTAGCTTTAAATTAATATTCTACTGTGCTCACTTCTTACAATAACAGACAAGCTCTGAAACTCTCCACATGGAAAGGAAAAACAGAATTTTCTTCGTATTACGTAACTGACTCCATATTCTATTAATATAAGTTCGTGAAATAATCCAAGGCTGAACAGGCAAATTAGCGCGGTGACAATAGGTGTGAAAGGCGAAGTAACGCACGTTTATTGAGTTGCGGGGCTTAGGCCTTGGTATTATTACAGAACTACAATTATCTTTGCAACGTTCTCTAAATCAACGCTCACCGGCTACCTCTGTCAGCGGGAAGGTGTCCAGGGACGGTCAGTCGCCTCTCAAGGTCCCCTGGCGGCCTTGCAAGGACCGACAGCCCCGCCCTACAGTCCACACTTACAGACCAAACTGGTCCGATTCCATTGCTGCATGTAATTAAACCCTGGTTAGACGCACTTAATGTTTGTGACATAAAGGACACACTGGGGTGTATCACACCCCATTTATATACACTATTGTATTTATTTTTTTTTACTTTTTTGGCCATTTTACGTCTTGAATAATAAATCGGCTTCTCTGTAATGTCAAACAATTGAACTATACAGACTTTAATCATTTTTATAACCTTTTGTTTCAATTTTAATATAGAAGGCGCCTATCATTACAAAACATGTAGTTAATAATAAGCAGATTAACAAAATATCAACAAATTTAAATATTGGGATAAAAACTAATTTTTAAGTAGTTCAAACAAGTCATATTTGTTACTAAATACAAAATCAAATTAAAAACAACGTTTAAATATCTTAACCAGGAGGACGAAGTTCATCAAATATAAATTATTATACTGTACTACGAAAATATTCTAGACATATCTGAATAGTTCTATGTTTCTGGGTAAAATGTAGTCCACTTTCTTCAAATAAAATTTAAAATCATTATTATTTTCTTATTAAAAATAAATAAATAAGAATAAGCGCCAAAACTATAAGCATTAGAGTAAACAATTGCTACATAAAAGACATGCTGGGGTGTCAGACACAACAAACAGAAAAAAGAAACACTGAAAGTCTATGGTACCTGCAGGCAGTGATGCTAACTGAATTTACATGGAACGAATAAATTCGCTCTCAATAAATAATAGAGTGAAATGAAAATGCCATTTTCATGGGGTGTGTCACACCCCAGAGTGTCAATTAGGGTTATAAATACAGTTTCATCACTTATAACGTATCCACTAGATTGGATTAGTACATTTTCAACTATGACTTCTTATATTACGTGTTCATTTCGTTGTTACTTTTTTAATATCAATATGAAGTTTTATTCCGATTCAATCGTTTCACATCTTATTGAATTTCAATATTGCATCCTCTAGTATCGATCTCTGAGCCTAAATTGAGTCAAAGTAATACCGCTGTAGTACAGTATTGCTATTATATAGGATCTTATTCAGTACAATTTTGGTTAGTTTGCGTAGATGTTATTGTTGTCAAAACGATTGGAGATAACGAACAACTTAAAACGTGCTTTCGATTCTCTCTCCCCCCCCCCTCCACTTTATCGACAAGATTTAATATTGCATAAAATATAATTTCACCTTTTCTAAAACCAAACTGTTTATTTAAGAAAAGATGAAGCTTTTTAGGAATGAGATCGTGAATAAATAATATTAAATTCATTGTATGTAGCCTATGAACTTAAGGATTACACAGAAATTGGCACAATACCTTCAATCAGATCCAGTGATGATGGCTTTTTACTGCCATTGTTGTCATATCAAATATTAAACCTGAAGACGGAGTATTGAATCTGGAACATATGATAAAAGAAACTCATCAATGTTAGATGTATTTGACAAGTATTGTATAATGTATGTCAAAAACTATTCTCAAAAACTTAACTTAATACATGGAATATATCTATTGGTCTGAAATCAGTGTTGAGGTTACAGTATGGTTTCCTTCTTAAAAATTGGTTACGCTATTACCAGAGTACCAGGGATAATAGAAAATATGGAGATATTAAAGAGAGGTCTACAAGCTGTGTCAATGGCGTCAGGAAGTGTATGTAGTAATTTTAAAAGAGCCAGTGTAGTGAATAACATCAGACCTCTTGCAGGGAAGATTCTTTATAACTTGGTCTAGTTCTTGTCGAGATCGGCGAGAAAATCATTCTGCTGGGCATCGGATACAGCGAAGGTCTGAGAATCTCGAAGTGCACTCTGATCTGGAGCATACCGAAAAAGATTCATGAAATGCAATAGCCAAAGATGATTTCCCCAATCATTTTCCAGGGTAATCTTGATCTTTAAAAGAATATCAGATTTTCATGTGCTGCTAAACATGTGTATGTACTAAAAAGAGTCAGATTATTCATAAAACATTTTCCTTATTTTGTCTTTGCAGTTTTAAATCTTACTTCTTTACCAAATGAAACAGCAATAATAATAAATGGTCCCAAAGAATTGGCACAAACTTTCCCCCATATTAAACACTAAAAAATCAAAACTTTAAAAACTACTAGTTTGATTCCCAAATATGTTCTTTTGCCATAACTCAAAAACTAGTCATACATGCGGTTTTTAATAAAATATTTTAAATTTTAATTTACACACATATTTTCTGGAAATATAATGAAAATCGTTAGAGCCCTTTTTCTTATTTTTTTGCCCATAAAAATAAAAAAATTAAAATTAAAAAAAGTGAACAATCTTTTGGAGATATTGGCTAAATACACCTACATACTAAATTTCATAAAAATTGATCCATCTGTTTGGTGTCCTACGAACTGCACATATACACGTACGGACAGACAGAACATTTTTTTTGTTGAAAATCCACTTTTTTAGGTTCGGGGGACTTTAAAATGGATTTTTAGTCCAACTATTACAAAAACGTATTTGGACGATCACAATACTTTCTCTATGCTAACGCATAGGCTATGGAGAAAAGTAAAATCTTAACTACTCCATAATGTTATTCTCCACCCACATCCGACCAAACTTGCTTGCAATAGAGACATGCCTCAAGTTAGTGTGACATGATCCAGTGAGTGAACTACCTAGCACAGTAGTGGGACACAAAGTGCTGTCGTGGGCCCGTACAATGCCTCGGTGGGTCGAAGGTCATCAGGTGGGCGCCTGGTGGGTGACAGTTGCTCATCCTGGAACCCGCGTCTCCCGGACAGACGAAATCTTTAACTTCAACCAAAGCCATTGCTTAGTAAATGTTATCATCAAAGTAACGACCAGTGCAGTGTGATTTATCGATTCTGTCTCACAAATTGATACTTTTAACAGTGATTTTGGTGATCAATCCAACATTTAGAATTTTGTTGGATTATTATGTGCATGAATTTAACAAGCACCTAACCTTATAAACTATGATTAACAAGTTGTGCACAGTGTTACTAAAATGCAATTTTACACAAGACAATTAATGTGCTCTCAAGTCCACACATCGTACACAAGACACTGGATGTGATGTGCTATATAGTTCACATATCGTACACAAGACACAGGATGTGATCTCCAATCCACACATCGTACACAAGACACTGGATTTGATGTGCCATTCAGCTCACACATCGTACACAAGACCGACGATAGCTCTCCTGTTCACACATCGTACACAAGACACTGGATGTGATGTGCCATTTAGCTTATACATCATACACAAGACACAGGATGTGATCTGCCATTCAGCTCACACATCGTTTACAAGACACAGGATGTGCTCTCCAGTCGACACATCGTACACAAGACACTGGGTGTGATGTGCTATCTAGCTCACTCATGTTACACAAGACAGCTCTCCAATCGACACATCGTACGCAAGACACTGGATGTCATCTGCCATTCAGCATACAAATCGCACACAAGACACAGGATGTAATCTCCAGTCCACACATCATACACAAGACACTGGGTGTGATGTGCCATTTAGCTCACACATCGTACACAAGAAACACGATGGCTCTCCAGTCAACACATCATACACAAGACACTGGATGTGATGTGCCATTTAGCTCACACATCGTACACAAGACACACGATGGCTCTCCAGTCGACACATCGTACACAAGACACAGGATGTGCTCTCCAGTTCACACAACGTACACAAGACACAGGATGTCTTCTCCAGTCCACACATCGTACACAAACAAGACTTGAATGTGTCCTGAATAAACACTGAAGTTTTTATTAGAAAATTTGTTCCAATCATTAGTATAATTAATCAATCTAAATATGTTTAAGTCATGTATTACACTTAATGAAAAAATGAACTTAAAGAAAAGTATACCTCAGTACGTAATACATTTATTTACAACACTTAGTTTTCTTTGAATTGATGTGGAATCACCTCAAAAAATATAAGATAAGCTTACGTGTTGTAAAATTATTCTACGTTAAATAAATGTTGAAGCTGTTACAAAAACATATTCGTTCTTTTATCACAAGTATATTTGAAATATACTTAAACATAATTTAAAATCAAAATTATAAATCGAATATTTAAAATCAAATGTTGGGTAAAGTGAAGTATGCTTTTAAAATAAAACATCGAAGTATGAAGGACAAGGATAACAGCCCGTCTTGCGCCACGTACAGCACGATAAACAACCGTGCGTTTCGAACGTTCCCAATTACGTTTTCCTTAATTACTTAGGGGTGTTTCCAGACCCAGTGACAACGACATTTTGCGCCAACTGGAGTACGTCAAACCTGCAACACGCATGTCCCGCGCAGCCTAGATATCGTGCAATACGCATGCGCCGTGGATAGTTTCACGACAATTCCTCAACGCTAGGTTGTTCCACTTTCAAATCAGATATGCATTAAGCACGCAATCACAATAACTTGTCTCCGCACTGATAAGTACCAAGACTTAGTGTAACGTGGCATGTTAATGTTTCTTATTTGTGTATTCTTCACGAGGGCAATCATAACGATATGGGTGAATATGTTTTGCTAATGAGAACAACGACCGTAGTTGAACGATTGTAGCAATTTTTAGAGCTAAGGTGAAACTATCGTTAGAGAGGACTATTAGTTTTTATTTTTTTTAACTTCACTCGCCAGTTCACATGGGCCTACAGGCCTGTGCGTGAAATTTATTCAACGAGTTAAGTACCGACCTTTGGCTAAGTGGGGATTCGAACCCTGGACATTTCCCTCCGCAGTTCGAAACCTTAGCCACTGATCCACCAAGCCGGTAATACCCAATACCCAGCGAAATCAATCAATAGCCCAATACCCATGGAACTAGGAGACATAAAGTAGTACAGTAGAACCTCTTTAATCCGAACGTCCACTAGTTCGAACAATATCACAAGAAAGAAAAAAATGTGCATGTACATATCTTCATTGATTCAGAAGAAAATTTCTAACATTTTCAATAATTTATGTAATTACTGTAATACGTATTGATTATTTTACAGTTTTTATATAAATATTTACCAGGTTCATTTTCTAATATTTGTTATAAAAGCAACATTATCAAATATTATGATAAGCAGCATAATTTTTATTTACTGTAGTTAATGTTTGTATTGTATGTACTTTGTTGAATAAACAATCCAATATTTTACACTTTAAAGCATTTCTCTCTTTTCTTTAAACCTTAAGTACGGTCTATTTTAGGCATATTTTAACTTTTTATGTAAAAATAACAATATGTTCTGTAATCCGAACAATTCGATAATCCGAACACACCCCGGTTTTAATTAGTTCGGATTAAAGAGAGTCTACTGTAGTATAGTAAAAGAATTAGAGGCTCTCTTGGATTAAAACATGTAGTGTTGTTTGGCACTAGTAGTGCAGTGATGTAATCCAGCTACTTGGGGACAGTTTTGTGGAGATTGTAGGTTGTATGCTCGGCCCACTTAATACAAAGAGTCCACTCAATGGTTAGTAGCGTGGACACTACTAGAGAAGTCTGGGGTGTCCATTTTGGGTGGTATTCAGAGTCCGGATGTTGTGTAGGGGAGATCATTGAGTATCAGGCTTGTCAGTTAGCTGGAAATCAAGCCAATACTCCGTGTGTATTGTGCTTTAAAATGATCTAATAATCAATTTTTAGCAAGTATTTTATAATTATTCAACTAAAATATGTGAGTACCAAAATGATACTCACGGCCTCAGTTAGCTGTCTTTAGTTAACTACACTTTCAAACCTATATATAGAAAACGTTTTTATTTCATGTAAAATTTTATTAGTTTGGGTTAGTGGAAGTAACAAAATAACAATACCGTTTCTATAAACAGTTGTAAATCCACCATAAGATCATGTCTCTGTTTTCTCCGCTTACACCCCGTCTAAAACCTTCATGTAACAATTTAAGTAGCCTATGTACTCGTCATTATCACGTTCCATATATTTACTACAGAAACTAAAGCACGTGAACAATAATAAAGCCAGCACACATCAACAATGTTAGTATAACTAATAAACCTAAAACTATTTCCTCAGTTTTTCTACAAAAATAGTAAAAAACTAGCCGAATTTTCCTTTTAAATAAAATAAGTACCAATAAATATTTAAATAAAATTTTCCTTTTCAATAAAATAAAATGAGTATTTTATTTTATTTTAAATAAAATAATGTTTAAATTAAATACAAGTACCATTAATCAATCACATAAACCTTATTTTTTGCTTATAATTTTATTTTGAATTTTTAAAATTTAATTTTAGTCAGCTGTTTTCACTAATAATTAATGAGTACCGTATTGGTATTCATGGGCCCACAGACAAGTTTATGTGAGTACCAATATGTTACAAATTGCAGTCAACCTTCCTGAGGACAAGTCGAACTCAATTAGTAACCAGACTACATAGGTCATCTACAATTATCCTTTATCATCATTTATATTTGGCTGAAATGAAGCTCAAGTTTCAAATTCATATAAAGATTACAGCCTTATCTATGAGCGTACAGTTGTATACTTGACATTTTATTAAAGATAGCCTAATAGAGCAGTTCCCCCTGATACAGATTGTTTCTAACTGTTTAGGTTTATTTTTCATATACCAATAACCATTGCCCTAATTTAATTTTTTTTTTTATAAACCTAAACCGTTAGAATATATATATCTCAGGGGGCACTAGTCACACTTGTCCTTTAAAGTATGTTAAACTTTTGAATACGAGTTAGAAATATGAGCGTGAAACGTTTTCGAGTGAAGTTATGTCCAACTGCAAAACGCGGAGTCAGCTACTGATAACTGGCGCTGCCTGTTAATCAAGTCAACTGCCACGACTCTTCAGATCACACAATGTTTTGAGGACGAACGGAGGGTGTTCCAAAGCTAACATCAGATGGAATGTCGGTGGTTCGAGTGCGACAAAATTATTCACTGGAGAACACTGTTAAGAAGACTGAGATCAGAACATATTGCCTATAATGGGTTACAGCTCTGAGCCTAAGTTAATTTTTTTATTTAGATTTGGTTTTAAAAATAGTGAAATAATGTTTTGCGTAAACCAAATTGGTCCAATTTATTTGTAAACCAATTCTAATATAGAAATGAAAGCAGTTTTTCTATTTTAAAATAGAATCCCATTACTGACTATATATTTGAAAAATATATAACATTATATTTGGAAAGAACGTCCTACTTTGAACTCACATGTGGCCAATTACAAAAGATTTTTGTACCAAAATTTAAAATATACATATATTTTTTAATAATGTGCAATGTTTATTCAACTATTTAATGTTTGTTGCTTAATATTAATTAATTTGTTCTTCGGTATGTGTTGGTATGTTTGTTGCTTAAAAGTGATGTATAATTACAGTATAGTGTTTTAGTTGTTAGTTTTGTTTAATTAAAGTCTTGTTAACTTAATTACTTAATATTTTCAAGAAGGTAATTTATTTTATTCAATTTTGTTTCAGCAGGTGAGCAGAGCCATTCTATCAAGAGTTACAGTTTCGGTAATGTATCAGATGCATTGATAAATGTAGCTTCAATTATGAATACTATTTCGTTAAAACAACATTAATCTATCTGTTTAAGTTGAAATGTTCTTTACCAATGAAAAACAAATTAGAGTAGAACAATTTTTACAACACAAAATTACACTTCCACAGTAGCCTAACTAGTATTCAGTATAGTGGCAGAGCATCTTAATACTAACAAAATGAAAAATTGAGTCTAGTTCAACACTTTAACTGCGGCCTTCCACTCGGCTGCTACAAAATATTAGTAATTTTTCAATAGGAAATGTGCAGATCAATGTCGTTTAAATATGTATAGACTGTGGCACCTTTTCAACTCATTTACAAAATGTGTCTAGTAAATATAAAGAAAAGTATGTTTAAATTGTAGCTAATTTAAAAAAAAAAAATATTTGAACCTGTGTATAAGCTAGCCAGAGTTATTGTCTAGTCCATTTCAAGAATATAAATAATTTCTCATTTTTGGGACCTAATGACCTTAAATACCCAGTTTACTAAACTCTAAATATTAAGACGTCGATCGTAGATACATGGGTGAAAATGCGTCTCGAATGAGTGTAATGAGTGTAGATGAACGGGTGTAGTCATTGTTAACTAAAGCTGACTATTCCTTAGATATAGCAAGGACAACTAAACGGGCTATATTTTTACGTGGAATCCGAACCACATAGTATTGTTATGGTCTTCAGCTAACTGACAAGTCTTATAGTCAGTTCTCCTCTTCACACAACAACCGGACCCTAACTACCATCCAACATGGACACGCCACATTTCTGTAGTATTTTGCACTTCAATGGCAACCACTGAGCGGACGCCATGTCGGTTTTGAGAGGACAGTGTGTAGAGCCTATCACCTAGATCTCCACAGCACTTTGTCTCCGAGTAGGTAGGTTATAGCACTGCGCCACTAAAGTGGTGGCAAGTAGTTTTTGGAGAGATCTCACGCACTTTCTCTTTCTTGCGGTCGTTGATAACAAATAAATTACCTTAGATTAATGTCAGACAATTTAACGGGAGCCAGTCCTATACTGATACCTACCTGCCGGGTCTTGCTGATGACTAAAAGACATGAGAATGTCATTTTGTCTTTGTCATGTCGGTGGAATCCCTCACCACAATTGCTCCATCATATATGTCATAAAAAATGTATGGTCATGTTGTTGAGTTGATTTACATTCGTTAATTTTAATGTTTGTTATTTGTTCAGATATATATTTTTATTAAGTGTTGTTATGTTTGTTGTAATTTATTTGTTGATTTTCTGATTGTTGTTAAATATTTACTGTTATAATTTGTATTATTTGTTATTGATTTACTATAGTTTAAGTACATTTCTATTGACTTTACCGTAGACAATAGATTATATTTATAATGATGAAACTCGAACATACCAGTCATAAACCAGAAGAACGCTTATATGCTGCTAAAAATACTCTGAAATTTAAAAAAACTGAACATATTAAATTTAAAGGAGGCAGTATTTAAAACGCAAAAATTGTTTTCTACCTTTACAATCTGTTTTATTTATTTTTTAATTAATCTGTTAAAATAATTGGAAATGTTGTTTGTTTCCCCTATATTTGTCTATAATGATAGTTTTTCTGATCTTTGAGAGTAGGCTACTTGATTTATTTATTGAATATATTTTATGTTATTGAAGTTATTATTGTTTTTTACTGTTTCAATTTGTTCTTGTTACTTATATGGTTTCATTTAGTTTATCTCTTAAATAGCAGTTTTGCTAAAGAGGTTAATATAAGCTGTAATGTAATTGTAATTGTCGAGAAAATAATAAACAATTTTTGAATTTGAATATTGAATCCATATGTAATTACGACAGAAACTTCAACCACTTCTAAAACAGGCGGCGTCAGCGGACGTTCCCGTTACTGGACCACTGCTGGTGGGGAACTCGGTTCTCTTTCGTTGGGTAAATGAGTAAACAACCACTTAACCACTTTGTCTGCCATAGAAACGTAGCAAACATCTGTATTGCCAGAGTTGGAAAGTCTGTGACAAAAATCACTGTAACTGAAATGTCGGCTCCAGCCTTTTTCCTGCATTGCTTTATTGTTTTGATTTAAAATTTGAGCAAATTCAACTTTCAGGCTTACGTTAGGGTTGGCTAAACTGAGCTTACATGATGAGATCTGATTTAAATTATAAAAAATCTGTAGACCTAGGTATATATTTTACTTTCATTCAGTTGCCATCGACGTGAATTTAGTTTAACCATTCAACCCATTGTCCATTTTAACATTTATAACACACCTAATAATAATAATATTAATATATTTATTTCCGTGACAATTTCACTATAACTGTATTGGTAAACGTCAAGCTTAATGTTAATGTTAAAATTTTGCTTTCACACTTACAAACAAAGACCCTTTCAAACATACATTTCTTACATTTTAATGTAGTTACGATGTGTAAATTAATATAAAAATACAGACAGTGGTTGGCCAAAACGTTT
The DNA here is from genome assembly GCA_035578905.1 of Stictocephala bisonia. Classification (NCBI taxonomy): domain Eukaryota; kingdom Metazoa; phylum Arthropoda; class Insecta; order Hemiptera; family Membracidae; genus Stictocephala; species Stictocephala bisonia. The sequence continues at coordinate 4,835,013 of JAQJVL010000017.1, read as the reverse complement.
GTACGACATAGCACGGGCATTACCTGTGGCAGGATAACATCGGAAATCGCTTAGACTAACCGAGGTCTTGCCCTCTGTGCTTGTTTATTTAGATGGCCACGTCATTCGGAGAGATACACGTGAAGTGTATTGACCTACCCACCCACCCATACACGTACATTGTATTGACCCACTCGTACATGTACAGAGGTGTTGACCAACCCACCCATCCATACAAGTACAGTTTTATCCATCCCCTCCCCTAGTCTCCTCAGTATATTTTCAGTTTTAAGTGCACAATGCGTGGAAGTATTTATTTCACAATGGAGTCTGACCTATTATAGAACAATCTTCATTACTTTCAGTCCTTCGTGACATCCGCGACTTTTCTCCGGATGATGTAATTAATATTAAAAAGTAATTATCTTACAATTACAGCACTTCCCACTGTTACAGAAAATTAAATTAAATTTACTTCTGTTATGATAACACTGCACTGATTCCTCTGTAGTCAGTTCAAATCGTTAAACAAGACTTGTACAAATATGGTGTATATGAAGGACATATTTTTTATCAGCCAAAGTTAAAAATGTTAAATAAGTATTTAAAAGTAATTTACGGAATAAATTTAATTCGTGCCTCTCATACTTATACATTATTCCTATGTTTTCTTGTGTGTTTGCATCCTGTTCAAAATAGTTTAGTACTGTAAGTTTGTATATGTTTATAAATTCAGTCAAATGTCACTTAGGTGTCAAATACTTAGTTCTGTTCTATATTTAATATTATTATTCATGGTTGGCCTGAGGATTGAGATATGATATAAAATGTATATTAACTGATTTATATATTTTACTATACACGTTATATTTATATATTTCCAAAGCTCTGTTATGGTTTCTTTTAACAGGTAGAATACAAATGCAAATTTCCGTATTGTACTCAATTGGAGTTCTTTGTGAATGTATACGATAAAAAAACATAAGATTTTCCTATACTAGATAACCCTAAATATTATTGTGGGTGTGTGAAGTTGAACTAACAGTATGTTTGTATGCGCTGTATAAAACCAATGTATAAAATTAGCTTGTATTCATTGATAAGACATACAAACATTCAACACTTGACCCGAGTGCTTTATTGTAAGGGTTAAATAGAGTTGTTATGAGTAATTAATTAGTATGTATATTTGTTAAACTAAACTTCACGAACATTTATTGTCAGACGTCTCTTTAAAATTATCCTTAATGACGTTAAGTTTATATGTTAAGCCAAACTTGCAAGTCCTTCTTATGACTTAGGCCCGCCATAGTAGCTATGCACTCTTACCGTCAGCGGGCTTAAACATGGTTTTCTATTTAAACTATACGGTACACGTGAGTTGTTTTATTAGGTTACTAGCTGAGTCCACCCGCTTCACCGGTCATAATATTGAGTTTGAAGATTTGCATTCAAAATATAAGTAAAAATCCTATTAATTCAAGAACATTAAAAAACTACTTAAAGTAAATCAATCCAAACACGTTATTTTTGAAAAAACAATTATTTAATATACCATCCAATTTAAAACAGCTTATGTTAAGAATAATTTACTACTTTACTCAATTTTTAAAGTTTAGCCTACCACAATTTTATTCTATTTGTTTTTATTTAACAGCTGTTAATCAAATAAATCAATCAATTAATAACCTCCATATGAAGATTACCATGGAAATTTATGAGGCCAGTGGGACGGAGTGCTGAGGTCGGAGAAGAAAATCCTTTCTTAGTGAGCCTCTATAGGCCAAGATAAACCTATGTAAAAATGTTCAAGTCAATTGGACATATAGTTTACAATTTAATATTTACAATTTACGTAAAATTTACAATTTAATATGACCAAATGCATAGCCAGTTCACAAGACATGGCTCTAAATATAGCAAGAAACCCGATATTTCACTGATTCAGAGTCATCTACATTCTACAGTAATATAAGTATAAAAGCCATTTACCACTCATCACTATTTCTCCAATAAATCCAATGGATTTTATACTTGTATCACTGTAGAATGTAGATGACTCTGAATCAGTGAAATATCGGGTTTCTTGCCATATTTAGCCATGTCTTGTGAACTGGCAATGCATTTGGTCATATTAAATTGTAAATTTTACGAATAAAATCAGTTTATTCTCTTAGATAAAAAAGTTTCAAAGTCTAGAAAAATCTGTAAGTCTACTTTTAGAGGGCACAAAGTACGGTAATTGACTCTGAATCAGTGAAATATCGTGTTTCTAGCCATGTCCAATGACCTGGCTATACATTAGTTCAGATTAAATTGTATATTTCCCATTGAATACAGAATGTTCTCCTAGATAACAAAGTTTCACAGTCTAGACAAATCTCTAAGTATACTCTTAGAGGCCGTACATTAACCAATTTGAGTTTTCCACCCAAATTGAAAATCTAGCTCTAGCTAAGGATGAAGGAGGTAAGATAGAGCAAAAAGTCATAGGGCCAAAGTTGTAGATCGTCTCAAATCAGCTACATAAAATGTTGTTAGTTTTGCTGTAGAACCGTTCATATATCCGCTACAGTCCAATTAGAGAAACGCTGTTTTTGGCATTTAAAATGTTTGGCACTAAAAAGGCTACCATATTCGATTTACTAAGAATTTTTCAAAATCCCTTCTTATTGCACATCTACAACATACTACCATTGACCCTACAAAATTTCAGCCTCATAGGCTTAGTACCTTTTTAGTATGATTATTAAAGTTCCAATCTAGTGGGCTATAGTTGATATTATGAAATTAAAAATATTCAAGAATCATGTTCAGTGTTTCACATATTTAATTGAAAATAAACAATAAACGTTTTATAAAAATAATCTTATTGCTGACTAAAACAGGTTCTCTCGTATCAAACGAAACTTAAAGGTTTACAATATGATCATTATTACGGATCGAGTCGTTGAAATAGAAACCCATGTTTTGGGTATTTTTCGAAAAGTGGAACGATTAAACATATTATCTTAAAAGGGCTCACCTGAATTCTTATCATGTGAGTGTATAATATTTTTTTTTAAATTGTCTTCGGGGAGATAATGTATTTTCACCCAATGGATTCAACGTCTGAATCTACTCACTTTTTAACTGATACTAATTGCAAAATGCGCAGTTTATAGTCAAATACATTTTTAAGTTTTAGTTTTTATGTATTACTATATCAATTAATTATATCACTAATAATACTAGAAACAAATTTTAAGATATATTTAACTAAACAAACGATAAAAATATACTACTCAGAAACATTACAAGGATTAAGAAAACCTTTAATCTACCTATTAGATTGTTGACTTCTATTAGTATATGCAAGGTCAACGGCTTACTAAGTCTGGTATCTGCCTAGGACAACACACTCGCCTCTTCAGCCAACCCACTGTCTCTGGTCATTACACCGGTCCCGGCCAGTGCTTGGGTTGAGTGATGAGTTAGGCGTGGCCAAGTGGTATTTTAACAACTGGCATTTCCCGTTTTAATTACTCTAAATAATCCATCAAGGAATCATGTTTTTTCACAAATTGACATCACCCATCAAGCTCTCACGTGTTTCCAAACTTTAACATCATCCATCAAACAGTCACGTTTTACACTCTTTACATCAACTATAAAAAATTTGTTTTTCCAAACAACGCCATCCATAAATCATTAAGTTTTGTAATTCATCGTCATTTACCGAACAATAAGGTTTTATAATTGTACTGACATTTATAAACAAACTAGCTGTACCCGCCCGCTTCGCCGGTCATAATATTGAGTTTTGATTGTATCATTGAAATGTGCAGCAACCTTTCAGTTTACACAGTATCCAATTTACAACAGCTGATGTTTTGTGTAGTTTACTACTGTACTCAATTATTTTTAATTTTGAAAGTTTTGCCTACCACAATTTTATTCTATTTGTTTTTATTTAACAGCTGTTAATCAAATAAATAAATCAATTAATATAGCTTCACAAGAAATCAAAACATAAAAATATAAACAGTTTAAAAAATTAACACATGGTTTAACTTAATGTTGACATATTTAAAACCCACAGCTGATATTCTTTTTATATTTGACTTATTATACCTTCATGCATCCTGCTATTTGATTAACATTGAAACTTTAGAAGTCCAAGAGATTGAGCCCTGAGGGATTAAAGAAACGGGAATAGGACAGAAACCTTCCCTGGGGTATATAGAACAACTTCCCCAAGTTTCATGGCGATCGGCTGGACGGTTTGGTAGCGCATAAAGGACAGACAAACATACATTGGATTTTATAGATATAGATCATGATATTTATTTGTATCCCCTAACAAATATTACTGCTTGTATGGAAATGTCTGAAGTTTGTATAGATTTGTCTTTTTAGAGGGTCGCCCAGTGTCTAATTGTGGCTATATAAGAGCATTTTACGACTATAATCTACCTTTTTTGCCTAAATATTTATGAATTTTAGCTTTTTTAGCTTAAGACTTTCAAATCGATACACTAACATCTACACACACAAGGAATGACAATTAACTTTATTTGAGGTTCAGTTATATGATTCTTATTGCAAAGAAAGTCTAAATCAAATCTAAATCAAATTATCCATGAAGAATAGACTGGAATGTTACATTGGTGTTTCAGATTCCAAGTGACGAAATAAACATAGTATCACACAATCATAATATGTACAGAGTTGCAGCATTTTACAGAAAATAATTCAGAAATAGATGGTGTATTGTAAGGAATTTTATCCGCTCAGCAGGAAAGTGGGAAACTCAATAGTACATGGCCGGATATGTGTCTTCATTGTTCCCCTGGTTACAAAACATGTTAGCTAAATGTTACAAGACGATACAGTAGGCCGTGGTTTGTACATTCCTGAGATATCAGTGGCCGTGTACATTTGGCCACTTAATGTTACCAGATGATACAGTACGCCGTGGTTTGTACATTCCTGAGGTATCAGTGGCCGTGGATATTTGGTCACTTACTGTTCCAAGATGATACAGTAGGCCATGGTTTGTACATTCCTGAGGTATCAGTGGCCGTGTACATTTGGCCACTTAATGTTACCAGATGATACAGTACGCCGTGGTTTGTACATTCCTGAGGTATCAGTGGCCGTGGACATTGTGTTACTTAATGTTACCAGATGATACAGTAGGCCGTGTTTACACATTCCTGAGGTACAGTGGCTGAGGACATTTGACCACTTATTGTTACCAGATGATACAGTATGCCGTGGTTTGTACGTTCCTGAGGTATCAGTGGCCGTGGATATTTTGTTACTTAATGTTACAAGATGATACAGTAGGCCGTGGTTTGTACATTCCTGATGTTTCAATGGCTGTGGATATTTGGTCACTTAATGTTACCAGATGATACAGTAGGCCGTGGTTTTTACATTCCTGAGGTATCGGTGGCCTTGGATATTTGGTCACTTAATGTTACCAGATGATACAGTAGGCCGTGGTTTGCACATTCCTGAGGTACAGTGGCTGTGGCCATTTGGCCACTTAATGTTACCAGATGATACAGTACGCCGTGGTTTTTACATTCCTGAGATATCAGTGGCCGTTGACATTTGGCCACTTAATGTTACAATATGATACAGTAGGCCATGGTTTGCACATTCCTGAGGTACAGTGGCCGTGGACATTTGGCCACTTAATGTTACCAGATGATACAGTAGGCCATGGTTTGCACATTCCTGAGGTACAGTGGCTGTGGACATTTGGCCACTTAATGTTACCAGATGATACAGTACGCCTTGGTTTGTACATTCCTGAGATATCAGTGGCCGTTGACATTTGGCCACTTAATGTTACAATATAATACAGTAGGCCATAGTTTGTACACTACTAATTTATTCTAGGTCGTATAGTTATTTTGTCCATATAAAAAGTAATTATCAATCCCAGTTTGTGTACATGAGAGATCGTCGGTGCCCCTTCCACCCTCGATAGTTATATAGGCTTTTTAAAAGCCTTTCAATGCATCCTCAGATTATTCCCAGATTATTATTCTAAGATATGAGACGCATACACAATTTCTTGTGTATTTTAAGGAAAAAATGAACGATTACATAAGTGTACGATGAGTGTGGATCACCTGTGTGTTCTGGTTACTAACTGAGCTCAGCTTACCTCAGAAATAGCCATTTATTAAAAGCCCATAGCCAGGGCAACTGAGGAACCTACAGCTTTACGCGGAATCCAAACCACGAACTATTAATCATATTTTCTGCATATTGAAAAGCCTGATACACACATCATGCTGACAGAATACCACCCAATAGGACACCCCAAATGGTTTTCTAGTAGTGTTCACGTCGATGGAAACCAGTATTAAGAGAACCGATTATTGAGCTTATTATCCCCAAGTAGCTGGATTACAGTACTGCGCCACTTGTGCCTCATGCACACATTTCAGTTTCATCTCAGAAGGAATACGACATAGGCTTACAAATCACAGCATACTCATAACCGGTTATGGGCCATTCCATCAAACGTATGATCATATCAAACCTATGATCATATTAAAAAACCTATGATCTAACAGTGAGCTACTATGAGCAAATTAAGTTGATAATTTATTAATAAACCACTGGACACAGCAAGCGTTTTTCAAGTTTTTTAAAACGCTGATGAGGAATTGAATTGGGGTGTTCGTGTGAGATAATTGCTGTGGTTCGGTTGTTGAGAAGGGGAGAGGGCTAAGTATTAGACATGTCCGTTTTCAGAACTAGAAAAATACCATGTGGTTTGGATCCCATATTAAACTATAGCCCCTTAAGTTTTCCTTGTTATCAGGCTATTAATTAATGGTTCTTTCTAAATAATCGTTGACATAAGAAACAATGACTACACTCATTCACCACACGTATCTTGGCCTTTGTATTCTATACTATATTGTTTAACGTGTTACTGGAGAATAGTCCAAACCTATCAACCTACATTTTTTTGGACATTTCGGGATTTGAACCCATGACCTTTGTATTATAATCAAAAGTGTTCACCACTAGGCAAGTTTATCAACACATAAATATTAGTAGACATAAGAATTTTTAACGATCAACTCACCCCCTCCTTCAACCGTAAATATTTAGGTGTTCCCGTGGAGCTTCTTATAAATATATTTAGTTTGTTTTCATCAGCAGCAGATGAAAATATTGACAAACAACCGGACATTTCTGATGTGATTTAAATTGTAAAAATTATTGTATTTTCAATTTTTTTCTTTTTTTTACGAAGTATGATAAAACACCTACTTAATAAATGAACTAGTTTTCCTTAAAATATGAAGAATTTGAAATAGGAAGTTATGGAAGGATTAGCAAATCAAAAAAGCCCAGGTGAGTGGGTGTTTCACATTGTAGTTGATCAAACATCCGCAGCAAGAGACAGCGCTTCCGTCGCCCTCGCCACTCGCCAGGCTCGCTCAGTGTCTCTCTCGTTCGTGGCGCGACGCCATGTCCGTGCTGTGATACCGCCCAAGGCATACGTACGTGTGACATTGGAAGTTCACTTTTGGTGTGGAATTAAATTTGTCTTTTTTGATTTGTTTCGGTAAGTAATCTGCTAATATTTTTGTGATTTTTTAATTAAATTATGACCTAGTGATAGTAATTTTCTAAATCAAAAAAGAATATTAAAGGCTTTCAAATTATGTAAATTTTAATATGGTAATTTTAAATTTCTTAATTTGACATTTTTTACAAAACAAATTGAAAATAAAAATTCAAAAACATGATTATAATTTTTTAGAAATAAAATTGACCATTTTTTATATGTTTTTACATGTCTGATAGTTTATTTTTTGACACAGTTTAAATTATTTGAATATTATAAGCTAGAAAAAATGTATTATGTTCACTATTGTACATTTCAATAAATGCTTTGGCATCATTTAGTATAATATTATATTATAATATTTGGTTATTATGATCTGAAGATGCCGTAACTGGCAAAAATGCATTAATAAAAAATTAAAACCTGTGGAATTACTAAAAATATTTCATTTAAATCCATCGATATTCCACCAAGTACAAAATAAAGAAAGTATAATATTACTTCGATAGAATTGTATAACGATACCTACAAATAGTTTAAATATTTTTTACTGTAATTCTATCAAAGTGAGGTTTTAATATGTTAACTTGGCCATTATTTTTTCAAATACATTTTGTTTGGCTATCAAAATTCATTTTTTATTCCATACAAATCTATTGGAACATTTTTGAGTATATAATTGCATACTAAACTTAAAAACATTTTGTAAATAAATTTTGCGTATACATTAAATATATACCTATGAATAATTATGCGTGTATATTTAAATAGTATACTTTTCTACATTAGTTATTCATGATTAAAATATTAAATATACTAAATAAGTCGTTTCTTTTTGTATAATGAAACATTCAACATTCTTGCATAAGTATTGCTCACTAACCGTTAATTGAATATTCATGTTATTTTCTTACCGCTATTTCATAATGTTAATAAAACCCATCAATGTTTAAAGAGCCAATGTAAATATTTATGATATGATTAACACTTTCTTAGTATAAATTGAATATTTTTGTAATTTATATTTATTACGTTCGATTAAGTTAAAATTAAATTATTTTAAATATCATAATTCACCCCAGAAAAATTTTTGAATGAATAGTTTCCACTAAAATTAATATTACATATTATATTTTAAATTGTAGACTAAAAAAAGAAATAGAATTTTAAAGGTTTCTTAAAATGTCAGTTCAGTCTAGGAATGGGAAAGTTTGAAAAGAATTTTAGCTTAGCTACTCACGTTCAAATTTTGTTTTACAATTATGCAAGTTGCTCAGAAACTAAATAAAAACGCTATTTTTTAATATTATGAACTAAAAAGAGTTTTCTAGTATTATTAGACAGATATTTTTTTAAATATAATAATTCGGAATAACTAACATTTGTTTATTAAAATTTAATCTATACCCTATAGTTAGCTAATGTGTCACTACGCCCTAGTTGTAATTGTTAAAATGATTTATTTTAAATATATAAAATTTAATTTCTTACCACCACTAATTTATTTATTTTTTAATTTAAGTTGACGTGTAAAAAAATGATTTTATACGTTTTATTCATGCATTAAAAATATAATTTCTCAAAAAGCGTGTAAATTTTACTCACCATTGTATAAAAATATTTAAAAATCTATACATATTTACATACCCTATAGTTAGCTAATGTGTCACTACGCCCTAGTTGTAATTGTTAAAATGATTTATTTTAAATATGTAAAATTTAATTTCTTACCACCACTAATTTATTTATTTTTTAATTTAAGTTGACGTGTAAAATAAATTATTTTATAAGTTTTATTCATGCATTAAAAATAGTTTCTCAAAAAGCGTGTAAATTTTACTCACCATTGTATAAATAACTTAGACTATATTTTTAAAAATCTTCCAAGCGGCTGTTGTGTTAGTTTAACTACCACCGTTAAAGTCTCCAAAGTAAAGACGAACTTGTTACTTTTAAGCATTAACTTTTTTTATACCAAAGAACGACGTGCATTGCATATTATGTGTTTGAATTTTGTCATGCTTGGGTTTGCGAATATAAATTTAAAAACAGTTACCGGTATTTATTTTTAAAATATGTAAATAAAATTGAATAATACTGAGTTTTATCGTGTTTTTTGTAGTGTATTGTATTATGAACACGATAAGCTAAATCTCATTTTAATTATTCTTTTATTTATATAAATTTTACTTAACAATCATTTTTAAATTGTTTATTGGTATATATTTGAAAATAATTTCTGCATCTACAATCGCATTTTGAATAGACATAGCATATTATTTTTATTTTTACTGTCTAGTTAATTTGACTTATTTTTGCTATTTCGTTTTAAATTAGATTTATTGCGATTTACTCTTTATTATGATATTTTTGAATTAAACTACTTGTAAATTTCATTATCAGTTTTATTCTCATAATCATTTTACTGTCATTTTAAACTCATTTGAAATACAAAACCCAAAGTATGTTAAGGTATAATAGCCAAAATTAAGTATTAAAAGCTAAAATGGTATTTTAAAAGTAGTTTTAAGTATCAGATTAAAATTAGAGGTAAAATTACATATTGGCTCAAATAATAGTTTAATGACTAGGGTACGCCCCTGCACGCTACGCGTGCCAACCCTGTCTCTCACTCAGCTTGTTACACACTGGCCTCTGACTTGACTACAAATAATAGTAGGTTAACTATATAACGTAAAATCACAATATTACATTTATTTACAGTATCTCACTCACATTACTTGCGTTGCTATCAATTTATTACCATAAACACCCAAAATGGTATTACTTTGCCTATTTCAAACGAGTTCATTTCATTAGTGTTACAGCTGAAGATAAATTAGATACATAAAGTAACTGCATTCAAACCACGATTACAACCTTCCCTTGTTTAACATCATGAAAGATCAAACCTCATCAATATTACAATTGTTCACATTGGTAGGAAACTTTTTCTAAATCATTATTTACATTTGAAGAGCTGTAACTTTTCGAATTATTTAAATCTCTCTCCGTGTTATTCTTATGGCCAAAATCGTAATTTGAGGGTTTGCCGTGCCCTTTAGTGTAAAAATATTGAAGAATTAACACCTTGTTGTACGACTACGAACAGAGGCAAAATTTTGACACCTCAACCGTTTAAATTGGTCAAGAAATGAGGGAGGAGTTGCGTTGACAAAAAACGGTTTCACGTATTATATTTAACGATTACCATTCTTGTTTACATTTAGTAAAATGTTTTAAATGTAAAACTTAAGGAATACACTATGACAGGCTCTTTTTATGTCAGTTTGTCTTGTAGCTATATATATATATATATATATATATATATATATATATATATATATATATATATATATATATATATATATATATATTTAGGGTGTAACCCTTAAAATTTTTGATTAAAATTGATTCACACAACATGTTTCAACTTTATGGTCATTTTCAAGTGTTAATTAAATTAAGTATATAATAACTCTTTAAATAAAATTGTAATACATGTGGTTTTTATAAATATTGATGAATATGGATAAGTTGGTGATTTTTTAAATTATAAATTTGAATGTTCGAATCTTATTAAAAATTGGGTTTGTATAATTGATTTGTGTTTTCAATATATTCACTGGGTTTTCTTGTTGTGCTAAATATATATGTAATTCTTCTGTTGCATTCATTTTCTTTTCCTTTTTCATAAAATTTAATATTTTCATGTTTTCTTCCATTTTTGTATAAGTGTGGTCTGTAGAGAGCAAGTGTTCTGCGAATGTGGATTTCATTGTAGTTGTGTTATTGCTTCTGAGAGCTTGTATGTGTTCTTGAAAGCGTGTTTTGAATGGTCTTCCAGTTTGTCCAATGTAGAATTTATCACAGTCTGTACATTTAATTTTGTAAATACATGATTTATTGTAAATGTTGTCATTATTATATTCTTTTTGAGATTTGTTATCTAACATTTTGAATGTGTTGTAGCGTGTTGAGAAACTTAGTTTGTAATTTGTATTTTGAAACGTTTCAAACTAAAATCAATTATACAAACCCAATTTTCGATAAGATTTGAAACATTCAAAATTATAATTTAAAAAAATCACCAACTTATCCATATTCATCAATATTTATAAAAACCACATGTTTTACAATTTTATTTACAGAATTAATATATACTTAATTTAATTATTTAATTTACACTTGAAAATGACCATAAAGTTTAAACATGTTGTGTGAATCAATTTTAATAAAAAATGTTAAGGGTACTCAGTTTGAATTTTATTACACCCTAAAAATACGTAAGTAGCCCTAATTTTTTAACTTGATACTACTTAATATGTATATTGTTGGAACCTTAATATATATATATATATATATTTATATATGAGGTTGGAATGTTAATATCATCGTTTACATAATTAATATGAGGGTGAAGATTATTTTTACAATATGTAAAGGGATGAAAATAGATGATATTCTATCGTGGGGTGCTGCCTAATAAACACACACATAAATATAACTATATGTATGTGTGTGTTTTAGGCAGCACCCCACGATATAATATCATCTATTTTTATCCCTTTACATAATGTAAAAATAATGTTCATCCTCATATTAATTATGTAAACGACGAGATTAACATTCCAACCTTATTATAGCCACAATCAGTCCCGCTAACCTGAACACCGAACCCAGCAGCCGGTTGAAGACCGCTCGTATAGCTTTTACTTTCGACCACGCCAGTCTGAACATAATTAATTCGTTTGGACAAGAAGAAAGTGGCACGTGTAGCCTGCCTACTCATCTCAGAGGTGAGAGTGAGAATCAGCTGATGTCTGATAATATCGATAAGTAGGTGATTAATTGTTGAACGGTTAATTAATTAATTTAAATTCAGCACTAGTGGTGCAGTGCTGTACTTGCGAAAAAAGTATTGTGGAGACTATAAGCGGTAAGTTGTATTACAAATGGAAACGCGATAGGATGTTTTGCATTTTGTGCATGAAACCTTATTCCGTTTTAAACAAGTGTTTACATTGTGATCTATTTTTAGACAAAAGAAGCATTGGTTAGCAGATTTTAAATTGTTCGCACTCTTACTGGTACATTAAAGATCGTTATAACAGTTGCACTGACCCACCTACCCGCCCATCAAGGGCAGTGACATTGAACTTGTCCCCTCAATGGTCGCCATCAACGTGGACACTACTAGAGATGTCTGGGATATCTATGTTGGGAGATGTTCAGGGTTCAGATGTTTTGTAGGGAAGATACCTTAGTGTCAGGCTTGTAAATTAGATGAAATCAGACCAATACTACGTGGTTCGGATTCCACGTAAAGCTGTAGGTCCCCTAGTTACCTTGGCTGTTGAGCTATTAAGAAAGGCCCTTTCTAAACATAATTCGAACTTAGTTACAATGAATATGAATGATTAAACTCACGTAATCATTCATATTCATCTTAAAATGTGCAAAAAGTTCTATCACCGTCTTATATCTGCGAATAAAAATATAGTTTAAAAAAAGTCTTTAAATTTGAATATAAAATAAATCACTTATCCTCATTTAGTCGCAATTCGTCTTCCCAAAATTCAGGCGATTGGTTTCTAAAGAATGTATTGCATATTTTTTACATTTATTTAGTCTATAGTTTAAGAGGAAATCAGCCATATTGTATCGAAAAAAAGGATAATATTTATTCGAGACAAACGTCAAAGCAGGAAATGGGGTATTACACAAACCTGTTAATTATTTTACTAATTAATGTTATCAGAGAAATAAAAAGAGCAAGTGCGTTTTGGTCGATCTTTAATAAATCCGATTTGAAGGCCGTCCTCCAGACGAGAGTTGGATTTCCAGTTGACCTCTGTATGTGAGAACGTAATGTCATGCCGTTCTCTTTACATTCATGTGATACAATCATGTACTCTTTACATATGTAAGTTTATAGACCGACTACCATGTAAGGACTCCTCGTGGCTAGTATAAATATTAGGTAAATATTTATATGGAGTTTTAGTGCAACTCTAAAACTATATATAAATATTTACCCAAGGTCTTGTAATAAATATATTTCCTGTAAATTCCACTGAGAATGATGCAATCCCTATTGAATTAATACATATTTATATTTATGATTAACAAGAAATAATGTATTCGAATCATGATTTTAAACTGATATTGGTTGAGGAAGTATTTATCAAATATATTGAATAACTAAAATGACATCATTATATTTTCTATAAAAAAAGAACATATTCAAATGGTTTATGCATTGACTCATGACTAAAAAAAACTGTATTAAATGAATATTTTACTAAAACGAATTATATATTTGAGCAAATTTATTTCTACTAACACTTCATTACTAATATATTTCTAAGAATAGCAATCTTCGAATTTCGATATTTACAATGTTACAATGGCAATTTATAATCAAATTACGATTTTTAAAGAAGTTAATCAAGCAGTATTTTCAAAATAAGTTGAACGATCTATGGTACTTACATCAGTTTCACGCAGTAAGACTAGAATTGCTTTCTTTTAGATGTGCTACGTGAAAGTAAATGGCACGTTTCGAAAATCAGTTATCTCAGGCAATAACAAAAATAATAAATATCGGCATTGTTATAGATAGGTTATGAAAACTACTTTTTCCATCAATTAATTAAAAAAAGGTTTCGTTGTTCATCGCTTGATAGGTTTTGGAAAAAAATCTTATTGCTTTTACTATGAAGCAAAAACTACATGACATCATAACAATAACTATTTTTATATTTATTACTTAAATTGTATTTTATATATATAGTACTTCTAGTTTCCACAAAAAAGTTTGGGTTTTATATTCAAAACTTAAACATTCAATTAAAACTTCAAGTGTTTTTAACGATACAATTAAGTCTACTTACAAGTTTTATTTCTCTTAATTCTTCTAGTTTACTGAATTAAAGTTTAAAAGAGATAGATATTTTATACAATTGAAAGTGAACGTCTAAATTGATTGCAAACGAATCGCTCTTTTATATTTCTTTTCCAATCATATAATGTTTTGTTTAAATAAATGTTTGGTAACTTTTGCAAACATAACCTTAAAACTTAAACCCATTTTATCCACACATAGAGACAACTTAAAGATTTTTACTTTAAATATAAAGAAAATAGTTAGTTTATCTGGATTATTATAGGACTTTTTAATTATGTCAATGCACATATGACCAACTATTAACTCAAACATTAATTACGTTATTAATTATTTTATTGATTTATTATAATAAAGGAAGCCACTGATCACAACAGCTGTTAAGTAACATCTCGCCCACCGGAAGAGTTCACTCGCTACCGGAAATGACCGAATAAGGTTATATTGTAGAAAGTCTTTAACCACAAGCTTTGACACTCGGATAGCTTTCTTCAGGACCGGTACAACCACCAACTGGGTCATCTTTCTGCAAATTTCCTGTTCTCTTCCGACATTTTATGAAAATATAAATCTCAGGAATCCGAATACCAACGGAATTAAGCGGTGAACAATATTAAAGAGTAAGTAGTTTTTAGAAATCCTAGCTAAAAGTCAACATTACTTTCCGTAATTGTTCATAAACCAAAAAAGTTGTGATATTCTAGTATTATAAATTATAATAACAGTTTTTTTAATATTCAGAAAATGTTAGATTTTACTTTCTTCCATACGCGTTAGTATAGAGAAAGTATTGTGATCGTCCAAAAGAAGGGTTTTCACAAGATGGTCTAAAATTCCATTTTAGGGTCCCCTGAACACAAAACATGTGTTTTTTTCGAAAACAAATGTTTGTCCGTATGTGTATCTGTTTGTGTGTATGTGCAGTTCACTGGAGACCAAACGGAAGAATCAATTATTATGAAATTTGGCATGTTATACGTGTATTTAGCCAATATCTCCAGGTAATTTTGTAACTTTTTATTTTATTTTTTTTTACATGAGGAAAAACATACAAAATATAATTTTCTCATTACGGGTCTAACGATTTTGATTACATTTTAATGTAGGATGTGAATTACAATTTTAAATATTTTAGTAAAAACGCTATATCTCTAACTTGACTAGTTTATGAGTAATGGGGAAAAAAACATATTTGGTAATCATACTGGTAATTTTCAAAGTTTTGATTTTATGTGTTTAATATGGGGAAATGTCTGTGCCAATTCTTTGCAACCGTGTATTAATGTTCAGACCATTCTATACCACTTAAAGACATTTTACACTTCCTCATTGCTGAGTTATTACCATTAAGTCCTGATCACTGTCCTTGCCGTTCGTCCTGGAGACTCCAGCGACTACCACGCCACTGTCACTGTATTTATCATCTATGATCATTTCCCGATTGCATCAACGTCCTTCACAGTCTCATCATTGCAATCTAAGATGTCATTTTATTGTATGTTCTCAAGAACACGTCTTAGCTTTTTAGCAACTTGATAATGTTCCCGTGATATATACTACCTTTAACAAAGTAGCGTTGTATAAGAGCAAGAGAGATGTAAAATAAGTTTGTTATTTATATAAGTAAATAACAAACTTATTTACTTATATAAATTTAAAAAAAACTCACAACCTCAAAGGTTACTTCAGCTTTATTTAAAACCATACAACTGATGTACTTCGTTTAGAGTATTGTATTTAAAATTAGTATGTAACTTGTTTATTTAGGAGAAGAGGGTTGATATTCCTATTTTATAATTAATTCTTATCTGTAAACATACCCTAAAAATCTTTGGTTGCAAAACGAACAGTGTGTAAGAGTAGAGTATATTTCCTTGTGACAACCGCGTCAAAGCACTATCTACACTGTTTACAGGGCAACCGGACATTTCGCCAGTGATGTGATGTGGCATTCTCAGTGGTATCGCTAAGACAATTTCTTTGACAATTTCAGAGATAACCAGAGAAATTCTATAGAAATTTTAGCTACGACACCGGCCACCTGAGCCTAATATCGAAGATTAGTGTGTAAGATTAGTTTAGATAAAATAGATCTAAATTGGACTCATCTAACTTTTCCTAGAAGCTATACGATTGGCTATCTACATGCGAATTAACTTTGTTAAAAAATATAACTGATAGAATGAGAATGAGATTCATGCAAACTTATTCGCTGGTCAATCAATGCCCTGGGAAAGAACCCTACAGCGAAGACTTCTGACATTATACCACTGAAGATGCCTTACCTGGATCACTGTCCCTTGATGAATGTAAACGACCCTGTCTCCGACTGTGTGCTCGCGGGACGAGGGTGGAGCTGCGCATGGACTCACGTCCGTTTTTCGCACGGCGCAGTTGTCAGGGAAGTCATGTGGCGAACGTGGCCGCTAGCCAGTGACACTGTAATACTATTGTCGTGTACTGTTACAGGCGGACAGTGACTCGAGGTCACTAGAGAATATAGGTTGACAGCATCTCTCGGTCCGATGATTGATTGGGGAGCATGAGGAAGCAAGGGTACAAGTTTCTGGAGCTGAGCCGATCTGACAGAGCTTGAAGAACTAAGTACTTAAGGATTCGATTGATCGAATTTTTCATCCTCGAACTTTGAGACAACTTCATGTGACCACCCCTCCTCACCCACTCTACAAGTTAAACACTGGGAGGGGGCTGCACTTTGACTAGAATATGACTGTACGTTTTACTACACTTTGGACGTACTTTTAACTACACTTTTTACGAATGATTCTACTACTCTTTCAACATACGTTTGATTAAAATTATACCAAATATTTAAATACTCTTTGACCTTACATTTGACTACACTGTGATGATACATTTTACTACGCTCTGATCGTAAATTCGACTACAAATTGACCACATGATTCACTCCACTTTAACCAAACATTTGACTACACTTTCATCAAGTGTTAAATACGGTTTGACTGATGATCAAAATTTTTTGACTACACTTCCATCATAAGATTTACTAAACTTTGACCACTTATTAGTACGAAAAGTTCCTACATACTACAGAAAGTATAATTATCAGAAATAAATTAAGTGTAATTAATCAATATTTTTACTCAAATATCAATGACATAATAAACTAGTTTTATAATTTTTTTTGTAATATAATATTTGCAATATTAGCAAAATATAGACTTCAAAAACATTGTAAAGAATTTCCGTTAATCCGTACTGTGTCAGTGAGATTTGTGTTGGAGTAACTGACGTAGACATGTTAATGTCTTGTTACTAAGGGATTACTTGGGGACATTCTCTTCCTTTTCAATCATTAACACCGACACACAGATTTCTCTTTTATCGTCGTGTTTCAAACAACTGCTCTCACGTAAGCCTGGATTAATTATAATAAACTCTTCTTCGTGGTATCTTATTGTAGAAAATAAACAACTAGTTAGCATGTTATATTGCCGGAATGTTGTCTTTACAAGACTTAAGATTGTGTGAAACTAACCTCAATAAAATGTTCGTTCTTTTATTTAATTACTAGCCAAATACTGTTTAAAAATAATAAAATATGTTGAAGAAAAGATTCATCGTATACGAGATTTTCAAAGTACCTTTTTGTCAAATATTTTTGATTTCCTTACATTACACTCAGTAATATCATTGTGTATTTATATTTCTGAGAACATTGCATTATCCAATTAATGCAACAGAGAAGTCGCCATCGTATGGCCTCAGTGGCAGATGTAAATAGTTTACGACTAATGTACATCTTTATACATCTGTAGTAATAATCTGCAGGATGTTAGGGTAATAAATTAGGGACTGACAAGTTACTGGCTCCATCATCGCATAATAAAGTGGAGAAATAACTACTCGACATACAATCAGCACACTATTGGATGTTTCTCTTTCTCTGTGATTAAAATTGCTAATATTTCTTCTGTATCTTTATCAATACAAATAACTGATACAATGATTTATTGGACATTTTAATAATGAAAGGTATCATTTTTTTAAGTTAGATCCAAACCAAACGAAAAACATAACATAATATATTGTAGGTTAATTGTACGTAAAATTATCCTCATCTTCTCACTAATTTAGGAGATCTTTTTATAATTATATTTTATTTATTTGGGCTGATTGCCAGATATCTCTACGGGCTTGGCCAGTTACCGTGTAAGCGTGTGTGGTTACGGTTTTGTAACTGCCATTTCAAGGGCAACTCCTTTGACTGTCTCAGGAAAAATTGTACAGCGGTATTAGTTTTATGGGTTGTTGAATACTTAAGTGATATTACGACAGCATATTATTCTTTTACTGTTTTAAATTATACGCATAACAGTTAGTGTTGGTTAGGTTAGGTTAGACTAGTTTTCAATCTCGCTATATTTATATCATTTCTACAGATTTGTTCTTTGTCTTTCGTCTCTAACTTTAACTGAAAATGCCTTCATTTAACGTTAGTTTTTCACAACGTATTAAACTAGCAAATGTTTGGTTATTTTCCTGAAGTTTTAAGATCATATCACGGTATAATGATTATTTTTCTACATTCCATTATTATGTTTTCATATTATCTGAATCCTGTCGATATTGTCCTGATATCATGTTATTAGTACCTGGTTTTATTTTATCTGATGTCTTTCGATAAGATACCTACCCAAAAAATATTTATAGGAAATGATACGAATTTGTAAACCTTGATTTAACGGACTCCGATTTAACGGAATTCAGATTTAACAGACAGCTTATGGCTTTATTACAATATCTGAAACACTTTAACGCCACACTAAAGCAATTTTTATAAAACATTTAACCTATAAAAGGCGTAGTTTTACAAAGGTTACTTCGAAAATTCCACAAATAGTTATTATAGTTATTTAAATATATTCTACATACTGATGGGCAAGTAATTGTTATACACTATGTGTTTGTATATTTTATTAATTGTTGAGTTAACAATGAGCTTGCAGCATCACGGTTGATTTTACTTAAGGGTGTTGGATCGAAAATTATTTTGTAAATTCTTTGAATAACATTGTTAGTATCCATTTAATTAATAAATTTATTACGGGGAACAATTCTAAAAAAATTCTTTATAGATATATGGCTGCCCAAAGTGACTAATTTGATCTTTTTGGTACATAACTCATGAACAAACCGTGTGATATAATTTATTAACATTTTGAGAATACAGTGAACAAAAGGTACTAATCATGATAGTTTTTGTAAAGCACCAATTATTTTTCCATAAACGATATTTGTTCAAATTTGAGTTTAAGTCATCTTTGGCTAAAAACGTAGATTAATAATATACATAAAATTCATTGCTAGAGTTTACTATACATGTGGGAGTTATGCCCATCTGTCAAATTTGCGGGATGGGGCAGGCGGAGGCTATGAGGGGGAGAGAGGGGATGGGACTACATTGATTGTTCATTAGTGAGTCAGGATCTTTACTACTCTTAGTGGCAGTTGCGATAAAATCTAGAAATTCCTTAGAGTGCTAAACTGAGCACCCGGACCAACACCCTTAAAATGTGGCAACCTCCTTAGGGTGAATTCACCATGATTTAACGGATAATCAGCTTTTTCGGACTAGATCCAGCCCTATACAGTCCGTTGAATCGAGGGTTTGCTGTAACTCTATTTCTTCTCCAACCAGTGTTATTCTTAGTAGTAGAGCTGGTTTGGAAAGAGAGAATCAGCTACAAGAAAGCAAAATAAGGCATGTCAAACAGATTTGAAATGGAAATCAGTACTTTTCACCTCAAAGTGTGTTTACACCCTGCAGTTTTCTTCACTCCGGTGTATAGGACCCCACTTTACCCTTTGACAGTGACACTCCGCCTGAGAGAAACTCCGTTGAAGACAGGTGCTCGGGATGAGGGTCAAGAAGGCCGCCCGCCCGCGGGCAAGAGAAATGCCGCCATGTTATATCCGTGTCAGGGAAAGCAGACGTTACTGCCCTTACGCTTGGCCATTACTTTCGCTACGTGATCGATAGTGACTGGCGTGAGGATCATAGACGATAATCCGACATTATAGTGCAAGGGACATCGTAGTGTACGAGGGAAATAAATTAAAAATGATATATGTGACTAAAAAGTTCCATCAAGATATTGTAATGTAAGGAACAGCTTAGGGTTTGAGATTAATAAAGTTCTGGAACAATACATGTGGTTAAATTTAATGTAAAAAATGTGTCTCATATTTTATTATGAATATTGAAGCTATTTATCATATAACTAACACCGCTGTTAGGGCTCAGTGGCTAAGTCTTCGGACTGTGTAGTGCAAAGTCCAAGGTTCGAATCATCTTGTTCAATAAATCTTACGCACAGGACTTCAGGCTCATGTGAACTGGAGAGTAAAGTTTTATAACGTAAAAAAAAGTAAACACATTTCTCACTTATGTTTCTCTACTCCTAGAAGTTGATATTTTCTAACAATTTCACTGTATAATTTTTATAACTGAATAAATTATTTAAAGACATAGTAATTAATAAATTTAACGTGTAGCCCTATTTTTTGTGAGATGATGGCCGAACGGTCTAAGGCATTAGAACTTAGAGTTAGAGATAGCAGTATCGTAACCTGCCCTAATTCTATAAGAGTAATATTCACCTTTTACTGGTACTGATTCTCAACTTTTCAATGTATGAATAAGTCCCTCGCATATATAATGCCAAGGGTAGCGGGCAGAGCAAGGTTAAAAAGGACATATGTGATCTGCGTCTGCTTATAGACCTTAACAAGTTATCTTTCAGTTTCTTTTTGTAATAACACAGGTTTAGCGAATTTTAATTCAACAACATTGAAAACTGTTGAAATTAACAACAATTTAAACATAAAGCTAACAAAAGAAGAAAATGTACCATTCTTACATGAAAATATCCGTACAACAGATTCTATTTCTTAACACCCAGTCACCACTCAGTCGGTTTCTTTTTAACTCTCCCCTTAAACCAGAGTTACGGCTATTCGTCTCGCCAAGTACGTCTAGCCACGCCCAGCTTGAGACAATACATTCGTTAAAAGTCTCACGCGGCGAGCGATACACTATCATACATATTACGGCTGGCGTGCGCCGCGTCGCCGACTGTATACAGGAGGCAGTGGCGCGACCTCACGACTCGCCACTTACGTTCACTGCAGCTGACCCAGTTTTGGCCACCACAAGCAAACCTGTCTCTGTGTTCAATGGCCATGCCTGACGCTCGTTATTCGTACTAAATCACTCACCTACGATAATGAGATGAGGAGCAAACGTGATGGCCAGATAATGCTCAAAACGCTTTGGAAATTTGATTCGACGGGGTTTACGAATAAATAGGTTTCTCTGACAAGCGTTTTCAAACAGACGTTTGTTGTTATATTTGCTGTGAAAAAATGTTGAATTTTAAATAATATTTTACTGACGATACAATCGAATGTTTTAAAATTCGTCCGATCGTGATGATGTATAGGTATCATTATAAAAATTAAACGTAATATAAATCTAGGAGGTGTTTTACTTTCTATTACAATACTTGTAATAACACGATATTATGCCTTATATAAATTCATTTAGTAGTATTTATTAGTAAATTATACGATAAATAGAAACGTTTCTGACGTTATCGAACGATAGCAACGTCAAGCGGCATCGAACGTGGCTCTTCCTTGGATATCTGTCCTTGCAGGCAATGGTGGTGGTTTGGAAGTCAACGCTGATCTCCAGGTTAAGTGTTAGAGGGGGCTTCTAAGCCTCGACTTCACCTCCTTTGACTTTTTTATATGTTTATTTCAAAGTCGATAAAGCAGTATTTATTTGTATTCTATAATTTTCTTTACTAAGGAAATCGTCATTATACTGCAGTAAAGAAGTTGAAACCTAATTTGCTGTAAATTAGATTTCTTTAATTATCAAGCTAACCGCACAAAGCCAAACCAAAGGAAATAGTTTTCAGTTTTATCATTCACTGCTAATGTTTACCTATAAATATAAGTTTACAAATATGTGTAAATATTTTTTTTTAATTTGAATTCTATGACCTTTTTGGATAAAATATGTTCCCAATTTTAATTTAAAAATGATATTTCATAAAATATGACGAATTTATACCATTGAAAGTACATCCAACTTGTATTTGCAGAGTTGTCGAGCAAAATTTTCTTTTCATTTAAATGTAGTGGTGAAGTGTAGGTCTGCATTGTCTGGGAAACGTGATTACAAAAGTGTATATCAACGATTAACTCGACCTCAATCCTGGCCGAGAAGCGGGTGAACTCAACCGCCGTGAAACGGCGACCACAAATCTCAGTAAGAAGTTAGGAGGGAACCAAGTACCACATAATGATTTGGAAAGTTTAACGTTTTATGGAAGCTACTGTTTTATCGTGTTAGGAAAAACAAGAACTTCAAACTGGCTTATATTTCATAAAAATTATTCTAGTTTATATAATTTTCAATTCTCGTTGTAACTTACATGAGAGATGACAAAGAATAGTTTTTGTCTACTTAACATGTCCATTGTTAGATCAATTTTGCAAAGTAGATACTAAAAATATAATGTATATGAGCGTAACGTTGGCAACCTCTATAGATAGTAGTGGAAGAATCATCAGTTATAAATGCGACACAAGAAGAAGGTGAAAACTAAAACAATTTATAGTACTTGTGGAATGAGTATACAATTATCAATGAAACTTATGAGTATAGAATATTCCATTGATTGTGAATGTTTTGGAGGGAATAGCTTCCAGATATGACATTATAATTTACAAACTGACAGCCTTACTTCACTACGTGGTGGTTCTGTACGCTCGCTTACACTTCCCTCCGTGGTTCTCTCAAAACCATCACATCAATATAAAAGATCATCCTTTTGTAGTTATCCTAGATATAAAAAAGTGTTATAGTCCAGAAAACAAAATAAGTGTCTATTTGGGGGGGGGGGTACACAGTAAAGGAATCATGTCAGAGTGAGTGGAAATGACCGTAAACAATTCACAATGAAAACCAAAAAGGGAATCTTTTGTGTTATATTTTTGTTTTTTGTATCAGCTGTATTAATAAATTGCTAAAATAAATTAACGCTAATGTTACTCTTATGGAAAAAAGGTTGTCATAATGCCATAATCTTGGTAAGGAAAATCAAATTGTGAAATAGCATGGTCACATATCCTTATAGTAAGATAAATACACTATAGAAACATCAAGAATAAAATAGGCCCCAGAACAGACCCCTGGGACACCCCCCCAGTTAATCCATATATATACTGTTTTACAGGTTACTTACTTAAAATTTAATAGTTTATTTTATTACAGAAGACCCTTTCGGAACATAACCTGATTTTCTTCGTCACTTCTTACTAAAATTCCAAATAAATTAACAGCTTCCAGTAGATTGTTGAGCTGTTTTCTGGTAGAATGCACTGCGAGTCACTCCATCTGCCCTGCGCCGTGCACATGATTGTGTAAGAAGACTGGTGACCTTGTCGGTTACACAAGCTATAGAGAAAGGTTACCCCCATAAACACAATATCTGCGCCATTCTCGCAGCGGCTCACTGGCTACAATGGTCAGTGACGTCAAATCAGCTGATTTGTAACCAGCCGACTGGACGAATTAGAACAGGAATTAAAATGGCAGGATTGAAATGTGATTGAAAGTGTTAGGTTTCGTTCTATGAACAGATGCTCAATCATCTTAGGTTCTCTGACTTCTCTAACGTTAGTCCATATATCATGCGTGAAAGGCTTAAATTCAGTGAGATTTTTTATTTTTAGCTTCCGTAAAAGACATTTGTACATTTACATATAATTGCTTATCTTATATTAGATGCTGTTTTAATAATTTGATATTTTTTGCGGATTTACTGTTTTCTGAACCGGGAACACTTATATATATATATATATATATATATATATATATATATATATATATGTGTGTGTGTGTGTATTATCCGTAAAATATATGCAGTATATAACCGTAAGTAAATATTGAATTCCTAAGGTTATTATTTTTTTTCGTTACACTCAACATTATTAAAAGCAAAACTACTGTTTTATGGCATTTAAGATTAATTGTGGTTTTTTTAAGTTTATTAAGTAATTCAAAGGATTAAAAAATTTTTAACTTTTAAACTCCACTAAAATTTTCAATAAATTAATTTACCTGGTTTCATAATCATAGAACATAATCCAGTATCTACAGTGGGTTGATCTTGCACCGAAAAAATGACGCGTTTTGACGTTTGCTTGTTGTTAGGATTGTTCTTACGATATGAAATAAAACTTATGTAGTCACTATCTCTGCAGATGCACAACTTAGGGGGTGGGGGTGGGGGGACTGGTGGTGGTGGGGTACACTCTAAAGTTTCGGCTCTATATGATAAACAGTTTAAGATAGAATAGTGCTTTATACACCATTTTGATTTGAAAAATATTTTTTCCAATAAAAGGTTATTACAGAAAACCCCGTATCTGCCTAGTTTATTATTTTACTGTTATATTAATATCAATTATGACAATACATCAAGTTATAACATTAATAACCTCAATATAATATCATTCTTGTATAAGCTCCCTTTTTTCCTTCATTAAACGTTGTTGTTATTAAAAAATGTTGTTCTGTTTTATTTTCGTTTTTAAGTGCATAAATAAACCGTATAAATAATCTGTTTGCTTGGATTTTTTTAATTTTTCTAAACTTATCTTATTCTTACTTAAAGATTTTTTATTGATTTTAAATGTAATTTTGAGTTTAAATTATGACAGCCTGTAGTTTTGTACTAGATTGAGATAGAGACATCTAGTTGGTGGCATTGTTCTTCTTCAATAAAAACCTTTAAAATGAGGTGTCACTTGATGGGAATTTGCATTTTAAATGTTGAACTCCCCCCCACACCCATCATTTTGGGTTGAGAAGTTAAGTTCTCATATAATGCAAAAAGCATCTTTAGTCATTACATAACTATCTCAACTATTCCCCAAAGGATATTGAGACTTTTGGGACACCTTTTATATTATATTACTTAACTTATCAATATTAAATTCAAACAATTATTACTTTGTCTTCAGAACCAGTCCCAAAATACAGTTAAAGTTTATACCCACCAATAGCAGCAGTAGTTGCATTCAGGCGTATCTAGATATAAAACCTGTTTCACACTCCCGCGCTCTGTTTAGACGCAACAGCTTTCCCTTTAGGTGGACTAATCCATTACATAAAACACGACCGATATTGTACAGCCGATATTGTGTTGGATCAGCCATCTGCCTACTCAGCCGTCGAGTGGGAGAGAGAAGGAGGTATACGGCACTCCACGAGCTAGACAAGGACGGTGATACACACTTAGCACTTTCTCTAATCAAGGCCCTTAAAATGCGTGGGAGGTTCTGTTGTAACTATTTTCATTGTTGCCTATTCCGACCTATTGTTTAGTCTTATCTTGTCTCTGAGTTGCCAGCTCCCCTAGAATGACAACTTCAGTATTGATTTAGTATCAGAAGGTCTAATTGGAGATTTGATCTTAATATTTCACGAATCCTGACAATCGGTATTTTAAGTTCACACTGCCTTCAGTTTTTAGGTCACTAGTTCATACCTATATTATAGTTCAGCAACTCCTTAAAACTAGATCCCAGGTCTTTGAAACTTGTGATTCAAATATGAATAAATTTATTTAGTTATAATTTATTTTTTTAAAACGCTCTTTATCAGTAAATATTATTTTATTCTTCAGATTTAAGACCTTATATGTATTTTGAGGAAAATATGAATAGTGCATATATTTTTAGTCTGTGCAGTCTTGTTACTAAGTTCGACTTAGATCAGAGAGGGGCATTTCTTGACAGCTCAACAGCCAGGGCAACTAAGGTACCTTTACGTGAAATCCGAACCACATAGTATTAGTCTGATTTTCAACTAACTGACAAGCCTGATACTCAGTTATCATCCCTACACAACATCCGGCCTCTAACTAGCACCCAACACGGACACTCTAGACTTATCTAGTATTGTCCACGTCGATGGCAATCATTGATCGGAAACCATTTCAGTATTAAGAAGACCAAGCGTAGAATCTATCGCCTAAAATCTGCAAAGCACTTTGTCCACAAGAAGCTGGGTTATTAGTGCCGACTAATTAAACAAATATCTATTTAAATATAAGTTTTTTCTTTATTTCAAATTTTGTATTGTTATATGTAAACAAATTTAATATTATTACTTGTTTTGTACCAATGTCTAAACATTTTTTATTTAATAAATGTTTACTAACTTGAATAATAACATTCTTAAAATAGTTTTTGTGTATGACTATTTCTTGTAACAACGGTTGGTGTGGGTTGAATGTAACATGAACCATCAGCCTCCACCTAAGTGATACATCAAAGGAGCACTTTATAAACACAGCACGTATACTTGTCCAGCAAAATACTCAGTACAAGCTGGAATCTTGATTTATTCCAGTTTCCAGATAAAATATAACCTCTTAGCGTCTGTAAGAGCGTTGCGAGATTTTTTGTTCTGGGAAACATCTGCATAGAGGCTACTTCAGAATTCCCAGTTGACCCTAGGTCGGTCTTACTGACTACTGCAGAATTGCAGCTCACCTCAAGTTATTCTTAGTGCCTCACTTGAATAGTAGGCGATACAGTCATAGAACGGAATATTAGTATTGATAGTAACGATTTTCTTTTAAAATATGCGTGTCAGCTAAATAAAACTAATTTTAAAACTTTAAAAATAAAAACTAGAAAATATTAGTTTATGGTGAGTACTTGGTAGAATATATAATTTCTATGAAACAATTTTTATTTTATTACATATTCCTGCAGGTAATTAAATTTTATTCAAAAATATGAACTATAAATCAGTATTAATTATGGTAAGAACTGGAAATATTTATAGGTTGTTGGTTTTTGATAAGGTTATGTTCCGTTAGGTTGGGTTCGTTTAGGTCTAAAAAATATTGGAAAATCTATCTTAAAACACGACAAAAATTATAAAAAATGTCAAATATCTCGACAATAAAAAGATATTGGCAATGCGAAATAATTCGATACATTTCAAAACTTTTTAGATATCAAAGAACCTTAAAAGTGTAAAAAATCTTCGAAAAATATGGAAAGAAACGTTAAAAATGACGAAAATTCAAAAGATCTCACGAAAAATCAAAAGAGGTGGAAATCACCACATGCTCCTTTTAGCTCACATCTCGATACAGGTAAACAGTTAAATAATATCATTGAGATATATATTACTTACTAGAATTATGGTCTTGTTGATCTGCATAGTGATATAACAAATCTTTATTTTAAGAAACTTTGTAGCAAAGTCAAACCATCACGTGAACTGTAGATAGTAACTGTAGATAGATTGTAGATAGTAAAGTTTATCTACAAGTAATTGTTGTGATAGTTAATGAGAATTTTACACTACACCGGTGAACAGCCCTTGCTTCATTACGGAGTGGGTCTCTACGCTTGCTTACCCTTCCCTCGGTGCTTACCATCACATCAATATGAACGCTCAGTCGGCTGCCATTCATCTATTTGAGGCGATGAAAAGTAGTGCAATCATACCAGAGTAAGTAGAAATTACCTTAAACATTTGACGTATTAGTAATTATTTAAATTAAATTAATCCCAATGTTACTCTTATGGAAACAATAAATCATTGTGGGGCAGTTTCTACCTTAGAATGAGATTTTGAGAAATCCTTTGTCAGTAGATCTCCGTGATACGAAAACTAACTTCCCTTTAGGCATATTGGATATATTATAATTTTTTTTTCGGCTAAGTCAAAACTATAACTACCGTACAATATCAACAGCTTCCCTAAGGTTGTTTTCGCCGAGTAAGGTCTTCCCTGTATATCCATCTGCTATTTTAGTATGTTACATAACACAGCTGCAAACGTGGCCGACCTTCCAGCTTTCACTCAGTTCTGGCCGATACGTAAACAACCAACGAACCGGCTCCCATCGCCAGGCTAAATGCTAACCAGAGGTTCCTCGTTAGTGGTCCTACCTGACGATACACTCGTACCTGGTACGACTCTTAAGGCTGCTAATTTATTTAAACGACCTCAACCTTTTTAAACGTCAGTTGTGAATATGTAAACGATTTCGCTAAGCTCGTTTGGTATTCATATTCATTCGAATGAACTATTGAATAACTATTGGGTAACTGATATGTTGTGTTGTGCAATACTGGTGAGAAATTTAATTTTTAACTCAGAGGTCTCAGAAATGTGACGGTGGAAAAACTAAATGTGTACCGTAAGGGGAATATGAATCATCAATGAGTACACAATAAGCGTAAATGGCCCATGTAGTCTGGTTACTAACTGAGTTCGACTTGTGTTCTGAAAGGGACATTTATTAATGGCCAATAGGACCTTCAGCTTCACGTCCAATCCGAACCACGTAGTATTGATCTGATTTTCAGCTAAATGACAATCAGTTCTCTCACCTACACAACATCCGGACACTAACTACCACCCAGCACGGACACACAAGACTTATCTAGTATTAGATGGCAATCATTGAATTGACGCCATGTCTGTATTAAGAAGACGAGAACATAAACGCCTACAATATACACAGAACTTTGTCCCTATAGCACTGCGCTCCTAGATTTGACTTCAATCAAAAAGAATGATAGCATTGATTATATACGACAATAGTCTCTGTGATCATATGTATTTTTAAGATGGAAATGAATCTGCTAAACCCAATCTTAATACACGTTAGACAATTTATGTATGCCCAACACCAAAATATTTGTTTATTTATTTTCATTGTTAATTTGTATATGACAATACACTTCTTTACTCCGGTGTAAAGAAAAGTACGATTTAAAAACCTGCAGATATCTACAGTAAAAATAAAAATTTGAAGACTACAAACAGAACTTGCAAGTGTAGTTCATGCAACAAATAGGAACAAGGTACTCATGGATTATTACACATTTATCACGAAAATACAAACATATTTGTTGCCATAAATATAAATTAACCAACATATTATAATTCTACAAATCCAAATCAAGAGGGAAAACGGTAATATTAAAAATGTAAAGAATCGTAAAGTGAAATGTAATAGTACTACAGACATAAGTGTAGATGTACACAAGAATAATAAATATAAAGAACAATGAGTAGAAATTCTTCACAGCCCACCGTTCCCAGCTCAAACGAATCCAGACGTCCTTCCAATTTAAGGATATAATATATGATAAATATAAAACGGTTGTATTAAACCGTGACACTGTTATACCAGGCACGTTACATAGTTTCCCAAATAATACCCTGAAATAACTGGTAATCTGATACCTGAATCTTGGCGCCTTTCTTACCTGATGCCTAAGGCGGTTCGCAGACCTGCCCACTCAGCAAGAATTGCCTAAGTCCACGTTACACACATACACAGTTTCGTCACTGCCCAGTGGACCGTTGGATCAGGACCAATGGATCAGTGGACCGTTGGATTAGCATCAATCCTGGTTAAACGCGTAGCAACCATCCATGGCCCATTCCTCTCAACTTAAAAGGCAGTCCATCATAGTCTTTAGTTCACCTTAAAATATTTATGACACTATTATGTAACTGTTAATTGTTTTAATAAAGTATTTTTTTCTCTGAGTATGTCTTAAATATGCTAGGATAAGCCTACCAAGTCAAAAATGTTATCTAACAATACGTATTGGACCAATGCGCAGAACTGAATTGATTTTTCATTATTCAGGAAATCCATATGATTATTACAATTAATTGTTATGGAGAGTAGCGCATTAAAACCGTTTGTTCATTCGCATGTTGTAATCCCTAAGTATTCAACATGAAATTACAGGAAATTTGTGGTAAGTTTATACAAAATCTATAGGCCTATAATTTCCTTTTCCATGTTACTGATTGGGAGACTACAACGCGTGGGTGAACTGATCTTGTTCTACTTAAATAATAATCTCGTACATTCCCAATCATCGCTACAATTTGATACGGAGAGCTTACTATGACAATAGTACAAAAACCAACGGTACTGTAAAAAACACGTCATAAATTTCCCTCGATTTCATACCGGTGACTGGGAGTCGGCTGAACGTGTCCAAGGCCCTGATCCATTAAACCAAACAGCACTTTCTTTGCCGTTCAATACTGAACACTGTTGGCCAGAGAAACCTTTGATGTTGCTGTAGAATGGTGAACACTCTGTCACGTGACGTGTGAAACAGTTCACACTTTCTCCGAGATGCCACGGTATGTTTCCAATCGGATACACGTGAAAACAAACACGCCCAAACACTGTGTTCCTGTGTAACGAAAAGGACAGTGGTAGGTGGAACAACTGCGATTACAACTTGATTAAGTAACCTCGCTAGTTTCACTATTCCTTTTTTATTCGTGATTTTTGATTCCCTGGGATATTTTTTTATTAGTGGCAAGGCCAATTTACAGGATAGAATATATAGATGAATCAAAGTTACCGTTCAATAAACTAACAATATATCCTTTAAGTATGACACTTTACAAACAACTCTCAAAATCTGAAAAACAAAATATTATATATGTATAAATCCATCAACAATTTAACAACAAAAAACCTATTCAACGACACTATCACTGACTCGTAATAAATTAAGACATTAATTATTATATAAAAAAATAGATAATTTGAAAAACAATAGATCATAACAAAATAATATTTAAAAGTCAAAAAATCAACAACACCAACATAAAAAGAATTCAGAAACAATAATTTATGACTAATTGATTTCAATAACTCAATAATTAATTATTGAAGTTCTATATTGTTCTAGAACGATACGTTTAAATTGATCAATGATTGGAGAGACATTCCATAAAAATAAAATTACAATGTTAATGTTCTGATAGTTTCTGCTTAAGCAAATTTAAACTATGAATTTGTTGGAATGAGTTTTTTACTGTCTATGGTAGTGTCATTTTTAACAAGGTATTCAGACGTTTTTGAGAGACGGCGATCAAATCCCTAGACCAGATTTAAGTGGACATCTCAGGATTTGAATCCAGGAAATCTACCCTGGAAGCAGAAGTGCTAACTATAAAACTAGCATGAGGCTTGACGTGCTTGCATGGGTGGCGTGTCTTTGAAATTGAAGATGTGATTGACTTACACCAAGACCACCTGTATTTCTAAATTGATTGTTTAACAAAAATTCAGTCTATCTGAGAATATCAAAGTGTCACTTTTGTGATATTCGGTGTCACCACATTCGGTTGATCTTGTTTTAGCAGACTTGGTGAGCACACGATAATATCTTTCAAAATGTCTAATCAGATGATAATTTACTAGAGAGTCCAGTCGTTTAGTTACTGTATTGTAGATTGGTATTTATCTGATATACTTAACAAAATTTCACAGGATACTCATCATTTATAATATAACCCTTAACTCTTCAGAGAGTGTGTCTACTGTAAGGCTGAAGACTGTGCAGCGGTGACTTGGCAGTTTAGAAAATGGCTTAAGATACAAACAGAACAAAATGACTACGTCTGCTAACATCGAGACCTGGAGAAAGTAATCAAATATTTCAGTGTCTTCTTCCATGATTGGTGTCTTCCATTTCTCCCGTTGACTCCAGCCTCCAGTCCCACGCTTTCCAGGACTCCCACGGGCACCGCGTCGTCTTCCGCCTGGGGCGCGGATCTCCTCACCGCCGCGCCCCTCTTGCCTAATTCGCTCCATTCTATGTTAATGCTATTGTTGCGCGCGCAACATGTCAACTGTGTTACAGTCGCGGCCACTTTACACAATTACGTGGCACAGTTTAATCCGTCTCGTTATATTTTACATCGGTCGCCGAGG
This sequence comes from Stictocephala bisonia, assembly GCA_035578905.1. Taxonomy (NCBI): domain Eukaryota; kingdom Metazoa; phylum Arthropoda; class Insecta; order Hemiptera; family Membracidae; genus Stictocephala; species Stictocephala bisonia. The sequence goes on along the minus strand of JAQJVL010000017.1, from coordinate 4,802,681 downwards.
TTTCATCATTATTGTTCGGTTGACTAGAGAAGAGATTGGAGTTGTGATTTCTGAATGTGTGTCATGTTAAAATTTGTCATTAATTTGACATTATCAATAATGTTATGACGCGTAGTATGAGTTAACCTCCGAATGCATTATTCATCACTAAGAAGCTGGTCGTAGATATGTGGACGAAAATGGAATATGCGAGGTGAATGAGTGTAGATGTACGAGTGTTGTGATTGTTACTAAGGTCGACTGATCCTTAGGAAGAGCCATTTACAACTAAGGAACCTACAGATTTACGTGGCATCCGAAACTCAAAATATTGGTCTGATTTTCAACTAACCGACAAGCCTGATGTTCAGTTCCCTACACAACATTCGGACCCTGACTATCACACGCTGTGGACACCCCAGACTTCTCTAGTAATGTCCATGTCGATGGCAACCATTGAGAAACGTTATGTCGGTACTAAGAGAACTGAGCATGGATCATATCGCCAACAATCTTCACAGATCTTTGCCCCACAAGTAGCTGGGTTATGCACCAATTGTCGCTTGTATGACAGGTTATTATTAAAAAAGATTTGTGAGACCATTTATCCCATTTCAATAATATGAAGAGTTCTCTTCGTCTAAGTTTTGTTTAATTTTTTGTTATCAGTGTCGTTGATAGTTCATACGCCCCACTTACCTTTTTAATTGTTTTATTACGCTTTGTAAGAGTGAACATATATTTTCAAAATTATAAAGACTAAGCTCTCTTTCAAGAACGTGAACCAAACGTAGGTTGTTGATAACAGTTGTAATAAATAGCCTACTTTATGTGTAGAATGCTTTTGTAGTGTATGCATAATATATGAGCTTCGGTCGGATGCGGGTTACTACATTAGACCACCCACTTCTGCAATTAAAAATGGATAAAACTATTTTCTATCCACTTGTGTAAGAAAGCTTGTATAAGGCAAGGTTCAATTAAAATTACGATATATCAGATTTGTAGTTGATTTATATGTATTCAAAATAACGAACTAATTTTATCATCTCTTATCACTAGTTCTAAGTAATATTCAGTATTACATACAGAGAGGACATTTATAATAAAGAAGTGATTTATCAATTCAGATACTAATGAAAATCAGACTAATACTTCGTGGTTCGGATTCCACGTAAAACTGTACGCCCCTTTGAATTCCTGGTTATTAATGGCTCTTTTCAAAAGTTGACCTTAGTTGGTAACTGATTACACCACTATACGTTGATCTACCCTAACCACCCTCATTAGGTCCTCATTTTTACCCATATCTGTGCGTTCGGCGTCTATGAAAATGAATCTAAACTCATTTTACATGAGCCACTGCTATACTAGTTTTCCCCCTGTCGACTGAACTCGCACACAAACAGCCACCACAGTTCGTGGCCTCCTAGATATTGTCTGCAACCACTTTCACTCCACTAATTGTCTATTTTCTTCGCCATGGAATTCCCCACCAGCTGGTCACGTAAGCAAGGTCAGTCTGAACCTCCTCTGATGTCCACCGAGCATATTATGTATATTTTCTAGAGTAGCAAAATATATATTGATTTAGCACTTTTGAATAATGTTAAAATATATTTTGCTTGAATTAAAATTTGCTCAGTTTAAGAGTAATGTCCATTAAAAGAATTATCTGAAAATATTCTTTTATCAGGATATTAGATTTAAGTAGAAATTGTGAACAAGTTGTAATCAAATTGTCAAATGTTACACAACACACGTTTTTGGTTGATCATTTTAGTATTAAATTGAAAAAGGCCGTGATCCTCCGGGTATATGATATACATTTTATTTACACGTATTAAATTTGTGAATTTAGTTTTGAACTGCAAAGAGTATTAATTTTTCCCAGCCCTCTCCCCTCTTCAAGCAAAAACATCCTCGTAAATATTAATAAAACAATAAAGATTTTTAAGTATAAAATAGTAAATTCATTTCCAAAATAACTGCTGTTTCTGTTTCTTGATATGTAGGCCGTTCTACACTTTCAATTTGAGTAATATTTTTTCAGGCTCTCTGATAATTTGCAAAAATGTGTGGCCAACGCTGATTTGCGTCTTCCTAATATTATTAAAGATTTATTATTTCACATATGGAGTGATTTTTGATGACAACCTATATTAGCACTACGCATTACGTCATGTTCCACAAATGGTAACCTGCTCAGCTTAAGATTGGAAAGTGAGACTAAAATTACGTCATAAAAATATAAAAGTTATGACTATATAGTATTTTGTATTAGACCGGGTACCAAATAGAGTAAAATAATCTGGAAAAGTCGTATGTAATATGTATACAACTATAAGTTTGGCAGAACCTGTGACGATACGTAATGTCCACCGAAAGTCAACAATGTCGACAAAAGTACACATAAAACATCTCTCGATACATGTGAATAACACATACAATAATGTGTTTACATTAAGAATTCTTTATATGAATACACCGGGAAATAAATTTAATCTTCAATAAATAAATAACTTGCTATCGTACAATAACAATTACAAAATACATAATTACAAAAATATTCATAGACGACTTTTTCAACGTGATGTAATGGTGGAATTGCTCTCCGCGTTCAGTTCATCCAGGCGTTGTAGTTTCCAGAGTTCTGTCTGTATTGAATATAAGAACTTCCACTTAAGAAAGTTAGTAACAACGTTAGCAAAATTTCACTCAGCAGTTCACATGGGCCTACAGGCATGTGCGTGAATTTTATTCAACGAATGAAGTACCAACTGTTGGATCATTGGGGATTCCAACCTTGGACCATGCCCTCCGCAGTCCGAAGCCTTAGCCACTGAGCCACCACGCCGGCAACCACATCCTTCTGCGACTCTCTACTTTTACATTTTATAAGTCCATTTGAAGCCTATAATATTTAGGTGTTCATCCAACCACAACCTTCCACGACTCTCGTTAGACTGGCTTCCGTAACACAATCCTCCCCATCCTAACCCTGAGACTGTTGGGTACTCGCACAACCACACCCTCCTATAACTCTCGATGGTCTAGTCATCGCAAGCCATTTCTCCCCATGTAAGTGACGCTACTTGGCAGTCAGCCTACAGTTTGGCCACCTCTCCACCACGTACTCCAGCCGCCACTGAACCGTTGCCTACTCAACGGCTTCAGAATACCTATTGGCTGAAGAATACGTGTTCAAGTTGACCCAATAACCTACGGGTCATAAACGGTCCAAGTGAGATCACCTCAGACAACATGGCTGGTGTAATTATATTTAATGTGATTTTTGTGTGATGGATACTGCATTTATTAGTCAAATCTCTAATTGTTATTATTGTTTTGCTTTTCCTTAATCAGGTAATTTTAACTGACTCTTGCATAATTTACTTTTTCAGTTTAGTTATTTGGATTGACATGCATATTATTACAATTCCTCAAAGGAACATTTTCCGTTAATTTACTCCTTTTTTTATCGCAATTGCGGTTAGGTTAGTTTATGTTTGGTCAGGTTAGGGTATGTTAGGTGGCTACTAAAGTTGATCATAAACTGGTAAATCCAATGATTGACTTACCCTGAATGCGCTGTCCGAGTGTAAGTTCTTGGAAAACAATTAGATAAGGCCAACGATATCGAATTCTTAACGGATAGTAATATTACTGTGGACGTAAAAATGAGTGGGAACAGTGTTTAGAGCAATAGGGTATTTATCAATAGGCAGTGAATTAACGGAAAAGATCCCCTTAAAATATTACTATTATTAATTTCTTCAGTAAACCCTAGTTATCTATATATTAAGGTACGGTAAAGTTCATTATGTTTTTTCTTAACTGTATTACTAAACAATTATTAAAGTGTACTGAAAAGTAATTTAAGTCATAAAAACTATATTTATTTTTAGATTTTCTTTACAACAAGATCGCAATGTTCTGTGACGGTTTCTGAAAATAAAATTTTGTAAATGATGACCTACATGTATAAGTACCACTGTGTGTGCATGGTTAGGTGTGCTTATATAAGCATGTAGTTTCGAATACAAATGCGGTGAGGGAGTAAGGATCACTAAATTTCTATGGTTGTGGGAAGATAACGTTAACTACCTTTAAATCTATGTCAAAATATTCTTTTGTAAGTGAAAAAAGTGTAAAGATAGTATTTGAAAGCTAAAATGATATTTCAAATTGTAAAACGATAGTGAAACTACGACAGACATTTACACATATATAATTAATTCCCTCGGCGTCTCTGTACTATTGTAATTTCCTTTGTCAATGGGAAGAATAATTTATCAACTTTCTCATCTAATGTGGGGTTTATGAAACTCCCATGACGTAAGAAAACAATACTGTACATTTTGAGTAAGCTAAGAACATTCCTCCATAAGTCATATAGCCTACGTAGAGTGGGTGGTTATACTACAATAATCACACCATTGATAATAGCAGATATTTAATAGTTGAGGAGTTGTAATCAAATCACTAACGAGATTGTCTCGGGTTTTATCTAAACATAACTTCTTTTAATTTGCAGATTTTATTTACAACCCCTAAAGATTCTTAGTTCGATTGCCTAAGAAATTTTTATTTTGTACTAGTGCTATAGATTAAAACTGTGTTCACGTTAACACCAAGTGTCCGGCGTGGTGGTTAGAGCTTCGATCTGCTATCTCCAACGGTCGGAACTTCACTCGTTGGATAAAGTTCACGTACAGACTTGCGGTCACACGTGATCAGGAAATAAAGTGTAAAAAAAAAATGTGTTTTAATTTTTATTAAAAACTATAGCTAATTCTTTCTTCATAAGATAATTGAATTAATGTGTTTAAGGACGAAAAGTATTGTATTTAAAATGAAGAATGAATCGTAAAATCTATCAGCGTTAAATTGAATAAAATATAGTCTATAAGTTTTCATTTGTTAACCAAAGTTCTTATTTTTCCAGTTCATACTACTAACTTTTTTCAGTGAAAACTTTATAGAAAAGGCAAAACGTTGGACTCTTAGTTTTTGAAAATTATTAGAACCCCTTACCAAGACAGTCTAAAATTCTGTATAAAACCTAGAGAAAATGTAATTAAAAGTTAATATTTCTAGAAGATTTTTTAAAAAGTTGTATGTTGGCGTTGGATTTCTCAAATTGGTACATTTGTATGAAGATTTACAACGCTTTAAATGTTTTTAAGACAAAACAAATGTGTTTGCATGTATGAAACTTCGCAGGTCGTCTTCAGATGGTACTTACTACCTTATCCTACATATAAAACTATATGTTCAAAAAACACTTTTTATGTAGGATAAGGTAGTAAGTAGTACCTGAAGAAGACAGTTTCATACCTGTCGAAACGTTGTGTTAGTTATAAAAACACTTGAAGCTTTGGAAATCTCTAACAAATTAACCAATATAAATTTAGAAGACGTGAAAGTTCCGCCACAAAAACAAATTATCCACGAAACAAACTGTACATTACTCACTCCGATGATCTCACTATCTCTGGCAGATACTTATAGGCCCGATTATAATACAATTGCAATGGTCATTGGGTTAATATAACGTGGGCGACATACTAAAGGATTTCCGCGTGGTACGCGTGGGTTCCATTGATAGCTGGGACCCAGTGTGCTATTAGTAATGTCCTTGCCCCCCCCCCTGCACACTGGTCTAGGGTCAGAGGTCATATGACGTCAAAACTGTGACGTAGTGGGGAGATCTGAGCCGTTAGTACGGGAGTACCATACCAAACTGGTTTTTGTGTACACGAAGGAATGCATCTTAAAGCTCCACAGATTTGTAGGAAACTAATATTAACTTTCTGCACTGGGTCATTTAGGTCTGTACGAGGATAAAAAAGGGAGCCGTTTTCTATGTACTTACAGAGAAAAAGAAACAGAGATACATCCAAAAGTGCGCTAAATGATTATCGAGTATGTATTTCTCCAGTTTTCCATGTGTATGGCAGGACCAACACCTTGTTAGTCACTCCATGTATCCCCACCAATCCTGAAGGATAAACATAGTAATTATTACTACAGATTTATAAATATGAACATTAGTTGTTATGTATGTCTAACATTGAATGAGGCGTTCACTGTGGCTATAACAAATCTACCTGGTTTCTTTCTCTTTGGTGTAGAACATACATTTTGGAGACTACAACGTGCTGGTTTACTGAAGGTGGAGAACGATTCAGAGAGCCACCGTAAAGGGCAAACCTGAATTTTGTAATATGGTAGTTAGCCATTTTATTTTACAAAACCACATTATTTATATTTGTTCGAGTATATTAATTCTAATATATTAATTAATTCTAGTATATTAATTGCATTAGTAATTTAAATTTAAGTAATAATTTAAACTTATTTTCATTTTGAACTCATCGCTATTTTATAAAGTTGAACTTTTGACGCAGAACTTTTAAGTCAAGATCATTGAGAATGTCTTTTAACTAAGCGATTCCTCCAAAAAATATACAATTCTTTAGAGTGAAGTATATAGTATTTGGTAAACAACAATTCCCTTTGAGAACTACTTTTAACACCACAATAAAAAATAACACCACAATATAAATAATAATTGAGTCATAGTATAAACTCACAAGAACTGAGGTAATACGTTTTGTTCCTTCATTGACTTGCTCTGCCGAGCTCGTAACACGGAGGAAGTGGCCCGCGTAATCCCTCAGCACTGCCTCGTGACCCACGTTCAATTAACATTGTGAAACTGCACTGTAATTAGCCCATTCAGACTTAACTACTGTTCTTACAACTTAAACAAAGTCGGGGAAAGCGGTCGATTGTTGAAATGCTACACTCATAACCACCAGGAAATGCCGAAACTAAAAACAACGGTACGTTGTCTGTAGTATGATTGTGTTGAGTCAATTCTTCAACTATAACAATTGCGTTTGTAGAAATGTTATATGTATATAAATGTGTGAACATATTTCTTTTCTTCACATACCTCGTGTATGGCTTAGAGAAGGCTGTGTATGGCTCGTGTAAGGCTGTAAAGGGAAAGAAAATATAGAAGTCATGTGACACTGGCGAGAGGAGTTGGAACTATGTCCAGATTTTTTTTTTTTTTTTTTTTTTTTTTTTTTTTATGAAGGAAGAGTACTCCACCGGGCACAGTTAAATGTAGTTCCTGACTCATTTCCTGTATAGTAGGCTATATTTATAGACACCTAAGCCATCATGTTAAAAAATAAGATTTTTGGACAATATTTTTCTGATGATTACCGATACACTATTACAATAATAGTTTTCTTAACGATTAGTTTTTCTATGTGATATTTAGATTCAAATTAAAATCTGTTTCAGTAGATATGTAGGGTAGTAGTTTCAATTGTAGTATTTTCAGAGAGGAACAAAAAACTGAGGTCAGTTTCTTATGGATTCTAATGACACTCGGGTCAGTTTGGTGTTATCAGTGACGTGTTATATTGACCAATGCCAATGAAGGAGGTGACGACGGAAGTGTGGACTCGACCGGATAAGGTATCCTGTTGAAGACGATCCCGGGCCGCAACCTAACGGTGGGTCGAGGAACGTGCCCGTTTGTGGGAGGCAGCAAGGTTATAAATGTGGCGCCGAATCTTCCAGGGTTATTTTACTGAGAATATGTTCCATTAAAATGCATAAGCTATGTTTTCTGTAACTAACTGTAACCTGTGATTAAAAAACGACTTTCGTTTCTAATAAGTTTGTTATTTTTTTGTCTTTTCTCAGCAGATAATCAAGGACGAGTTCACTAATAATCCGTTATTTGATCAATGTTAAATAGAGTGCATTTTTAAAAATTTGAAAAATAATGTCTTATCTCAGTTAGTTATTGTTCAAATAAATCCTAATTATGAACAAATGGTAATGAAAACATTTTTATAATTTAATTTGAATCAAGTAACTGGTTTGGGCTACAAATGCCAAATAAGAACAAACATATTTTTAAGGACAAAATATTTAATCTAAAGTTAGTTTATATCGGCTGTCTTCTCAATAAGTTCTGAGATGCAATATTATAAGTTTAGAAACACCAGTACGCTTAGCATGTAACAATAAACATAATATTATTTAGAATTGAACTCATGATATGTATAAGCATTGATTTTATATACAAATAGATTTCCCATCCAATGTTAAATGTTGAGTCTCAAAATATCAGCTGTTTTTGTGGTCCATTGTGGAGCACTAGTGTAGTCCCATGTAAATGTAATGCAGTTTAAATCAGCTGTGGTTGCAGGCCACACAACTAACAAAATTACCACCACAAATATTCCTATTAGATGGTTTATCTAGTTTAGGTCTATATAATCAATGGTATAAGTTACTTTTCAATGTAATACTTTTAAATAACAACCTGGAGCAGTCATAGCTAAAGGGCTAAGTTGGTGGCTTGCCACGCATTTGGTCTGGGTTCGATTCTTGATGTGCCCATGTATATATTTTACCCCAGTGCTGATCCCCTGGTTCAGAAGTTACGTTAAGCCGGTGGTTCAGCGAGTCTACAAATCAAAGCAGGCGAGGAGAACCTTTTCTTAATTGGTCACCTCTCTACACTAAAAGCCATACGAAATAATCAGAAAGTAATCATCAAAAACACGAACAATTTCAAAGAATATGTAATCCATCATGGATATCAAGTTCATCCACAGTATCTCAACTCCAGCAAGACGATAAGGCGCTTACTCTACAGACTCTTGTGAAACCCAATTCCCCTGGCAAGGTTGGTCGACTCACTGACTCATTCACTGACGCATGTGGGAGCTCTGGGCAGCTGCAAGTCCTACTCCTTCGTCCTTAGTGACATCTCACCTTGGGTGTCCTTGCTGGATAACTCCATAGTGAATCAGGGAATTACTCAATTAGAGCAGGATATAATGAAAAAAGACCTTATAAGGATGCGATAGAAATAGTGCCTTCGTAATGTACTTTGATGTAATTGTTGTTGTTCACAGCTTAAAAATGTTGGGAAAAAAGACTTACATCGGGTTCTTAGAAGGATTGTGTTGTATCCCATAAAAAGAAAATACCTCAAGTGAACGTCAAAAAGTACAAGCAAATATTATGGTGGTCGATTTCGGAGGAACCATTTTGAAAATCTCTGATATAAATGTCCCATATGAAAGAAAATATAATATTTATTTTATTTGTTTACAAAATGAGTTAGCACCGAAACCACAAATTTATAACAATACATGCACAAAATAGGACAAATAAATATGGTGGTTGATTGTAAAGGAACCTTTCTGAATGCCTCTGGCGCACAGATGGTAAATGTCTTTTTTCGATCGCTATCATATTTGTACTTTGTGAACTTATCGTAATAAATTTGTATGTTACGTTCACTTGTAGTTTTTTATTTATTTAATTTTTTTACCTCTACCAACACGTAATATAATTGTTTAGACTGTACGAAAATCAAGCTAAAACCAACAATTAATTATTCTTTACTGTGTACATCGGTAAAATAACTTTTCATATCATGATATTTGGAGCAATATAGCTTTAGTTGTGTAAATACTGTCTCCGAGATATCTCAGGCGAAGCGCTTGGTGGTGTCAATGCTGTAAATAACACATTGACGCGGTCGTTACCGGAAGCTTTAGTTTTTAGTAATAGCACTGGCCTCTTGGCCTACGAGTTAAGACTGTCATAGTTACCCCTTCTTTCTAAGGGCTTGAAAAGACCTCACATATCACTGTCGATCCTGGATGTCATGTTTTGCAAAACCTATCACCATGTTATTGTGATGCGGGGGGCGGTATCTGAGTGCGGTGGGCGAAGCGCCGCCTCTGTAGCGGCCTTACAAGGCGCTCTCCGCCTCGCCGTGGTGTCGCCCTAACCAAGGTCATTGGCCTGTCCACCACCTCAATAAACTCGGGTGTGTCAACTCATTTGCGACAGAATAATGCTTATAGCAAAAACTGCCGGGTAACGGTAGGTCTTCTTAGTGATAGCTGCTATCCTGGACGGAAATGGTCAAGAGGTGCCTACACACTCTTGAGTTAACGGAAAAAGGGCTGTTTGGATTTGAATGGAATTGAGTTGCAGCTACAATCTACATGATATTGGTCTGGCGTTATATCACAGATGATGGATGTACATGACCCCATATGTAAAGTATTCAGTGTGTGATACTCTAAACAAATGGTGCCACTTGTTTTAATACAAACGAAAACATAAGTTATAATTTTATGGAGTGTTCTAAGGACGTTTGCTAAGATGATTTATAGCAAATACATACACTCACACGCACACGCATGCACGCACATTTTTTTTATTATTTAGTAAATTTTTGTATAGGTGTAATAGGTTACAACTGCGTATTACAAGATCCATTAGTTTGAATCTCCAATCAGCTGACGGTCGGCTCTTCATTTGTTGAATAACGACTAAAACACAGTCTAGTCTAATGGGCCAGGTACATTTGACAGTTGTTATTACTTTTTTTGTCAAATCTTCGCAGAAGTGTTACATTAACAAAAAAAACTTCAAAGTTAATGTTACAAAAATATTGTCAAGCCGTTAAAGCCTTTTGAGCTAAAGTTGACTTGTATAAGTACTGATAAATTAACAATCGTAGTTATTATATTTCAAAACAAATACTTTTCAAATCAAGCAAGTAAGTCTATCATGAAATGTTTTGAGTCTAACAATAAGAAAGTTTTCGTATAAAAGGATTTATTACGTTATCTAGTTAAATTAAAATATAGGCCTATATCTACAATCCATAACAAAACAAACTTACATGACACTTAGAATGTGTCTTTCGTTTCAAGCAAAATTACAAAGATAAGGATATAAACATGTCTCAAACATCAATAGCTATGAGCTAGTCTGCACTTTGCATTCAGAGTGTGAATGGGAACTGCATGAGGTGCCAAGAATGTGTTGGCATAGGACGGCCGAGGCATCCGACTACAAAACTTCCACTTTGGGAAACCTTTTGTGGTTGAGCAGGTTATTTTCAACTAGATATAAAAAAAAATTAAAAAAACATTAAATTTTGGACACAAGAGAGATTTTGATAACTTAAAATGAGTTTTAAATAAAATTCAAACCAAAACAAATTCTTTAAAAACTATTACTACTTAGAAGCTCGTAAATATGTTAAAATATGGGGTTTATATATGAACTTTACCTTTGTGTTACATTTGTAAGTAGGTAGATAAGTCCTTTAAGATGTACGTTGGTGGGCCGTTCCGCCAAAGAACAGGTCATGTGGGTGGGTGGGCTCTGCATTGTTCGGTGGGTGTTTAGGCCCATCAAGACGTACGTCAGGTGGACGGGTGGGGGCTCGACAAGAGATTGCACGTACAAGAGGTTTGGAGGGATCTCAGTCATACGTATGTGCAGTGGGGGGGGGGGGGGTGGTCATAACAATATATTAAAAAATACTGATTTATACTTGTTTAAATATTTACTTTTAGCTAGCAAGCTTTTAGCTTTTTATAATTTTTTCCATACAAACAACATTATACCATGAATTTTAGAAAACAATATTACTTTCTTTGACAGACCGCTTGTGGAAGGAAATTCCAATACTTCCCTTCTCTAACTAGGCGTTGCGGCAGTCACACAGGGTCGAGTCTGCCCCCAGACGCAAAATGATTCCAACATGTTATAAATCCAAATCTATCCATGTTTAAAAGATAAAGAAAAGACAGAACAAATTTACAATAAAAAAAAAATGACGGCTCCGGTCACTGCTTTCCGTACAATGACGACGTCTGGTATGAAGATATATGAATCGATTCGACTTTAGCATAATTCATTGTTCAATTAAAACACCGTTATTTTTCATATTTTTCTATGTTGTTACTAGTCAACAATGTAAAGACCTTGTTTGATTTTAGTATACAGATCTGAAAGCTCAAAACTGATCAGCCAAAACAACAAAATAAAAAGAAAAATCAGCTAAACCCATTCTTACAAAATCATTCTGATTTGTTACTATACAAACATATAAAATTAACATAGTACAATAGAGTTACAATACCTTTCAAATAACCTACGTTATGAATTTTGACTAAAAAGTTTTATTTTTATAAAATAGTCTTCGCCATATCCTTGGCCTGCATTTCTTTCGACCGCGGACTGACCAAGAAACAGCATGGGTGCCAAGATCGACCCTTGACGGACTCCACTCGCGTGAGGCAACCAATAACCTTGCTGATCGCAAATGATGTTGTAATGCCATTGTCCATCCATCGTTGACTAAGGTAGGTACGTTTGTATTCAACAGCAGCTGTTGAACCTCTAACAGGACTCGTTATTAACTTATGGTCTATCTATAAGTGGATAAACACTTGTTGACAATAGATCTTTATTAAAAACTTACTTAACTATATTTATTCTGTTACTTAACTGTCCGTGACAAAATAACGATGGTACTGTTACAGTGGTTAGTCTTTACTTTCTATTGATCCAGCATCATGAAAAAATAAATAGGCTATATGTGAACAAAATAAAAATTGAAAGTAACGAAATAATGCTTCGAAGCACTAGTGGGAAAGATAAATAAAAATAAATCGGCATTATTGAGGCAATGCTGTAACCTAGCTACTTACAGGGAAAAGTGTTGTGGATATTTTAGGAAATAGATCCTATTTTCGGTCCTCTTAATACCAATATGGCGTCCGCTCAATGGCTGCTATCCACGTGGATACTACTAGAGAAGTCTGAGAGGTCCATTTTGGTTGGTAGTCAATGTTCAGATATTGTGTAGGGAAAAAACTGATTGAGAGGCTTGTCAGTTAGCTGAAAACCATACCAATACTACGTGGTTTGGATTCCTCGTAAAGCTGTAGGTTCAAGGTAAAAAATAATTCTGGAATATTCATAAAGTTAAGCTTGTACTCAGCATTTTTAAATATGGAACTATTTTTATTTTATTGTTCAACATGGGAGAAGTTGTGGAGAGTGTGAGGAACTACGTTCTCTTGTTGGCAGGAGCAGGATAGGATTTTCCGCGGAGTAGTGTTGCAAGTTACTGCCGTGGAAGGGCGAAGGAAGGAAGCGCCGCTCTTTTGTTTTACCTCTGGAAATTGGCCCAAGGAGAGTCCCAGACAGCTTCCACTCGCCCGCCGCGCTGTCTCACGGGTCCTAAAATGACAGAGTTCTTGCTTTGTAATGTCTATTTGAGTCACCAACACTAATTGCCACTGTGTAATAGCTACAATAAAGTTCTTCCAATTAAAAATATTGCCTAGTAAGCATATATCGTGTTGGAAGGAAGAACAAACGATTGAAAGTCACAAAAAAGTTCCAATATAAGATCAACAATTACAAATATTCTTGTGGTCGATTTGGGTAAAATATGTTCAAAATCCTCAGATCTGAGGGATTTTCAAAGGAATATCGTTGTTTTTTTGAACTTACAGTATAATAAACGTATTTTTAGTGAAGTCACTTGTTTTGTATAAACATTACATCTCCTCCTTTCAGTTTACTTATTGGACACAAATTACAAAAGATATTTCCCTTAAAAATTTATTTTAGAAAATTATACGTATTTCCATACTTGAAATAGAAAAAGGATTGAACTTAAACTGTCCGCGCTAAGTTGAACAAAAGTACATTCTTTAGCAATAAAATTTGTATATCAGCAATATAATTTTTCAGACTAAGATAACTGTTCAAATTTCAAGTCAACATTTATACAGATGTCATTCGTAGAAAAAATTTCGTTATAACTTTTGAAAAAATATATTTTTGTAAGGTTTTTACTATACACTAGATTGTTAAGTATCTTTCGTCCACTATATTATCAAAAGTTGAGTAAAATATTTAGCATATATTGGATTTCATATATCGGCTTATGTACCCAGAAAGCCAAACTAGCCACTTTTGATGTCAAACAAAGGTTTTTTTTATTTTTCCCTCATCACGTTTATTATAGGAAGACTAACACCTTTCATTTAAAAAATATCAAAAACAATGTTTGATAAAAAAAACCTTAAGGACATAATTTCATATCTAACCAAGCAAATATCGTATAGTTTTTGAGGTGATGATGAAATGTCACTTCAAAATTGGAACGCTATATTTTGAAAGGAACGACCTCGAGCTGATCTCTTAACACAACAAACCGCCTGCGTCTGCTTGAACCAACCACGAGTGAAAGTAAACGGCAAGTAAATTATTTTGTTGGGTTTGACTTATCTACGCCAAGGTTCGTGGCTATGCCAACTGCCGATCTAGAGCAGCTGGTGGCTTAGGAAACCCCATCCAAGTCCACGTGCAGCGGTCGTAGGAACAATCAGGGTGTGAAGGAACCGCTGTTGCACAACTCTAGGGTTATAGATAGTGTTGGCTGCGCCATCTGTCTTTGTCGGTTTTGGCTGTCCGCTACAGGCACTTGGTGATCTAGCTTTCTCATTTGTTTCAATCATAAATGAGAATCGTAAAAGATGGCATTGGAGGTCCCACGGGGATTGCGTTCCTTACCTTCTTCGACGCCTGATTCAATATAACCTCCCGTGGCAATTTAAAAAATCAATTACCATCCTTCAAATTTAACCAGTGGACGATGGGCCGTGGCTGTTTCAACTCGTGGGAATTGATAATAGGCGAACTCTGTAGGTGCGTTTAGAAAACAAGATATATCACATTGGATTTTTAGTGATCAAGGTGATTGACATAATAAATACCTTACATGTGATTAGTAGTAGAATGGTTAGTAATATGGAATAATTCAGCTAATCAGGGTCAAGAATTATTTATACGTCTAAATGTCTAAGCCCATAACTGTATCATTGGTACCCTCATCATCTAAGGAACAACTCTTTGAATCTAGCAATCGTATAAATAGTTTTGAGAAAACAATCATTTTAGTTTGACTTGATTTTGGTTGATTTTTTTAAAAGATGTGGGACATTTTATTTATAAAATATATATTACCTGTCAACATTCCAGACGTATTACCACCAAGATCTTAAGACCAGATTGTTATCTAGTGATTTAAATTAATTGTTCAGTCAAAGCCCAAAAAAATTTTTTTTTTTTTTTTTTGAGAGAGATAGATAGATAGATAGATAGATAGATAGAGAGAGAGAGAGAGAGAGAGAGAGAGAGAGGGAGAGAGAGAGAGAGAGAGAGAGAGAGAGAGAGAGAGAGAGGGAGAGGGAGGGAGAGGGAGAGAGAGAGAGGGAGGGGGAGGGAGAGAGAGAGAGGAGAGAGGGAGAGAGAGAGAGAGAGAGAGAGAGAGAGAGAGAGAGAGAGAGAGAGAGAGAGAGAGAGAGAGAGAGAGAGAGAGAGAGAGAGAGAGAGAGAGAGAGAGAGAGAGAGAGAGAGAGAGAGAGAGAGAGAGAGAGAGAGAGAGAGAGAGAGAGAGAGAGAGAGAGAGAGAGAGAGAGAGAGAGAGAGAGAGAGAGAGAGAGAGAGAGAGAGAGAGAGAGTGTTGGCCTATTTTTTTACTACAACAGGCTATTTTTTTCTAGTTTCCCATCTCTGTATAATTTGGATCTCTACTAAAATAATTTACTGTTATCTATACAATTTCTCAACATATTCCTTTTCTTTGTTATTGTATGAAGATAGTTTCTCAATATTTAGTACTACGTGAGTCGATTTAGTAACTATTGCCTCGACCATCTGCCAAAGTCTAATTAGCATTCACGCAAGACATCTGTTGACCAATACGTGAATGTCAACACATCATAAAAATTCATGACAACGTGATTCAGTCACACGTATAACGTAATTATACATTTAGCTTGATAAGTTTTATCTTATTAATAATAATGCTCTCATTAATCCACTCCTGACAGGATGGACCACATTTGTATCACGGTAAAATGGTTCCACTTACTACGTGCCTCAAATTAAATACAACATAAAACTCATAAAAATCTAAGTAAAGTGTAAAAGCTTCCAATTGAGTTATTTTGGACCCTGTAGTTTTAAGATACATGTTATATAACTTTTTACATTTTAACAATTTATATCGCTTGATAACAAATTGTATGGTCTTAATATTTTGCTGCTAAATATTACTGTAATCGGGACAACTAATGTATACAATAATGTGTAACAATAGACGACAAATTAAATTATAGAAGTATATTTATGAAACATAACCTCAAATGTCCTATACAACCCTAGAACAACGTTGGACAATACCTGCTTGATATTGTTGCTAAATTAATATTTCCAGAGATAACCGGTGGTTTGTAACTATGTACATATAGAATTAGCTAATGCCATATCTGAAAATTCACATAAATTAAACGCAGTAGAAAAAGTGCAAAAAAATAAAAACCTTTGGGGAAATTTCATTTTTCATATACTAAATTTCATACATAACGTTCAGGAAGCAATTTCCATACTTTTTTCTCTCTGGAGAAGGCACTAACAGTTTTATACTTTTTTGTGATCTTTGTATAATTGTTGTATTTATCGTTTATTGCGAATCTAAATAATCTTGGAAATGTGACGTCGACACAGCTTTGTGCGTATTTTAAGGCGAATATGAACGATTACTTGAGTGTGTATGACCAGGGTAGTCTGTTTACTGAGTTTGACAGCTCGGAAAGGGTCATTTATTAATAGCCCAATAGCCAGTAAACTCAGGGACCTACAGCTTCACGTGGATTTGGTCTGATTTCCAGCTGATTGACAAGTCTGATACTCAGTTCTATCCCCTACACAAAACCCAAACACTGATTACTGCAAAACATGGACATCCCAGATTTTTCTAGTAGTTTCCATGCGTATAGGAACCGTTGAGTGGACGCCGTGTCGGTATTATGAGGACCGAGCACAGAACATATCGCCTAAAAACTTTGTCCCCAAGTAGCTGGGTTACATCACTGCGATACTAGTGGCAACATAATAAATAGTAGGTCGACTATCAGTAAACACCCTATCATGCAATTATAGTGTCAAGTGTGTGAATGTAGGATGCATGTGCAAAATGTATGTATGAATGTGTCCAATTGTGTGTGAGTGTTTTAGGCTAGACTAAATTTTGACTTTTGCAACACAATTGTTAATTGTACTATTTAATAAAGAATTTATTTACTATTATGAATAAAAAGACGCACAACCTCTCGTCCTATTTAAAAAGGATCATATCAAATTGCAATACTTTATCTAACGCTACGCTAGACCAAAAAAATCAACTAGAACTTAAAATACATATAAGGCATCTTCAAAATAATCAACTATTTGAGACGTTCCACTTTTCGGTCGGCCAAAATGACAGATTAACCACAATCTCAGCTCTTCTGCTGACTTGAATTTCACAGCCAGTTCATTAAATTACCACTATGGCACATTATCATTAAAGAATAATCTTCCAGGAATGTCGGCCTTCGTAGCGACCTTATGGAAGTGTCGAATCCGTTCTGCTTTCCCAGGCACGCTCAGCTGTGGACTGGAGGTTTTCGTCAGCCTTCATAAATGTTCGTGCATCTGAAGTGTAACGCAACCGTTACGTTTCTCACAAACATAACGCCGTAACTGGTTGCACGCTTAATCAGCTGTTCCCACAACTTAAATGCGTTTTATAATCATGGCATAATTTTACGTTGGAATACTTTGTACGTCGTTTAAAACATTCCTTTCAATTATTTAGTTTGTAGATGTTTCTGAATCTTTTCGTAAAAATTATGAGATTTTTAATTCGTATTAAACTACTGTTCGGGAATATTTTTTTATTGTTTAGTAAAATACCTTTAGAACATTTTTTAAAGAACAATTAATCAATTTTAAAATAGTAGACTGTAATTAAATTATCAAATGAACTGACTTTGTTATCAGGATTAAATTAAGCATTATTGTACAATAACATTAAAATACCAATAGGCACAGATACTGTTTGTTTTGTATAAAAAAAGATTATTTTGAAAGAAAAATTGCAAAAGAATCTTTTGGATGATTAAGTAATTTATTGTTGGTAAACTGGTAGTATGGCTAGTTCTAAGCATCAGTACAGTTATAAAACAATTCCAAGAATATAAGTATAACATACAATTTCGTCAACACTGTATGTTGTACTTTTTGTATAAGCGTATTTTAACATGAAAATGATGGAGTATTTAAACTTATGTTCAATAATGCAAAATTCACCTCAACTCATCTAGGTTGGATTTCATAGATAATAATTATAATATACGCAATAGGTGTGTCGACAAATGCACATAACAAGTCTTATATCTTCCCTTGAGTTGCATTTATTTCAATAAACATTCCAGTTCATGATGTCAAACAGGACCCACCGCAGTGAGAACATGCAGCGCATCCTGTAATGCGTTGCACTTATTACAGTATAACTGTGTCCGAGGCGACGAGATACAGGAGGCTGTAACGGCGCGCTCTAGTACCGCCAGTCACCGACAGGTTGCGCAAGAGGCAATCACGTTGTAGGCTAGCGTGTCAGTAGTCTGCTGTTATTATGCTGCAATCTGTCTTGGCGGTGCCAGGCCTCCCATTGCATCTCTAAGACGATTATAGGCTGTATTATTAGCCGTTATTAGTTTGCAATTACTGTAAACATGATTTGGTTCGCGCACAGTCGACATGTATGTCAATGTCTGTCATTGTACGTAACTAAATTAAGGGAGTAACAATTTAATGTCCTTTATTTTGTCCGCTATTTTTCACATTGACAACGTACTCTATGCTAGACAGTTGAAAGCGAAACTGGCACGACTAGAATATATGATTATTAAAATAAAATAATTGACCACTTCTTTCTAAGAATTCATCGTACTATACCATAGAAAAAAAATAAACAGAGGTCGCCTCCAATAGAGCGCTGAGTGTGTGTCGAGTTGTTTTTCTCCAGTTTGCCACGCGATGACAGCTCCGGCACGTTGTCATTCTCTCCCTTATTCCCAATAAGTCCTCAAGGATAAACGTAGAATTATCATTACGTAGTGTAATCTATTTATAACTGCCACTGAGGTTTTCGCTGCAGCCAAAAGAAAGCGACCTCTGTTTATGTCTTCTCTGTGACTGTACTACAATAGAAACTAATAAATTTTACCTACTTGGGCATGTATTTGAATCTAACAACAATCAATTAATAATAATACGACTTAAATGTTTGAGAAAATCAATATTTTTGATAGTTCACCGATAATAATCCTAAAACAATTTAAAAAAATCTTTTAAATCGTGCAATGAAATAAACACAATCATGCTTCAGTTCATATACTTTATAATCCTATAAAATGTTTGAATTTCAATTTTAAAATTTATTTATCTTCCGAATTATAATCATATAACTGGATTGTTCAAATTTAACAATCAAAATGGTCTCCAAAGAGTGAATAGCAAAAAGTCCTTTGAAAACACCAATAACTAAATATAATCTGGTTTGTGTTTAGTGACTTTAACGATATTCAACAATTTGTTTAGGTATTTACGTCTCAAATTTTATTTTAGACCTACAATTAGTAAGTATAAATTGTCTTACTATTTCTTTCTTTGAATAATTGTTTAATGATATTAAACAACCTGACGTTTGTATGTAAAATGTAATTTTATTACAATAACAATCAAATTGACTGTATATAAAACTATATTTTCCCCTATTTCCGATACACATTTTATGGTACAAACATTTCTCCAAGTCAAAATGTAATGAATACTAACGTAAAATGACACCGTAACGTCGTACATCTTCTTAAGAAATTCTCGAGTCGGAATTTAAATACAATAATCCTGCTTTACGGCCGTCACCATCTTGGAGTGTCGAAATAAGGAACCAAACGGCCCTTGAAATCTCGTGGGTGTCTCGTCTGTGATTACAAGACTCGTGGCGTATCCAAGCAAGTTCGTGGGCGTAGGAATTCGGAAGTGTTGGGTTGGGGGTCCTAAAATAGCTAAGCTACAGTCATAGATCAGCTGTAGACACATAATAGGATACTGAAGACGTGGGTGGTGCGTTACGTCACGGAGGATGTGCGGCAGAGTCTCTAGTTACCCATGGGTAGTCATGGTGAGAAATAGAACTGCAGTCAACTGAACTGAATCATTCAACAAGAAGTTAGTTGTCTAGATTGATCTGTAGTCGGGTCTGCCATCTTGGCCGTAAACCAATCGTTAGGTCATCGCTTGTCTTGACAATGTCTGTCGCTGGAAGTTCTTTACGAAGATAACTCTTAAAGGAAGTTAGTCTTTTCTATAGTTAAATGTTGCTGATTGTTGACATTGTTAGTTTGTTGCCCGAGACCAATTGGCACAAATTTCTTTTTATCTGTAATATGGTTTTAATTCTTGGTGAATGATAATGACAAACCCCGTTTTAAAAACCCGTTTTAGCAATAACTGTTCATCATTATTCAAGACTAATACACTTTTAAATCAGTATAATTACTTTATTTTCTATTATTAAAAAAATTATGTGAACGTACAAGGTGACACGTTAAAAAAAACTCACTCACCTTGAGCTTTCGTATACAAATAAAAGTTTATATAACGTTACAGTTAGTTATAAATCAATCTATTATGAAGAAAAGTAATTTATCTATTTAATCCTACAGTGGCATATTACATTCTAGTAGTAATTACATATACAACTTTAAAAAACCTTTCTAATATAACCTACAAATTAATATTTTAGAAAAACGTTAAGCTTTGGGAATGTGAAGGAAAATGGTAAGAAAGCTCTGTTCTAGAACTGTTATTACTACCCTTGCAGCTGAAGTACGAAACGTTGTTATGGGTGGTTCTTTATAATGGTAAGTTGACAATCGTTAGTAAAAAAGACTACGATTTCATTATAATCCAGATTCGCAACTCGATTTCGTTCATATCTCTATTATCTACTATAGAACGATATGTAAAGATGAGTGGGTTATGAATAAGGTAGGTTAGTGAGGATGGGTGGGTGGGTAAATATCACATGTTGTATATTAGTTTTAAAATGTTTTTTTTTTTAGTGGAGGTTATATTTACTTGATTACATCTGCCTCTAATCCAACACTAAATAAAATTTAAAAATAACATTTAAGAGTACAACTGTGTGTTTGACAATAATTAAGATAGTAATATTAGCTATTTTAAAAGGGAAAAGTTCCAGGACCTAGACTGGAGATGTTTCCAGTAACAATATGAAATAGGTGCAGTAGAGTACATTGCACGTCGACCTAGATCTAGATGCAACAGACGGCAATACAGTTTTTCTGATCACCTGCAACTCTAACTAACTCTAGTGCAACAGCTGTGTCGACAGGCCGGAACATCAGGCTGACAGACTGACAGCCGCTGTCTGGATAATATATTTGAGAAGCTGACGCAATAAGTCAGGATGTGACCTACTTACGGATATCGATCAGGTCTTTCTGAGTCGATTCTTTACAAATCCATCAAATTGTAGGTTCCTTTTAATTTTTTTCTGTTCAACGTGGGCAATTTTGCTCACCTAATTGCTCTAGATATTTCCAATTGCTCGAATGAGTAAACAGTTATGACAAAGAACTTTGGTCACACTAAACCTTTGCAATGTCACCAAGATTGCTCAGCTTGTGTAGCCTCTCTTCAAACATATAATGGTACGGTACAATCATCTATATAAAATAATAATTTAAAATTAAGCAATAAAATAGACAAACATTAATTTTAATTTGCATATTCCAGAATAGAAATAGTTCATTATTTCTACCCACTGTGGCATAGTGTTAATATTCCATTATTATTAGGCTGTTTTGTGGTTATAGTAGGTGGAAGATTGTTGTTATATGCGGTATTATAGTGAATAACACAGTGGTCTTCACATTTAATATCTAAAATCAAAATATATCCAGAATAAGTTTTATAATTTTAGTGATGAAAAGCTTATTTATTTTTAATGCTTATTGATTTATCACCATCACGAAAGAGTTTCGTGACAGACCGTGATGAATTCGCTCAATTGTTTTAAGTCAGAGATGTCTATGTTGGGTGTTCTCCAGGGAAGAGAACTGGAATGTCAGTTAGCTAAAAATCAGACCAATAGTACATTATTTTTTAATTGGGCTATTAAAAAAGGATCCTTTCTTAGCTAAGTTGAAGTCATTTAGTAACCAGACTACACCAGTGATCCACACTCACGTCCAGTCATATAACCACTCACAT
Organism: Stictocephala bisonia; assembly: GCA_035578905.1. Classification (NCBI taxonomy): domain Eukaryota; kingdom Metazoa; phylum Arthropoda; class Insecta; order Hemiptera; family Membracidae; genus Stictocephala; species Stictocephala bisonia. Next base: position 4,780,634 of record JAQJVL010000017.1, on the reverse strand, counting down.
TTGCCATAAAAAAAATGCGCAAAATTGTGTAGGTGTCTCATATACCTACGAATAATCTGTGAACAGAAATTGAATGACAAATCTCTCAGTCTCTTACTTTCGGTAAATAAGACTTGCCGATACGAGGGAGCATTTAAAGTGTTCTATGAGGGCAGGATGTACTATTGCAGTACTTCAAGATGCCAAGCTCACCATAACAAGCGACACGTAAGCGATGCAAGTATGAAGTGTCACCAGACAGGTGGATTTAAATCTGAATGGACGCCGGACAGTGAGGTGGTAGCTTGCCTCACCGAGCAGGCGTCAGCGCGCATACAGAACTCGACCTGGTTGCTTACTGTTGCGCAGGTTGACACAGTAAACACTCGGACCAGACATTGTAGTTTGTGTCAGATTTGAGCCGGAAGAATAATTCGAGAATCACTGCCGTAACTCTCACAACTTTTCAGATCTTGAATCGGACTAGGGTTAAGTATTCTTTTTGCATTCTAAGAGTGAATTTTAAAAAGTATAGTCGGTTAAAAACCTAATAATAAACAAAAGTGTTAAAGAAGTAATCTTTCATAAGTATTTCTGGACGTTAATTGGAACACATTCCTGTTCCTGTCATCCACAGGGTCGTAAATACGCGTTTCGCAAATGTGCTTCTTCCAAAATATATAAACCTCAATATGTAATCTGTTCTAAATTTTTAAAATTGAATATTAGTCAATCTTATTTTGATTTCAATTTAGTTTTTTAATTGGCTATGAATTATTTATTGTGATTTTTTTGTTAATGTATTTTACTTTTTCTTGTGCGAATTCAATATTACTTTTTTACATAATTTTTAACATTCAAAATTTCATATTTACTTTAATGATGGTTAGGTCAACAATTCTATTAAACTATTACAAATATAGCCTAATATATAATGCATTTATGCACATCGTATGATAATGAGATAAAAAAAATCTATAAAATAAATCGCTGCCCATTGTTATAATTCCACTTCTTTTCAAGATACAATGCAACACAACGGTAACACAGTGTAGTTGTGTGGGCCGGCTACTTGGAGCGCTAGCGTCACGCCAGCTCCATAGCGCTGCAATTGAAGTATCGTATCTAACACTGACTAATAAGTTTAAATAGACAAAAGGATTAAGTTGTTAAATTGTTTTTTTTCTTTCAAGCAATGGTTATTTTACCAACATTCAAAGTTGGCAACCTGTCAGTAAGTGACTGTGGCGTTTGTTTGTTGCAGTCTCGGAACTAGCACACTGCAAATTGACATGGTATCCCGCCGACGCATCCTCTCACGGTCTAGAGATGACCTCAACTTGGACACCGCCCCCACGTTCACGCCGCCAGAGGAGGAGGAAGACGTTTGGTACCAAAAGGACAAGCTTTACAAGGTGAGTTCTAATGTAATGTGGGTACACTAGTGTCGGGTAAGAACATAACCTCTGAGGTGTAAAGTTTGGAGTCAAAGAATACAGTAAGAATTTCCCTGGATTCTTTAACTGCAAGAAGTAGCATGATGGGGTGAAAATTGGTAAATAGGAAGGATTTAAGCTATAAGTATTGTAACATTAAAAAAGAAAAAAATGAATTGGTTAAGAAATGCTACTAACTTGTTTTTATCACTCATTTAAAAGCTTTTACTCATTTTTCTGTGGCCTACGTTGATTACTTGGTATGATAGCTTAGATCGTATTATTAAAACAATAAACACTATTCATTAGAAAGAAGTTGATTGTAGAAATATGAGCAAATATGAGGGGTAATGAGTGTTTTGAGTGTAGATGAATGAGTGTAGTCATTGTTACGAACGATGGCCGACTTTTCCTTAGCGGGAGCTATTTATTAACAGTCCAACACTTAGGGAAACTAAGGGATTTATAGATTTACGTAGAATCTAAACCACGAAGCATTTACCTGTTTTTTTTTTTCAGCCGATTTTAGAATAAGATTATGTTGAGAACAGCTGTAGAAGGAACATTTAGAGAAAGGAGATGAGGGGGGAGAATATATCAGATGGAGCAAAGTGTAATGATCGGAGGGAAATATAATAAAAAAAGACTCGTTAAAATCAGGGAGGTTTGGCGGAAGGCTGCAGTAGGACCTGCCTGAGAGAAGAACACGCTTGGTGAACATATAATGAATTTAGTTACATCAACATTACTATCCCAATTATAATTATTTAATTAAACTTTATTATCATTTCATTGTAAGCAACATATTGGATGTTTCTATAGTATATTCAATAAATTTAGTTGTGGAATAGTATTCAAAATTGAGTAAACAGGTCCAAATTGCTTATTGCGTCCTCAATTTACGTATTTATATGTTTTTAAGAGTAACATTTATATTTTTTTTAACTAGTCATATTTTTGTTTAATGTATATAAACGTAAATGTTTTTAATAAGGAAGTTCTCTTCGCAAAATATGTTCAAATAATTACGTTTATCGTTGTAAAAAGTGGCTTTGTATAGTTTCACGAATCTACTGTTTTTATAATACAGAATAGTTTGTGTGCGTGAGTGGGTGTATGAGAATGGCCAAAGAAGTATAACTTCCACCGTGTGGTCCGACGCACACCCAATTTTTTTATACTTGGTATATTCAATACTAAATTGGTTTAAAGACCTATATTTTACTATATCACAGTTATAGTTCTTAAACGGTTGTGTTTTGTGTGAATGAAACTAATAATTTATTAACAATATATATCTGATATTTAAAATCTTTAAGAAAATTAATTTTTAAATATCGAAAATTGTTCTAATTTCATAAATACTTTAGTATGGATATAAAATAAATCTAACATGTTAGGTAAGGTATTATTATTATTGTTATTATTATTATTGTTATATTACTTTGAATTCATGTGGGAATTCTCTTCCAAATCCTACTAATTTATTTGGAAAGCACCCTATATCTTCAGATACAGTAATTTCACCTTTATGTAGTTTAGGATGTAATACAATAAAACTCGGCACTAGTCGAGCAGTACTGTAATCCAGCTACTTGGGGACAACGTGTTGTTTAGATTGTAGGCTATAGGTTCTACACTAAGTTCTCTTGACAACGACATGGCTTCCACTCAATATTTGTTACCGGCGTGGACACAACTAGGGAATCTGGGGTGTCCATGTTTGAGTATTTTGTGTAGGAAGAGAACTGAATCTAGAATCAGCTGAATACCAGACCAATACTACGTGTTTTGGATTCTACGTAAATATGTAGGACCCTTAGTTGCTCTGGTTATTGATCTGAATAGCTCTGTCTAAGGAACACCAGACCTTAGTTAGTGACAATTACTACACTCGTTCGTCTACAGTTATCACATTCATTCCGCCCCTCATATTCGCCCATATAACCATAATAAATAATAATACAATCTGAGATATTCTACAAAGTCACCAGCATAGCTCACAGGAAAAAGTAAAAGATTTAAATCGAGTGATAAAAGCTTGTCAGTAGCATTCTAAAATATAGCCCAACTTTCCAACGGACACGTTTCTAGGGAATATAACTAGGGCTAGATCATGTACATGAAACCGGTCTTACGGGTACACGATTTCTCTGTTATAGCCTCAACTATCAAGGCTAATCTGTTGGGAAAGGTGCCTATGTATTGTAATAGCAACATACATATGGTGGGGAGGCGGGGGGTTTAGTCACAGTATAAAGAAGGTTTCAACCATACTTGAAACGTTTGTCTGGACATTTTGGTTCTGTGTATTACACATCTAAACCAAGTGCATTGATTTAAGTTGTAATCGAACAAAGCTATTCTTTACCCCTCTATAAAGCTAAAACTTATTTGTAATGCATTATTTATATTTAATACAAAACATAATATTTTCAGATTTGAATTCATATTCATAAGTCCTCTGTCAACAAATACATGCTGCAATATTCACCAGCCTAGATCAAATTACAAACAACCTTCATAAATACACAAATGTGTAGAAATCTATATATTACTGAACGGCCATGTTTCTGGTTTTTAATTGCTTGAAAAAAATACTATAAAATAATTTGTCTACATTTCTTTCTGTTAAAAGCCACAAGAAAACTAAACTAGGCATCTTGCTGGTTTAGTGCTTATACAGTATAACACTTATATTTTCTATCCAGAGGTTCATGGGTTCGATTCATGGAAGGCCCACTTAATAATTTGCCAAAGGGGTAGAACCGTTGTCCCTTAGCAACGATTTTGTACTCTCGTATAAAATGTCATCAGTGTAAAAAATAAAAATACAATAAATAAATAAAATAAACTTAACAAATTATCTCCAGTCTCTTTTTCCTCGTACTAAAGTATAAGAAAACATTTTGCCAGAAAATATAAAAAATGTTCTCCTTAAACGCAACAAATTATAGAAAGATTAGCTCCTTTAGAGACTTAATTTTTGTTTGCTCATATAATATTCAGAAACATTATTAAAGTAGAATGATCTTGCGTAGTACAATTGTATTGCATTATAATTTTCACTTTTGGAATATAGAAGTTTGTTATGAAAACAAGCCACAATATTAGAACAGTCGTTTTTATATTCAGATAATATTCTGTTTATTTGTTTGTGTTGTGTCAATATTGGTTTTCTGCGAATAGTTGTTTTATTGTTTGGTATCTATACATCTTTTTGTTATTTTTTATTGTGTTTCTTGAGTTTTCTTGTTTATTGTATTATTTGCTTGCTTTTATTGTTTGATGATTTGTAGAAGTTGGAACAAATATTTTTATAGTTTAAGCACCGAAGCCGGATATATCAAATGTCTCTGTTTTTAACTGTCTATTGTGAAATATTAAATAAAACTTTGGAATTTTGTAAGGATGATTTGATATTGGTGAGGTTCCCAGATAATTTCCCGCCAAAACGTCTGAAAGTTATATCCTTATTTTTATATAGCTATATAACAATATTTTATCTTTTGTTCAAAAATAGAAGTTACCACAGTGTCAATTCTTAAATTGACAAACAACGTTTACTATTCAACAATCGTTTTGGAGCTGTGTAATGATCATTAATTCCTTAAACGACGCTAATAAACCAACACCCAAATAAAATAACAAATACACAATCGGACAGGCAAGCTTACACAGCAAACACGCCCACGAACATTTCAGCACTAACATCAATTAAGTGAGGAAATAAAGAGTTGTAAACCCGTTGATATCCGTCTTGGGTGCGACTGGCGGCCACCCAAGCCCCTAGCAGGACCTCCCCTAGTGACCTTGGCAGCGCTGACCTCTCAAGACACTTTCCTCCCTCAAGGTCACACAGTCAATCAGACTAATTATAACTGAATCACATTCGTACAAATATTGTTTACTTAACCATTACCATCCATACGTGTTAAGTGTTCAGATTTGAGACGCCGACACGGCTTGGGCGTATTTCAAGGCAAATATGAATGATTACTTGAATGTAGGATGAGTGGGGGTGATCTGAGTAGTCTTCTTACTAACTGAGTTCGGCTTAACTTAGAGAAGATCATTTAATAACAGCCCAATAACCAGAGTAACTAAAGAACTTACAGCTTTACGTGGAATCCGAACCACGTAGTATTGGTCTGATTTGCAGCTAGGTGACAAGTCAGTTACTCAGTTATCTTCCCTACACAGCATCCAGATACTGACTACTACCCAACACGGACAACCCAGACTTGCCTAGTAGTGTCTAAGTCGAGGGCAACCGTTGCTCGGTTGCCATAGTAGAACCAATCGCCTACAGTCTCCACAACACTGTCTCCAAGTAAATGGATTACAGTAATACGCCACTAGTGCCGACTATATGTTTCTATAGTTAATGGTTAAGACTGAATCAAATCTGTTAAACTAGAAGTTTCAATATTTGTGAAAGGTAATACCTCATCACAAGGTTGCACGTTACATCAAGTGAAATAATGAAATAATGAATGTATTCACACACAAAATTATCATACGAACTGCCATATGACATAATTGTGAGTATACCTAGCCACTTATCCAGTAGTGTGGCTAGGTTAAACAAAAATGTAATACAAGATTATAAACAATTATAACAATGAGTCCAGTTCAGCAAGCTTATTATCAAGGTAATACAGCTCTCTACAGCGCAAGTGGTTACAGTTCAACTTAAATTCTAAAGTCTCCCTATTAGATACATTTTGAACACTGCAACCTTTACGAAGAGTGTATATACCACATTTCGTTTCAAAGACTAAAGGATCAATAAATATCAGCGGACCAGCCTGCGACATTTCGTATCCGACCAGTTACATCCATTTACTAGTGTTCCACAGGGTATTCACTGTCTGGACGTTGGAGAAGGGGCAGTGATATATATCACTTCAGTGTTGAGAGCTAAACCATCGCTCACAATTATCCGGTCGGTGGTTAGTGTTACGTAAGATGGCGCTGCTGTGATTGGTCAGTTATTTTATTGTTATCCAACTACCGAGTAGAATCAGCTGTTCGTCTGTGTTGTCATCAGGTACTGATTGAAGTAAGACTTCCTTCCTGGAGAGAGATAAATTGACTTTATTGAAGTCATTTGTTATTGGAGTGTTTTTTATCTTGGAGACTTTAAATTGTGATTTCTTCCAAGAACGTTTGATGATGAAAAATAACCCCTCCAACAATAGGCCTACTAGGATGAAAACTTACCTAATCATCACACGTATGTCCATCTCATTACCCAATTACACATTTTGAATCATTTTCTATTATAGATAATGTACTTTGGCTGCGCCAAAAACGGTCTTACTCAAATATATTTTGGAAATTATTTTAGTTTTCTCTCTTTTTATGCTTAATTTATTATTTTCCTTCGTTCCTCTTCTACTATTATGCTAATTTTTCATGCTGTTCGAATTGTTAAATGAATTTTTTGACCTTGTTAGATTTTTAGGTTAGTATAGTCGCGTTTTACAAATATTACAAATAAATGATAAATTTAGAAAAAAATTATTTAGGCCGTAAATAGTCTTCAAAGTGTACAGAAGAACGAAAATGAAAAGCATTAGCAAATATATGTTTGAATTTATCATTTCGTATTTAATTAAGAGATTCTACCTGGTCTAGTTTGGTTCACTCACTATTTAACGTTAACATTTACTAGTTAAAATGTTATAAAACATAATCTATGATTGTATTTAATATGAAATCTTCAGAATACAAAATAAATATACCAAACATGAATTCATGAAAAAAATGTAAATGATAAAGGGTCATGTTCGAAGAGGATGTATTCATTCTGAGGTTGATTAATAAGGGAATTCAATCACTATGATTCAGTTTAATTAATTCAATGTATTCCAGCTACTTGGGGACAACATTTTGAGGAGATTGTGACGATTGATTCTATGCTCGGTCCTCTCGACGTGGGCACTACTAGAGAATACTGAGGCGTCCATGTTGGATGGTAGTCAAGGTTCAGATGTTGTGTAGGAAGAAAACTGAGTGTCCGGCTTGTTAGTTAACTGAAAATCAGACCAACACCAAGGGGTTCGGATTCCACGTAAATCTTCAGGTCCCATAGTTGCCCTGGATATTGGGCTATCAATAAATAGCTCTTTCTGAGGAACAGTCACCTACGCTAGTTATTAACAATGACTACACTTGTTCATTTACACTCATTTGCTCCCCATATTCGCCCATTACTTACTTGCGAATAATAATGTGACCTGTTTGGCGTCACAACTATATTGTCTCTGTGGGTCTGGACGTGCCGTAAAACACCCACGACTCCCAGATATGTTGGCTGGTCCATCCTTCTCTGGTATCGGGTTCCATCTTCCCTCAGAGCGTCAATATATTAACGGTTATCGGTCAGCGGCCCGCGGCGCCCACGAGACCTCCCCGCCCACGCTACACCGATCCATAACACCTTGTAAGGACAGTTGTTCAACGCTACTTAAATTTTGTTGTGCAACAATGGCGAAATGTGGATAACAGCTCATTCCCACGGTAGCGCTAACATTATTAGCGCTCGTGTTCAATTCCCATGTGAAAGTAATGGCTCTTTGATATATACAACTTGAACTCGTTAACAAGAGTTGGATTTGTGGCATATCCTCTTAAGAGGCCAATTGCGGATGAAGAATCGTAAAATAATTATTTTATTCGATACTAAAACTTAAGGACTTCTAAGCCCCATTTAAAATCTAGAGTGAATCAATTTATACTTTAAAATAAACCCTGTAATTTAATTCAATTCAGTATCTTTATTGTCACATAACGTTTACAATAGTTAAATAAACAGGTGAAATTTTCATTTAATAAATAATATCTGATTACATCTTAATCACTAAAATAGATTTGAAAGATTTATAACCAAATCAATGACAATAAAAGATAATCCCCAAGTTACGTTCATCGATTAAAAACATTAGTATCTATGAATAAATAAGAGTCTGCACTTCTTTCTTCTATAGTGATCAATCCAAAAATTGGCAGCACTCAAATAAAATAGCATAAAATCTCCACTCCTCACGACTTCCCGCTTTCCTCTTCATATCTTCATAGGTCTCTGAACCCACATACCTTTACCTCAGTCGTGGTTTCCTCTAGGTCTCTAGTATTAACCCTCCAATATAGTGTTCAAGATTCCATCGTGTCTTATTTAATGGCGAACAAGACCAAGTCTGTACATGCACAGGAAAACAAATTTTTTAAGCTGTTTAAGTACTCATTAATAGAGTAAAAAAGGTGACCATTAAGGTGACCACAGAGCAGCGTCTTGAACTTTAGTACGGATTTTTCTTGTTTAATATATATATAGTGGCATTTTATTAATCGGTTTTATTATCATGTAGTTAGGGGATTTATGAAATGAAGCCGTCTTATATGAAGTTTTTAACTATATAAAACTAAGAAGTAAATCTTGACTTATTCTATACTGTTGAAGTATAACTGATATCTTATGTATACCTGCTATTCTTCGAAACCATGTTTGGGGAACATGTTTTACAAATGAAAGTGGCCATTTTGTAAAATGATGGTAGGAAATAAAACAAGTTTCGATTGACTCTTTTATTTGATTTCATTTCTTTAATCAATAAAGAGGCTCGAATAAGACAAGCATTATGCCACTTCAAGGAATGTTTCACAGTTATTTCATTGGGTTTAATTTATGAACATCTTCTAAAATTGTTACCAATTTTTATTTTATAGCCAGAAATAAACTGAAACTAGACGATCCTGTGGTCTAGGCGTTAGAACTTTGAGCTTGAGGCAGCGATAACGTAGGTTCAAACCCTCTCTTTGAATAGAAGAATGTTCTGTAATATTCACCTCCTACTGTTCTGGCTCACCCCCTTAGTTTGTCTGAATACGTTTCTCTCACACATCAATATAGGGAATGGACAGAGTAAGGTTAAGAATATGGGCCTCTCCTTTTTAATAAAAACATAAAAAATACAATAATTTAAATATATAAAAAAATGTTGCACAATTTTTAAAATGTAAAATGTATATTTAAGAAATTGACTTTTCCAACATATTTACGATTCTATTTTGACTTGAGAAATAAATTGTAACGAATAGTACATTAATTGCACCACCTGATAACATGCGTCAACAAAATTATTATCAACAGTAATTTAAAATACGATTTTCTAAAAGAGTGAAATAAACTACCATATTCAGTATACTTTATCAAGGACAAGTGTTGCGAGTTAAGATTTATAAACAATAAACTTTATACTCACGATACTCAGTGACACTAGCTAGTGTTTATGGTCATTGGGCCATAACGCCGCCACTAAATGCCAATGTTTCGATTCACGAGACCTTATTGCCCTGTAAAAGTCACCACTGTCTGGATCTACTTGGATTACACACGAGACACTAGCACATTGTTAGATTTTAGGGTTATAGTACGTAGGGCGACAAAGGTTAACTTGATCTCAGTAGTCTGCAAACTGCTTTAGTCATTACGAACGCTTAAAACGTAATTTTAAGGTTATGTTAGTTTTTATTTCCAAAATTAGTAGAATACTTATTTATTCATTGTTAAAGCCTCCTGAGCTGATATATATAACAAATAATAAGGTTAACGTACCTTTTGTCGTCTTCAGTTACAAAATCTTCTTAATTGGATTACCGGTTTCAGATTAAAAACTCCATGTTCACATCCATTGTACGTTGTCAAAAGTCACATCAAAACATTATACAAAAATTAAAGATTTACAAAAAATAATAAAACATATGATAACATTGCCGGTTGGTATGATGGTTAGATTCGGATTGAGCGTGCAGCTGGAACGATGTTATCCAATGGTACTTGACTTTGAATAATTTTATTTCTATCTGGCCGTCTGTCTTCTTTCATCGGTTGATGCAAATTTGTAATCCGTATTACAAATTTGCATCAACCGATGAAAGAAGACAGACGGCCAGATAGAAATAAAATTATTCAAAGTCAAGTAACCATTGGATAACATCGTTCCAGCTGCACGCTCAATCCGAATCTAACCATCATACCAACCGGCAATGTTATCATATGTTTTATTATTTTTTGTAATTATTTAATTTGTCATTGATCAGTAATATTTGTTAATTATGTAATTCCCTTTACTTAAAAATATTAAAATTAGCTGTTTAAAAGTGTTCAAAAATGAGTTAGATTATTTAAGGAGAAATCATTTCATGAAAAAACTTGATTTCAAAACAGATTTTAAAAATAACGTTTTTCATAGTTATTATTTAAATATATGTTATTCGCAGAATTATTTACGTTGAATACGAATAAGCAATTGGTTTTGTGAAAAAAATATGATTTTCACCCATAAAAACAGTTTTCACACATAACCTAACATAAGAAAACTTAACATAGCCTTTTCAATGTTCGCAATTTCCCCCTGGCAAAAATGAAGGCGAATTATTTTGTGGTTAATAGTTGGCATTCATAGTGATCGCTTAATGGCCGTTAATCTTGATTCGCTACGAAATTGTTTTGTTTAATTAATTAATTAGTTACAGACCAAAATAATGTACAAAATAACGTTTAGCATAAAAATTCATAGTAAATTATAAGAAAAAAAAACTAGAGACCCCATTTAAAAATACGGAAATATGTCATAATTACTAAAAATTGTGATATGGCTTTTTTTATTTGTCGGTGAAAAAACGTATTTCCGAACAATAAAAAACGTATCTCGTCAAAGTACATTCAATTTTTTACCCATTTCAGTCATTTTTTAAATTTTATTAGACGAGTGGAAAACACATAATTGTTAAACATTCTAATTGAAAACTAAATTAATTAGTTCAATTAATTTATTATTAATTGAAAAGTGATTATTGTCGAACCAGGTTAGAATTCAACTATTAGAAACGTGTAAGCACGAAGCATTACGTGAAATGCTCTGTAACACATTCTAATGTTTCCTTCAAAAGAGTCACATATTTCCCCACAACACGCAGTTCACGACCACGACTCACGAATTCCGAGACATGTGTTCGTGTCTTGTGGCCTATCAGACAGACGAGGGGATCGTTGCATTCGTCTTTATAGGTGAAACAAACGGTCGTCTGTCCGTTCTGACGTCAAACACTGTTTACAAAATACACTTTCGATTCTTCTTCACCTGTTACATCTACAAATGGTTCTAATCAGTACCAGTGTAGTTAATAGTATAAGTGGGCGGGTCAGTCAATAGCTACGAGCATGTATGGGCGTGGGGTGGGACGAATGTTCTGTCATCCAGTTGCTTGGGGACGAAGTGTTGAGGATATTGTAGGTTATGTGCTTGGTCCTCCAAACACCAAAATGGTGCCCGCTTAATGGTTGTCATCGACGTGAGCACAACTGGAGAAGTCAGAGTCCGGTTGTTGTGTAGGGAAGATAACAAAATATCAGACTTGTCAATTAGCTTAAAATCAGACCAATACTGCGTGGCTCAGATTTAACGTAAAGCTGTGTGTCTCTTTCATGCACTTGCTATAGGGATATTAATAAATTATCTTCCTGAGCACAATTTGAACCCTGTTAGTAACTATGACAACACAAGTCATCCACAAATATGTAATTATTAGTATTAGCCTTAAAATACGCAAACATTTGTATGGGCCTATTTGGGTTATCTCAATCAGACATTATCCAAACGCTAGCCACTATCCAACATAGTCATCCAAGACTGTAGTACATTCAACATCTAGGCAACTGTTGAGAAAACGTTGGCTCGGCTTTAAGAGGACTGATAAGAGGAACACAACTTAGCCCCGAGTAGTTGGGTTACAGTAGCGTATTCAGGTGCCAAAGTCCCGGTTATTTTCCATTAGCGGTTGTTGTTATAAAAGAAATGGTTCCAAAGAATTGGCACAAACTTTTCCCCATATTAAACACAAAAATACCAAAACTTTTGAAAATTACCAGTTTTATTCCCAAGTATACTTTTTTACGACAGCTCAAAAACTAGTCACGTTATAGACATGCGGTTTTTTCTAAACTAATTAAAATTATAATTCAAATCTTTCCTGAAAGTTAAATCAAAATCGTTAGAGGTGTTTTAGAAAAAATTCATTTTCGTATGTTTTTTTGCCCATAAATTAAAAAAAAACTAAAATTTCTAAAAAATCAAAAACTCTCTGGAGATATTGGCTAAATCCATATATATATATATATATACCAAATGTATTTAAAATGTATTCATCCGTTTGGTCTCCAGCAAACTGCACATACGGACAGAATCACATTATTTTTTCGAAATAACCACTTTCTTGGGTTCAGGGGACCCTAAAATGTATTTTTAGACTAACTTGTAGAAAAAATCTTTTTGGACGATCACAATATTTTCTCTATGCTAACGCATATGGGAGAAAATAAAATGAAGTTGTTATAAGTTATAATTTGAGCCCCCCAATATTCATTTTTAATGTTTTAAACACATATATTGTAGCAAGTCAGTAATTGTAAAACAACAGTAATGCACATAATACTGTTAAATATAATAAAAGAATTGGTATTACAAAGTAAATCTACAAGTATTTAAAAAAAGCGAAAAGTATTAACCAGTTTGGTAATATTTCCTTTTTAGTTACTCGAGGCCAGGAACAGTTATTGAGTAACGGTTAGTAACGGGATGTTTGTAAAAGTCGATCCAATAACGGATTACGCCATAAGAGCTGTGTAAATGTAACGCACTATTGTCTCCATAGTGCAGTAATGACATGTATTTGGTCCAACCGTTATAATGATACGTATGAAACATTAAGATATAATACTTGAAGTTATATTGATTATTTCTTAGAAAGTACGTGATGGAAGTTAAAAATGAAATGGCTGGCGGCCTTATCTGCTCGACTGGCGAAACTTGAATAAAACAGGCCCGCCGCGTTCTTTTAAAACTGACCTTGAAAATGTTGTTTTAATTTTGCCAGAATCAGCAAAAAACCTTTTAACTGTATCGTTCGACAGACACCCTTGAAGGAGGTAGTTTTAAAGGTAACAAATTATTGTCAGGCGTTTTCCTTGAAAGCAATTCTTGCAAATTTATGTATATAAATTTCACAATATGATTTATAATAAAACAGATTTTTACAGTTAAACAATTATATTCTGTGTAAATTGTCTTGCCTTATTCATTATTACATGTTATAAGCATTACAAATGAGTATAAAATTTACGAAAATTACAAAACTTCTAAAAGAACAGTATCACATAACTTGAAATAAAATATTATTTATGATTAATATGGTGACACATTAATTGATTTATGGCATTTACAACGAAACATTTTTTCATGTACAGGGTGTTCCTGAACTCTCCGAGGATCTTTTTAGGTATTGATTGTGCGTAAAAAACAAGACATAATATCCTATTTAAAAATTCAAAATCACCTCCGATTCCCGTACAGCCGCCATTTTGTATTTTTACTAATTATTATTTATTTTTTTAAATATTTAACCTATAGAGTTCACATTTTGTTTACCTATTAATAAATCCATTTTATTACTGAAATAAAAAATAAAAAATGTTTAAAAAATATTTTTAAAATGGTGGCACTTTGAAATTTTTGATCCTTAATAACTTTTAAAAGGTTAGGAATACAACAAATTACAAGATTACATTGTTGTTGCAAATTTAATTTGCAATCTAAAAAAGTATGTTGTATGAAATCAGATGACAACCAACTGAGATTTGAGTATTTTTGTATTTAATCATTTACGCGCCAATGTGTACAGGGTGTCGTGTAGCACAAGTCAACCACAACAATAACATCAGGGATCTATTTTGATTACTTTCATCCAAAACACTACAATAAAGTAATTTGTGAATTTATTATAATGAAAATGCCCCTAGATGATTTCGTTGTTATTAAACTAAACATTAATTTTAACCTTAACTAGTGCCCTATAAACTAGACTTTTTAAAATTCTAGGTTGGTTGAATTGTTGAAGGTGCTGAAATTATTCAAGAAAAAAACGAAATTGCTGCTGTGCGTCAGTAACCTGTTTTTGATAAACTCCACTTCTCCTTTTTTTTTAACATCCACCTCACCCGTTTTTTAACAATGTCCACTTCATCTGTTTTCAACCAGTTTCCCCCATAAAAAATAGCTGTAAACAAATTTTAAACCACTCCAAGCCCCAAAATTATCCGTCAGAATCAATTAATAATACTTTTTTTTAACCTTTTCAAAAGAATAACAAATTTATAAAAAAAAAAAATAAGGGCAATCAAATCATGCGTGGTGTTTATTCTTCCCTCTACTGGATTTGTTTTGAAAGCGAAACCAAGATTTACTGAGTTGTGTATTTTGGTGATTTCTCCAAAATCGACAGTTTATTACATGCTAAACAGCCTTCTCAGCATTACGAGCCGTAAAGTTGGCACCCGTGCCAGTACAGCGAGAAAGTACAGTGAAACCCCGACCAGCTGATGGTAGAAAGCAGTGGGACCAACTGTCGGGTGAATCCGTAACATAATACCACTCTCGCTGCGGTTAGACCTCCTGGTCATGTCTTCATTGTGTTACTTTCCCATAGTTCTGTTTACCTTGAGGTATTTAGCTGTGTTAACTTCTTTCCTCCGACGTTACTGATTCCGGAAGAATAGAATTAGAAATCTAATATCCGGTCTGGAGGTCTCAAAATGATTTGTGCAACATCTAACTTTTCTCTGGGTGTTATAAGACAATATTCGGTGAAGATATTTATTTAGTATTTGTTTTTAATGACACCTTTATATTTATACATAGTGTGTAGAAACGTGTAATAGAGTGATAAATAAGGAAATAATTATCTAAAAATGTGACGCCTTCTAGTTTGACCATGTCATTTACACTATATGTATCAATAATCGAAATGTTGGATACTACAGACGGCCATTTTCAAAGTTCACACTAACACAGCACTTGTTTAACTTATGTCACTTCAGTGACACAAATTTGAAGAAGATCTGACTCAAGTTGTGCTAGGGTTGTGTTAATGTGTTTTTCAACTACTTTGAAAATGGCAATTTGTAAATATTCCGAAATGTAGATGATTATTGTATATAATGTACATAACTAAATGATAGGTTGAAAAGAAAAGAAAAATAATTTTTATTTACTATAAAAAACCATACGAGACTTATTAGAGGATACTTTGAAAACAAAGTTTACGAATTTAAAGAAAATATTACAATAAATTATTGGACTTTACATCAATCATAAAGTACATTGAAAACATTGACAAAATCATCAATTCAATTGATAAAATATAGTTCATGTAATGTTGTCTGTTAAATAATTTGATACAGTCATTACTTTTCCTAAATGAGTAAATTACATCCTTAAAAGTAGGTTATATTCTGGAAGATTTATGCTGAAATCGTGTGTAAGCGATCATGCTTTGAAGACCAATTTGACCAAAGTGCTGCCCACTTGAAATGCCCACTTTACAGTAATGCTTGGATCTATTTAACTTCAAGAAGCTATGTTTACTCCCCTTCTCTTACTACCCAATGTTCAGTTCCAATAGTAGTAGAAGAAGAAGAAGAAGAAGACTAAACTAACCTCCTTCAACTTAACCCTGCTACTAAGATCTTGCGACGTTAACAATCTATGTCGTCTCAAAACTGGACAACTTGTGGCAAATATTTGTAGGGAAATACATATGATGGCAAGCAGGACCATCAATGGATATAGAACTTTATTTATAGAAATGTAGTACGTACTCTGTGTGCACGAGGAGGCAACCGGTTGGTTGGCCAGGACCGTTGGCGGAGCGACCGCTGTGCGTGACGGTTACACTAGAGCTGTGGGGAGGCCTTGACTTACGACCTTGATGAAGATAACAGGCCAGGAGTCACTGGGCTAATGGCCACTGTGGCAACCCTATCTGGAGCAACGACAGTGACTACGCTCTGTGCAACTGTGAACTGCCACTCACTACACGAAGATGTATATCACCACTATAGGAGGGACCAAAAAATGTATCACCACTATAGGAGGAGCAAAAAAGAGTGCATATAACAGATTACTATTTGCATAAACATAGTACCCTAGATGGCTTCTTTATGTCCATGCATCTTGCAGTTACAATTATTATTTATTAATTATCATTAAGACGCAAATCATAGAGCTATGGACGAATATGAGGGGCGAATGAGTTTGTAACGTGTAGACATTGTTACTCAGGTCGTCTGTTCACTACAATGAGTAATTTATTGACAGCCCAATAGCCAGGGCAACTAAGGGACCTACAGCTTTAGTTGGAATCCGAACCACGTAGTTTGGTCTGATTTTCATATAACTGACAAGCCTGATGCTCAGTTTTCCTCCAAACACCACATCTGAACCTTGAGCACCATCCAACATGAACACCCCTAGACATTTCCCGTAGTGTCCACACCAATAGCAACCATTTAGCGGGAAAAATGTAGGTATTAAGAGGATCCCAGCATAGAACCTATTGCCCACAATCTCCTCAACACTGTCCCCAAGTAGCTGGGTTACAGCACTGCCCCACTAGTACCTACAATCTCCTCAACACTGTCCCCAAGTAGCTGGGTTACAGCACTGCCCCACTAGTACCGACAATACTAATAGTTATTAATCATTATTCTAAAAAGGTTCTGGACTTCATTTGATAGTTATATTAGGACTTGTTATTGATATGTATACTATATTTTATACCTTATTTCCTTGTGGGATTAGACAATGCATTAGTAATACCTTCTTTTTCGGAGGACCAAATATTTTTTGTAACTCTTTCAAATACCTCAAATATTCTCTTTTAGCCAAAAGAGTTTTGTAACACCGCATTTGCCAGTTACTATCCAATCCTAATTGTCTCAACCAAAGGAACAAATGTTCACTAGCCTTGTAAGAATGTATAACATTTCCTCGTTAACAGTCGTTAAAGTGATGTTAGAAAAAAGTACCTACTTAATTTATGTTTTATCGTAATAAACTATTAATGGAATATCACCCTTGGAAAACTTTTGAGTTTTTTCTCTATGATCCTCTTGTATCTTAACAAAAAAGCTAGCTCAGCTGTTAATTCTGTTGACAGGAGATGTCTTTTAATTTTGAAAATAAAAAATCTGCAAGTTCTCAACGAATTCGAAACGTACAGTAACGAATATAATTTACAAAAGTTTGATATGGTTGACACTAGGATTTAATAATATTTAATATGACTACTACGTTGAACATTGTTGTATTTATGTAAACTTAAATAAAAATATAAACTTTAAGATTATAGCAGATAAAATGGCTGCTGACTGTTTACTGATCAAATAACTTTACGTGGTTCGGATTCCACGTAAAGCCGTAGGTCCCTAAGTTGCCCTGGCTATTGGGCTATTAATAAAAAGCTCTTTCTGAGGAACAGTCGACCTTTGTTAGTAACAATGACTACACTTATTCGCCTCTTAAATTCGCTCATATCTTGACAATCGGCTTCTTATGAATCAATAATGAATAATTATAAACGTAGTAAACAGTTGTTCCTATACATTTTTAGTCCTTTATTTTCAAAATAATGATCAAAGATTTTCAAGAGTAGGAAAGCGTTTGCGGCTCTGATTTTCTAGAACAAATGTTATCTGTGACAGAGAACTAACCATAAAAACAGTTTTTGTTAAAGATAATAATTACCATAGGAATTGATCAATTTTATAACGCAAATTCTATTAGTAAAATTAACATTGCTTATTTTTATATCATTATTTCTTTAATGTTTATCAAATTTACTTAAGGCCTACTTTATATTTATTTAATAAGTAGTATATTTATATTTACGTATTTATATTTATTTAAGCATAAATATATATACTTATACCTACTTTGAAAAATATTCATAAACATAACACGTTAAAATTTTTAATGGATTTTTTTATCGAACAGTGATAGAACGTCTTGTTTATAAAAAGTAACATAAAAAAGGAAATTTTATTTAAGTATTTTTATAAACTTAATTTGAATCAAACAAATAAATACGAAGACAGAAATCTCGCAATGATAATTACGTAAGTAGATAGTAAAGATATTTCCCCTAGGCCTAACTTTCACTTGCTTTTACAAATCCCAATCCCAAAAACGTCCTTTCGCTTCCTCGCAGTGATACAGAAGGCTGGGATCTACCTTTCTAATCCTCTAATAACACTTGTACGCCACAAACCCTGATGTTATTTTGATTGCCTTTACAGATGTCTTACTGTATACCTACTTGGATAATCGATCTTTAATAAAATAAGTATTTAGATATTTTTTTTTAATTGTGTGACAAAGTAAATTCAAATATGGAGAAATACGGTTTTAAATTAACTCAACAGTTTTAATTTTTTTAATGAGAACCCCGTGGAGGAATTATTTCACCAATACAACTAAAAAGGGTTTTATTTTGTTTGATTTTCAGTATATTTCATATTTTTTATTTATATTGTTTGTTATAAAGTATAATGAATAAAGCAACAATTTCAAGGAAATTACGAAATACTCTCATGTTTTAATCTATTATTTGGCCTTGGAATGATTAGAAGAAAAAAAACTGAAAATGATAAATTTCTTGCCTGAATACAATTGTACAACAACCACACGCTTGAGTGATTCAGATCTTTGATATATTACGAGAGAAATGTATGTTGTTATATAGTTACTTGTTTATTTTCATGGTAAGGTCGAACAAAAACAACCGATAATATCACTCGAAAGTTATGTGTTAAAAGAATATATTATATTAATAACTTATTGTAAGTAAATTATGAGTCAGTGGAAAATATTTTACTTTACAAATTTTACGTCAGGCAACAAAAGTTTTGACATTATAAATATAATCTAATACATCTAAAAGTAAAATTGCTTGTTTGATGTTGACACTCCCACAGCGAGTTCCTTGTTTTATTTTATTTGTAGAATTTATCTTATCAATTTGCATAAAGCTTTCCACTCAACTTTATTTCTATTTACGCAACACTTTATTTTGTCTCCCCCGCAGATGTAATCAACAAACGCTATTACAGCACGCAGCTGTTAACCGGTAACGTTACGCCGACAGGAACGCCAAGGCTGACAGTTCCATTACTGGGTATATAGTTTGTCTTTGTTACTGATGTGTGAAGTCGTTTCTCTCCTACGCCTTGGTTACCTTTGACCGTTTACTTCACGTTTGTTTGTTGTACCTTATTGTAAATGTGAATTGAAACTACGCCTTGTTTCTTTTCTCCTGCCGTCTGACGCCTTTCCGCCATGGCCACTAGAGTCACGACCGCGTACAATGTGTTGATATTGAACGATCTATTTATATGTACTTTGTTACGTGTTAAATACAAATTTATTAATTGTAATGTTGGAGTCTTAAAATGTACTCATCCATCGTACTTGTATGGATAAGCGAGTAGGTAACTGCAAAGTGTCGGTCTGATTGACAAACATGATACTCAGGTCTCTTCCGTACATACATCTGGATCCTGACTACCACTCAACTCGGACACCCCAGACTTATCTAGTAGTGTCTACGTCGATGGCAACCATTTAGCTGAAGCTTTGTCAGTATTGTCAAACGACTGAGCATAGAAAATATCGCCTACAATCTCAAAGGCACTTTGTCCCTGAAGTAGCTTTGTTACTGCACTGCGCCACTAATGCCAACTTTCCTTTTTAAAGGCAAAGTATGAAATCTTTCTCTCACTAAACTAATTTCTAAATTATGGTCCACAATGGTTTGAAAAGTTAGTTTACATTTCATGGAATGCAGCTCCAACGGGCCCCAGCAGTTCCTTCCTATGATCAACTCCCACTTGACCCCAGTCATCGACAGTCGGTTGCCACGGGTTGAGTAACCAAGACTCACGCAATACCGTAGTTATACAGTAACCTATGCCTTATTAATTGTTCGCTGTGAACTGCCGAGAATTGTATTGTGGCTGTGAGAATATTCTGAGTCCCTGGCCGCCACCGGACATTTGGCAATCTGAGACCTCCTCCGCGTCTTGGATGGTTCTAGTGAAGTAGCCACGGGTGGAATGTATAAGACATATGTTGGTCAAAATAAAATATTTTCCGTCAATCCTCGACTGCCTTCTTGACGTAACCCAGCTACATTCTAATTCGACATCTCACAGTTCACCATTTTACTTGTGAAGTAACGTATGTGATAATCAGTCGCTATTACAAAATGTCTAATGAAATTTAACAATTGTTGCACAAAATATGTACCAAACCCCCACAGAACAAGTCATGATAGTCGAAAGTCAAAAGCGATAAGGTGTTCTTTGCGACTGCACTTTCACAAGTTTTTCTTGACGATTTGAAAGTAAAAACTATTCGGATGGCAAAGATCATAATTATCAGTCTATAGAAAGAAAGTTGTAGGCTGACAGGAGGATATGATGGAGTATGAGATGGCATCCTGTCTATAACTAACCTCTAGGCAGTTGTGGTTAAAGGCAATTATACCTGTAATGCAATAAAACATACCTGCTGGCTTGCAATTTTCCGTTATAAACAAGAAAGTACTGTAGAAACACCCTCAATGGTGAAAACGTTATCTTGCATATTTCTAGTTGACGTTGGCTGTTTTCATTTAATGATTGATAGATTTTTATCGATCTTTCTTCGTAACAACAGTACTATCTTTATCAATAAAACTTAAACATAAAATAATTTAAGTATGGAAGATGAGTGGTTATGGCTTTGCTCTTCGTTTGCCTAGCTTCGAATCCATAACTGATCTGATGGACGGTAATTCACTCGTTGAATGAAGTGCACACCCGAGTGAAATGTCAAGTAAATGACAACAAAGATAATAATAATAAATAATATAATGTCACATTTTTTGAAACTTGCCTATTCTTTTACATTAAATAATTCAGGGGTTTCTAAACTGGGGGCCACGAGACCACTTGGAAATACATTATGAAGCTAGGATATGAGTAGGGATGGCCACGATATATTATATATTGGAAATATCGATTTATCGGAAATATCGATAAATCGGAAATATCGATAAATCTATTCCGATATATCGATACATTAGTATCAATATTTTCTTTCTAAAATATCAGCCGTATCGTATACTGGATCGATATATCATATCAATACATATTAACGTTATTCTCTACCCTCAAAATCATCACGATTAAAATAAAACACATTTAAATTGTCTCTTATGCTTACAAAACATGCATTGAAATAATACAGTAACTTTATTTTGTTTATTTACGTGAGGCTAAGTGAAAAGTTGATTTAAACTTTTATTTTTAAATGGTTTATCGGACAACTATTGAAAGTAGGTTTAGTGAGTAAATTTGTTTATTTTTTAACGTTTATAAGACGCCTAATGTCATTTTTAAACTTGAAAAACAAATATAACAATATGTTAATAGGTTTCTTTTAAAATTAACATAATAATTAAGGGTATTATTATTATTATTCTCATTTGAATTTTTTCACTAATCCCCATAGATTACAACTTGTTTAGTGTAGATAAATGTATTAAATGTATTACATTCAGTAGGATATTCTAAATAGAGACAGCAAACAATGAGTTTATTTTTGGTCATGGCATAAGAGTTATTGCATCATTTTAAACAGATAAATCGTTTACAATCTAATATATTGGTTACCCAATATATCGATATTTTTCTATGATTGTTATCGTCAGATCAATATTTGGTTTGTGATTTACCGATAATTCGATATATCGATACGTTGAAAATATCTCACATTCCTAGATATGAGACCAGTGAAGTCCAGATATCCCTAGCATCTACATTGACAGCCGTTTACTGACGTAGGAGGGAGGTATAGACCCTGAGACCTCCGAGGTGACCTGTAAGACCTTGCTCCCAATGGCGTTACGATAGCAGGTATGATAATGCAACGGCTCTTGCATCCGCTCCGAGTCCCACCCTATCCTTCGCCCCTCACGTCACACTGGTTTGCCGTGAATGTCAACAACTCCCAAACAGCCGTTTTATCACTTGACTTCCTTGCTTTGATCGAATTCGTGATCTGTGGTCAAACAAACTTGTGCTGTCGGTGAAAGTTTTCCTGCAGAAGTTTGACATAATTATTAATGGCTGACATGCAATGGTTTTATCATCCGTCTAGTTATAAATAGACAAAATAGAACGTGAATTAAGAGGTTTATTTTCTATCATCGTTTTCAATAAGTTGATATATTACTATTCAAATTTGAGTTGCCAACTCGGCCTGTGCTTAATTTATGGCAAATATGAATAATTACTTGAGTGTAAGGTGAGTAGATGGCCTGTGTAGTCTGGTTACTAGTTGAAGTCGACTTAGCTCAGAAAGGATAATTTATTTATAGCCGAATAGACGGTAACTAAGGGATCAACAATTTTACGTGGAATCTGAAGCTATTGGTCTGATTTTCAGCTAACTTACAAACCTCATAATCAGTTATCTTCCCTACACAACATCCGGAACCTGACTAACACCCAACATGGACACCCCAGACTTTTCTAGTAGTGCCCACATCGATAGCAACCATTGAGTGGATACCATGTTGGTATTAAGATGACCCGGCATGAAACCTGTTTTATACAATATCTACAACTTTTTGTCCTCAAGTAGCTGTTCCGACATGTATACAAACCATACGAGGTTCCTGAGGTAAGCAGGGTTTTTTTTGTTCAGGACTGAAGAAACCAACAAAACAGGCAGTGGTTTCACTTTATGACAACTTATTCCTGTAAAGTAAATAACGAGTTGATTTAACGCTAAAGAAAGTAGATATAGCTCTTGTACTACGCACATTTGCTCTGCGTTCCGCTTTCCTGCTCAGTCCATGGACAATGGCTTCTGCACCGAGGTCGCTGACGAGAGGAACAATTTGATTTAAACACTTTCTCGTCGTCTTGACCTTGCACAAACGAGATTATTTGAACGGAAGACCGAACTGCTGCCTCATCCCAAGTTGTGAAATGTCAATGGCAGTCTGTAGGCGAAGTATTTTACCTTGCAGCTGTAAATAACTTAATGACTGAAATTGGTCAGGTGGTCTGAAAAGTAAGACTTTTTCTGAAGTCATTATATAATAGGTTTAGTGGCAATGGCAGACTGAAATGAAACTTATCTCAATCACCATTTTCAATCCAAGAACTATTCATAGTATCTCAATTCTTTAGGAATACATGAATTTTGTTCATTACTTGTTGCGTGTCTCCTTTATTTACTCTTAAGACGCCTATCATCAAGATATAGTAGCATATGGCTTTCGAATGATTGTGATGAGTGTAAATGAGCAAATGTAGTCATCGTTACAAACTAAGGCCGACTATTCATTAGAAATTGTCGTTAATAATAGCCCAAAGACAATGATCTATTTAAAAATAAAGATAATTTTTCATAGCAGTCGTTTTTAATATATTGACCAGCGTGTTGTCTCTGTGGACTGTGAAGTGTGGAGTTACATGGTTCGAATCCCCAACTGACCTAACGGTCAGTACTTCACTCGTTGAATAAAGTTGACACACAAGCCTGTAGGCCATGTGAACTAGAGAGAGATGTTTTTGAGAAAGTAAGAAATGATGATCTTGTTATGATCAATGCAACAACGTTACATCATTACATCGACCGCACACCGCGGATCTGCCGTACCTTCCCGGCTTCGACCTTGTCGTATTGCATCGGCTGCACACCACAAAACTGCTGGTAACCAAAGGCAGGAAGACAACACTGGAAGACAAATTGTCAATGATGAGGTAGTGAGTGGACCTTGGGGTAATGGAGACATTTGCTAAGTGATAGCGCAGATGTCGGACTATCAGCAAGGAAGGTCGAGGGTCAGCAAAATACTTCCCACCAGCTTGACCTTGAACTACACTTTGATGAGTTTTTAGTGGCCAGTGAATTTTAGGAAACCGTTTGCTTGGTTGGAGATTAGTGTTACTTAGTGAGGAATTTGAAACATTACATTTTCAAGGGCAGTTCTATATTGCCAACGCTTTCATCGATTGTCAACGGAATACGAAGTAATGACTAACGCATTTTTTAACTAAAGATGTTTTAAAACTAAATCCTTACAACATTGTCTGTGGATTTAGAACTATATCTACAAATGCATGCCAAACAACGTCTACAAATGTTTTGTGCAACTTTTGTTTCTATAGCAGTCAAATAATTTAAGAAAATAGTAATTACAAAACGGAAACTTATGAAATTTTAAAATAGCTTCTTTCAAGACCATCCTAGGAATCAATTACATGTATCCTATTATACTTTCTATAGTTACCTGTCTGAACGTCAACCTAACTCATCTTCAAGGAATTTCGCGCCATAAAAACGCCATTCCCGCGATAATCCTATTTACGATTTGGCCTTTGTTCCACCTTTGCGTACCACGGTAGGGGTGATGTCCTGGGCTGACCAGCCGGCGACAAAGAGACAATCCACCTATCCTATTATGAGGCTTGGTCTCATCACCTTCTATTATTCAACAAGTGGCCGGGGGTGGATGCGGACAAAGCTGCGCCGAATTAGCCCAACTTCCAATCAAAATTAGTCTTGGTCTTTGTGTGCGAGCCTTGGCGACATTCAAGGCTGCCGATATTGAATTTGCGGCAGATGTGGAACACGCGGGAATGCTCTGCTGTGGACAGGGTATCCTTAACCTTTGCCACGCTTGTGGTACTTATCGAGATTGTATTAACTATTGTTCAAGGTAATCCAGTTTGGCGTAGCACAAAACTGTGGTGTGGTAGTGTTCAGGCTTCCGCCTACAAGTCTCTTTATTATTTCCTAATTTCATTCTTTGTGATAATTTTAACACATAATATGAAATACGATAATCGTTACGTCTAATGTCAATAGACCAAAAATAATTTCACACACTATAGGCAGCAAACATGAAATTAATTAGATAGACATTATTGTAACACAACAATAATAAACTTTCAATAATATGAGAAAAAGTTGTTTTCGAGTAAGGCCCGCACCGAACATATTTAGTCACCTTCAGAAACATACTTGCGCTATTTACCACCAAGTTAACGCAGATATTATGTATTATTATAACATTCTAATCCTCTTTTTGTAACATTTTTCGACAAAATACACGAGCATTTTTATTTGTTTTTACTTGCTTTTTTAAGAATTTTATTCCAATTCTTAAAAGATCTCTTTCTAATAGTATTAATATTTTCCTTTTATGATACATGGACGTATTATGTTGATTTGGTTGACTACCTAATAATCGTGTGCCTAATGGTCTTATCTATTTCTATTCAATTATGACCTGAACCACAGCGAAGAAAGAAACTGAGGTCACATCAGGTAGTGTGCAGAATGTGTGTCGGGTAGATATTTCTTCAGTTTGCTATGCAGATGGCAGTGCTAGAATATTGTCAGTCTCCCCCTTTATCTCCCCAAATCCTCATGGATAGACGTAGTAAGTATTACTATAGATGAATAAAGATGTACATTAATTGTAATCTATTTTGACTGCCACGAGGCGTTCGCTGTCTTATAATAGAGCGATTGTTTATTTTTTCTATGTGACTTTGTACACTAAAATTCATTCAAAATAATCCATTTTTACACTTAAATTCTCTCGAGTAGGAGAGCGCTGTCACGTTGATGTCTGCGCTATCACATTGAAGTCTGCGCTATCATATTGATGTCTGCGCTATCAAGTATGCTGGGCTGTCCGCGCTATCAACTATGCTGGGCTGTCCGCGATTGCCCAAGGCCTCGTGCTCGGCAAAACTGAAACATTGCACGCGTGGGAAACGCAGTTGTGCAACGTGCATCTGTACTTCGGCAACTAGATGATGGCTTGCTAATGCAGTAAACAGATGTTTAATTGTTGTTAACTGAGAAAAGTGTACATAAAATGTAATATACTTTCAATTTTCACTACGAAATAAGAATAAATTAATCGTGCCTGATAACAAATTGTAGTTAGTGTGAATTGTAATAGTTAATTAGTGCAAAGATGTTCAATTTGGTCACTATCGAAGAAATTCCTATCTATCTTCCATATATTACAACCATTTTTTACCAGAATACATTCGAATGCTTTCAGGAAATAAACTAAAGACTGTGCTTACCACGTGGTTGTTAAATAAATCTTGTTATTCTCCGGATAGATTCTCACAATAGAGGAGTTTGTCCATATATTTTTTATCTTACTTAGATCTGCAACTTTAACCTTTTAAAGGTGACTTAATATTTAGTCTACCTCAAAGTATATACAAGGTAATCTTTTGTTGCAGAAAGAAGACATATTATCCCACTGAGTGATCCTATCTCAGTTTGGATTCAAAATACAAATAACTTCAATCTTTTTTCAGTTGACTCCATTTTCAGTAGTCCTTACATAATTCTCTTTACGCTTGGGAAAAGCGCCGTTGGAAGTACACACAGTAAAGTGCCGAAGGTGTCTTTCATACTGCGAGGAAAGTGCTCGCATGACGAGCAAATTGTGAACAATACCGGACAAAATACATTGGGCCACAACGGTGAAAGCCCTCGGTATGGATCGTTAGCGGTCGTTATGGTCAGCGTCAATCTGTTCGATCGTTATCTAACATCGCCGCCGTCACGCCTTTCGTTTATCACCTCTTATCATCGATCACGTGTTGATAATACTTAGACAATTGCTGCGGGTAGGAAATACTTTGTTCCTTTGAACCTTGGAGAACTTACTGTGTACTTTACCGTCCAGGGACGTTCCCAGGGTTAGTGATTGGGGAGGGGGTTGAGATAGTTAACGATTTTCAACAGTTATACATCAACTAAATTCCCAAGTATACGTTATATTGTAATTATTTTTATCATTATTGCTAGACAATAATGTTTTCAAAAAGTTATTCAAAAAACAACATTAACATTAACAAAAAGTTTTCAACATTTTTGCTAACGTATTTTCGTTACGTTTGTTGATTTGAAAACTATCTCTTGTCTCCATTCAAATATCGTTCTTGTTTTGACACACACAATTAACACACGTACCAGAATTACAACGCCGTATCTCTGGGGATACAACAAAAACACCTATTTTTTTTTCCTTATTTGTAAATGTTTCGTGATTTATAAAGTTTATATTTTGTATAAACCAACGCCAACAATGTTGTACTGATGTCACGAAACAAATTATTATTTGATAAAATAAATGTTTATGTGAATTACTCAATTTATCTATCACTGTGACAAATCTATCTAAACAAATTATGCCTATGTTTATAGACAGGCTGGTCTACTAGTGATAAAGCATGACTACCACAATAATTGTCTCATCTTCCACGCAGATTGGATGGCAGTAAACTGCTCCAGTGTTTCCCCCATTTCGTGGATTAATTTCCGGGATCCGTTGTCATAGACTTGTTGCACAACCTCTTTGCATAATGCTTTGTGCCGTTATTGGCCTGTGGAATTGCCACATCCAGGTTACCGGGCGGTCGCTACCGAAGTGTCTGGGTTTCTCCTTTCAGACGCTAACAGAAATGTTGAAGAGTATATTTACAGATATACTAAGTGTAATAATTTGGGTAATCATTACGAGGGATGAGGTTATCACTAATTCATTGTTATTCATTACTAAGACATTGATAGTAGGGATATGGACAAATATTAAGGGCAAAAATGTGTGATGGGTGTAGATAAATGAGTGTTATCATTGTTACTGACTTGGTCGACTGTTCCTTAGAAAGAACCATTCATAAATATCCCAGTAGCCAGGACAACTAAGGGACCTACATTTTTACGTGGAATCCGAACCGCGTAGTATTATTCTGATTTTCAGCTAACTAACAAGCCTGATATTCAGTTCTCTTTTATACACAACATCTGGACCCTGACTACCATCCAACATGGACACCAAGGAGGGGACGCCTTGTCGGTATTAAGAGGACTGAGCATACAACCTATCGCCTACAATCTCCACAGAACCTTTCCCCCGACAAGTAGCTGGGTTACAGTACTGCGCCACTTAGTGCCGCCAATAAAATGTACACTTATTCCAAAACAATCATAACTATATGAAAGAAATATGCTGCAACCATTACATTTTTAAGCGACTGCAAGAAACTATTCTATAATTTTATTCAAGCGAATGGAGAATGAACTTGAAATAAAAAGTAATATACAAAACAAATTGTTAGTATGTTGTTGGTATTTTTACTAGAATCTTATTTAGAATAATTGTATATTAGGTACTGTGTAGGAGATGATTTTGGGGTTATCTTAACCAAAACATAGGTGGGATCGTTTTTCAACATTCGATCCGAATCGAATGTATAGTATAATTTGATTGCAAACATTCGATCGTTTGTTATTATTCGATTATTGCTGTCCTCTTGTTCTACAGCATATTGAGCAACCAGGAATTGTTAGTCGATTAATCTTAGTGTACATGACTAACAGATTCGATATAATCGAAGTAAATAGACGTTCAAATGGAACGGTGACCCACGATCCTTAATTGTCAGCTATCAATCAGTGCCTACGGAACTGTTGACCTAGACCTGGTAACAAATGACATTACTCATCCACGCTAATCTCACTCGTTCGCCATACTCTCAAACAATTTGACAGTCTTTAAGGACACAAATTTGAACGGTATTGTTGTATCATTAAACAAGACTGTCTCTGTTTAGTGATCTTGTACCGACATCACATCAACTTATGATTTTAAGTCTACTTTACAGAAAGGCTTATTTGTATTTTAAACTAAAAATAAACTTTAAACATGAAAAATTCATAGTTTTATCCAAGTCATGGTTATATATAAAAAGTGAATTCCACGCAGAACAAATGTATTAATATGTATTAACATGTATAAAACGTTATGGATCTAATTCACTATTAGATCCATTTGGTCTGAGGAAAGTTAACGTAGTTTGACGAAATCGATCATCACATTTTTAAAACATTTTGTAACCTACATATTGTAATGCATTTGCGTTGTGTGACATTCTCTCGTTTTGCATATCAACCAGCACGTAATACCATAGTCAAGACACGCTGGTCATACAAAATGTCGAAATTTATAGTTCCACCGAAATTACCAAAAGCCGTATAAAGCCAAATATTTCGAACATTTCTACAAACGTGCTGATATTTGCTTTCTATGTGATTAATAGATGACTTTTGTAACCCAAAATTTATGTAGAGTCAATTGAACTCTGTCTTCGACTTATTTGAGCTTTACCAAATCAAAAATCCCTGCTTTTGGATTGAGGTTATCTATCAAATATTTAACCGACCTGAAGATGAGGACTGTACATTTTTTCGTATTACCATGACTATCCAGCTGGTAAATAACATAAAATTTACCACATTAATGAAATAACTATTGCTATAATAGTTTGTTCAGTACCTTATTCACATAATTAAGTTTTTTGTTTACAGATCAGTTACGGTCATCTAATGTTCGTTGGTTATAATTTTCTTCTCTCTTTTTTAACATCAAAACACGAGTATTCAAACACGCAAAGTTGTTCAAAGTTGTTCATATCTGTTCATCGTTGTTCAAAAACTTCAGGATTTAGAGCCTGAGTTGAACAAGAGCAGGTTCAAATCCTGGCACTGACTGTTAGTTTTTATCAGTAATATTCCCTTGCACTGTACTGATTCTCCCTCTTTCTCGGTCTGAATAAGTTCCCCGCACAGATCAATAGACCACGGGTAATGGGCACAGTAAAGTTAAAGAAGCGGCCGGTCTCTATAAAAACAAATTAGGTACGTAAAAATACTATTATTATCGGTTCAGTATCCCACATTTATCATCCTCAGACCAGACGAATGCACAAAGG
Organism: Stictocephala bisonia; assembly: GCA_035578905.1. Classification (NCBI taxonomy): domain Eukaryota; kingdom Metazoa; phylum Arthropoda; class Insecta; order Hemiptera; family Membracidae; genus Stictocephala; species Stictocephala bisonia. Next base: position 4,750,448 of record JAQJVL010000017.1, on the reverse strand, counting down.
AATGAAGGTTTTACTTCTATGTTAAATAAAAGTCTACTCCCTAGTACGCTTTAACTTTTCTAAGAAACTAAAAACGTTTTATCCTCTTATGATGAGGTCTATTTCTAAAATGTATCACGTGAGTTCTAAAAATACGTCAGATAAGGAAGTCTCGACCACGTAATGGGGCCCATTAGAATATTCATCAGGCAAAATGAACTCTGAGACGTGACGTCACGTCAAGTCTTCTCAGACAGCCGGATTCGGAGTGTCTATCTTGCGGCTGTCCGAAACTAAGAGATTATCTGGAAGCTTGCCGATGCGAATAATCATATGACAGTCTACTTATTGCAGATCTTTATCTAACCTCTGTCACTTTAAATCCTGAAGTAAAAAAAGAAATTTGGCAAGTCAAAATGATATCCCGATCTTTTGGCTGTGCCATACAAAGGCGTACGAACGTGACAGATTTATTAACATACACGCGTTTAACTAATACGTTTGTCACTTAAAGTCTTCTTCATTCAGACACCCCGTTGAGCACGCCAAGGAATTTAGTCCTATCTACTATCCGCAACTGTCTCTAGGATTAGCAAAGGGCCTGCCTCAAACACACATACACCGTCCCCCTCCCCTTTCTCCCCCTCACTGTCTCCTCTAGCTCCATCCCGAACATTTTACAAAAATACGTAACTCCTTTACATTTATAGTAAACTCTGGCAATGAGACATGTACAATATAATCTTAATGCACTGTTTCAGCTAAAGATGACTATACCAATTTCAATCCAACATTTGTGCAGATGTTATCTATAGAAACATGTTTTGGTTACACTTAAAATTATTTTGTTTAGTTTACACTAGGTTGGTTTGTCCATGTAGCCCACAATATTCTAAAAATTTGAATAAAATAAATCGCACGGTTTCCTAAGTACTTAGAAAGGCTTAATTAGCTCTTTAAGTAGCCACATCTTCATAAAAACACTTTTGTTTTTTTCCCTCAACACATTTATTATTTATAGGATGTTTCAGATGAACACTTTTATTTTTTCTTAGTTTAAAAATAATTGTTGATTCAACATCTGAGGTTGAGTGACACTTGAAGTACCTGGGGCAGAAAGTAGGGAGGGTAACCCGGCCGTTTTATCTTCCTCGTCTGTACGTTGTTAAGTACGAATATAAAATATAGTTAATTTGGATAAAATTAGTTAAAACACCATTTCTTTCTGGGTTGTCAGAAACAAAACATCAGTTTGCCTACTATTAGTAAAATTGCCTTTTTTACAAACATATTTTGAAAAAAATCTTGTTCGATTTGCAATAAACACTTGTGTTCTATTTTCTAGCGTTTTTATTCAAACGGCATGAAGTAGAAACTTGATTATCGATACTCAAACGTGTCTTATTAGTAATCCTGTATGTATCGAGTGTTAAGTTAGTACCTTATGAGGTTCGTAAGGTGTATTAAATTATGTAAAAATCACTTACACCTGTAGACAGAAAGACGGAAAACTAATCACTTAAGAAAGAACAATTATAGAAGCTCTTTTCCTTATTTTGGCCAAATAATCATATTTTTCTTTTTTGGAACGGACATACCAGGCATCCTGTACTCATTAATTTAAATATTTGTACAAAAATAATATATATAAGCTAAAACAGTATGTAAATAAATAATAGACAGCGTAACTTACTTAAGCTTAAAATGTTTTAGGTTTTGAAAACGTTTCCAGTAAACGTATGAATAATATGATAACGTCTGCAGGAAATATATCTCGATGAAAAACGAAAAGCAACTAAAACAATACTAATAAGAAATATTTTTGACTATACCATTTTTTTTCTTAGAACTTCAGATTTTAATGTTACTTGACTTATTGCATGACAAATCCTCCCCAAACTATTAAATTTACTCTTATAAATAATTTGGTTTTTCGTAAAATTCATTGCGTCGTTTACGTGCCACCTCCTGCTACACCACAACTCACAATGGTTGTGAAGTGAAATACGTTTACGAGAACTAATCACAACATATCACAGTGTAATCGAAATAACTTACCTGACTAATGGCTTAACTCATAAACGACCAGCATGTAAAGATGTATGTAGTAACAATGTGGAGCGGAATAGGTAATTCCAGCTCATTAGTTAGGGACGACCCTCGGGTTGCGGTGGCTGTTAAATTTAACGGCAGGGCATTAAAACTAAACGTGCATAACTACAATTTGTACTGGCCACTGTGTAGGAGTGGGTGTGCAACGCTGTCGGACTGGTTAGGACACTGTGCTGAACTGGGATCAGCTGTTGACCTGAATTTAACTTATTAGTCGATGAAACATGAATTGTATTCGAGACACATAAAGTAATATTATATTTAAATCTTTTGCTACAAAATTAAAACAACGCGTTTTTAAATTCATATAACTTGCTTTCTAAGATGAAACCAAATCAGGCTAACATTTTAAAATTACTAAACAGTTAACTGAAATTATATAAAAAAAATGAGTCATTGATATTACGTATAAAAATGTTTGTTCATAAGAACAAGATCCACTTGTGAAGCTGTGTTTTTTTTTAATTACTACTTCAGGAAAACAAAGTAAATGTTTATATGAGTTAACATTTAATTTAAAATACTTGTGTAAATATTTATCTATTTAAATGTATAACAAATAGTGTTAATTAGACATAACTTACGTCTCAGACATATGCTACGTTAGAAACTAAACTATAATAAAGTGTGTTTGTTTTAATGAAATAATTGCAGTTTCAATTTGCTTGTCGCACTTATATAAAAAGAAAGTAAAGTAATAATATTAAAATCATAAATCTTTTTTAAATGCTAAAATTTACCACTAGTTTTAAATGTTATTTATATTTAATTACAAATCGGGTTTACATGTACGATGATTTATTATAACTGAACATAACCTCAAATACCTTAAAAAACCTAGCCTTAAAAAACATAACCTTAAAAAAATCTGAAACTGTAATTTATTTAACTGTAAATGATAAAATTATTTTTAATTTCTTTAAATAGCCTATTGAAAATCTTCGTAAAATTTTTATATAATATTAAGGTAATAAATAGGCCTTAGACCTATTTATGAGTTAGACTATTTACAAAACGCAATACTGTTTTATACAATCATGAACTATTCCACTAAATGAATTAAGTTGTTCGGCTTGGATGAATTCTTAAAAACATAAATCATAAACCAAGTGGACACGCAATAATCACTTGTTCGTATGTTTTGGTAATTTATTTTAATATTTTGACCTTAGTAAAAATATAAACAAATGGATTTTATTAAATGCAAATTCTGTATTTATGTGTTTTGTTATATCTAGTCTTCATAACTCTCTAAATCTTACATATGTTATTGTACGGATTCGTATTAATAAAGAGAGTTGGTGGAATTGTCAGTAGATAGGTTGTCTACTGTAGATAGTTCGTAGATCGAGTGAACTGTCTACTGTAGACAGATCGTAGATCGAGTGGGCTGTCTACGTAAATGTAACAGTGAGAGAGTACAGGTCCATTATACCAACCAGTTATGCTCCACTTCACTCTCAGCTTCATTTCATCTCGCATTCCACTTTCCTTCTCATCCAAGGCACAGCGGATTCACTCCCGACCAGTTCCGGGGCTGTTCGGGCCCACTTTTGCCTTCTTTAGTGGTATGCTACCAGTCACGAACTCGCAATTTAAACTCTACTTTGCTGGTTTCTCTGGGGTCATTATTAAAAACTTCAAATGTCAACTTGGTTTTATATTAAGCGCAAATGGATTTTCTAAGTGGTTAATTTCATTCAATTAGATATTTATCAACATATAAGAATGATAATAAGTAATTAAAAGTAGTAAACTCTCATTATTCCGAGTCTTTACAATCCGAACGCCCTCTAACTTACACGAGTACTTATTTCTCTAATATTAACAAAACTAAATTTTTATAGATCTTCAGTACTTAATGTTAGTATTTTTGTTATAATAATGTAATAAGGACAGTTTATTGGGACTCCGCTGTACAAGTCAGCCACCTCGAACTGACCATAATAACGTCAAACCATATTACGCATTTATATCGGCAAATCCTTATAGATTATAATTTTATTACGTCTAAAGTACTCATCCTAATTACTTTTGGCAATTAAAGTAAACAGTTTTGAAATTGAGATTTTTTTAATTATAGATTATATTTTATTTTATTTATTTATTTATTCATTAGACGCCGATCGTCAAGATATGGGCGAATATGGATTTCGAATGAGTGTGATGAGTGTAGATGAGCGAATGTAGTCATTGTTACAAACTAAGGCCGACTATTCATTAGAAAGTGTCATTAATTAATAGCCCAATGACAAATGAACAGCCGGTGGTTATCAGCTGATCCTTCTCAAAATGTGTTATGACTCTGATTGGGATCGAACTGACAACCTTTAGCTTATGAAGCTGGGATTGAACCAACTACGCTAACCGACCAATTATAAAACAATCAAAATCGATTAGGCATTTGTATTCGTATTTATTTTATTTCTAACTGTTGAATTTTAAAATCAGTCAAAATTGTACAGTAAAAATGACGGGGAATCAAAAAAACTATAGTTTTCGGATTGAGGGCGTTCGGATTAAGTTAATTGTTAATTTTTAACTCCCCGTACACTACTTTCACTACAAGTTTGTTCTCTATGTTATTGCGACTTTAGTTCAACCCAGCGTTGAAGTCTCCACCTCTGAGACAGGATTTTACTTTTGGTAATTTATGCAGTTTTTGCTCACTTAACAAATGTTGAAAACTTTGTCTGAAATGGGTCGAGAGTTCGCTACAGTATTTTTACCTACAATGAAAATTGACTAATTGTCACCACATGAAGTATTATAAATGATTTGTATATTTCAAAATTAATTTGATGACAATGTACATTAAATATATGTTGTAGGCCTAACCTTCGAATCAGGGTCGTACCTTGAAACCACATATTTAGAATTAAGTGATCACATCTTAACCCTTTTGCCGGTTTTGCTTTCGACAAGATTTCAACCAAGACCAACACAGTATTTTGTTTAAAAATATTTTCGGCTGTCCACTCAGCACATGTCTACACCAGGGGATATTTTCCTAATCTGATGAAACCGGTCTCTGTAGTGGTTGGCTTGTTGATTCCACTTTCTCCAGCTCCAAGGATATCCAGTAACGCAGCCACGTGTGCATACTGCCGTTTGCCGTGCTGTTTGTTTGTTTGCCTGTTATTTCACCGGTGTTTGTATGTTGTCAACACAGCTACTGATCAGCTGTTTGGAGAAGTGTTCAGAGAGATCTGCGCCAGACACTTAGTTGAGTCTGGCTCACACGTCTGTACCAGTAGCGCAGTGCTGTAACCCAGCTTCTGAGGGGACAAAGTGTAGGCGATATACTAGGTCCTCTTAATACCAACATGGCGTCCGCTCAATGGTTTTCATCGGTGTTGCCACTAATAGTCAACATTGGGATGTATGGGGTGTCCATATTGGGTGGTAGTTAGGGTGCGGATGTTGTGTAGGGGAGAGGACTAAGTATAATGCTATTTAATTACATGAAAATCAGACTAATACTACGTCGGATTCCACATAAAGGTGCAGGTCCCTTAGTTGTCCTGGCTATTGGGGCTATTAATGAACGGCTCTTTCTAAGGAACAGTTAACCTAAGTACACTCGTTATTCATCTACACACATCACACTCATTAGCCCCTCATATCCACTCATATCGCTACGATCAGCATCTCAGTAATGGACAATAGTAAAGAAGATCACATGCGTTTCTTCAATTAATATAAATGTCTTAAGATCTGCTATAAATTAACATACTAACGCGTTTAGAAGAAGGATATAAATTCCTTATTTATATATCTTGGAATGTTTTAAAAAAAACTAGGTAAAAAGGTTTGCAAAATAGGAACGAAATCAATTCGACAGACTGCAAGACACTGAAGTTATAAATGCGTGGTTGTTGTTAGTTGCAAAACAGCCAACAAAGTGTGACGCTAAAGACCGACATCTATGTGCACTGCAAGGCGTATCGTGAATCGTGCCTTTCTTAGGAATCTGATAACTGTCTTAATCGACTATATCACTTATCAGGCATCCGCGGACTTGCCCGACACGACAGGTGCTGCGCTCGAGAGGCCCGTGGTGAAAGCAGATTTGCGCAACGCACTGAGAATTCCGACCCCTGATCCCACCGATTTGATGCGTCTTAATTGAATTTGCATCGCCTAATGATCTAACGTGCCGCGTAAGTGTTGCGACAGCTCCGAATCCGTTTGCAAAAGCCATAATTAGGATCGTGATGGCATTGGATTTGTGTTCGTTTCGTGACAGGATTTGGTGATTTTGTAACGAATTCTTTGATTTTTTCAAGAAAAAATGTATAATTAGCTGAAAATATTGCGACAAATTAATTTGTTTTTGATATTTTAAACTTGTACACGTTGGGTCTTTCTTTTAAATGGGCAGCAATCTAATAAACACTTTAACAAGCTACAGCAAGAAAAATTATAATTTTACTAATACTTTGTTACGTTTTCAACAATCCAAACAGATTCAGAAGCATGATAAATTGATTGTACATGAAATAAGTAATTTTTTCAAAACATGACATAGGTTATTTTCCAAAATACCTCTTCAATCCAAGGAAGAAAAATTGGCCTAGCTCTGTAAGATGTCAGGACCTCGTACCTGAGTTAGAGATAATAGTTACAAAGTGGTTGAGATCTTTGCAGTGCATTCCTTAATCGCATATACTGTATATACAGTATATACGTGGGTTACGATTTTCCTTCTTCGTTTTGTAATATAATTTATTTATTCAATATTATCTTTTTACGTAGTAATTTTTTACTGATTATATTTCTTTTACCTTCACACTACTCTATTGTAAAACTCGCATAACTCGCCTTATTTTTACGCTAAGTGCTTATATCTATGCTTTTGATGTTTTTTATGTAATATATTCTCTTTACTATAAGGTCACATCAATATGAAAATGAAATCTTGAGAAGGAGAATCTACAAAAAATACGGTAATTTTCATACCTCGTTAGATCGAGCTAAGGGTAGTGTGACGGAAAATTCATAAAGAATGGACATTATTAAGACTTGGACGTTTATAAAGTCTTCGCGCACTTCAGGACCGTTTCTGGCGTTTACCTGGGGTGCTTCGCGCACCTCAGGACACCTCTGCTACCTGACTCAGGTCAATTCGCGCACCTAATGCCCGCTCGAGATAGCACTGGTTCGAATCCTGGCCTTGACCGGTAGTTTTCGGTACTATTTACATTACACTGTACTGGTTCTCCTCTTTACTCTGGTGGCGCAGTGCTGTAGCCCAGCTACTTGGGGACAAAGTGTTGTGGAGATTGTAGACGATAGGTTCCATGCTCGGTACTCTTAATACCGACATTGAGTCCACTCAGTGGTTACCATCGTCGTGGACACTATTAGAAAAGTCTGGGGTATCCATTTTGGATGGTAGTCAAGGTTAGATGTTGTGTTGGGAAGGGAACTGAGTGTCAGGCTTGTCAGTTAGCTGAAAATCAAACCAACACTACGTGGTTCGGATTCCACGTAAAGCTGTATGTCCCATAGTTGACCTATCAATAAATAGTTCTTTCAGGGGAACAGTTGACCTTTGTTAGTAACAATGACTACACTAGTTCATCTACACTCATTCGCTCCCCATATAAGCTCGTATCTTGACGATTGGCGTCTTAATAATTCATAAAAAGTTCCCCGTACTTATGTATAGTTTATAGGGAATAGTAGAATAAGGCTAAAGAGATCGGCCTCTTGTTATAAAATTTCTGTTCTGTCTACAATGTATACCCATGAATCTGTTGCTTACATGTTCATTTCTTTGCTTATGCCAAGATTGGTATTCCTTTCCTTTCAAGAAAAGTTGAGCATACAGAGCTACTTTCTATATAATGACTGTATAATTGCGTCGCGCTTTCTATGTTGAAAGCATTATCTAGTTTGCATCCCTGCTTGCCAAGCCTAAATAAGTACGCTGCATTTAAAGAAAAACCACTTAACTAATGCATTGGTTTATACAGAACTGCATTGTGACGAAATATGCCTATAGTTATTTATCGTTTAATGTTTAATTATAAATCTCACCTTAATACTTTATATATAAACTTACGTAGAAATACTTGTTTTTCAGGTTAGAACTTTCTTGCCCTTACACAATACAGGATGTGTCTTGCTCCACATCGAATGGTATGTTACACTTTGTTACATCTTATCAATTTGCTACAAGGAAATTATGGATTCAAATCATTACAGGCATAAACTTAAATTTTCCAAATTATGGTGAGTCAAAGAACACCTACTAAACTAATATTTACTCATCCCAGCCAAATCACACCACTGTGGTCTTTTAAAATTAAAAACCTTTATTAAGTATTTTATTTTTTACTTTCAAATATATAGGCCTATAGAGACTTTACAAAAAATGTTATTTTTAAAATGTCCACAAACGCACTATTTTTCTAGTAATTTTTTTTAGTGTTTCTCTGACATATTTGTCAATTACCTCAAATAAGGCAAAATAAGGTAGCTTTTAAGAATTGAATTAAGGTATATACTAAATTACAACAATGTGTCATATATATATATATATATATTACTCGAAAGACAAACACTATGCCACAGTAACTAAGACACCTATCGTAGAGATACGGCGAATATGAGTGGTGAATGAAGATCATCTAGTGTAGTCGTTGTTAATAACTAAGGTTGAATATTCCTCAGATAGGGAGCTGTTTATTAATAGCCCAATTGCCAGAGTAACTATTAAGTGCCTATTGCTTTACGTGGAATCCGATCCACGAAGCATTTGTCTGAATTTCAGCTAGCTGACAAGCAAGATGCCTAGTTCTCTTCCCCACACAACATCTGAACCTTGACTTCTCTAATAGTGCCCATGTCGATAGGAACCATTGAGTGGATGTCGTGTCTATGGAGGACTAAGCTTAGAAACTGTCACTTACGATCTCCCCACTCTTAAACACTTCTTCCCCAATTATTTATAAAATTCTCAAAACAGAAGAGATGAGGCAATTTACGTTCGTTCACTTCTTCACTTGTGTAAAAATCAATTTGACACTAACAAAACTGAGCCAAAATCAATTGTTACCACTTTCGGGACCCTTAGCTCAAGGGCGTTCTACCAATAGAACCTGTCAATACCCGAGTGGTGTGGCGTTAACCTGCGCAAGGTGGGCGCCACAGCGCCTCCATTGTTGGCAGTCTGTTAGACGAAATGTCAATAGCCATTCAATGACTGGCCGCAATCGTTCAACTGTTCAATTCACTTTCGCAATCAGCTAACTGTAATTAGTGCTTCCTGTGCAATCTTAGCACCTTTTTCGTCTTAAAGCACTATACAAAGGTAATCGTAGCATGATTTAGTATTTCAGAGTCCCCTTGAGCTTAATAATTGTAGTTAGTGTGTTTCATTATCGAAACTCTTACAATAATACGACTTATAAATTACTTTTCATGATTCTTGAAATTCTACATGAGGGTTATATGGGGGTTTTAAGAGAATTAATAATATCCATTTTAAAAATGTATTCTTGAAAAAAAAATAGTGAAACTTTATGGTTTAATTGACTTTTTACGGTCAGGGTTTTGTTGGGTTAGAAAGGAAGAAAATAATTTTTTATTCAAACAGCCAAACAAGTCGCATAATAGCGTCGTTTGGTTAGGTTAGGTTAGGTTAGGTTAGTATATGCAAACGAAGTGCGTGAGTAAACGACGTCCCAGCAGTCCCGTGTGGCAGGCGACAGCGAACAATGGTCCCCTCATTTATCCTTGTAATCCTTGTGCAGAGGGCGGAGGGTTGATCCAAGAGTTTAACTCGGACCAAAAGTCTGAACCTGCAGTTTTGATGATGGTCAAGGGCTCGGTACAGGTATAGTTGGACTGAAAGTCCATGAATCGTTCATGCTGGGTGGTGGTCAGGATCCGGATGTTGTGTAGGGAGGAGAACTGAGTGTTAGGATTGCAGTTTTGAATGATAATTTTTATCAATACTTATAATTCAGGTAAGCAAAAAGGAAACAACGAGTGTAGTCTTTGTTACTAACTAAGATCAACTCTTCATAAGAGAAGGTCGATTATTAATACCCCAATTATCAGGCTAACCAAACGAACAAAACGTATCGTCGATTTTGAAACACGTAGAGTTGGTCTATTTTCACCTGACAACCCTGACGCTCGGTCTTCTCTTTTGTATCCAATGTGAATACCGTACACCTCCAGAATAATTATTGTATAGGCTGATGGTAACCATCGAGTAGACTTCATACCTTTGATAAAAGGGGGGGGGGAGAACAGGAACTGTAGCCTACAAAAGACAACCTCCGGAAAAACTAGCTTGGTAACAGCACTGCCACAGTGCAGGCGGTAAAAGAGTAATTATAAACTCTACTCAAGGTCACAGATCGTTTCCCATCTTCCTTGCTGTAAATAACGAGACGATTGTTGCTCTAACAAGTCAAAGGTACTTGGGAAGTGCCAAGCCCGGCCATTGTTACTGTCGCACAGTACTTACAAGTCGCTTACAAGTCGATGGGCAGGGCGCGGCCTCGCTCTCAATGCCAGAAAGGTCCGGCTCTCAGTTCCTGCATCGATCGAAAGGTTAAGTAAAATGCGTATTTATGTATAAATAAAATAAAAGATAGTTTTTTAATTAGCATAATACGTGTTGGTACATATACAGTACAAGTAAACGTCACACAACACAAATTTATTACAATATAAGCACAGAATGCACAAATATATTACAATACAAGTACAAAATGCACAAATATTATGGTAATCGATTTCGGTGAACCACGCTCACCTTCCTCAGACCAGAGGGATTCACAAAAGATTCTTTTGTGAATCCCTCTGGTTTGAGGAAGGTGAGCGTGGTTCACCGAAATCGATCACCATAATATTTGTGCATTTTGTACTTGTATTGTAATATATTTGTGCATTTTGTGCTTATATTGTAATACATTTGTATTGTGTGACGTTTACTTGTACTGTAAAATAAAAGAGTCATTTGTGCTTTTTATTTACATTTTTTACGAAGAAGACGCAAATAGTAAAGTGAGAAATTGGCGAATACGAGTGAAAAATGAGTGTAATGATTTTATATGAATGAACGTCGTAGTCATTGTTATCAATTAAGGTTATCTGTTCTTTGCTTGAGAAAGACCATTTATTAGAACTCCAATAAGGCCTAGTTTCGTAGTCAGAATACTAAAGTATGAACAAATCAGCATGGACTTGCTGAGTAACAGCACTACACCACAGTTAGAGCAAATACATTTATATATTTACACTGTATATTTACATCGAAATCATAACATAATATTGAAATGAAATTAAAATATTGACGAGAAAATAAGATATGTTGTATGAATATATTTAATTTCTTGTTCTAACAAGTTACAAGTTGTTTATTTTAATAAAACATGGCCCAAAACGTCGAGTTCAGAGTTTTATACTTTTAGAATTGTTACAAATTTGTGATTTTTTTATGATAATTTTCCAAACAATATTATATGGTTACTATATAATGAATTTGATAAAAAATGGCATTTCCTTAACAATATATGTCAATCAATTATATTATATTAGCCATCGGAAAACGAACCATAGAAGGATCCCATGCTCCAAATGAACCAATAAACGGATACACAATATCCCACTAACGATTGTTTCCCAGGTCCCACATCGGAGCAGGAAGACGACAATTAGGCCATACTTTCATTGTCGTTTCAAGTGTCAGTCTGATAAGCTTTCACTTTTTATGAATAGTTTTTGATACGAACGGGATTTTATGTTAAACAGTTTGTTTCTCTTATTTCTCTACGAAACTGGGTAAACTAGGCCACGCTTTGCCGTGCCGATATTAACTATTAGGAGGGTAAAGTGTTTTTATTGAATCTCTACGTATAAAAGGCAAAGCCCTCACTCTCTCATCACTGATTCTCCGTTTTCCCATGTAGGTAGAGAGCTGAAATTTTGTACACTGTTTCTTTAGGCCTTAAATAGGACAACTAAAGTATTTTCATTTTCGAGCGTAGGGGTTGGCACGCGAAGCATGCAGGGGTTTCCCCTAGTCCAATTCTGGTTGTCTGTTCACTTGATTTTTTTTGAAATAAAGAAACTTAGCAGATGTTTTCATAAATGAACATCTGGTAACAGTAATAAACTTACAGCATATGAGTTGAATCGGCTGGCTACATTAGGTATTTTTCAGCACTGATCTTTATTTTCATTTGTGAAATGCCCTGTTTACAAATTTAAAATTTACAATTTCATGAGCTAAATACATATAAACGCTCATGTATACAAATGTAATGTTGTTCAAAAATGTCAAGTGAATACATTCTTTACTTTTCATGTTTTGTTTACACAAACATACGGACGTTTGATTCATACATAGATTTCATAGTTGGTAGTTACATAGTATTGATTCTACCCATCATACGTGGGAAATTGCGACAGAAGTTACACAATCCTGCGTTTTTTGTTTATTCTGAGGTGTGTTCCTTCGGCACCAGTAATGACTGTACACAGTGGGAAAGTTCCCTCGAAATGAAAATGGTTTTCTAGTAGAATCATTGGAATTAAGTGGATAAATTCTTTTTTTTTCTGATGTAGTGATTGTACAAAATACTGATGTGGCGTGTGACAGTTTTTTTATAAATCTTAGACATTATCATAGATTCTTTAATACCAAAGTGTTTTAAAGAACGTTAAATCCACTCTATGTAATTGAGAATTTGATGGACCATTTCTTACCCCACACACTCACGATATTTACCTGATTCCTCTTCCCCCTACTTAACCTACATATCCATTGAGTGGAGCCATAAAGTAGATGCTGCAACACACGTAACATTTACTCTTTTATTAAAGATAATTGTAAGGCAATTTCTTAACAAACATGACTTAATCCTACAAATTTTACTGACGGGAGAATGTACACAGTGTTCGTTGATAATTATTAATAATTATTAGTAAGCCTCCGATAGTAGAGATGTGGGTGAATATGAGGGTGAATAAGCATGATGAGTGTAGATGGACGAGTGTAGTCATTGTTACTAACCAAGTTTAACTGATCCTCAGGAAGAGTCATTTACTAATAGTCCAATAGCCAGGGCAACTAAGAGAGTTACAGCTTTACGAACAATCTGAACCACATAAGATTGGTCTGATTTTCAACTGGCACTCAGTTCTCCCCCCAAAACAACACCTGAACATTGAATACAATCCAACATGGACAGTCCAGACTTCTCTAGTAGTGTCCACGTCAATGGCAACCATTGAGTAGACGCCGTGTCAGTATTAAGAGGACCGAGCATAGAACCTATCGTCTGCAATCTCCACATCACTTTGTCCCCAAGCAGCTGGGTTAAAGCACTGCACCACAAGAACCAACCCAGTACTTTCCACCTTCAGTACCAATATTCGAGCATTCAAAGTGGTGAAAAGCACAAAGTCTAAAGTAATCATTGAATTTCAAACGAACTCATGTCCACACCCAATCATTAAATGATAAAAAAGAAGGGTTGCTTGTAACCATAAGGTGTATAGTAATTGATTAATGACATTCTAGAGCGAAAGTTTGCCAAAGGGAATAGTGGGCGTATCTAGGTTGGATTATGAAATGGAACAAACGATAATACTAGGTCTAGCTTTGTAGAGCACTTGATACAAAAGATTGTGTAATACAATGGTAATGCTACCTTGAGCGTCAACATAACGTTAGATTCGATCAGATATACTATCTAATATCACGTTAAATACAAGAATATTTGCTTAATAAGGTATCTTTCTTTATGATAGGCTGCGGGTGACGTACTGCAACCATCACGCTGGATAGTTTTAATTCTATACATATATTAGAAAATCAGTTAAAATATTACTGTACATTGAACATATACTATACTTAATACATAGGTATTAAGTTTTTTATTTATCAGGATGTTCGTCCTGCTTCTACAGATTCACAGATTTGAGACGCCGACACAACTTTGGTTGAGGCACAGAAAAAAAAATATAAGGTCGCTTTCTTATGGCCGGAGCGAACGCCTCAGTGACAGTTACACATTAAAAATAATGTATCTATTTATACATAAGTAGTAATAATTACTACGTTTATCCTTGAGGATTTGGGAATAATAAATGAGGACTGACAAGGTGCTGGCTCTACCATCTGCGTTGGAACCTGGAGAAATAACTACTCGACACACTACTTGACACACATCGATCAAACTGTTGTATGCGACCTCTGTTTAATTCTCCTCTGTGGTTAAGGAGAATATGAATAATTGTATGAGTATAGGATGAGTGTGGATTTCAAGCTGATTAAATACACATAACTACAAACAAACGAATGGTATCCCAAACAGTCAAGTTGAATGATAGGCCTCAATTAACTTGGTCAACCGTGTAATAGGGATCTTTAAAAAATTATTTCAGAGGGTACAATTTAAAAATATCGATTCATACACCTTGCTCAAAAACTCAATCTTACATATTAAGCTAAAATTATATTGCGCAAGTTTATCGTTGATCAAACCGTTAGGGCCTAGTTAAACGAACGCTGAAAACGTGAGGCTGCTATCGCTTAAACTCTACCAAAATATAGAGTAATAATAAATATTCATTCCCCCAAGAGCTGTAAGTGACCAAATTAACATACAATCAAATGACTGCTTAATCGATGCAAACCACTGTTCCTTTCTCCACTCCGGCGTCGAACAATAGATGTTTTGGCACTGTGTCAGCACTGTGAAAGTGGATGTTAATGTCGCGTCATTGTATCGATGTAACATGCATCGATTCCTTAAAATGACAGCAAAAATAAAACCATCGTCATTAACCACCGTTCTTTCAGAATGTACAAAGAAGAAAAAACTGTTTTCTCACGCCAATGGTGAGAAAATGATCCATATCGAATAATATCTTGGATTATCTGTTAAATATCCTAATATCGAACGTTCCATTTGAATAACACGCCCTGATCAGTCCGACTTATGCATGTGCTAGTACGAAACCGAAAGTCAAAAATTAATTCGAGGAATCACTTAGTGAGTCATTAAAACACTTTTATCTGGCTTGCAGTATATTTTGATCAATGATGAAAATCAAGGATCAAATATTTCAGGAAGTAATAGGTTATGACGTGTATTCTTCTAAATCCAGTTTATTGTTTGTGAATTATCTAGTGCTAGTGAATTTCTCAAAAAAGGCTCCATTTTGATATACCAAAGATCTTTCAACCTGTTTTCCAAGAACACAATCATATCAATACTGTAACTAAGAGAATATGAGGCACAGTAAAAATACGATATCATTAGTTATAAAGAGCGTTCAATCAAAAGTTATTTGTAGATTTTTTATAAGAATTAATAAAACTGTTAATCTACTTCAAACTAATGTGTTGAGGGAAAAGTTCAAAACAGTTTATTGATGTATGACTACCTACAGAATGTAATTTGGCCTGTCTAAATACATAACTCATGAGTTGTACGATATATTTCAATGATATTTTAAGAATATATTGAACAAAAGGTACCAATAAATTATTTTTCTCTAAGTGACTAAATGTTGAGTAATTTTTAAATTATGTTTGGCTGAAAAAGTAGATTCAGTAATTCATAATATCTTAACTGCTCGAGTTTGCTATTAAAGAGGGATTAGCGAATTTTTTTACAGTTTACGTGGTGGAGCAGGTGGTTACATTGGTGAGAGAGGGGGAAATGTTGCTCATATATATGTTAGTGAGGCAGGCTCTTTGCTTCTCATATTGACAGTTGCGATAAAATCTAGGATTAAATTGACTGAAACCCCGACTGGGTGCCTGGAAAAGGAATTCACATCCAGATCCGATGCATAAGATAGCCTGAAGACACCTGTCTCGTAGATACTGTGGACTAAGATCGACCCCAGATCTCATCCTCTCCAGGATGGTGGATTTCATGAGTGTTGGCAATCCTCTTACCGTTCCTCCAGGATCGGATTTCCCTGCGATTCGTTCAGCTCCGCAAACAATGTACCGCAATGATATCCGTTTTGACGTTTCGCGGACGTTCAACTATCTTCTTCAGCTTGTTGGAGTGCGGCGTGTCTATTCAAACCGTAATGCTGGCCGCTGTTCTTTTGCCGATCCCATGCAGAAATGTCCGTCACCTTGGAATGTAACGTGTATAGCAGTCTAGAGGATAACTAGGTATTTTGGTTTATTTGATATTCTGTTTCTTTGTTTTGTGATTCAGGTAGGCGAATATATTTGTTTTTAATATTAATATACTTTTGTTACTACATGTTTTTATTACCTGTATGTACAATATGACATCTAATGGAGGAATTATAACTTACCGAACTTTCATAACATAAATAAATCATATCCTATAGTTCATGTGGGTTTGAACACTTTTAAAATGCTCATACAGCATTTAAACGAGATATTTGTTGCAGATCTATCTACCGAGTAATTGCAGGCAGATTGGTACTATATTCCTTTATAAATGTTACAGAATTCAGAATATTTTATTTTCTATTGCATTTTTGTACATAGCAACGATCTATTTTCTGTCTAGCTTAGAGTTATCAGGGAACCTACTATAACCACACTAACAATTAAAAATTAAATGCCTTATACAGAGTAAAAATGTTGTTAGTATTTTGCTAAAATAAATAATTGATTTTATTGTGTTTATTTATATTATCATATTTAATATTCCTGACTGGGATTACATAATTAACCGGCCAACGGAAGACCAAAACAACAATTATAACTGTACAGTAAATATTAGAAAATATATAGCAATATGCTGTAACAACAAAACTAATAAAACATAAGAATAATATGAAAATGTATTTGTAACAACAACAAAATTAAATAATTTTACTCCAATTAAAAAAAAATTTTCAACATTTTAGTAAAATTCGTATGACATTAGGCAATGGATATGTCTTTAATATTATATATTTATCATAAAGTTTAATATTTAAACTTAAATTTTAATCTATATACGAATTAACTTATCATATTTTTTTATTTTTTTAATTTATTGTAATTCTTATTTTACACAAGTTCTCACATACCGATAATGCCATAACTGGAAAGAAATTTTTTTCCAATTACACATTGTGAAATGGCATGAGTGTGTTTTATTATTATTTAACTCTTCTGTAAGTGTCTGGATAGCACTACACCTGTACAGTAGAGTGCTGCCACTGCCAATATATAGTGAGTGAGGGTGAAAGTACAGAGCACAAGGCAACCTAGTGATCACTGCTAACAGTGCAGACGTGAGGTTAGAGGTCTGGACATCGGGTCAGAACTTGTTCCAACTGGTTTACTACACAGCACGGTCATTCCTGCATCACGACAAGTTCTTATTGGTTCTATTAATGGAAGGAAATAAAAAAGTCTTGGGTTTTATTTAATACACTTAAGAACTGAGATAGATAAATAAAAAGAATTGATTAAATATACGTAATAGCATTTTATTTTTTAATGTACAATAACTTAAAATTGATATTAAATTGCATATTCAATTTTATCATGCGCGTTTAACTAACTATGAATATTATTTTAGCGGAAATCTATATGACGTGGAGACTGTAGGCAATAGATTATATGCTCGGTCCTCTTATTACCATCACGACGCCCTCTCAATGGTTGCCATTTACGAGGACACTATTAGAAAAGTCAGGGGTGTCCGTGTAGGGTAGTATTCAAGGAACAGTTGACCTAAGTAATAATCACTACACTCGTTCATCTACACTCATTACACTCATTCGCCCATATCTCTACGATCGGCGTCTTACTAATTAATGTTATAGTAAATAAAGGCTTGACATATACCTCTAGTCATTAAATACTTTTTAAATGTCATATATTTTAAATTGTGGTATTTATTTGGTATCGTTACCAAAAACGGATTTCTTCTAAAATTGTCTTAGCAGGGAGTTACATTTCAATAATAAATAATAGATACACTAATCTTTAATTGGAAACATTAAAAAACGTATCGAGAGTAAATATTAGAATGCAAATGAACTACGCGTAACCTAATAAATGTCCTGACTTTGACATGGGCGTTCCTAGTGACAACTGAGTGAAGCTCTTGACGCGGAGAGTTGCCAATACGTTTATGGGAACTACGTTTGACATACGGCAGACAATAATTACTTGTTGAGGCAGAAATCTGCTTGAAGAATTTTAATTGGTTAAAAAAATAATACAACAGAACAATATATAAAAAATTATGCAGTAACAATAATCTATAAACAATGGAAACAAGAATATAAAAGACAATAAAACAATAAGAAATCGTACGATTACAGTATAAATTCACTATATTAAACCAGAAGGTTGGTTATAAAACAGGCACATTTAGAGAACCGAAACGTGACAACAATGCAGGACTTAAAGTCGTTGCTATAGCTGCGGCTGGCTTACATCGTCACGCCATTGTATGTAGCATTACCAAACTCCTCGTAGTTCCAGAATATGCTGTAAGGGTGCTCTGAAGTTAATTAGGTACATAAATAAACATTAATTAATTCATTATCTTTCGGTGGAGAATCTCTTATGGCTGTTCTTAGAAAGGCAGACAAATCTAAAATAAAACAACCTTCATTCAATTTACTACGGTGATTACAGCGACCTCTAGGGTCAGTAAGTGTGCATTAAGAGGTGCCTCCCACCTGATCCACCTACGTCTAGTGCGGGTCGTGTCAAATCCATCAGTTCTCCGCGCAGAAACGACACCCTATTGGCAAGCGGCCCGGGCGACCTTGCCAGCAGCCGAGGGCGTGGCCCGCGACTGACGGACTTTGGTCTTTTTGCATCCAGCCTCCCACGGGTCCTTCGCAAACTGGTCCATCCACGCCGAATGTCCCATCGTGGTAGCAGGAGTCGGATAATTACAACTCATCTGTCTTCCCAGTGCAGGGATGGCGGTGGGGCAAAGCCCTGTGTGGGTTTCTGGACGCCGTGTCGAAGGACTCTGCCCCTAAAATACGGGCTGTTTGCGAACCGGTTCTTGTTTATTGTCTTTGCCAAAAATCTAACATGGAACTGGATTATAAAAATCGGGAACACAAAATAAACTTGTCTGATCTGTTGCTTACCTTTTTTTCGGCTACATAACTCAGGTCTTGGAAGAATGATTTCTTTCTTTTTCTATAAAAAATCTTCACTAGCCAGTATATAGGGTCTGTCACTGAACTTTATGAAGTACCTACGGATAACTTAGTTTGAGACCTTGCTTTCCACAGTTCGACACCTTAGCCTTTTATCAAAAACATCGGTTAATTCTAATTCATTGTTGGGTTAATTATTCACTTAGAAAAACTACACTTTTTCTGCCCGTTTCAAATAAATGGTTCAAATGTTATTGAGTAAACAATTCCTTTAAATTATTTCAATTTAATATAATCATTTTCCACATTACACACACTTAGGCCTACATGTCTTGAACACCTAGATACATATCATAGTTTTAATTAATGAAATTAGTCTTGATATTTTTCTCACTAACTCTATATATTATAAACAAAGTATCAGATAGAAATGTTGTACGTTATCGTTTTAGTTTTTAAAGTTATTAATCATTTTAAAATATCCAAAACGGAATATCTTGTTTAATATTAAAAAATTGAGGGGCAGATTAATAAATTGCTAATATATTAAGTTTTTTGCCAAAAATAAGCACATAAAACTATTTTTTAACACTAAATGTTGCATAATAACGTAACATAGAACTAAAAAAGTTAAGGCAATCATATATTTAACAAAATGAGCATTTTAAAACTACACAACAGGAAAATAGGTTACGAACGTTGTTTTAGGCCTAACACTAAACATAATAGTAGATCAATTACTTTTGTGATAAAAGTTCGATATTCTCCAAATACAGTATCTTTATAACTTATATATTTTCAGTATTTTTTAAACAATTTTGAAACCATCTACGTAAGTGTCCACTTTTGTATCCCGTAGGCGCTTTCTTGAAATAGACTTTGAAATCAGTGTAACATCACCTATACCGACTAACCCCCACTGTGAGAG
The DNA here is from genome assembly GCA_035578905.1 of Stictocephala bisonia. NCBI lineage: Eukaryota > Metazoa > Arthropoda > Insecta > Hemiptera > Membracidae > Stictocephala > Stictocephala bisonia. The sequence goes on along the minus strand of JAQJVL010000017.1, from coordinate 4,730,332 downwards.
CATGATATCCAAAATATAAGTTCTTGGAAGACAGGAATAAAGAAAGCCGCAAAGAATTAACCAGAAGACTTTATTGCTGGTGGAATCGCCAGGACACGGCGTTTCCGCGGCACATCCTCCAAGCCACGTGACTCACTTGAGATGCAGAGGGCTTGTTGGAGCGTTGCCCTGGAGTCTCCAGACGATCCTAAGAGGTCAATGCCTGGAGCATTATGGAAACTATGAGTTTAATTTATACTGCAGGACAGGCGAAAAGGGAGGGTCAGCTAGGACGAAAAAGGGTGTAATACGACGAATAATGGGGTAAGTGAGATATTAGAAAAAGATTTTTAAAAGCGCACAATTAATCTTTTCATAATTTTGCTAAATATAGTTGGGAATCTGAACCACATAATGGATCTACCTAGCAGACTATGTCCTCAACTTAAACTAAGCTTCTGAATTATTTCTATGAGGTTATATTCAATATATGTTCAAAAGTGGAAATCACAGTTACTGAATGCATTGACTTGCAGATAAAGTTAAAAAAATTCCAGTTTTTTTTAGGGAGGGAAGAGGGAGGGTGTAAAGAATTCTCCCAGGGAAGTCTAAGGCTTGTACCTGATTTTTATATCTGTTTAAGACTGTACGCTTGCTTATCCACCCTCCCCTTGGTTCTCTCTAAACCATCAAATCAATATACAGCTTAATCTACTGCCATTCTCTTAGAAAAAATCGTAAAGTCTGTAAACCCCAACAAGTCGAATTTAGGGTGATGCACAGTAGTCTAGCTATGTCAGAGTTAGTAGAAGGTTTGAGTCATATTTATGATTTTGTATCAACAGTTTAAAATAAATTATTAAATTAATGCCAATGTTACTCATATGGAAAAAACGAAACGTTGAGGGGATGTTTCTACCCTTTAGAAATGAATTTCAATAGATCCTTTCTTAGGACTTCTATATGATACAACTTCTCTCCAAATTGTGTTAAACTCTGTTCAGTGGTTTCTGAGATTTCGTAATGAGTGAGTACAACTTTTTTAAATTCTATATACTGTATTAAATTACAAATAGTTTTTTAATTAGCATAATACGTGTTGGTACATATACAGTGCAAGTGTCATACAACACAAAATGTATTACAATATAAGCACAAAATGCACAAATATATTATACAATACAAGTACAAAATGCACAAATATTATGGTGAACCACTGAAAAAATAAAAATCCGATAAAGAACAAAAGAAGTATGTATCTCTCCATTACAATTAACCGTTTACACAAATAGTTGGCATTAGATTTAAGGAATTCAATTTATCAGTAGCTCTTAAGACTTGTAATACTATGTCCAACATTTTACACCCGAATATTGAAATTGAAGATAAATTCAATATTTCAGGAACATATAGGATTAACTGTAATGATTGTAATATGTTTTACATAGGTCAGACTGTAAATTTTAGCAAAAGATATAAAAACCGTGTATCTGCTTTAAAAACAAGAAACCTGAAAGATCTAATCTAGCTAAACACCTTCTGAATTGTACCCACAGTTTGAATAAAATAAATGAAAATGTAGATATTATAAAAGTTTGTAAAAAGGGTCGTATTATGAATGCAATGGAAGAGTTATTTATTTTTAAAGAAAAATATAAGGATCATGATAAATTAATTAATGAACAGGTCAATTTTGATTCCGAAATAGTTTTTAATAATATATTTTCAGCGACTAAAAGAACAGAAGTAACAGGCAATAGGGATTAACCAATAATATCACAGCAGCCGCAATTTTGACGATTCCAGCCAATGGGGTCACGTGATCATAGGCCTATAAATTGAGTTGTTGAACACCATTTTCAATTCTTTTGTGAATCCCTCTGTTCTGAGGAAGGTGAGCGTGGTTCACAGAAATCGATCACCATAATATTCGTGAATTTTGTACTTGTATTGTAATATATTTGTGCATTTTGTGCTTATATTGTAATAAATTTTGTGTTGTGTGACGTTTTACTTGTACTGTATTAAATTACAGTGATGATTTAGTGTTCTTTGGGTCAAAAGATCGGACCCGGCCCTATCGTATCCTATCTCCAACATACACCTATGAAGCGTCATGGGAACAAGTCGTCCTTCGAAGGACTGGCTGAAGGAACTGCCAGCTCACTCTCGGCTGTGCTAACTGATGATGTCCTGGTAATAAATGTCATATGATCCGTTTATCAGATAACTGCGTTGGAGTAGACGTAATGGCTTGGCGGATATCACAGAGGTCATACGACATCCGGACGTCAGGTGTCGTTTGATTTCTTTTATAAAGTAAATTTATCTCAATTATTATTGATTTGTATGACGTCATATGTTTTTTATTGCAAGTTTTTACGTTTACATATTATTGCGCTTGTTTCACTATTCGACCCTCCCACCCACTCACACACGTACAGCGGTAACGCACCTGTAACTCTCAACTGTTGGCTAACTTGCTGTGAATCACACACGGGGCACCGTAATTAATGACAGTCGACACTACTTAAACAGCTGATACCGTATCATCAGCTGACGGAGTGCAGCCTTGACCCGGTGAGTGCTGCGCCCTACCGGGGCTCGACGACACTACATCATCTCTCGGAATACCCAGTGATAACTGGTCCCCATGACGCCTACTTATTTAAATATCAGCCTAAGGTCCTTTAAAGGCTTGCATCTCATTTATTTTCATGATAACTAGCTGAGTCAGTAGCTAAAAATAGAACGGATATGTTGACATGACTGTGAAAAATCTTTTTTAATCTAATGACCTCAAAAGATTATATTTTTTTACTAACGAATAAAAACACACTTTTTTTGATCGTCCACGCTTCCGAAATGTTACAAAAATAAAAATTAATGAGGTAAATTTCATAAAGAACCTAAATGTCAAAATATATATAAAATACTAACCGTCATGGGCGTAAATTAGAAATAGTTAGGCCTATTAATTACATAAACAAACACATTTTAAGTAAAATGTTCATTTGTCTTTATCTTATAAAATGGCGTGGTGGCTCCGTGGCAAAGGTCTCGTACTGTAACTGTACTGAGACTGTATTTGGTTATATATTTATATACAGTACGTTTAACATGATAAAAGCCCTGCTTCATAGGCTAAAGGTTCTCAGTTCGATCCCAATCAAAGTCGTAAGATATTTTAAAAGGGGTCAGCTGATAACCACTGAATGTTCATTTGTCATTGAGTCATTAATTAATAACATTTTCTATGGAATATTTGGCCTTTTTAGTAACAAGGACTACAATCACTCATCTACTCTCATCGCACTTCTTTGAAATCCATATTCGCCCATATATTAACGATCAAATGATTTATTAAGAATAAGTAAACATAATCAGATCAAATATATGTTATTTAAGGATGATAAATAACAAAACTAGTATAGTATGCATTTACCCTCTAGTATGTAGTTCTTCAACATAGTAAACATTTCTCAAACATTTTTAATCGGATTACCTAAAATTCTTGGAACGCGCTTGAGGTAAACTTTGGTAAGGACAGATCGGTGTAGAAGGATATTACGGGTGGAGGGGGGGGGTGACTGGCGACAGTCTTATGACTTGATGACCTTGATGGCAAGGTCACTCAGCACAGTTATCTTGCCAGTTATATACCACATTCCTGGCTCAGTATGTAGCCACTGAGAGGCTATCGTGAACACTTAGTAACGCTTATCTTACGGTAACAGAAGATTTACTCGTGAACTGTAATGAGAACGGTAATAATTATTTATCACATGGTTTGTTGTCAGGAACCATTTATTATCTAAAAAAAAAGTAATTAAATAAATAAATATATTGTGATCTCCTGTCACAAAGTTAAATCCAATCCATCAAACCGTTTAAGATCTACCTCACTGATTCTATTTATGTAACTCCGGGCACTCCGTAACTATGTGATCCATTGTTTGCATAGGCTCCCCGCAATCACATGACTGATCTAATGCCGATCCCCTATTTATACTTCCAGTAGTTACCTTAGATACATCTGCCCAAGCAGATGCGTGTGTGGAGTGGGGGGGGGAATGGTGATCTTGTTCACGTTCACAGGAAATCTTTAATTTCGTCTCAAAACTATTACATTTTAGATACACTCCTGTGCTTTTCCATGGGACCGAAATTCAATTATAGTTATTTTAAAATTGTGCTTTTTTTGCGATTAAATACCACTGTATGTGTATGGGTGCGTGGGTGGGTCAATACCACTGTACGTGTATGGGTGGGCGGGTGGGCCCAGAGGACGACAGAGGCCAGACAGAGACTACACAGAGACCAGACAGAGACCAGACAGAGACCAGACAGAGACCAAACAGAGACCAGACAGAGACCAGACAGTGACCAGACAGAAATGTATGACATTTTGAGAAAATCATACATTTCAAGATTACCGAATATGAACTTTGTATGCTATGAACGCTTTATTGTTATGAAATATGTTTAAAATTAGTCCCAAAAATAATTTGGTAACTTTTAATATATTTTGTTGTAATTCTAAGGTTATTTTGTAGATCCAAAAAGCCTACAACCTTCGCAGGCAAGTAAGGAAAACAAAACGTCATGACAAATCTACTGTGCAAAATTATATAAATTGAGGTTATGTTTGTTCCAGTTATTCTTGTGGATGATATGTCAATGTATACAATACCTACAATATTCTAATTATTAATGGACGGATAAAACTATATTTTTAATAAATACTTGGTTGGTAGTTCTGAAATAAAATATTCATATTACATATAACCCTTTAAGACGTGTCAAGTTGGCATATTGTTTTTTTTATAAACCAATGCCAATTCCCAAATCTACTTTCAGTTTAGTATTACAACAATACATTTTTAAAAAATTAAAAAAACCACCAAACTTATAGTAACAGTTACAGTGTAAATGCTGAATAAATAAGTAACAAGTATTAAACTAAAAATAATTCACACTTCGTTAACACTCCAATTACTATGTTTAATGTTTTTTTATTGCTTAGTATAATTTAAGATGTAAAGAAAATAAATGTAAATAGGCAAGTAAAAATAGTCCAGATTGTTTTCTTTAGCGTTTTTGTAGAATGGGACAACCAAATTAGGACTGTAATGAAGTCAAAGGGATGTGATGTGGGGCGGGGGGTCAACAGTTAAGATGCACACAGACTGGCCCACACGGTGGAACAAACTGTCTTGTTTGGCAGATCATACACTAATTAATTGAAGTGCGAAGGCGTTCGCGGCAACCCGCCATACACAACTGTAGCCATTTTGCCGCACAGCGCCTTTGTATCCAGACGGTGTCGTGACGTCATACGAACTTCTTCGTAACACAGCTTGTTCTCTAATAATATTTTGTTTTCTTGCTTTTTTTATCAATCTTTAATTTATCACTTATTTTTTTAAAATATATTGATTAAGTTTATGTTAGGTATAGGTATAATTGTATTCTTTAATTTAGTAATTTTAATTACATTGACAGATTTAAATTATTATTCCAGACTTTACCAATCTTAAAAATACAAATAATAAAAAAAATTTGATAAAGATACATTTTATTTCTGTATCCTAAAATGTATTGTAATCTTAGCTCATTGTAGAATTATGATTAGTTTAAGACCAGTTGGTTTATAAAAAAACATTATCTACGCGATTAATAAGTGAAATAATTTTGGAAAAACGATGAATAGGTTTGCCTCGGATGAATATTTCTTGTATTAAATAATTATTTCTCATTAAAATAATATTTATCCTTATTGGTTACGAAATAATCAACGAAAAGCAATGATTATTCTATAACTTCGTGCAAAAAACATGCTATAACCAATTTTCTGTAACCTAATGGAAGATTAACCATCAGAAACGTAATCTGAATATTAAGATTTAGTAAACATTTGGTAAAGAAATGTATTATGCTATCCGACAGCCCTCTATTCGTTAAGGATTGATTCACTACGCTCGTTTACCATTCCCACTGAGATTGTCTCTAAACCATCACGTCAATATAAAAGCTTAGTTAGAGGGGTGAAGTAGTACATTCATGTCAGAATTAGAAGTTTATCATTTAACAATGAAAACAAAATTATTCAAACGTTTGTGGCATGTTTCAGTTTTTTTGTATCAGTTGTTTGAAATAAATTATCAAATTATTGCCAATATTACTATTATTGACTAGAGAAAACTTTGAGGGGCTTTTCTACCTCTTAAGAACGGAATATCGAGAACTCCTCTCTTAGTGGGTCTTAGTGATATACAAAAATATAATGTCATTGCAAATATATATTTGATTTAATTTGAGATAACTTCCTTCGAAATATCATAAAAATATATTTAGTGGTTTCGGAGATTTCTTGATAAGTGAGTACATGATATGGATTATATTAGATAATAATTAAAATAAATTTAAAATGCCCATTGAGTTTAATAAATTTAAATAAAATAATATACTTCCAAAAAACAAGTAAATACTAAAAGTGCCGCTGTTTTCTAACTAGATCGTGCTGCAGGTAAAATTATAGACTCTTAATATGCCTTGATCACATTCAATTACACTTGGTGTGACTGACTGGAGGACAAGTCGATGTCAAGGGCCTTCCAGCCCACAGCTGGAGGAATGTCCAGGGAGTCGCCAAAGGCCAGGGCCGCCAGCAGATCCACTTTGTGAAACCAAGCTGGTGTTGGAGGTCGCCAGGCTTCCGTGTTCCCCGCCTCTTGCTCACTTGAGGCGTTGCGCAACAAAGAAATGCCTCCAGCCCGATAATGCTTCCCTGAGGAATGCCGAGTGGTTATGTTCAGGTTTAAGGTCACAAGGCCGTTCTCTAGGATGCAACGAACGTATCTTTCCTGTGATAAAGAAAGTAGTTGAGAATTTGAATAGTTTATCATCTATACACTGTTTATATTTATTTTCCTATGCTTATGTCTTGGAAAATAGTCATATATAAAGTAATCTTATAACTTGACAGGATTTTGATATTTTTTTTAAGTTACATGATATAAGTATAGGAAAGAAACAAAATTTAAGTGTTAAATCAGTTTTGAATGCAACTAACCGTAGTTGGTTTAGTGCGAATATTATTAATTTGTATCAAGATATATTATGAAAAAGTACAAATTACACATTAAAAATAGAATACCCTCCATGGCAGCTAACGTAATACATTATAACATAAAAAAATTTGTAATTGAATAAATGCGATGAATTTTTTTTCAATTAATTCTTTAAGTTCTATAAAAAATCAATCTTTGGTGACCTGCTCTGTGTCCTGAATATTTGGCATGCCTTCATGGATTGATATAAAATCAGCCACTTCAGTCGTCCAAAAATCCATTAGAACTCTAGGATAACATAGCTCAATCATGCAATATTAGACTCGTTGTTTAGGGCATCTAGCTGTTTTGCATCTATGAACAAAAGGTAAAGAAAATAATTAGTACTGTAACCAATCTACTTGGGGATGAAGTGTTGTATGGTTTTGTAAGTGGAAGATCCTAAGCTCGGTTCTTTAATATCATCATTGTGTCCACTTAACGGTTTCCATGGACTTGAACACTACTAGAGATGTTTGGGGTGTTCATATTGAGTGGTAATCAGTGTTTCGGCGTTTTAAGCCAAGATAATTGAGCATCAGGCTTGAAAATCAGACCAATACTACGTGGTTCGGATTCCACATTAAGGTGTATGTCCCTTAGTCGCCTGGCTGTTGAACTATTAAAAAAACTCAAACTCAGGGCCATAAAAAAAACAAGTGAACTCAATTAACAACCAGCCTACGCAAGGCAACTACATTCATCCTTCAACATTCATATTTACCTCAAAATACTAACTAAGTTGTGTTAGCGTCTCATATATGGGAATACTAACATGTGAAATACATTAAGAGCGCTTTGTTATGAGTCTTGGATGCGGCCATGCCAGTTTCTCTAAGCCTAAACACAGGCAGAGAGTAATTGCGAGCTAGTGGCATGCACCTGTCCCCCGACAAGTCCGCACGTTACGAAAGCCTGTAATTACCATTCTGGAGCAGTGTTACCAAATTACGTAAGGTTGTAGATGTCCGCTGTCCCGCGGTGTGGGCAGTCACGCGAGTAGTGCGTGTCTGGGGGTGCCCAAGAGACCGCCTTGGGGCCGCTGTCACTCTCCTGGCCATCGTGGTTAACGATCTGAAAAATGAGCAAAGATTAGATTTAATCTCCCAGAAACTGGTTCTTAGAACCGTATTCAATTTTCGTCAAGAATGGTCAAAATAGATTCATGAAATTCTTATTCGATTTATTTACGTATCTGACATTTCAGCTAGACATGCAAAATTAATAAATGGAAGCTAAAGTGGACGAATTGAAATATATTACAACCACCAATATATTTCAATATTTAAAATGAGCTTGATAGAGTAATAGTGTTATCTATAAATAGTCGTACAGGTTATCCAAAGTAAACACGACTCCATGTGTGATAAGTTCCTCGTGGACCAATCGAAATCTAATTCAATTTAGAAAATGCTAGAACAGAAACAGCTAACATGTTAAAACTTCTCATAGGTGACTCAAACTTATGTGTTCCTGTTTCGATGATCATTACAATGTATAAAAAACACAAATTATCATATACTAAGGAATCTTAAGCTATTCTGATTTGATTTCCTGTTGAAAGTTATTTTGGAATATTTAGTGCAATTAAAATAACAGCAGCGTCCACTCAATGGTTACAATCGACGTGGACAATACTAGAGAAGTTTGGGGTGTCCATGTTGGGAGGTAGTCAGGTTTTTAATGTTGTGTAGGGGATATAACTGGATGTCAGGCTTGTCAATTAGCTGACAGTCATACTAATACTACGTGGCTCGGATTCCTTTCTCAGGCAAGTCGAACTCAGTTAATAACGAGACTACACAGGTCATCCATACTTATCTACGTAAAACTGCATGTCTCCTAATTTTTCTGGCAATTGGGCTATTAATAAATGGATCTTTCTGAGGAACATTTGGCTATACTTAGTGACTACACCGTTCATCTACACTCCTCTCACTCATTAATTCGCCCATATATCCACGATCGGCGTGTTAGAAACACATATTGAATAATTTTGTAATATTGTAAGGGATGATTCGTTTCTAGATAGTACTCTGACAGGCATCGTTGAAATTGAAAAACGACGAATAAAATTATGGGAAAGGCTCCTCATAATGATGTCATTCGTTCATACAGACAAATGACAAGAGTTGGGATGTATATCTGACTAAACTTTACTCTACAAAAATTGTAATTAGTTAACATTTTGAGATTAAGTTAAAAATTAACCAGGACTTATATTTTTATTCTCTCGTATTCTTAAGGAATAATCACTTATCCAATCCACCTGCTCAATCTTTGCATTGACATTTGTATAAAGACGCACGTTTTCTTCGAACTGTATCAACACAGGTAAACCCTAGTGCACTTGGTACCTTGGACGGGACGGTAACTAGATGTTGCCTCACCCCTCTCGGCCGCAGGGCAATCACAAAACTGTATCTGGGTCGATTGCCCTGTGCTGGGGGCCCTTTCGTGAAAGGGCGGTCGGCCAGTTGCATTGCCGCGACACGAGCGCGTGGCTCTTGCAGTTGCACAAGACACCAACTGGTGCACTTCGACCACCACTGGGGGATGTGAATAGTGTTGAATAGAACTGAGTGTCAGATCAATACTACGTGGTTCGGATTCCACGTACAGCTGTAGGTCCCGTAGTTGGCTTGGTTATTTGGCTATCAATAAATAGTCCTTCCTGAGCTAAGTCGAACTCAGATAGTAACAATGACTACAACCGTTCATCTACACTCATAACACTCGTTCACCCCTCAAATGCGCCCGTATCTTGACGATCGGCGACTTATAAATGAATAATGAAAGTGTTCACTGAGTGATAAAACACAATTCACGATTGTTTGCTAACTTAGACATCTTGCGATTTGTGAAATATGTTTTACAAGCCGACAACCCTTGCTACTCTACTGGGTGGTTCTCTACACTTGCTTACCATTTCCCTCCTTTGTTCTTTGTAAACCATCACATCAGTATAAAAACTCAGCTTGCTTACTTTCTCCTATATAACAATGTAGTCTAGAACACCCTATAAGTTACTTTAGGAGAGGGCCAAGTAGTGCAGTTATGTCATAGTTAGTAGAAATGACCTTACACATTTCAAAGTTAAATCCAACTATGCCTTTTGTATAAACTATTTGAAATTAATGATTAAATTATCTTAATACCAATGTTACTTTTATGGAAAAAGTAAAAGTTTACGGTCTGTTTCTATCCCCCAGGAATCGAATTTCGATAAATCCTTTATTAGTACAAATGTGACTTCTCTCCAAATGTCGGCAAAATCAGTTCAGTGCTTCCGGAGATGTTGTGGTGATAGAGTACATAGTTTCTAGATTACATATATTAAAATTAATTAAAGCATAATACAAACTATTAAATTGGTAAATATTTTTCCAAAATCTAACAATCACTTTTTTAAGGTTAGGCTTACGTTGTTAATTGCTCATTACCTCAAGGCATAGTCAATTTGCTATACGAGTTGACCCAAGAACATTGTAACTTGTAACAAAACGCAAATTATAAATTTCATTGTGTTGTATATCTTTGTAATTAGTCATTTTTTAATATTGTGATAAGAAACCTAGGACCAATTTATTCCTATATTCACTAAAACAGTGATTTGTTTAAAATACATAAATTCAACATTATAATTAAATTTGGCACACTTAAAGATCCTCAAAGACTTAAGATCAACTGTCCCTTAAAGAGAGTCATTTATTAATAGACCTTTAGCCTGGGCTACTAAGAGACCTAAATCTTTACATGGAATCCGAACCACGTAATATTAATCTGATTTTCAGCTGTCTGGCAAGCATGATTCTCAGTTTTATTTCCTACACAACATCTGGACACTATATCACCCACAAAATTCACATTTCTTTGTCCTCAAGCAGCTGGGTTACAGCACTGCGCCACTAGTGCCGTCTGGTTTTTTAATTACCAGATCTTTATTGACTGCGGATATAAGACGAAATCTACGTCATTAGAAAAGTTTAAGCCTTCCATATAAGTACGAATTCAACTATATAAGTGCGAATTCAACCATATAAGTGCGAATTAAACTATATTAGTGAGAATTCAACCATATAAGTGTGAATCCAACCATATAAGTGCAAATTTAACCACATAAGTGCGAATTCAACCGTATAAGTGCGAATGAAACTATATAAGTGAGAATTCAACCATATAAGTGTAAATTCAACCATATAAGTGCGAATTCAATTTTCGCTAAAACAAGTTGATCCCCTAACCGTGACCGTGGCGAACCACGGAGCAGGGAAAGTGTTCTCCCTCGACACATTAGGGTGCTGAAGAAGTTCTGAAGTAGCCAACAGTCTAGACGTTAATTGAAGAAAGTGTGGAGTATCGAGGATTCGGTTCGGCATTTCTTGCGAGCTCGATTGGCCACGATCAGAGAAAGCGGGTGAACGAACAGAGCGATACCGCTAGTGTGGTAAAAAGGAGTCTCACTGGAGTGGCGAGTGGCTTCCGGGTTGTCCTTTCCGCCTTCCGTTTTATATTCTCTGTGTTTTACACTGATTTAAAGAGATTCTGATTAGCAAATTACTGGTCAATATTTCCGGAGGGAGCACTCCCATCAATCCTATGAATAAACGGGAAGAAAACGGCCAGTAAATAAATGGACTTTATTACAGGCACAATATAAATATAATTTTTTTTTAATTCTCTATAATTTTTAAAATGCTACATTGAGAGACAAATAAGAAAAAAAATACAACGATTACGTGACACATCCTACTCACATTATCCTATGGGATGGAGACCGATAGCATTGTCGTTACTAGGGGCGCATTGTTGTAACCCAGCTACTTGGTTACAACGTGCTATCGAGATTGTAGCCGATTGGTTATATGATCGGTTCGATTCATTGTATGCGTAAATCATCATTCGTTGATGTTTCCATTGTTTTCGAACCGTCCTACACAGCCCTCCTCCATTTTTTTCTATCCCTCCAGTTTCTCTTCATCCACTTGTCCTTTCTGCATTCCTCTTCCCTCCACATCCTTCCACACTTGGTCCTCCTACCTTCCTATTGGCTTACTTCCTCTTCCCGTCCTGTCGGCTTGTAGCAACAGATGTACTAAAAGCTAAAATAGGGATGAATAACGTATAATAAAGACATGTTATTCTATATGAATATAAATGATAACAGTATAAAGGTACTCTGAATACATAAGCAATATTATCTTTTTCAATTCATTGTAAAAGTACTTTAAACTGTACATTTTTGCTGTGGAATTGAAAACGTATATTAGTCTAATAAAGATCGTTAGACTTTTTCCAGAGGATATGCTGAGATATGGCATTTATTCTCATTATTACAATTCATCACCGACACCGATCGTCAAGATATGGGCGAAAATGATGGATGAAACGAGTCTGACGATTGTAGACGAACGAGTATAGTCGTTGTTACTAGCTAAGGTCAACTGTTCCCTAGAAAGAGTCATTTAGTAATAGCTCAATAGCCAGAATAAATAAGGTATCTACAGCTTTGTGTGGAATCCGAACCACGTAGTATTGGTCTGATTTTCTGCAAACTGACAAGCCTGATACTAAGTTCTTTTCAATACACACCATCCGGACCTTGACTACCACCCAACATGGACAACCCAGACGGACCAGACTTCTATAGTAGTGTCCATGTTGATGGTAACCAATGACCGGACGCCTTATCAGTTTTAAGAGGATCGAGCATAGAACTTATCGCCTACAATCTCCACAACACTATGCCTCCAAGTAGCTGGATTACAGCTAACTTTCTAAACAATTCTTTTACTTTAAAACGCATAAATCTGAAAGCATTGAGGATAGAAGTAATTTAGTCTTTGGGACAAATTCGTGTTTTATACAGTTATTTTAAAAGTGCATTTTATGTCTAAACAGGTAAATGACATGTATTCTAATTTTAAGAATTATAATGACTTGACCTTGGGGCGTATCCAATCTACATTCGCTTTTTCCGGGTCTTGGTTCCGGGCGGTTCCTTCCTGGGCCATGACGGTCAGCAAGGAGTGGACTCCGGGGGACACGCACTTTCTCTCTGCGGTAACCGGCTACGGAGCGACGGTCGTGCAGAATTACGCAACGGACTGTACTGTACTAGGTCGGAGATTGAATGGACGGCTTGGAGACACTTTCTACGGTCCAATAATGTGATTGGGGGTTTTAGGAGAGTCTCACGAGGCCATTACACTTATGAAGGAAATATGAGTGGCCAGTGTATAAATTGACAATCCCTAACGACCACTACTAGACTGCTCAGATTATTAAAAGACGTCGACACAATTTCGAGCGTATTTTAACGTTACTATGAAATGAATACATGGGTGTAAGACGAGTGACGACAACCTGTGTAGTCTAGTTACTACCTGAGTTTGACTTGTGTTCGCTCAGAAAGGTCCAACATCTAAGGGCCTACAGCTTTACATGGAGTACGAACCACGTAATATTGGTCTGATTTTCAGCTGATTGACAAGCCTGGTAATCTCTTCCCTACTCCACACCCAAACACTGACTACCACCCAACATGGACACCCCTTTTTACATGAACTATTTCTATAGTGTCCACGCCGATAAATAGTTCATGGTGGTGATTATTTCAATAGTAAACGTTGTTTTATTTTTTGAATTAATATTTGTTCATTAGGTTAGGTTAGGTTAGGTTAGTTAAACATTGTTTATAAAATCTTGATAACTTCAATGTTTTTGAAAAACATCCATTGAATCATCAATGTAAACAACCGTTGAAATGTTCGTTTACAGATATAACCTTGATTTATTGCACTAAACAAGAAAATGTCCAACCAAAGAAGCTTTCAAAATTAAGCTTACGGTATTTGCTAGAAAAGCTGAATCCAAAGTACGAACTAAAAATGTTTGCCAAAGCTTTCGACGCTGTTTAATTAACCGCCATACACAATTACGGTTCATGCCTCAGATACGGCTACAAAGATACGAGCGACTAGTCGTAAATTTAATAGACTTGGTAAAGTCTTTAACTTAGTAATATTTAATAAGTAACGGATACGGAAATTGTCAAATACAACTTCAAGGTATTCTGTGACAGATTTGACAGATGTACTTAGGGCTTTTCCTCTAAACCTACACTCGTATTTGGGACAATATTTACAATCGCTGACAGTTAATTTAGGTGTTTCCTACAGCGTCAATGACGTACATAAAGGTATGTAACTATGTTGAGGCACTAGAGGGGCAGTGCTGTAATCCAGCTACTTGGGGACAAAGTACTGCGGATATTGTAGGCATATGCTCTTGCTCGGTACCGACACGGCGTCCTGACATTTGGCTTGTAAATTACACAGGCATGAGAAGCGGATTCTTTAGGTAGTTCTTTCTGTTAATAACCAACGGCTAAAAGAAGAAGAGTCTTACATCTGTAAAGGTCAACTACATAACTTTTCAACTGTATCACGTACAAATAAAAATACGGCCTTCGCGCTTTACAATGTGGAACGAACAAAAATAGACAAATTGCTACCATCAGTGGAAATGCCTGAGTGAGGAACGACAGATGAGTGTCATAAAGTATGAGTTAAGTGACTCAATTGAACCGATGATGTCCGTATGGGGCCGTAATAGTGAACAAAGTAACTGCTCCGACCAGGAATGCCCTAAATGTGAAGCCGTGCACCAAGGTGAACTGGTATAAAACACAACTGACATTTTCACGTAGGAGGCCGAGAAGTAAACAAAACAATTTGATAATAAAGTTCAAACCCATCATCATAATTGACTATGATGATTAAAAAGTTCTTGTTGGGGGAGGGGATTATGTTTTCCAAAACACAGTGATTGTGCAGTAGCCGCCATTTAGTCCTGCATATTATGACCTAGACTTTCTGAAAATTGACCAGTGAAATTGTCCCATCTTCAATCATTTAAAAAAGTACAACTTTTCACTAACATATACAATGATAAATTCCCAAATTTCTGTATGGTTACATCCAATGTTTAATATTTTCTGCTACCACTGACTTTGTCAATGCTACCACCTTATCTCGAAAACTGATGTTAGCAAACTGATTGACCAAGCACCTGTAGTGAAGTGTTCTTTAAGAAATAACGTTTTCCAGCTCGGGAAAATGTAAATTTGTGAACGTACAAATGCATCTTTCTTTACTTTTTTTCTGTAACTCATAATTATTGTAATAGACATTAGTATGATTATGATTGGAAAAATTACATAGCAGTTTCTGAATGATATAATAAATCTCGTGGAAAAGAATATTTGTTCTTTAGAAAATTTCTTTTCAAGAGGAAGATTGTTCAGGAAAATGTTTTGTGTTTTAGTAAAAAAACACAAAAAAAACAACTATTATTTTCACAGTAAATAATACTTTTTATATTTAATTTCTCAATTGTTAGTGTAAATTGTACTTAGGATAAACTAAATTGCCAATAGACTTATTATTAGAGTGACATAAAATTTTTTTCCGGAAAAAAATATTTACGTAGACAAAATTAAATAAAATGATCTTACGCAAGAGATGTTAACAGTCTGGGCCAAGCGTCCAAGACACTAACAATAATTATCGTTAACGGGGGAACCTTTTACGTATCGCCTTAAAATCAAACGAAGATAAGTGATAAATAGTGACTCAAAAACTTTAAAATATATTTTATAATTTAGAAAGGACTATTACAGATAAATACTATACTCGTTTGTAAATTGAACTCACGTATATAATATAAACTCGGATTTGAGACGCCGACACATTTAGTTACGAGACCTTTTACACCCGAAAATGTTCACAAACTTAAAAAACTAAATACTGTATTTTGTTATTAATAGTTGCTAACCGTTTCAGCACTAACGTGCCGAAGTACTATGTAAATTGAATAGCTGAGGTTCGTGCTTGCGACTGATAGGCTGGTCGTTCAAGACGAGAAGAGTAATTTGTTTTAATTATCTCATAAAGAGCCCGTGATGGAGTGAGCGTTGTCGATCAGCTGATCTGTGAATTACCACAGCTGACGGAGGCGAAAGTGCACCAGCTGATCGCGTGTGGGTAATTAACGAGCTTGTACAATGATTAGATACTAATTGTTCGATTCTAAGTTACCCAACTAATTTTAAAGACCTGTCTTTGTTCAACTTAAGAAAATAAAATTTTAATGAGTTGTAAATATTATATTTTGGAGTTGTTATTTCTTAATTCACAATACGATTATACAGAAATGTTACACTTACTGTTTTGCTACAGGTAGTACAAAAAAATCTATACCCAAGGCCTGTGTTTTTTTTAAACAAACCCTACCTATTAATCCTTTGAATTCAGTTATCCTTAAATAGTTATTAAAATACGCAAATAAAATAAAATTAAAATTTAAAAAAATGCAAATATTATATTGAAATTTTGATTTGGGGTTCATATTACTTATTTATTTCTTTATATCACCTATTTATCTAATATTTCCCTGATAAATGTTTGAATATTATTATTTTTCAGTGAATTCCTTTTTCTTAAGTAGCGATCACGTACATACATTGTTTCTCAATTTCTAATAGAGTTTGATGCGAAATAGTTATCTCTATAGTCGGCACTAGTGGCGCAGTCTTGTAACCCAACTACTTGGCCACAAAGTGTTGAGAAGATTGTAGGTGATAGGTTATCACTCGATCCTCCTAATAATAATACAGCGTCCGCTCAATGGTTGCCATCGATTTGGACACATCTAGAGAAGTTTAGGGTGTCAATATTGGATGGTATTCAATGTTCAGATGTTGTGTAGGGGAGAAAACTGAGTGTCAAACTTGTCAGTTAACTGAAAATTAAACCAACGCTAAGTGGTTCGGATTCTACGTAAAGCTGTAGGTCCCTTAGTTGCTCTGGCTATTGGCCTATTAATAAATAGCTTTTTCTGAGGAACAGTCGACCTTAGTAACAATGACTACACTCGTTCATCTGCACTCCTCACACACATTCGCCACTAATATGCGCCCGTATCTTAACGATCGGCGTCTTACTGATGAGTATAAGATATCTTTAGGTGAAGTAAGGAATAGATTTCAAGCCCATGTAGATAAGTAAGGCACCCTCCCCCTCCCCCTCTGGCGCAGGCGCCGTCGAGACAGGAAGTACTTGTAGGGCTTCGCCCCAGCGGCACAACTCGTCCAACAGCGCGAGCCCCGCACATTTGCCATTCGACAGGCTTCACGTCTGTATTTGATAATGGCGAGGAATGTTTCCGGATCCCTGCCCGACTCAATGGTCATTTTATTTTACTCCAAAAAGTGCCAGAGTGGGGCGCAATCCCTCAAACTGTCTTGGACAGTGATGTGACCGTGAGATATGCAGATTTAGAGGAATGTGATTACAGTTTGGAAACAGTTTGATAGTATGGAACAAAAAATTAAATTCATCAAATTTGTCTAGTTACTAAAATAGTATTTTATGTTGGTATCCAATTATAAAATGATCTTTTCCATATAGAAGAAAGAAACGCTGTGCCTTTTTACTTTCTCCCATATGCGTTAGCATAGAGAAAGTATTGTAATCGTCTAAAACAATGTATTGACAAGTTGATCTAAAAATACATTTTAGGGTCCCCTAAACCCAAATAAGTGGTAAAAAAATTTTGTCTGTCCGTATGTGTTTCTGTCTGTGTTTGTGTACACGTAACGTAAGGGTTTTGATTGAATTGTCAGTAAAGATGCAAATTACATCTAAACATATTTTTTTTAATTTAGTTTTGTTTATTAGTTACAACCCGACTAAACTGGGACTTGAGGCCGAAGGCCGGAAGCAATAACTGAAGTTGTTGAAGATTGTTTACATAAAATCTGGCTATGTGATTAATTGAACAGCTGTTTTTGAAGATTATTTGTTCTATACTTTTATTTAAATAAAATAAGCGTTTCATCTGTACACTCCTTAGAGTTATAATTAATTGAAAATCTGATTTTATAAACAATCTCACATAACAAAGGGAAATGGAGAAAGTTTGTGCCAGTTACCTGGTACCATTTATTTGAAGATTAAATATTTCTCATTTTTATATTAAATAATGCAAATCTATTAATAAATAGATAAATTTTGTGGAGTGAGGTTAATGTACAAGATAAATAGTGATCAGAAGATTGCAGGACACATGTTTACACATGGATTTTACATACAATGGGTTAAGGGGATTCTGGACTCAGACATACCTTTTTTTTTAGTTTTTGATGAAAGAAGACTTTTACTATTTTTTTAACATTGATTGGGTTCAGAAACCCCACATTCAGTGGTGGAAGGACGTATAAATACCATACGTACCATTTTATAATTTGTTATTCATCAAAATGTAACACTTTTTTAATATTGATATAACTTGACTAATATTTGACCTAAAACCTTCAAATTTGTGTCATTTTGTAGCCATGGGTACTATCTTACTTTTTGGGTATTTGTTTGACTATACCATGCATATTTTATTTTTTAACCAGGTTGAAAATTTGTTTTTAAAAATTTTTATCAGCATACATTATAAAACAATTTTTATTTTAAAATCTACTAATGCTAGACACTTAATTATACCCAAAAAGTTGCTTTATATTATCAAGAACATGTGGTAAAAATATCAGCTTGATATCTTGATTATTACCTGAGTTATTCAAATGTATTCTTTACAAAACGCTGTAAAATGTGATTTTCGGAAAATGACATTTAAAGTTTTGTTAGTTTTTTTAAAGAAACAAACTGAAGAAAATAAACATAAACTAACCTATATAAATTTAATTCAATAAACAATAATTTTCTACCATTATCACTAACAACAATACTTTTTTACCATAGGCCTACTGTATACTGAAAATAATTTTTCATTTACATAAGAAACTATGATTATTTTGCTTAGAGTGGAAAGTAACATTATTTTAGAACAAGATAAACAAACACATAAATTACATGCCTCAAAACTCTCCAGCTCCATACATCTGTCCTTCTTTTTCTTTAATCCTCTCCTCTTCTTCCATCTGAGCTTGCTTTAATTTTTTCCTGTAGGCGATGTTTTTTTCTTTTTTTCTGGTCGATGATTGTCGAAGACGGAATTTGTCCTACCTTTTGGCAATCAAAGAACCAAACTTTCCTAATTTGATGCCAGATGTTTCTTGATAATTGGAACACATCTTTAGGTATCCTGTATTATATACACTAATGGCCTCAAATAGGCCTATTTTCAGTGGGAATTCATCTCTGGGCAACAAATAGCTAACTTTGTTGCCGCTGGCGCCCGTGTAGTACCTAACGAAAATTTAATTTTTCTTTAGGAAATAAGGTCCAAAAACACTAAAACCTAATGTTTTCTTGTAGAGAAATGTCCAGGGAGCAAAAATAAATAAAAAACAAAAAATGTAATAATTTGACATTTTTGGCCAAATGTGTGTCCAGAATCCCCTTAATATACAACTTAATATATTTATAGCTGAACAATGAGGAGAACCTTAAGACATTTGGAAATAAAAATATTATTGGAGACAATCACTTTATATGTTGTTTCCGGCAAAATAGTTTATGTTTTACTCTAACAAAGGTTGAAATGGTTCTCTTACTTCGTCGGCCGTTTGCTTCTAATCTTTTCTTGAATATCCCAGAAATAATTCACCCTTGGACGTGGCTAAATGCCCAGAAAACCACTGCCAGTTATAATTTTACGTTTGTGCTGAAGGTAATGTTCGTTGTTGCAGGACCACATTCAGGAAGTGCTGGACAAGTGGACACAGATCGACGATGAGATCTGGGCCAAAGTGATCGTCCTAGAGCGTAACCGGAGAGTGGCCAAGGCGTACGCCCGAGCTCCGGTCCTCACAGTCAACGGAAGTGACGATGGATTCGATGGTTTCAGGTAGGTGGTGGACCTGAGGATATTTGAAAACACCACATTAGATGTGTTAATATATCCCAGGTGCGTTAGCATAGGGAAAGTATTGTGATCGTTCGAAAAATGTTTACAAGGTGGTCTAAAAATCCATTTTAGGGTCCCCTAAACACAAAAAGTGTTTTTTTTTTCGAAAATAATGTTGGTGTCTCCAAACGTATGGATCAGTTTTAATGGACTTTGGTATGTACGTGTTTTTAGCCAATATCTCCAGACTATTTTTTTCACTTTTTTGATTTTTTTTAATTGTATAAGCGAAAAATATTCAAAAATGAAATTTTCTCAAAAACTGCACTAATTATTTTGATTAAAATTTCAGGAAAGGTGTGAATTACAGTTTAAATATTCTAGTAAAAACCGCATGTCTCTAACTTGACTAGTTTTTGAGTTATGGCAAAAAAACATATTTGGGAATGGAACTGATAATTTTTTAAGTTTTGATTTGTTAGTGTTTAATATGGGGGAAAGTTTGTGCCAGTTCTTTGGAACCATTTATTTTTTATTAGCTTACTTACCTATTACATCTTAAGACGACTCACAGTAAATGCTCAAACAGTCTTTTTGGGCCTCTTGCTGGCACACCTGACTCCAATGTAGACGTTTATGGGTTCAAATTCCGTGCTAAGTTTAACTTGATGGGTTTGGTTGGACTCTTGTCTAACAAAAACGTTGGAATAGTCACAATGAAGTGCCACTGTCATTGAAAGGTAAAAGAAAGTAAGAAAAGAATTGCTCACGAAATGAGTGTAATCCATAATCTTTAGCAAAAACCACACTATCCAGTGTTATTAAAATATTGGTAGACGCAAAATTCTTTAATGACTTACAATTTAAAACAAGCCAAATCCACCCACTGTGATTGAAGTCTTTAATTCTAGCAAAACAAAATTTTGTATATTATTTATATTTTTGTTATGACTATAAAATCATTCTGTATGATCATGAAGAACATGAAAAAATGTTTAGTTTTAAAAACGGCTTCAAATCAATTTCTTTCGCAAGTCTTCCATTAATTTGGATTTTTTCAATGTTCTTGAAAATAAACCTACAGATTTAAGTTAACAATAACATGATAGAAAATTAGATTGTTGGTGGGTGGTGAGAGCTTCCCTTATTACATTATCAAATAGTATTGTTCATTTAGGGTTTTCAAGGTCAGAAAGTTGTTTTTTATTGCAATATACTTTCTTTCTCACACAAAGATCTATAAAATCCACAAAAAGTTTTCTAGTATGTACAAATAGTTGTCGTGTAGAATATTTTTAATAATTTCTAATTATTCTTATTTAATTAAAGCAACAAAAAAGTTTACTCTTATTTTTAAACAATTAAAAAAAACAATAAACCTTTTGTTATATTTATCCTACAGTTATACGTTTTTGTTTACTAACAATGGTATGTATAAATATTTGTAAAAAAATAAGTTTGTGGCTATAAATAATAATAATGTTTTCATTTTTACTGTCAAACATTATAATATGTAACGAATTACGAAATGTTAGAGTACAATAATAATAAACAGTAATCAAACTGTGAAAGGATGACTAGCTTAGCTTTCGTTGGGAAAACAGAATAACAAAATACCTTTTCCCTTTTTGAACTTCATCAATAACTAATATTCAGATGTGTTTAGATTTGCAAGTTATCTTAATTTCTTATCTAATCTACAGAAAAATAAATATGTGGAAATTAATTTTTAACAGTTAAATATTGACTTTTTAGTAATACTCCATGACCATTACTAACGTACGTTTATTATTCAACAGATTTTATTAATCGCTTTATTATTTACTAAATCAACGTTTCCTGGTCCAAATAATAAACTTTGAGTGAATTCATACGTTTGGTCCCAATTTCAACAATGGGTGTTTTCGTTACATTGGTAATGTATATTAATTACCTTTTTCAGTCAAATGGTTTTTACCTATAGCTAACAAACATAAAATAAATTATTAAACTAAGTTTAAGCTTTAAATTCCAATTTTAGCACCAAGGACAAGTTCTTTAACCCCTTAAGAGGATTTGAAAACAAACATTTTGTGATTATAATCAGAACAATGTAGGTCCAATACGTTCTGTCAGCTTGATTTACAACAATAGGTTTAACAATGACGATTCAGCGCCGCCTCCTAACCGCGTACATAAATCTTCCCATGAATGGTCCATAAATTTTGTAGCGGCTGTCGTACTTTAAAAAGTGATGGGTCAATCAGCTAAATTTCTTAAACTTTGTACTATGCACAAAAAAATTGTCCTAACTGCTTTCACTATTATTCTCAGATATGATACGCAACACAAGTTATAAAGTATTTTAAGGTGAACGTTGGATGATTGTGGATGATCTGTGTAGTCTGGTTACTAATTCGACTTACACTCAGAAAAGCCCAATAGCCAGGGTAACTAAGGGACCTACCTACGGTTTAACGTGAAATCCAAACGACGCGATATTTTCAGCTAACTGACAAACCTGATACTCCCCTATACAACATCCGAACACTAACTACCACCCAACGGACACTTCAAACTTCACTAGTCGTGTCCACACCAATTGAATCCAGTGAACGGCCGCACGTCGGCATTAAGAGGGCTCTAAAGGGAAAGAAAATATAGAAGTCATGCGACACTGGCGATAGAAGTTGGAACTACGTCCAGTTTAATCCGCCGGACGAAGTGCAATATAGTCCCAAGAATCATTTCCTGTATAGTAGGTTTTCGTAGTATTTTCAACCGGAAACCCCAATTACCCCTTCCTCCCGTCTGCCGTCTCCTCAGGTGGCTACACGCCCGACCTTCTCTGTCTGAATGTATGTTGAGCCGAAAGGCCAATTCTTTTCAACAATTGTCAATTTTCCAGTCAGTACCGGTTTTGCTGCTGTGTTTTATTTCTTAAAATTTTTTTATGTCATTTTGTTTTTATAAAAAATAGTAATATTTTACTATAGTTTTTATTAGTTTTTATTTAAAAAAAAAAACAAAAACAAAGTAATGTTTGTTTAGAAAAGAAGACTTTTTACAGCGAAATCAATTTATTCACTGATCAAATAGGGGGGTCTACTAAAATATTGAATTTCTACTTGAAACGTTTTCTAAAATCATAATTCTTGTTCAAATCTTGTTATTCTCGAAACGGTTAAAATTTAACATAGTTAGGCATAGGCTTACCATACTTATATTCTACAATTGAAGAGTTTGATTTATAAACATAAAGATACGCTTTACTAAAAACTAAGTAAATTACGTTACAAAGAATGGTTTTTGTAAATATTTCTTAAAGCTCTTGGATTGTGATCTAAATATTGGTTTTTATGTGGTTAAATATTTAATAAAAGGCATTAATTGGCAAATAAATTTCTATTTCGTATCTTTTTATGTTCAGTTAAAGATTAAAACAACATACGCTTAAAGCCTTAAAGGATACGCTTTACTGAAAACTAATAAATCACGTTAAAAAGTAATGGTAAAAAATACCAACTGTCTATTTATTTTACGTTTTATAGTTTTGTACGGTTTATTAATTATTTTTAATAAAATAAAAAATGATTTCACATAAACTATCATAGTTTTATGGCAGTTACAACATAACACACTAATTTCCAAACATTAAAAAATAATTGAAATGTGGCCACTTTTTTATTTGCTTCTGAAGTATGCTGAATGAATTACTACAATACGGAAAATGACACTACGGGGACAATTTGGTTTCAAAAAGTGAACATTTTGTTACAACAAAGATTTTCGCGGACAGAGACGAAACCCGAAGCGAACCGTATGAATGATATCAATTATAATTAAAATAATATATTATAATCTTGCTCAATTTTCCCATTGCCATGAGAAAAGCAATTATTTTACTTTTCAAAGATTTTAGTTTTACTGATAAATATTTCACAGTATTTTAGAAGTGATAAATTTAATATGATTCAATTAGGCATACACAAATTACTAAATATGACGATTTTTTTAAACACGACTGTTAAAAATAACCAACAATTTAAAACAGAGAAACTGCTGTGTGCATATATCAATTTCGAACATATAACTTTAGACGTTCAAAGCAGATTGGGCTCACCTGCCTGACAGTAGTTTGGCCTCATAAACATGTATGTTCGGGGTAGTTTAGACTTACTTAGTCTACCAGTTTGACCTCAGCAATTCACACAGTACTTTGGTCTCAGTTTTTTATATGAGTAAAGTAGTTTGTAGTACCGCGCAAAGCAGTTTTTACGCTCCACTGAAAATAAGGAGGGCTACTAAATTATTGAACTTCTAATCAAAGCTTACTGTAAAATCACGGGTTTTGACAAAATTTGACTCCTAAAACGTTTGAAATTTAAAATTGATTTATATACCACACTTATTATACCCAACAATTGAAGAGTTTGATATAAAAGTTGGGCTAGGTGCGCTTAAAGAACTGAGGACAACTATAAATAATGTATTTTACTAAATAGCTGTAACAAGTGTTTAGCACCCTAACAATTTGCTTTACGTGGTTTATTGTTCAATAAAATGCCAAACATTTAAAAATAACAATGTATTTTGTACAGTCAATTGAAGAATAAAACAAAATAATGCTAAATGAACCATAAAAAAAATATTTTGATGTTTCCAACTGTCAATTAAACTGTAGTTTGATTAATATTTATTGTACGGTTTTTACAATTATTTTTAACTAAATAACATATCATTTAACATATTATGTATTGTACAAAGGTAGTGTAAGTACTGTAGCACATACAATAATAAGTTTTCTTACTAAGACAATTCCAACATATAAGTAAAAAAGCATGACAGTTGAAGTAAAACTATATAACAACAAATTCTTAAGGCAACTAATTACCTCAAAACTACAGTAATTAAAAAAAAAATAATTGCATTGTTAATACTACACAGAACATAGTTTACTGAAGTACAACTTAGAACATAGTTAACTGAAGTACAACTTATAATAATACAACAAACATATTGAAAATAAAGTAACCCCTAAATATTTTCTTAAAAACCATATAAATAACAGTGACAGGGGATATAGTAACTCAGCAGCCATCTAATTAGTTCCTATGTGTAGGTTTGTTATAGTTAATTTTGTAGTAGTTAATTAATTCCTAATATTGGAATAGTTAATTACAAAAATAATATAAAAATGCATAACAAATAAAAATAAATAACAACTGTGTACAACAATTTTACAAGCCAACTAATTTACTAAAACTAGACGAGCTGGTTGAAAACATGTAATTAATTGAATAGATAGTATGATACATGAACGTAGTACATCTTGTAAAAATGTGGCAAACTTATTGAAAACATTTTTTATAAATGTTCACAAATTACCAATAAAAACATTTTATTACTTTGACATTTTTATAGCCAAGTCCATTACGATGACTATACAAGTTGATCAGTGTTACTGCCACAAGTTGATCACGAGCTCCCAAATTAGGTCAGTGGATACTCAAGTAATTGAACATGCATTAAATTAATACAAAACCAAACCGATCAGAACATCTTATTTCAGCAATATAATAATAGTTGAACAATTTTACTTCAATACACAAGTAACGTAAAAAATGCAAATTTCATACAGTATAATAGGGTCTACTTATACTGTATTGATAAAAAATAAGTGCAATATGTAGGCTACGAATGTTAAGGTGATCGATTTCGGTAAACTTAAGCTTACCTTAATCAATCACCATTATATTTGTTCAGTGTATATTAATATTGTATTAAATTCATCTACCAACACATACTATGCTAATTAAGAAAACTTTTTTAAATTAGTATTTTATTAATTCTCTTCGCATTGCACAATGTTTAAATATCACTTATGTCAAGTTTTACCGTCCTAAGTCCTCTCATTGGCTGTTCAACGGAATACATCGGGAGTGGTACGAGGTTCCCAAACACTACCTCGCCCCATGACTTCAAGTTCACAAAAGGATTGCCGCTCCGCCCCGCCCCGTCCCCCGGCTGTCATATTTTTCTGTCCTTGTTACCGTTTAGGTAAAATATTTGCTTCAAAGTTACCTTCTTATAAAATTACAAATAAATGACCTAGCATTTTTTCTACCACAACATTAATGAACTATAATGAATTAATAGTTACGACTTAACATTACTGTATTTATATTTTTAAAATAAAACAAAGGCCAATAGTGACAGTGACTTATTATAGAATTACTTATTGCTTTGGTCAAGCCGGAATTATTGAATTAATATTTTAACTGTACGCATTCGTTAATGTAGTTTAAATGATTTATTTCATAAAAATGTTGTATATAGATGATTATTACAGTATTTTTCATGATATAATAAATATTGTGCACTGTCATTACGAATAAAAATGTTATTCTATACTTTGTAGTTAGATTATATCAGGAACCACATGGGAACGCACATTTTAATTTAAACGAAATAAGCCATTCAAAAGTAATTAGACTAACTCTAAGTAATCAGTCTGTAAAATAATACTGATATCAGTCGTCGTAGGCCTACATTGCATCCATCGATGTTAAATTAAATGAAGAAGGTTTTTATGAATGAAGTAGTAAAATCCATCCGCGACTAAGAAGTTCGAGGTTTCGCCACTTGGATCTCACGAATCACCGCATATTTTGGCAATAAATTAACATGCAGGCATTTGCGCGGTCCAACATTGCGGCTACAGATTTAAAGATATCGATCTGAAACCAAAACTAAATTGAAACCAGATACATTTCTGACTAAAATCGCTTTTTAAAATTTCGATAACAGCTCTAGTTTTATTTTGGCACTAGTTTGAATATTGGGTAATTTCAATAACCTATAAAATCGAAATGAAGGAGAATTCGAAAATTATAAAAAGCGATTTGAGTCAAAAATGTCTTTACCTTTAAATAGATGTTTCATTTATAATTTTACGACAGTAAATAAGGGCAGTATCTTGGACCGCGCAAAGCAGTTTTTACGCTTCTCAGCGCGGGGGTTTAGAGCCCTCTTAAGAGGACCAAGCATTGAACCTATCGCCTGCAATCCTCACAGTTTGTCCCCAAGCAGCTGGGTTACAGCACTGCGCTACTAGTGCCGACTAAATTATGATTGAACTCTAAAATGATGGGAGAGGAATTAAACGTTAGCAGTTACTGGTACCTTTTCGTCTGATATTCTTTTCTGTAAGAACCATTTTTTATATGTTAAGATGTCACAAGTGTGATGATAGTCGTATGTGTGTTTATCAATGACAAAACAACTTTACTCTCTCGCAATTATAAATACATAATGATTAATGTTATATTTCGTATACTTCTGGCATTAATCCATTAAGTTTAACAAATATAATATCACTATTCAAATAATAAAGTTAACATTAATATTTTTATTGGGTAAGAGTTACTGTAGGTGAAATTTTACAAATTTCCTTTAAAATGTCGTTTTGATGAAATTTCATGATGTATTTCTTACAGTATTATCTCCGTTTATTTAATTATAGTTTCAAATAGTTTTAAGTAATTGTTGTTACACTTTTAACTATTTCATAAAAGTGTAACAACTTTTTATATTGATGACTCATTGAATCTGTCCTTAAAATCCTTTTCTTGCTGTATACCAGTTAATTGATAGCCACTATGGTTACTTAATTAAGTAAGCCTATTGTTTTATTTAAAAGTTGACCCTTCCCAACTGCACTTGCGAATGATTTCTCCAACAGCTTCTTTGTTTATTAACTTAATAATTTTAGTTTTTTTTTAGCTTACCATGTTTCTTACTATAATCGTGGTGTAGTTGCTTTATCCTAATTACTTACTTTGTTTATTTTATGTCTATTTTTTCCTACGCAGCAAGATTTAAATTGCCTCTTTCTGAATACGAAGTGGTAATTATTTTATTCTACACTCGTATTTTTTGCTATATTTCCGAATAGTTTCATGTTATCTTCAGACTATCTCCCATTATTTTTGTTCTCCCCAAGTCAAAGGAAGTCTCTCCTCCAGCGACTGCCAAGTTGTCATTGTCGTGAGAGGACTCCGCCACGCCGCGCCCCTCTGACTACGATGGTCCCAGTAACTTGAGACACGTATCCAGTGACGCCCCCTCCCCCACTGGTCAGTGGTTCCCTCGGTACACGCAACATCTGACACTAACCTCCCACAACACAATCTTCCGACGACTTAGTTCGGTATTGCATTGTTCGAATTTGTTGTGGAGATTGTAGGTGATAGGTTTTATGCTCGATCCTCTTAAAATTGACACAGCCTCCGATCAATGGATGTCATCGTACTGGACATTAATAGAGATGTTTGGGCTGTCCAAGTTGGGTGGTAGTCAGAGTCCGGATATTGTATTGGAAAAGAACTGAGTGTCAGGCTTATCAGTTAGTTTAAAATCATACCAATAATATGTAGTTCGGATTCCACGTGAAGCTGGAGGTCCCTTGGTTGCCCTGGCTTTTGAGATTTTTATAAATGGCACTTCCGAAGGAACTGTTAACCTTAGATAGTAACTATGACTACAGCCGTTCATGTACACACGCATAACACTCATTTGCTCCTTATATTCGCCTTCTCTGTATTCGCAACTTGATATTCGGCTTCTTAATGTTAATAATAACAATGATTAAGATTTGATATCAAGTTTAGGCGTAGTTCATGGTATTTCGTGCTATTACCACTGTACGTGTATGGGTGGGTAGGAGGACCATTAACACTGTACGTGTATGAGTGGGTGGGAAGGACATTACCAATATACTTGTTTTCCATTGCTACTGATTGTTTTTTTCTAATGAAGGGAGGTTATTGATCATTCATATAAGTCGTCGCCGTACGTCCAAGGGTGGGTGGGAGGGTTACTAGCACCATACGTCTAAAGGTAGGTAGGAGGTTCATAGCATTTTAGTTGTATTTGTAATTTTTTAGCTATTTTAACGGAGAAGGATGATTGTTTAGTGATTTTAGTTTTTTATTGTAATGTTTGTGACATACTTTTATTTTTTTTTTAAGTTGAGTTGTTCTTGAGATACCGAGAACCAGATGATCCTATAATTCTTTTCATACGGAAATCAAATTTTTCACAAACCGTTTATATTGCACATAAAAGTTATTTTTAGATGACTCGACTTAATATTGATATCAAAGTCTATTGATGTAATGTATTCATCTAGTGTAGATTAAATTCACAAAATTAGAAAAAAAATTCTAAATATTCAGAAATTTGTCAACAATATTATAAGATCAAGAAAAAAGGTACGACAATTCCAACAATGATTTAACCATTAGGTCAAAAATAATAAGTATATAATAGTAAATAATATGTGGTTTTATTGAAAGTTATTTATTTGATTTATAGGACTATTCCATAGTCGACAGCACACGTTGATTGTTAGAAAACATTTTCCTAAATTGCTATTTACTACCAGCTGACATATTTCTTAAGAAAAATCTTACTAGTTTTTTGTAAAAAAATTTTTACTAGCTTTACAACGCTGTGTTGTGGTTTACTCTGAAATTAACTATTGAAGAATGTATTTTCTTTAGTTGTTAGGAAAAAATAACTGTTTACATGATTTGATCTTAAATAAAGCAACTCACAATTAATTGTTTTCATAAATAAACAATAGTCTCGTCATAATATCACTCTTTCAGGATATGATTTGGATATAATATACACATAAATCAGCTGATCACAGTAGCGCTTTGCAGCACTGACTTGTCTGTTCAGTCGTGCCATGTAGATAGGTCAAGAAATGCTTAAATACTCCCCGTTTACAATTTTAGGAACTAAATATGTAAAAACACTCTTGTATATAAATGCAATGTTTTTTAAAAATTTCAACTGAATCCATTCACTACTTTTGGAGTTTTGTATACACAAACATACGGGAGTTTGATTTATTGACGTAGATACCAGTTTGTCACGTTTTTCTTCCTGCCGTACTTTGTCATTGCGTCAATTGAGGCTGTTCTCGCAGCACTACATTTGTCATCCACTTTCACCCAGAACTATATTGTACTTGTTTGCCATTTACAACACGCCTACTGCTAACAACTTCCTCCCGGCGTAATAAGACATCACCGCGATGGGTCGTGCTGACATTTCGCCCCAGCGCCTACTGTTAACCCCGTGTCATAAGTTGAGAACCCCAACAGTCGGTACTTCGTCAACGTTCTGTCTTACTTCGTTTTATAACTGACTTGTTGGGCACACCGCTATTACGCGCTAAGATTCAGTTAGTCACCGATATTGTGCACTTGTTGAAAGGCCGCCTCTCGGACTCACCGCTATTGCACACCTACCCTTCCGAGAACTCTTAGGGGTGGTTAAGCAAAGGTGAAAACCGATCAGAACTGATTTTTCAACCTGCAATTAATGGTGCTGAACTCGGGGAGTTCTTGTAAACTAACCATTTGTGATTGTAGACAAACGACAAAATTATTTATTTAGTTGCCCAATCTTCTTTTAAGAAATTCCCTTCTCTAACAAGTTCGGATTTCGGAAACTTCATTTGTATTTAGCCACATATTTGTCTGCTTGCATGGATTTTAGGCATTTTAAAAATATATAACTATTCGAATACAGTGAGGAATTTTTTTTAGACCACATTATTGTTATGATTATACATTTCAATTATTTATAGACATGTTCCATATTTGCTATCCTACGTGACAGTGGAATAATTTTAGTATTCTACAAAATTCGTATAAAGTGACAACAATTAATAAATTTCCTAGAGACCTTATGTACATCACTTCGTTTTCTATATTTTCTTTTAAATCAATTTAATGAAACATTTTTTTAATCAAATCAAGTTAAATTTATAAAAAATGTATCGTGTTTACAGTGCTTCTCCATTATCAGGCCTCAGATTGCTGAATAATGCAATACTATTGCATATGTTACTATAAATATAGTTATACTAGTTATGAATTAGTTTATAATTATAATACGTTTTATAATCATTCTACACAAAAAGTGCACATTACTTTGATTGTTAGGTACATAAAAATTTAACATTCAGTACCAATAAACTCGTAGGAAGTTCAGCCATATTTTAAATTACATATACTATATTATTGAACTGCTTTATAAAGAAACAAGGATAAGATCATGTGTCAGACGAGACGAAATTCTAAAACCAATCTATGTAAACGAGATGAAATACGTATGTTGCAAGTTTTCGGGACGACTAGTAAGATAAGTTACTGTAGCGTTATTGATTTTTCATAAAATACAATTTAATTTCTTTGCATTGCAAGGTTAGTATACTTATTGCCACATTCAAAGAGTAACCTTAGATACAAAACATTTAGAATAACCGTGGTCATCACAATTATTTCCTATCCCTATTAACAAAACATTATTTACTATTCAAAAATATATTAAGCAAAGTTTAATATTTTTCTTAAAAACCAAAATAATTCACTAATATAAATTTCACAGTACCACAATTTCACTCAGTAAGAATTATCATTCTGTTGACCCATGACAAAACAGCTGCTGATATAAAAAAACATGAACATGACGACCGACAGATTGGCTAGTTAGGTTTTCATTTTGAAATAATAATTTCCTCTATTTCTGACATGATTGCACTAATTTGCGTCCCCCTAAAGTAGACTAATGGAGTTTTCTACGCTTTGAAACATTGTTATCTAGGAGAACGGCAGCAGGATGAGTTTTTATATTGATTTCATTGTTTAGAGAGAACCGCCTAGGTATGGGTAAGTAAGCGTAGAGAACCACTCTGGAGCGAAGCAAGGACTGTCAACCAGTTGAGTAATAAAACCATTAGTAAATAACAATTAGAATATAAAATGGATTTCAAACCATTTATAAACTCGAATTTTTACTTTAGTTAAAGATTCGTAATTTTTACTAAACATATTTACATAAAATACATATAACGGGTCAAAATGATCTTGAAACGCTTCTTTAAACGTCTAAACAATCACCGCTTTGTTTAATTTTTTATGAAGTGGCTCAAGTGTAGGTGGATCGATAGTATCTCAGTTTAGTACGTAAGGAGGCTATTGAAAAAAAGAAACGTGTAGTGAAATGTTAGAAACAAAACACAACATCAGCCCTGACATTTTAGACGAGCCTTTTAAATTCCCACCTGCAAAATTACAGCATGATGTCGAAGAGTCGTTATAGACAAACAGGCAGGCAGTAACTCTTGAGCGAAATGTATAGGCAGAGTTGGAAATGTCACTACGTCCGCCCCCGCCGATGAGGGGCTGTTCGTCAGACAGACTTACGACAGACTCGCCTACCAACTCCAGACGAACTTGAAAAAAAACTGCCCAACTATAGCATGTTAGACCACGCAAAATATAGAATTTTCAACTCGTTTCACATTCATGGCGGGGTCTGGCAAATTTATCTCGAAACAAAAAGATAAATCGGCAGAGCCCCGCTTGGAGTTCGATGATTATGCCTATCGATAGAGCGAGTCGTAAATAATGATCGACATCCTTCCCTGGCATAGAACGCTTAACGAGCGCTTTATATAAAGAGGCGCTTCCAGACAGTTAGTGCCGACAAGTTAGTTATTTTAGTGTTGTCTAGTAAATCTCCAATTAATACGCACTTAGACTGTGAACAATAATGTAAAACTACGTACAAAGCTTAAAAATTACGCTATTTTTATAACTCGTGACACTTTTAATTGTTCTAGATAATCATGTTTACCAACCATAATAACAGATAAATATATTAATCCAAACTTAAATGAAGATTTTTTTAAGGAGTAGTTTTTTTTATATTATTGTTATCACCGAGAAAAAAATACTATCTTTGTTTTTATACACTGAGCAGATTGTTCATTTATTGCTAAACTTGGTGTCTCTAATTATCAGCTGTTTTTAGTCCAGTAGTGGAACGTTAGTGCAGTCCCGAGTAAAAAAATGTAATGCAGATTAAACCAGCTGTAATGGCAGAACTCACTGACTAATCAAATGACTGGCACAAATAATCCTGTTAATGTCGGCTCTAGTGGCGCAGTGCTGTAGCCCAGCTACTTGGGGATTAGGGGATTGTAGGTGATAGGTTGGATGCTCGGTTCTCTTAATACCAACATGGCGTCCGCTTGATGGTTGCTATCGGCGTGGACACTACTAGAGAAGTCTGGGGTGTCCATGTTGGGTGGTAATCATTGTGCGGATGTTGTGTGGGGGAGATAACTGAGTATCAGGCTTGTTAATTAGCTGAAAATCAGACCAGCACTACGTGGTTC
The DNA here is from genome assembly GCA_035578905.1 of Stictocephala bisonia. NCBI lineage: Eukaryota > Metazoa > Arthropoda > Insecta > Hemiptera > Membracidae > Stictocephala > Stictocephala bisonia. The sequence continues at coordinate 4,697,134 of JAQJVL010000017.1, read as the reverse complement.
GGATTCCACGTAAAGCTGTAGGTCCCTTAGTTGCCCTGGCTGTTGGGCTATTAATAAATTGCCCTTTCTGAGGAACAGTTGAACTCAGTTAGTATCCAGACTACACTCATCCACACTCATCCTACACTCATATAACCATTCATATTCGCCTTAAAATACCAACAACTGTGTGTTGGCGTCTTGTATGTAATAATAATAATAATAGGTTCTATACTAGGTCATCTTAATACTGACATTGCGTCCGCTCAATGGGTGTCATCGACGTGGATACTAATAGAGAAGTCTTGGGTGTCCATGTTGGGTGGGGGTTCGGATTCTACGTACAGCTGTAGGTATCTTCGTTACCATGGCTATTGCGCTATTAACGCCATGTAAAAATGAACTCAGATAGTAACAAGACTACACATAACTTCCACACTCATCCTACACCCATATCATCATTCATGTTCGCTTTAAATTATCACGAACTGTGTCGGCGTCTCATTAGAAGAATAATCTAAAGAATTGAATTTTATAGAAATAAAAATTATTTGAAAGCATGCCATTTGCAAAGTAAAAACGTACTCTTCGTGGAAACGCACTGAGTAATGGATGGGCTGACTACAAAGGCCATTGTGGTGTTAAACACGGTGCTCCAGAAGTAGCGGTTACCAGCCTGACACGACTGACACCGACCTTTCAAACACGTACTTATCTCCATCATCAAGGCCTCGCTGATAGTGAAAACATGCACAACCAGCGCTTTTGACAATCGTGAAACAGTGAAAGTGGAAGAACCCCTTCACTTAAACGACTGCCTTTAGATAACACTCATGTTGTGATGTGAAGAGTAAAAAATAATAGCGTGATCTCTGTGTAACTGCTCGGAAGGCTAATGTAGCAGCTACCAGGGACATTAGAACGGCTGGTGGGGACTGTAACCTATTGTAACTATTGGTGGGGATTACAACCATCATGTCCACTGTTGTCTGGACCTTACGTAAACAAAGTGATTATCGTCAGTTCCTGTTACATGCTCGTCAACGATACAAGCTCGTAAATCCCTTGTTACAAATAATAAGAGAGCGGTAAGAGTAGTCAAACCTCTATAAATACAAATTTATATTTAATGTTTAAAGATAAATCTTAAAAATGAGTTACAAACATTTTTTGTAAAATAAAACATGTTAATTGCTATGTTATTTTGGACTGTTGAAAGCTGGATACATATTTTATATAATATAGAAATTTTATAAAATTGATACTTGTAAAAATAGAGGAAGTAATTGCATTCGAATAGTTTTCATATAGTAGGACCTGGACTATCCGTAACAGCGGCTTATCCGAATTATCTGGAAAATACCAGAAATAAAATAAAAACTAAAATGAATTTATAGTAAGTTAGTTCATGATGGGAAAAATACTTAAATACTTGTGAAACAAATACAAATACTAAAATGAAAATACAAGGTACTAATTTTTGTATTTTCGTATTTTGTATACAAGTCCGGATTATGCGGCGATAACAGATTTGGATTGACGAGATGCGGATTAACGGGGTTCTGCTATACTTTATTTCAAAGGGCATTTGTTTGAAGAGCAAAGAGGTATTTATTTATTTTTTTTTTTCTAATTGATTACAAACGTTTAATCTTGAGAATTCAAACTAAAGCAAAGAGATCATGTTAACTTGTACTAAGGGCAATTAATTACTGTTAATGTTGTCATAAAAACTTACAGTTTTTATAGGTGCAGATATTAATTAGAGACTCAATGATCGCTATTGACGTGGTCACTACTAAAGAAATCTGGGGTCTATGTTGGGGGTTCAGAAGTTGTGTAGGGAAGAGAACTGAGTGTCAGGCTTGTCAGTTAGCTGAAAATCAAACTAATGTTACGTGGTTCGGATTCCACGTAAAGCTACAGGTACCTTATTTGCCGGCCTGGTGGCTTAGTGGCTAATGCTTCGGACTGTGGAGGGCAAATTCCAAGGCTCGATTCCCCAACTGAGCTAACAGTTGGCACTTCACTAGTTGAAATAAGTTCACGCACAGGCCTGCAGACCCATGTGATCTGGTGAGTGAAAAAGAAAGAAGAGAATAGTCACCCAGACTTTTTGGCTATTGATAAATATCTCTTTCTGAGGAACAGTCGATCTTAGTTATAAACACTAACTACTCTCATTCATTTACACTTATCACACTCATTTCCCCCTCATATTCACTCATAAACCCATGGATCGGCGTCTTACTAATGCATAATAATGTTACAGAGGTTTCAAAAATTAATAAAGAAATTAATAAAGATGAATCGAAATAGTATATAACAACAATTTTTTGGCAGATTCCAAACTACATTGAGCAATCTTGAGTTCAATAAATATTTATGTCCACGTGAAATATGACATCATGAATGTCCAATTGAATAAGGCAGATCATATTAAAGACCCAATTGACTTGCATATCCAAAGACTCTCGAAGTAAATAACCATAACACTATGCCTAGAACAGCTGTTAGCTTCAACGACAACCAAATTATGATAAAGAGTCCAATAGTGATTCACACTGCATTTCGTATGTGACTGCGTGTTGCGTGACAGTACGTGGGCGTGCACGCAGCACGCTTGGACAATACGGGGACGGCGGGTGGTCGGATGGGATTTAGCCGTTTATGGCTTGACGATTGTTCCTACGGGCAGTTAAAACGAAACAGTTTTAGCGTTAACTCTGCCTGTTAATGGGTATAATTTATTTCGTCCCTTATTTTACAGGTTGTTAATTTTATCTCCTAATTCGAAGAGGTCATGACATATTTACGTAATTGCTGTTGAGTTTTCGAAAGATCACATTCTCTTCACACGATGTCTAGTTCTTTTTACGAATGCCATATGTTCTATTAAGTATTAATAATATAGAACAGCTATAATATATCAGACAATTTTAACAATGGGTGTGTTTTCTGGAATTAAAATTAAATATTCGAATTGAATTAAAGATCTGTTTAGTAGAGAAACTATTAAGAGGTTAGTTTAGGTTATGTTGTGTTAAGTTAGATTAGATTAGGTTGGTTAGGTTATGTTGGGTTAGGTTATGTACATTACGTACAGAACACTACAATTACTCACAAACACGCAACCCGGTAGTGCCGTCAACTTGCAGATCTACGGTCCTAACATAACCTAATCTAACCTAACATAACCTCCTACCTAACCTAACATAACCTAACCCAACATAACCTAACCAACCTAATTAAAATGCTTGAAAAAAACTAGTTTCATTTAACCTAATAACACAACATGCCTGAAACATTGCATATGTTTAGGAAGCGTGTTATGGAATTACAATGTTCGCTGTCTCAAATGTTTCAACATTTTTGTTGAGTAAAACCCTTGACACGACAACTTGATGGAAAGTCACTTTGTACACTTATCTAACTTTCAAAAATAAAGTCACAATTTCTCAAAAGCAATTGGTTCTGAGCAAAGAAACTTAGAAAAATGTACTTTATAGGCTTTAGATGTCCAAATAAATAAAAAGGTTTCAAAATATTGTCTCTCAAAAAGCTAAAACAAGGTAGATACTAAATATCCAAATACCGGCCAATCAGAGAATTTTTTACCAATAACCCTACTAATAAGAGAGTAAGTGGGATTTTAGGTGAAATGAGATGAAATTAAATTTAAAATGTCTTTATTGTACGAAATACAATCAGTGAGGTTAGGACTAAATAGTCCTCTTCTTCACGTAATCATTGTAATTATTACGTTGCAACCTGACATTAGAGGCTATTTTTTTTTTAAATATGTCACACACACACAAACAAAATAATAACATGAGTAGAGCCGTTGTTGGGGTTGGCACGCGAAGCGTGCAGGGGTGTCCCCTAGTTGAAGAATAAAACTAAGTGCAAACAATTAAATGTAAGTGAAGTAGGTTAGAAACCGAGTGAATTGCAAGTTACTCGGACAGCCCCCGGCCACGCCAGCGACCTGTTTGCCTTGGCTGGTTTGCCTTAACGGATCGAATGTGTGCATGTGCGCGTGTGTGCGACAACTGCCGACATCACAAGTGACAGTTAGTTAGCTGTCTGCCTTGGTTTTCAGCCGGTTATGTAACTTTTTCCGACAGGCTCTCGCCACAGTAGATATTGCAGGGTGCAAAAACCATGAGGGATACTGAATTTTTCCAATAGGACCTTTGAAATGGCCGACCGGCTCATGTTACGGTCTATCATGATGGAAACAAGTACTTTTAGATGAATATCGTGACACCTTCTCTAGCCATTTCATTGTATACGGTACGATGTTTTTCACTTGTCTTATTTTAATTGGAAGCATAAATAAAAGAAGGAAATGGTTTGATGGTTGTCATTAGTTTCTTTTATTTCCTTTGATTCGCTTGATTCATCTATGATGGCAAAATATATATATCGTATAATGGCTGTACTATAAGCATTTAACAAACTGTTCTGAGACTAGTCATAATTATAAACTCCTTGAAAGTATTTGAGTGTGTATTAAAATAATGTATTATTTTCAGAATTGGATTATGCGGTTTTGATAATCCGATGCGAGACCCAAAAACAGAAGACCTCAAGAAACACATAGGCCACGTGAGTAAAACCATTTACAACATTTTGGTCACAGTAATATGTAATATAAAATAACATATTTTATTTAAAGACTGAAAGATTTCAATAAGTGCAAAAATGAGCAGTCCTACTGTACACAAAAAGGACATTCTATGGTTTGCGTTAACTTTATACTTGAGTGTTTGTTAACATCAATAATGAACACAATTTTATTCGTACGTAGTTATAATTATGACTGTATCATATTAAATATTTTGTAAATAAACTCGCATACTTGTAAATTTATTTAGATCGCAGTCTACTTACCAGAACGAACGTCTTGCTCCTTTACCAATCAAGTGGATAATAATTAATTGACATTTCAAAACGTAGACTGGGGTCATGGAGACTGGTCCAACGTTTAAAAATATTGGAGTAATATTTCTTATCCTTGGATGACTATGCTAGAACGTTCAATAAACTCTTGATTTCTAGATATTTGAATACTTGATTCTGATTTTTATTGTTTTTGTTTTCTTCAAAGATCAAATTTTCAAGGTATATCTTATACTATAAAACGAGCAAGGAATTGTATGTATGTATGTATGTACCTATTTCCAGTCATTTTATTTCAAAAACGGCTCTACCGATTTTCTTCGTACTTTGTCTATAAAAGGTTTTCTACCTCAGGAATCCAATGGATTTGGTGACAATTTTGAGAAAACTCATTTTCTATGAGTTTTCACGATTCCAAAAGTACACAGTAAAAATATAGGAGACAGGCGGGTGGGTCAATACCACTGTTTAATGTTTACTATTTACTATTTCAACATGTGAGTTATGATTTTAATTAATTTTTTTAAATAACACATGTTTTTCTGAATCTGTTAAAATGTAAACAAACCAAATATTATTGTATTTTTCTTACCTATGTCTAATATACACAATTCAGTTATTCTCGAACTTTATTTCATTTTTATTATAATTTCAACGCACCGCAACGCATATTTATGGTGCTTCGAGCCGGATTACAGCAAGTAAGATAAATTTACAGTTCATTGATAACTTCAGTTCAGTATATTTTAACTTTTTCTTAGATGCTAGGCGGACGTCCTCCAAAACGACGCAAGTTTAATTTTAATAAAAATGAGCCACCAATACCGAATTTAAATGAATTCCAAGATACTGAAACATGCTATGAAGCTGAAATTGAAAATACAGATCTTGATTCAAACAATGAAACAAATCTTATGACTTGTAATAATAATACTTTGCAAACAACTTCTACAAATAATTCTGGAAATACCTTACAAACTTCTAGCAACTTTCTTAATTACGATTTGCCATCAACCTCGGGGGTAACACCGAGGTTGATGGCAAATCGTAATTAAGAAAGTTGCTAGAAGTTTGTAAGGTATTTCCAGAATTGTTTGTAGAAGTTGTTTGCAAAGTATTATTACAAGTCATAAGATTTGTTTAATTGTTTGAATCAAGATCTGTATTTTAAATTTCAGCTTCAAAGCATGTTTCAGTATCTTGGGATTCATTTAAATTCGGTATTGGAAGTCAGTGATTAGATGATATGAACCCGATCGGAGATCGGCTTTCCTGGTACTATATATATATATATATATATATATATATATATATATATATATATATATATATGTATGTAGAGTTATTATGTGTTTGCAATCACATTTATTTACTGAAGACGTCAAATGCATTACTAATCATGATTAGTATGATTGTGCAAATTTTGTTTTTGCTACAAACTAAGGCCTCCCAAAAAAGTCTAAATTTATCTAACCACTGATTATAAACATTCAATAGTTCTCCTTAGAGATTTGTTAAAAATTACAATTCCCTGAAATAAAAACACTTCTTTTATTTAACAATTTTTTTAAATTGGAATCTTAAATTTATAACGTAAGTTAAAAATATCTCAAATTTAAAAAAATGTCTCCCCATATACGAACACTATATTTTTTTAAATTACTGTTTACCACAGTTAAAAAAGGAACAGAGGTCACATGCAATAATAGTGCATGTATATCGAGTAGTTGTTTATGCAGTTTTCCATGCAATGGCAGGGCCAGAATTTTGTCAGTCCCTCCCTTGGTCACGCCATTGGTCACAGCATTCTCAAACTCATCGTAGTTCGTGCATTTGCTGTAAGAGCGCTCTGAAGTCGAGTCGGTCATTCTTGAGTAAACAATAATATGTTCATTTCAGTTCCCAGCGTCGCCCTGGTGTGGGCGGAGATGAGATCAGAACCACGTATTTTGCTGATCCAGTGGGCGGTAATACGACATCTGTTCGGCGGGACCTGGGATAAGGGAACTGCTCGGGGCAAGGACAACTGGTCCGAACTTGCGCTGAAGTAAATGGATCGCGCGTACCTCACACTCTCGCGCCAACGTATTACGTAATAATTGGCTGGACGCGCTTTTAAATATTTCACTATACAAAATTAATTTCCCATAAAAATTCATTTTTTAGTAATTTTACACAAACTATATAAACTCATTTGGTTGAGTTGTTGGAGATGTCCAACGCTCCAAGTGTTTAAGAAGCAAACACAACGTTTCGTTTGGTATGAATCTCCTGTCGTCTTCAGGCACTACTAGTCTAATAGAATATAGTTTTTAAGGGGGTTTTAACTAACCCTTAGTTAGATCTATAAATATAATAAGTAACAAGTAGAGAATACCAGTTGGAACGTTGTCTTTTTTCCTAAAACCTCTTGAAGTGTTGAAAATGTCCAATGATTTTAACAATCATGAACAATCTAATACCAATATAAACTCGTTCGTCTGTTTATTCTATTGAAAGAAAATCTCATTCTTCGGTTCATGAGACAAAAATCATTTCAGTTTCATAAATGTCAGACTAGAATAAACAATTTTCTTTCAATACATTGCTATCGTTATTACATAAGGTTTGTCTACTAATGTGACAAGTATTTGTATTACAGTTCAGTGAACAAAATAAAACAACAAGATATTGTTTTTTTCAAGCTTTAAGAGTTAAACATTAGCAAAAACGATTTTTAACATTAACAATTTTAATTATTAAAAAACAGTTTTTCTTCTAATGGGCTACAATGAGAATATCAAATTATCTAGTTACATTGTAAACGTAACTCAGGTGTATTATGATAACTTCTGATTGTGAAAACAGCCGAAAAGACAAACTGATAAGAAAACCCTAAATTAAACATTTTTCATAACGTCGAGCAATTTTATAGCAGTGCATAATAAATTCCGTTCTTCTTAACAGGTACTTATCTCGTTTAACTATTTTACGTTGAAGAACCATCAAACTGTTGTAATTGGAGTCCCAGTGAAAAACCCTTGCAGATTTTATAACGCCCGAAATTGTATAACCACCCTATAAATTTTCCTTGAGAGGTAAATGCAAATTTATGGGGGGAACCGGTTGTGACAACGAAGTATCGATCGGGACAACAGGTGTGTGCAAGGTGAGCCGGTCTGTTTTCCGTGCTGGAGGGGGGGAAGGGGTGATTAAAAAAAAACTGGGCCCTGTAGTAGCTAACAAAGTGACAGTGACTTGACACGATTGCTGTGGCTATGACAAAATATTCCAAATGGAGAATTGAGTTGGCAAATGCGAATTTATGGTGTCCTATATTGAACGCAATGCAGTCTCGGTTGAAAACTTTCTCATGCTGTTTTTTTTTTATAAGTGCCTATGTAACCATCTTATTACATTTTAATGATATAACAACTGTTCAAATTAGTATCTTAGTTTATAAAAAAAAAAAAAAAAAAAAAAAAAAAAAAAAAAAAAAAAAACTAGAGCCTCAACTCTCAAACCCCCATGTTCATCGAAATGTTAATAACTGATTCTCGTAAAATAAAAATGTATATTCACAAAAACGTGGAGTAGATTTTTTAAAATTCTTAGTGATATAATCCAAAAACGATGTACTCACTCATCGGGAAATCTCCGGAAGAACTGAACAGATTTTGATGAAATTTGGAGTGAATCCTTTGTATCTAAAGACCCTCTAAGAAATTATTTCTCGAAATACCATTGCTAAGGGTTTAGTCAGCTCCTCAATGTTTATTTTTCTATAAAAGTAACATCGGCATTATTTAGTTTAGCAATTTATTAAAGCAGATTATACTAAAAACATATACGTAACATAAAAGCTTGACTAATTTGGTTTTCATTGAAAAATTTTTTGACATGACTGCACTACTTTGTTCCCTCCTAAAGTAACTTATAGGGTGTTCTAGACTATGAAACATTGTTATCTAGGAGAACGGGTTTCTAGAATAGTTCTAGATTAAAAACTTTCTTATATAGGAGGATATCAGCAAGCTAAGATTTCTTATTGATGTGATGGTATAGAGAGATTCAGGGAGGGAAGGTTAAACAAGCGTAGAGAGCCACTCCGTAATGAAGCAAGAGCTGCCGGCCAATAATTTATCTTCAACTTTGCTAAAAATGCCTTGATCAGCATATAATCACGAGGTACGCGTGTGGATAATCAAGGATGCTGCCTTGTTTACTGCCCAGTGCTTATACTTCTAAATTCACTTACTACAAAGAGGTAAACTATATTGCCCAGATAGTAAACACGCATCGTAAATTTGGATGCCTTTATCTAGGTGGTATAGTTTGATGTTCAATCACCTTACGAAAGTCTTTATTCAGATTTAGACCATTTTCTTGATAGAATAACCATTTTGTTTTTAATTAAAGAGGTATCTAGCTTAAAAAACACTAAAATAACCGTTGATCTTAAAATACCTGTTGTCCTTCACCACTAATAATCAACCGCTCAACCTCTTCCTATCGACACATTTTCTATCCTTAAAGAAACAGTGCCGTCATCAAACAAACTAGGGAATATGTAACTAAACTTCCCAAATTGACTTTTATGTCACGAACCTTTTCGTGAAAAATCAGTGGGCCAGTAGGTCGGTGTGAGCGGGCTGGACACGCAAGCTTCCTGTCTCACCAACAATGCTTGCTTACATCACCAACCCACACTTTCAAAGTGGGTGTCATCCGCGTTCTCACCACATCATAGTGCCCCTCTCTTCCTTGATGCATTGTAGCTGTAGTCGCAATAACAACTTACAAGGATATCTTTTCTTTCATACGGCCAATAATACCTAGACCCTGTTTGGTCATTAAAAGCCTCCCAAGTTAAATTACCCTCTATCCCACACCCTTCTAGAAAAAAGCTATTATTTTTTTAAAAAAGACACTTCTTTTTCTCCAAAACTAATCTTCATTTTGTTTTACCACAGTAATCTCCCTCTTTGGCTATGTATAGATATGTTTTCTTTGGTAATTTTAATATTTCAGTACTCAAATTCCCATAACATTACTCAGGTTGAAACAAGGTATTCAATCCTCTATTCTATAATAATTAATATTATTATAGAATAGTCCCCATATTCTATAATAATTAATTAGCACTGTATTACTAGAGCAAATATAATTATTTTTTGTATTATTGATATTGGTTTTTGTATTGGTATTGGGTTGTGAGAATAGAATTGTCTAAATAAATCAATTTTCTTGACTGTGTGATGGGAATGTAAGCTACGAATAAAATAGAAGCAAGAACAGAACCTTGTGGCAGTCCATCGTTGAGGTGCCTGAAAGAACGTTCTCTCTGTCCCAAATTAACTTCGCGTAGGAAATTATTTGAAGATATTCAATAATTATAAGATTGGATACTAAATAGAGATATGATTTTCCTGATTTCTTTATAATCGTTAATAATTGTGAATCTATTTTAGTGACATAAAGTGAAATAGTACGGGTACATTGGTTCGCATGCCATTACACCCGACCCGCGGCTCTTCACAAGTCGTAACTGCGGCAAACCAATATCGTATATCTATTGTGTGGTTTTACCGCTGGTTTATGCCCTCTTAACGAAGTCGTAAATGTAACGAGTGTTAAGTTAGGTACCTGCCTACACGAAGCTCGTGTCTGGCTGGCACCCTCTCTTATTTGGTACACGAAACATATGTTTTGGAACCTATGTCCTATTGTCTCTGACAGGCTCAGATATTGTCTCTTATTATATTTACCCTTCATTTTAGAGAGCAACGTTGTAAACATTCAAACGTAGAGACCATATTCAAAAGTGTAGCACGAAATAAAAACTTACCTTCGCATTCCACGTTCTAAAATTAAACATCACTGAAGTAGTGATGAGGTAGTAATCTTAAAATTTTAAATACAAACCTTGAAAGCCATGAAATATTTGAAGTTAAGTGCCCGCACGTGGCTATTTAGAAGAAAACAATTTCACAAGTGCTGGAGGGAGATTGTTCTCAGAAACAAAACTCATTAGAGATCCTAAAGACTGAAAATAGAGTTTGCATGTCTAATAGGCGTTCTCTATAATTTTGGTTATTTTTAACAAAGGTTGACACATTAGCTAGAAAAGTATCAAAACAAGTGAACTTTTGACTCATAATAACGTATTTCATTATTTACATACGTTTAACTACGTTTCCTCCAATATATTTAACGAAATTATTCAATAGAGAATCATTAATTATGTAATGAATTATCTAAAGGAAATTTGTCAGTTATCTCTGTGTTGTTGTTCAAAACAGACAATATCTTGAAATTTACATGAAACAAGAAAACATAAAATAGTTTCTCAATTAGCGTATTACGTAGATATAAAAACACATGAACTTCACACAACATAAATTTATCATAAAATAAGTACAAAATAATATGGTGATCGAATTCGGTGAACCGAATTTACATTTTTTGAGACTAGAGGGATTCATGTATAGTCAGCAATCCTACAGTAATTCCTTTGTGAATACTTCTGGTCTGAAGAAGGAAAACGTGATTTACTAAAATCTATCCAACGGATCTTGTTATTTTTTGAGAATTAAAAAGATAAATGAGAACAGTTTTTCTCGGCTTTGTTATTGTTCGAAACATTGCCTCCAGACACCCAGTTAAGCACTTGGAATTTAGTTCTGTTTCTCACAAATATCGCTAGGAGTAGAAAAGAGCCTTTCTCACTACACAGATACAGAGTGTTTCTCTCCTCTCTCTCTCTCTCCCTTACTGTCCCCACTCCACAAATCTCACAAAAACGCATACTCACTCGTTTACGGTGAACTATAGCAATAAGGCCGATTCACCCAAAATAACTACCCAGATTTGTACTCAAAATTTTTACAGATGTTATTGGTCAGCCTTAAAAAAATATGTTTTTGAAGTTTTACTTTATACTAAGATGGTTAGTACTATTTTGCTACTTTAGTCTCGAAATATTAACAAAATATATCGCACGGTTTCTTAGTGAGTTATGTACCTAAAATGGTCACATCATCCAGTTTATTGGACCTATAATGGTCGCCATACAGAAATTGTTTGGATTATTTCTCTGAGAACATTTATTACCTATAACGATACTTTTAATTTTAAAATATCAAGAATAATTTATGATCGAACACTATTAATTTGTGTATACAGCAAAGTTTTTAAAATTGGGTTAACAATTACTCGTACATATATATTCTCATGAAAGATGGTACTTTAAGATATGAATCATTAAGTAAAATTTCTACAGTCGTGAGAATTATAGACAGTAAAAATTCAAGAACTAAAGCTCTAAATTCTTTCTTTAGGTTTGTCAAAAATGAGAACAAGGTACGATCAAGGACCTCACTAATGGTAACTGAACAAAGCTTGCACTTAACAATCCAATATCAACAACAGTAATGACATCAGAGTGTGACCTGTTTGGGAGTGCCCCAAGGCCCCTGAGTGGGATCACTTCTATTCCCCTGGGTAATGCCCCAGCTGATTGGCCATTGTTCCTATGTATATGTGGGTCAAGTATGAGGTCTGGGGCTGAGGCGTGCATATTCCCATTCAAGGTCTAGCACATTCCTCCATGTGTGACTTCAACGTTCCCCCTCGATCACGATCCCTCTCCTCAGTTGCGACATTCCTGAAAGATGTCATCCCTGTGAAGGCCATGCCAAATCGTTTCAGTAAAAGAGTTTTCAAGAGACTCTCTTTAGACCTTCATACTTTGGTTGATGTATTAGTAAAATTTGTTTTGATGTATGAACTAACGAATACGATAAAATCACAAGATGGCTTTAATGCAAAATAATGCTTATTGTTCATGATTGATAATTATGACGCTGCTCCTAGGGGCGAATCAGTGTAATGAGTGTAGAAGAACAAGTGTTGTAATTGTTACTAGGGTCTGACTGTTCCTTACTTAGAAAGAGCTATTTATTAGCTAGGGCAACTAAGGGAAATACAGCTTCACGTGTGGAATCCGAACCGTGTATTATTGGTCTGATATTAAACTAACTTACAAGCCAGATACTCAGTTCTCTTTTCTCTACAAAACATCTGGACCCTGACTACCACCCAAAAAGGACTTCTCTAGTAGAGTCCATATCGATGGTAACCATTGAGCGGACTCCATGTTTGTTCTTTACAACATCGTTAAAATATTGTATGCTCATTAAGATGATTGAGCATACAATATCTAACAAGATCTTACCACCTAAAATCTCCACAACACTTTGTCCCTAAGTTGTTCGGCTATAACTTGAATAGTGGTCAGGATTTGGATGTTGTCTAGGAAACTGAATTGAGTATTATTCTTGTCAGATAGCTGAAAATCAGTACGTGGTTCGGATTACATATAGCTTGAGGTCCCTTAATTGCGCTGTCTATTGGACTATTAATAAATGGTTCTTTCTAATGAAATGTTTACCTCTAGTAAGTAACAATGACTGTTTCGTTCATCTGCACTCATCGAACACATTCGCCGCCCATATCTCTTCGAACGTGGCCTTACCCATAAATAAATAATAACTCTTTTGAGTCATTAAAACACATAGGGAAGTCGTTCATGTGTCAATGATGCTGCCTTTACTCTTGTTTCCCTCTATCGGCACTTCATCTTGATTGGAAGGTTGAGATGTCTGGTTTGTCCGCAACCATTCCAGACGCCCGGGGTCATGACTGGAGTGCATCACGTGTAGTAGGTACGTGAAGAGGATCTCCGTGGAGGCCACCAATTATGCAGCAGTATCTCTCGGGAGATGCAGACAGACCTGAGGTCGAGGCCGGACGTTGGCACAAGGACGGAAATGCAAGGGGACACTCTTAGATGGGGAGATAACTCGTCGACAAACGGACCGACAAGGGTGGTAACGTGTCGTGCGTTGTGGTAACAACGGCCTCTTGCGTAAGATTATTTATAAACAGCAACAATAATAGTTAATTTTATGCTTGTGACAAACGGATTTTGATTGTGTACAAAATCCAGAAACGATGTTGTCCCTCATTACGAAATCCTCGGAAGCAACAAACAAATTTTGATAACCTTTGAAGGGAAGTTAGATTTTGTATCATAGAGACCCCTAAGAAATGATTTCTCAAAATTCCATTTCTAAAGGATAAAAACAGACCCTCATACAGAAGGTGTACCTTGTGTTATGGGAGCCGTTTCGTTTCTCGAAAAACGCCAAAAACATTGAATTTTTCTTCCACGATTCGGTTCACAATAATCTTAGTATCGTAACCCTTGAAGTGTCGTTTGGTATATGAAGAACTTTTATAGTCGATCATAAGTTGTCCTTGGTAAAAAATTTAGTATTTTTATAAAATTTTACATTTTAGTATGACAACCTTTAAATATCACTCTTTACCAAGTTAAACTAAATAACTTTTAACATCAACTTTTAATTGACTAGACTAGACCTTTGATAATCTTACAGTATTCATAATGACTAATTATAACAATAAACATAGAACCAAAGTAGGTATTCTGAAGCCTGGAGAAACCCTGAACGAGTGGAAAGTTATTACCCAATACCTCTGCTTAGTGTTTGTTATAAGCTGCTGGAAAGGCTGTTATACAATAGAATATCACCCATTCTTGATTCTAATGTTCCAGTTGAGCAGACTGGTTTTCGCCCTTGTCGAAGTTATAGCGACTAGCTCTGATATCATTAATGGGTTTGAAAAGAAGCTGAAAGCATCTACAGGTTTTATTGATCTTACGGCAGCTTATGACACATTTTGGAGCAAAGGTTTGTTGTTTAAGTTCTACAGCCTCCTTCCCTGTCCATTTCTATTGCGACTTTTGGAGTCAATGCTTAGTGCCAGGCTAATAAAAGTTTATCTAGGTCGTTAAGAAGCTCTTTTAGACAGCTGAAGGATGAGCTGCCACAGGGGTTTGTACTTGCTCCAATTTTATTCAACGTGTATACCGCTGACGCCCCAATCACAAAGTCTAGAAAATTTATATATGTGGATGATATTGCTTTAGCTTACCAACATAAGAACTTCACAACTACTGAATAAATACTTACAAGTGACCTTGCAGCCCTCTAAGAATATATTAGAATCTGGAAGCTAAATCCTAACCCATTAAAAGCCGAAGTAGCCTGCTTCGTTGTATATAGCCTAAGTAACAAACTGGCTAATTGAAAACTGTACATCTTTCTAAATGGTGTAAAACTAAATGATCGTCCACAGCACCTGGGAGTAATGTTAGATAGCCTAAGTAACAAACTGGCTAATTGAAAACTGTACATCTTTCTAAATGGTGTAAAACTAAATGATCGTCCACAGCACCTGGGAGTAATGTTAGATAGCCTAAGTAACAAACTGGCTAATTGAAAACTGTACATCTTTCTAAATGGTGTAAAACTAAATGATCGTCCACAGCACCTGGGAGTAACGTTAGATAGCCTAAGTAACAAACTGGCTAATTGAAAACTGTACGTCTTTCTAAATGGTGTAAAACTAAATGATCATCCACAGCACCTGGGAGTAATGTTAGATAGCCTAAGTAACAAACTGGCTAATTGAAAACTGTACGTCTTTCTAAATGGTGTAAAACTAAATGATCATCCACAGCACCTGGGAGTAATGTTAGATAGCCTAAGTAACAAACTGGCTAATTGAAAAATGTACGTCTTTCTAAATGGTGTAAAACTAAATGATCATCCACAGCACCTGGGAGTAATGTTAGATAGCCTAAGTAACAAACTGGCTAATTGAAAACTGTACGTCTTTCTAAATGGTGTAAAACTAAATGATCATCCACAGCACCTGGGAGTAATGTTAGATAGCCTAAG
This sequence comes from Stictocephala bisonia, assembly GCA_035578905.1. Lineage (NCBI taxonomy): Eukaryota > Metazoa > Arthropoda > Insecta > Hemiptera > Membracidae > Stictocephala > Stictocephala bisonia. Next base: position 4,681,442 of record JAQJVL010000017.1, on the reverse strand, counting down.
TAACAAACTGGCTAATTGAAAACTGTACGTCTTTCTAAATGGTGTAAAACTAAATGATCATTCACAGCACCTGGGAGTAACGTTAGATAGCCTAAGTAACAAACTGGCTAATTGAAAACTGTACGTCTTTCTAAATGGTGTAAAACTAAATGATCATTCACAGCACCTGGGAGTAATGTTAGATAGCCTAAGTAACAAACTGGCTAATTGAAAACTATACATCTTTCTAAATGGTGTAAAACTAAATGATTATCCACAGCACCTGGGAGTAATTTTAGATCAATTGCTTATGTTTAAAAGCCAACTTCAAAAAACCGCAGCTAAAATTAAAACCAGGTCAAATGTACTACATCACATTGCTGGAACAACTTGGGGAGCCAACATACACGTCCTGCGTCCAACTGCTTTGTCTCTGGTATATTCCACTGCTGAATACTGTTCTTCCGTATGGCTAAATAGCACACATACAAAAGTGATTGATGTCCAACTTACCATGAGAGCTATTAGTGGTACTCTCATGGAAACGCAACTTCCTTGGCTCCCGGTACTGTGCAATATAGCTCCTCCAGAGATAAGACGGCAGAAGGCACTACTTAAAGAATTCAATAAGATCTTGAATCCCGCACTTCTCCATTACCCAGGATCTTCCTTGTCAGAACGGTCGCTTAAAGTCTCAAAACTCACCTCTACGTACTGCTTCCTAGTTGAGCAGTTCAAATTGTTTGCCCAATTCTAGCTGGGCCATAGGTGGAACAGTTTTTATGGACGAAATAAGTTCCTTATTAACGCTTCATCAATACCTGTTGGTGGAATGAGCCTCCCTCGTAGAGAGTGGACACTTCTGAACCAGTTCCGAACTGGCGTAGGTAGATGTAACTATTGGAAGTATAATTGGGGATTAACACTAGATCAGTCGTGTAATTGCGGGGAGTCTATCCAAACAATGGATCGCGTAATTACAGAGTGTCCCCTGCGTTCTTTTACGGATGGATTGGCCAGAATAAACCGAATAAGTGAGGCAGGCTGTAAATGGCTCGATGGATTGGATTTAGCTTTGTGACAGAAGATCATTTTTATTTTATATATGTATTCCATGACTTTTGGATCTAATCCAAATATATATCTTAGCTTTTAAAATAACATTATTAAATGGTAGCTAATAAGATATATACAATAAACACGAACCGTAGAGTTGAAATAGAACAGCATATTTTGGCCCGCTGACGGTAAAATTAGGAATGTCCGACTTCACAGTGGTGACTTGGCGGTTTGGGAAATCGCTAGCTTTAGAAACTATGTATTACTAAGGGGAAATATAAAACTACTGCCAAGAACCCCCCCCCCCCCCGGTACAGTATTTCAAGATTGTGCATTATTTTAAAGGTAATTTCTTATTAAACCTAATTTGTTACCGATGTGAACCAGCGCACATTGCAAAACAGCAGTTTTGCCTTATAGTTTGTTTCATTTCCAACCGTTCCTTCCGTCGAGTCATCACTTATCCGATCGCACATTCCGAGTGTTACTGTCGGCCAACCGAACTGACCCCATTGTGGTCGGACGTATGTTTGTGCCGCTGATCCCCGCTCTGCAAGTCAGCCGGTATTGTCATTAACGCACGCTTCTCTTCGCACTCCGTTACATCTTGTTAACAAGTTGGCTACCAAAGGACTCTCGTCCATTGTCCTCCTTACTAATGTAATGTTGACGGAGCCGTGCCGGCCCGTCCTGCGCATTGCGAATCATTAAGAATTAATGACCCGATGTAATGATACCGATTCTTAATTACTTTCAGCTACTGTAAAACTGTTTAATTACAGTTGTGCTGCAAGAAAAAAACCAACTGCAGTATCAAATAATTGTTTCTTAAAAAGTTATAATTGTCATTGTTTATATTTTATTACTATTTTAATTATAGATTTCATGTTATTTAAGTTGGCAGTGTTTTGTTTTTTCTTCTATTATTTTGGATATTTAAAAATATATATATATTGGTAGTTTGTTTCCAAGTGGTGTGCTATTTTACTTATCAAGCTGATAAATGTTTTCTTACGAAAAAATAAGACGAGAATAAGAATACGTTTTGACTAACATAGTTTATATATTGTAGTTGAAAACTTGATTGCAGTGAATTACCCATAATTCTGTGTTGGCACTAGTGGTTTTAGGTTATGTTGTGTTGTTATTTCGCTATGCGAACTTTTTCTTTTTCTTTTTTTGTGGAAAGCACAAGTATAATTTGTCATTTTTATACATATATTTTCTGAATTTTAAAGATTTTGGATCAATTTCAGATGAATAACAGTTAGTGAGCTTACTAGCCGTAGAGTAAAAATGTATAATAAAGATAGAAACCTTTTTTGACGTAAACTCTTTTGACTAATCGTGCATTCGCACATTACTAACACTAATCCATTATATTATTCCTTAAGCTAATTTATTATAAGCCCACTTTGGTCTGAACTAATATTAAAATTTCAATCTAGTTTTGCCATTCATTTAATTTTCTTCAAATGTCGTACTCCCTTAGTATGTTTTTTTATGAATAATGTTTACGAATTCGGCTTCAGACAAGAATGTTCACTGTTAATAGGCATGCTTGACTGGAATTATGGAAGTGTGCGATAATAAATCTGCTACAGGACCTAAGTAAGTAAATGGAACATAATTGACTTAACTGACTTTACCATAGAATGTTTTTTAAGCGTGGTCTCTATGGTAAAGTACTCTATTATACTTCGGTAATTATGCAGTTTCCAGTCACCAAAAAAATTTAAAACTTTGATACAGGTCAATAATTGCCTATATTAAGGCATGAGATGCTTTTTATTCTGTGGAAATTACGTTTTTACAAAACACTTCTAAAACCCCATTTTCTGTTCAGTATATTTAATGACATTTCTGTCATTTTAAATGTTATTTAGTGATATTTTTTATTTTACATGTTTTTTATGCTATTTTGATGTGTGACAGTTATTACTCGAAATATGACGGAAAACTACCTTCACGGTGAATCACTCTTAGTGACCATTAGGCAATCACTATAAACACCAACTATTAACCACAAAAAAAAAAAAATTCACCTATTTTTCACTAGAGAGATTGCCGACAGACCATCCCAGAGGCCAGGTACCAACATTTAGCGTGAATCTAATTTTTTTATGAAGGATATAATAATTTTGGTTATGTTAGGTTAGGTTTGTGAAAAGTGCTTTTGGGTCTTAACCATTTTTTATTTGCAAAAGCATTTTACATACAGTAAAAAAAATTCATAAATAACTATTTTTACAACAGAAAGTTTAATTTTCCAATTTTTCAGTAAAAAAAAGAATTTTGTGCTATGAAATGGTTTCTTCTGATAATCACACTCATTTTTAATCACTTTGAAACAGTAAATTTTAGCTCTTTCAGGTGAATGGAAACTGCATAATTACCTATATCCCTTTTGTCCACCGTGAATAGAGTTATGTTTACCAAGCTAAGACACATTTGTTAGGATCTAAACTCGTGGTGGTTATCCCGGAGGGTTGAGAATTGTATGCAAATGTTATCGGCCCCGTCTTCACGTGTAAACAACAAGAGAGCGACAGATAAATTTGTAATCTCTTTGTCGCACCCATAAAATCTGCGACCGAAACCTTGCTCCTGCAGACCGACAATACAAGTAAAACAATAAGCTCTTTTAGTAATAAAACTGTCGTTTGAACAACAATGTGGCATGAACACAGTCTCAGATCACTCTCGTGGCCTTATTTGACATATTAAGGGATGAAAAAGGGCATATTTACCGGCATTGTATGGATATGAGTGGCCTAAAACAATTTCATACACGTAGTACTTCATTATTTGGTTAAATATTTATATTATGATAAACAACTAATACAATTCTTCAAATAATTTTACTTCGGAAGTATTTTTAAGTTTTTACCTTAGGTATTAATGTAATAAACTGTGATAAAGGATGACAGAAATTATTGGGATCTAATAAATTGTAATTCATAATTCTTTTACCCATATAAAACCATTAAACTTGATGTTAGTTAAATGTTTATGCACGTTGCTGACTGTACTTTTTTATATAATTTTAAAAGTGTTTATATTCTTCACTCATTCTATGAGCAATATACGAATACATTTATATTAATTATTTAAATTCGGAAAATTAGGATTTAAAGTCGATTTGGGTTATTATCTGTAAATAAAAATTTATTATCAATATGCCTTATTAAAAGTAGGTTCGATTTTTTCTGTATAACATATTTAGCAAGATCGGAATCGATTTATAATGTCTTATTATTTTTTCTTTTTAATATAATCAGTGAACAGGTCTTAAATGCTTTGATGGATTGGATTTTGCTTTGTGATAGGAGATCACTTTTTATTTATTTTTTTATTATTTTTTTTATGTCTAATGACTTTTGGGGTCTTTTCAAAGTATAAAACACAGCTTTCATAAAATTTTAAATCAACAAATCGTCGTTATTGTTAGTTATTAAAAATGAGTGCCCATATTTATCACATTTTGTTATTTTACGACTGTGTTTTAAGTTATTTTTTCATTTCAGGGTGTCAAAATTAAGATGGACGACCAAGGGAATATCTTGGTGAAACGAGTGTCCAAATGTAACGTGTACGTGAAGACGACGAGCGCCAACGCAGGAGAGGAGAGCAGTATAGGGGCTGACGTGTTGAAACTGCCGAACTGCGCCCTGGAGCCAGAGAAACCAGTCAAGGTGAGGTCAAAGTGGAAGTTGTGCGAAAGTTAGGTTAAAACTTGATGTGGCCATACAAACTAACAACTATTAATTACATGAGAAAGACTGTAGTTATACCTAGTTGGGATGTTTGTCTGGTATTAATGCAGTTCCTAGACGCTTCGTAAATGTTAAGGGAATAATCAGATCCTTAAGTTCTGGAAATACTTTGTATTCCGTGGAAATCTAGTTTCGTTAAAAAATCAGAGAATCTAAATTATTTAAAAGGTTGTTTTTTATGTCCGTTATTTTTTGTGGCGTCTCATCATTTTTTAAATTTAATGTAGTTTTTACGCTGAACACGAATTTTAAACTATTCTTTTCTACGACAACTATTATTTGAGATGTCACAGAAATGCTACTTTTGCAGAAAATCACCTATGGTTGCTCCATGAAATAACAATGACGAACCATAAAAAAAAAACTAAACTGCGTGTATTGCCAACAGAGGGATGCAAATTACGAACATTCATTGCGTATACAGTATACTGTAGGTAATTAGGATAAGTTAGCTTAAGTTTTTTTAGGTAAGTAAAAAGCGTATTTTTAGGGGACGAAAAATTATTTCATTGCAAAACATTTATATTCATATTCAGCATCAAAAAACATGTAAAATGAAAAATAAAAATTGTTAAAAATAATAGATTTTCAGCTGTTTTTCACTGTCAGATAAATAAACTAGGTTTTTTTCAATGTAAAACTATTGAAATCAACCTTCTGAAAATATGTAAAATCATATTTCTCCACTTTGTGAACAGGACATTTTATTTTCAGAACAGTTTAGAAAGTACATACATAGTTAAGGATGTTCGCAGTAAATGGTCCTTCAATCCTTTTTATTAATCAGACACTCCATTATAGTATTTTACATACAAATTTGACAATTTAACTGACATTCGTCTAAGATAATTGTGTTTTCAGGAGCCTGGATTATTATAGGAATGATAATGAATACTTGAGGTAGTCCAGCAACTTTTCAATTCATACATAGTATGTTGTAGAGATGTGAGGATAGGAAGGAAGTTCATCGTTTGCATACACGATGTTATAATTTGGATGTTAATCATTTGAACATGTTTTAAATCCTTACTTGATATAAACTGACTATAAGTAATGAAATATGACAGCTATAACACTTTTCAAATAACTCCATTGGGATAGGATTAATGTGGGATTCCTTTTCTTTACCTAAACTATGAAGGGTAAAACGACCCTGATGAAATATATTTGTTGCATAACTCCTTAAAAATGTCATCAAGTTAGTATAACAGTACAATGGCGATTACTGTAAATTAGGTTTAATTTTACAAGGTTGATAAGTCCCCTCCAACACGTTGATTTGCTACAAATTATGATATTTTTATCAATCGTAACTTCTAAGAATGTTTAAATGCTCTAAATATTTTAATACTCATGTTTAACTATGGTAAAAATTGTACCTCTTAACGAGGAACTAGTGTGTTAAGTTGCGTAGTTATGAGGCGAATGCTATTATGCATTCAGGAAAAGAAAAGTATGTATTGTAAAGGCACACAAGGTCAGACAAGACCAGATAAAAAATTGATGTTTTCGATACAACAACAGTGTGGGAGAAATAATAAAAGAATGACTGTTGAGTGAGAGATGAATGAGGAAGGGGCAAGGACGGATCCTTGTGGAACGCCCAACCCTTTATCATGCACCACACACTCTTGAGAAAAGGTTGAATGCAAACTCAAAGCATTTAAGTTGTCTCTATTAGACACGTCATTCTCGATTGAGAGCAATAAAGGCACTTACTGTTCAAGGTCGTTATGGGCAGACGTTAAATCATCTTTTATTTTTATCTGGAGGAAACTCGTTATTCAGTAATCGATCCTTCTTTGACCATCATTTTGAAAACTAACGATTCTGTTTATTTTACAGAATACCAAGGCTTGTGTGGTTTCAAATAATTTAAACTATACAAGTTCTCGAAAAGCCGAGATTTTCTTTGACAAAGTCTGTTGGACTAACTAATATTATGAAATAAATGTTTAATAAAATTTCTTAAAGACTTACTTACTGGTTTGAATTCATTTGTACGAATAACTGGTTATTGTTAAAAAAAGTTGGTTTTCTTTTGTGCACTTTCATAAATTTTAAGACACGATTTATCTTTTGAGTATCCTATCCTAACCCATCTGCGTAAAATATGTTCATACCTTACAACTTGTATGAAGGTAATTTCTGGTGAACTATGTCGTCCTCTTATCAATGCGTGTAAATATATAGTTAGTAGTCAGTTTAGGTAAGTTAGTGATATTACAAAACGTCTCGGCTCTTCAAACACCATATGGAAATTATTAAGGATACAGCCAAGGTCAGCGACAGGGTATTCTACGAGGAGATGAATACTCTATCACCCGATGTACGTGAGATACACTCTCTCTATTGTCGTCCTAGAGCGGCTGGACTCTGATAGAGCATTAACCTGGCCTAGCTTGAGTATTATGATCACACTAGAAGAGCATTATCCTGGTCTAATATGTAGTGATCGCACAAGTAGAGAATTAACCTGATTTAGCTCCTAAAGTGTGATCGCACAAAAGAAGATCGAGAGGAAGACCGAGAATTTGTTGGGATAACTGAGTGTGGAAGAATGTAAAAAGGAGAAGAATGTAGAGAAGACAAGTGGAGGAAGAGGAAACCTGGAGGGATGGACGAAAATAGACGAGAATGTGTAGGACGACTCGTTAAAACAGAACGTCAACGGATGATGATGTTGATGATGCTAAACGATCACACTTTTTGTTTGATCATATCTTTAAACGAATATTATTTTATAAAATTGTCAAATTATTTTAAAATCAAGAAATTAAAGTAACCATAATAAGTCATGTTAGATGTTTGTAGGAAATATCAGTATGTATGGAAATTATTTCTGAATTTGCTTTTTCTTGTATTGTTCAAATTGTAAGAAATAAACACTTCCCGAAAAGTTCATGCTGGAAACATAAAATTTTGATAATCCACTTCTTTAATGTATTAATAAAGTGCTTCCCTAAAATTGTAAAGTAATTGTGAACTGGTTTGATTCAGTTGTTCGATATGAAGAAGTTCCAAGCCAACGTGAGTCGAGAGCTGCGGAGAGCCTACCCGGACCGGCGACGTCTCGAGTGTCAGTGTCTGAGCGCCATCGCCTTCGTCAAGTCCGAGAACGAACTCTTGGACTGTCCCATCTGGGTGCTCATCATCAACGTGGTCGCCATGGACATGCTCAAATCTAAACTACCACCAGGTCAGCAATTACCTATTTATATACTTATTGATAAGCCACTTATTATCGAGATAAGGGCGGATTACTTGAATAGGTGTAGCCATTGTTACTAACTAAGGTTGACTGTCCCTTAGAAAGAGCAATTTATTGACTAATAGTTTAACAGCCTAGGCCAATGAGTGATCTACAGTTTACAGTGGAATTTGAACCACGCAGTATTAGTATGATTGTCGGCAAACTACCAGTTCTGATAATCAGCTCTCCTTCTCCCCCGTTCAACACCTGAATCCTATCAGCGTCCCACTTCTCTAGTAGTTTTCACGTGAATGGCAACCACTAAGCGGACACTGTATTGGTATTAAGAGTACTGAGAAAAGAACCATCACCTACATTGTCTACAGGAAGTATCACCCATTAGCTCGGTAGTAGTGTTCATATTGTAAACTATTTAAAATTCCAAATCTAATCATTTCTACAAGTAATTTCTTGCACACATGGAATGATCTTTTTGGGTTGCCTAACTCCTTCACAACAAAATCTCTTACGCTGGCTATTGCTTTGACGAAAGATTTTGTCGATATAACTAATATTGGCACCTTATACAAACATAATACTTCTCAAGATTTGAAACCAAACATTTTTGTAATCAATTTTTTCAATAAAACACTGAAAAAACTCTTTGTTTAAATTCAAAGATTACTAATAATTATTGTTTACAGTCTTGTAAGCAAAATCTAAATTCCCTTTTAAAAAATTCCTAATCTAGGTTAAAATGGATAAAAATGTCAAATTTACCTTTTAACCTCACGTTAAGTTTCTTTCTCTTAAGGTAGTTAGTTTACTGTAGAAAAAATTACTATTACAAATAAAATAGTGTACCGTAACTAAATGGGAACAAAACCAAGGTTCATGCACCAAGTCGAAAGGTTATGTTTGATGGAACTATTACAGAGCGATGATGGCTTTAATGGACCTTCTCTGATGACAAGTGAAGCGTTACGTAAGTACCTGCGTGTATCTGCTTCATCAGATATGTTCAGGGTGTCTATGACACTATTTATTGTTGTTATTGTGTTTATTTCACAGTATTTGGGTGTGTTGAGTTCTCACATCGGACAGAAGGAACCTATTATAGTTTGGAATATCATAATGCATCTACTATCTGGCATTACGTATAAGCTATCTAGCTTAGTTTTGCCAGTGTTAAAATAAATGCTGTTTAACGCTCCCAAATTATAACCTTGTGGTATTCCTGAACTGGCAACAAAGCTCTCTGAAATTCTCCAAGCTTTTAATCCTTCGGAGACGATGAGAAAGCTGTTCGCTCAACTAACAGCCTGTTGACCTGAAGATGTTCATAATAGATCCATTTCCTTAAAAAAACGTCATCAGTTTTACCGTAAGATTATGAAATATTGCCACTATATCCGATAATACGTGGTTTGGATTCCACACAGGTCTGTGTCACAGTTGTACGAGTTACACGTGTAGAAGCTGTTGACCAGTGGAGTCGGACTGTCCAGCGTGGCCAGAAAAAAACCGGCCTTGGGCTCTCACAATGCCGGTACTCCAATTAATTCGTCCTCCCTTACAAAGGATCTCATTTCAAGGAACAAAACGCCAGATTTCACATTGGACACGGCTTCCTCCCGGTGGCGAACCATCAACGGCAATGAGTTGTCCGATTGATGGTCAGCTACTTCTCTGGCTGCTGTTCACTCCTCAAACAGGAGGAATTTTGGAATGTATATACTATCTGGCATGGTATCTAGCTTAGTTTTGCAAGTGTTAAAATAAATTATTGCTGTTTAACGCTCCCAAATTAGAACCTTGTAGTATTCCTGAACTGGCCACAGCTACTGCTGCCTGCAGAACTTCGTTAACATACTTAGGGGCTCTATAAAACTAAAAAGATTTATACAAAATTAGAGTAGTAAATTTACTAAAGATAAACATTAAGGTTAAAAGATAGAGAAATTTTCTTTTATAATTATAAGAATATCAATTAAATATGTTACGTTCGCTAAAAAAAAAAAAAAAAAAAAAAAAAAGAATAAAATGCTAATTGAAAATTTAATTTCATTTTATTTAGATATATCACTATAAAAATGCCGTGTTCTTGTTTGTGATGTGTGTGTGTGTACAGTAAAAATACAAAGTGAACGGCACACAACACATAGTGGTGGTCGATTCCGGTAAAAGAATAAACGTAAAGTTTACCCGTTTTGTACTTGTATTGAAATACATTTGTTGGGTCATTCCCTAGTTTTTTCTCATCATAAATGAAAGTATGAATGTAAAAACCCCATTAGTTGATTTAGAAATTGTTAATCTAAATATTCTTATAAAATGGATTAGAGATCGTACATTTCAATAATAGTCATAATATTTTTTTCTAATTTTGGTTTCGTCTTGGTTCTTTGAGAATTGATATTTTATCGACTAAACGAAATGTTGGAAACTGTTGTATCTTTCTAGCGTTGTCTATTTTTTATAATTGTCGATAAAATTAACTAGCTTTTAAATTTAAAATGCTAACGGCGTTTACGAAAATCTAGTATTTTTCTAGAAGGGTTTGTATCCAAACCAAACTCGCACTCAATGGCATGGTGTCCTGTCAATGGTTACTATCGTCGTAAACTCCACTAGAGAAGTCTAGAGTATCCATGTTGGGTGGTCTATTAGATGTTGTGTGGTGAAGAGAACTAAGTATCAGGCTTGTTAATTAGCCGAAAATCAGATCAATACTTCATGGTTCGGATTCCACGTAAAGCTGTTGGTCCCTTGGTTGCCCTGGCTATTGGGCTATTATAAATATATGTTTCTTAGGGACAATCAATTAAGTTCGTATTAAGGAAACTCGTTCATTTAAACTCATCACACTCATTCGCCCCTCATATTCGCCCATATATCTACTATCTTAACAATGAACAGTAAAAAATATTACAATAACTTAAGTAACTAAAGTGTGTTTATTTACTTGCTTAAAATCTTACATTTTACTATTTATTGCTTTAACTGACTCCTCTAGAGTGCTGGTAAACGGATAGCAGGTCTCCAGGCCCAACCTACAGGAGCTGCAGCGGTGTTCCAGCAGCTATTGTTGTCTGGACACCAAGACACACCATTATTTAGACCGGTTCACCAAGATTTTGTAGATCGGCGACGCCAAGAGGGAAGCCTGCTGCTTTAAGCAGGCTGGACATAACGCACGCGCGGAGGTGAAGAGGTCTTGGGTGAGATAAACGATCTCTCGCGCCTGCTGCTTTATCGCGGTGGCTTAGGAATTATTGCGGACTTTCGGAGGACTTTTGTTCGTTTTTGGGTTGCTTCTGGGTTTTCTTGTTGACGTACATAAAATAAATAAACTCCCAAGACGAGGTTCATATAAATACAACTTAAAATTTATAAATTTAATTTGTAATTAAATTAAAATTATTATATTATTTATAAATTTAATAATATAATAATTTAGTTTTATAAAGCATAGGCTACTAAACTCATTCATTTCATTTTTTTACTTTCTCCCATATGTATAAGCATAGAGAAAGTATTGTGATCATCCAACACAATTTTTTAAAGGTTGGTCTAAAAATCTATTTTAGGATCCCCTGAGCCCAAAAGAGTGGTTAAAAAAAATTTTTTGTGTCTGTCCGAATGTGTGTATGTGTAGTTCGATGGAAACCAAACGGATAGGTACAGTTTTATTAAATTTTGTATATAGGTGTATTTTGGAAATAGCTCCAGACCATTTTTTTCACTTTTTATAATTTTAGTTTTTTTTTGCAAAAAACACAAAAATGGAATTTTTTCAAAAACGGCTCTATAGATTTTAATCAAATTTTCAGGAAAGCTGTCAATTACAATTTAAAATATTTTGTTAAAACCGCATCTCTCTAACTTTACTCATTTTTGAGTTTGAAAAAAAACCTATTTGGGAATCAAACTGGTAATATTTAAAGTTTTGATTGTTTAGTGTTTAATATGGGGGAAAGTTTGTGCCAATACTTTAGAACCATTTATTCTCTAAACACATAATATACTTCTCTCTGTTCTAAACTATAATCTAAATACGATTAATTTGTTGTATTGGATTATTTTTTATATGAGTAATTTTGAAAAACATTTGAGCTATTTACATGAGCTATTTACAATCACTGGCAACAAGGGCCTATCGTTTTTATTTTATATTTTTATTTATTTATTATTTCCAAAACTTTTGAGCGTATACAGGGTTAGCCAATGTAAATGCACTTTGAAGTCGTTAAATCAAATCACTTGACACGGCGTCTTTATTTATTGACTTCTTAATGCGTTCTCACTTAAGTTAAAGTTATAAATCATTTTTTACTCAATGCAAACTGATCAGTACTATTTTAAAGCAATTTTATCAGAAGGGTAATGTAAAAACTCAACAACTTTGTAATAAGTTGTAAATACAAATTTCTAAAACAAGCAGTCATACATTTATTTCTTAAAGTGATACATGAATAGTTTCTTTTGACGAGCACTAACACCATGATCTACTTTGAGCTAATCGCAAGGTTTCATTAGTGCATGTACTGAATGTTTTCCTGTTGTAACAACCTTCCTTTTTATCGGCGCGTGTTGTACTCCAGTTATCAGTAGCGTACTCCCCACCTTGAGTCACAAACCAGCTCGCCACGCGACGCGACGCACGTCCAATCTAATTTCCGTTAGCACACTATCTATCAAATAGTTTTTATTCTTCCCGTTTGTAGTTTTTTTATTCTTTCTAAATTCTGATTGTTTCTATCACATGTAATCTAGACGTTATTTTTGCAGAAAATGACCTCTTCTAAATAATTTTAGGTTTGTTTAGAACCTAAAAGTATCTAGGTATCTAGTATCTAGGAAAGTATGCTAGACTCACCGGTTCTGCAAAGGAAATATCCAAAGTGGAACTTTCAGTCGAAGGTGTTGGAAGTTTTAAATTTCATGTTTTTTGCGATTCTTAGTCTAATTTACTATTTTACAACAACGTTAACTTTGAAATAGTGAGAACTTGAAAATTATCTTGTTTCAGTTAACGGCATACCTCTATGATTCACCATGTAGTTTTATTTAGAAAAATATTTTTAAAGAACAGCTGTTATTTCTTTTTTGGTTTTTTTATAAACACAGCCCATTCCCTCTTTCTCGCACGTACCTACACAACTCTTTAGCTTTAAAAATGATTTTCCAGGAGAAAATCACTGACTTTTTAATTGTAGACGTGGACACCAATATTACAAGTACAATCATATATACAAGTCCCCACTACTAGTATTTAACTTGCGGGACAAGTTCTGTGGATATTGTAGGTGATAGGTTCTATACTCGGTCCTCTTAATAATGACATGGCGTCCGTTCAATGGTTGCCATCGACTTAGACACTAGTAAAGAAGTCTGGGGTGTCCGTGTTGGGTGGTAATCAATGTCCGGATGTTGTGTTGGGAAGAGAACTAAATATAAGACATGCCAATTAACTGAAAATCAGACCAACACAACGTTTTCGGATTCCACGTAAAACTGTAGGTTCCTTAGTTTTATAATTTCCTTTCTGAGCTGTGTTTAACTCTTTAACAAGACTGCAAAGGTCATTCTCACTCATCCTACACTCAAGTTATCATCCATCTTTGCCTTAAAATACACACAAACTGTGTCAGCATCTCAAATATGAATAATAATAATGTATTGATACTTTTTAAAAAATTGTCAACAAGTAATTATTATATTAGTTAGTTACTTAGTCTGTTCGTAGCTAGTTAACCAGCTAAGTTAGCCACAAGAATAAAATACATTTCTTCTGACGACATCGGTACTGCTGCTAATCCTCTTAGGGACCTCTCATCGGCCTAAACGCCTCTTCAGACGAGTCAGTCCTGAAGAGTCCTTAAGAGGATCAACTCCTGTGGACTCCCATTACAACAACAGCGAGGATGACGGTTCACTTGGGGAGGAAGCACGTGGCTGGTGCCCTTGGTCCCAGGAGTTCACGGTATCGGAGTTCCCATCACGCTTGCGGAGAAAGCTACGGGGAAAGCGAGAAGAGGTATCACTGGGACAAAGCCCGCGACTGCTCAATGTCTCATCTAGATCATGCCTTGCTAACGTAACACTGTCACTCGCTGACAGTAAATACAATTCAACTCATTGTCGCTGCGCACCGATCTGAAAGCCTTTCTTGCGTAACTAAGAACTGGCGTTTGGATGATAAGCAATAAGTGGGAATTGGGTCTGGGACTTCTGCTTTGTTTATAAATAATCTACCAATTATTGGTGGCGGTGTGGTCTAAGGCGACAGGACTTTGTAGAGATAGCGCCGGTTGGAATATTGGTCTTGACTGTTTGTTTTTATCACTAATATTCACCTTGTACGGTACTGGTTCTCCCCCTTACTCTATCTGATAAGTTCCCCACAGACATCCATAGTCTTCGGGGAATAGTGGAGTAAGACTAAAGAGGACATCGTCCTAACGTTTTATTTAAAAAATGGATTGCTAACAAGTTGAACTGATAATATTTCTTTTCAAAATATTAACTTTTAAGATTGGTAAGATTTAATCAAACATAGATAATGAACGAGTGCGTCTACGTTCTTTTTAGAAAATTACTTACGAAGTTTCAGTAGAATGTGTCTATGAAACGGTTGTTCTGGGCTCTTGAGAGTTGAACTAGCCAGTTTGAGGAATTAAAAATTAAATATGTATATTTTATAAGAAGAATAATCTAATATATTATGAATATTTTGTCTATACATTTTTAAATAGATTTTTTTTAACTGAAACTCTCTTAAATCTTTGCTTGTGACCTTCACAAAGTCTTTGAAATGAGTATTTATCGCATATCACCAATATCAACTCAGTCACATTTCTTTGTCTGTGTTACCCATTGTTTCTACTGGTCCATGCTGTGCTCTTCCAACTAGCTACGTGTGGCGACACCATCCATCCCTCCGGGTGTTTTTGCCGCTATTTCTTGCGGCCAGGTGACTGACACTGTGTTGCCGCAGTTTGTGGTCCTCTCTGACCGCGTGAGGTCCAACCGTTACACACAACACTATGTCCGTCACGCGTGAGTCACCACAGATCTGTTATAATCCCATTTTATATAATCACAATATATCACGTTTTCACTCTCTGACACGCTGTAAACATTTGGAATCAACCTAACGAGTTCTCTACGGTTCACCAGATATCTGCGGAAAACTGAAACGATACAAGCGTTATTCCTTGTGTTATACGGAAGGATTTATGATACAAGCGTTATTCCTTCTGCCATACGGAGTGTTTTATGATACAATGTTATTCCTTCTTCCATACGGAGGGTTTTATGATGCAAGCTTTATACTTCTGTCATAGTATTGATGGTACAATCATTATTCCTTCTGCTATACGGAGGGTTTGATGATATTAACGTTATTCTGCATGTCATACGGAAGGAATACAAGCGTTATTCCTTCTGTAATTAAGAAGTATTGATAATACAAGCGTTATTCCTCCTGTCATAGTATTGATGATACAATCGTTATTCCTTTTCTCAAACGGAGAGTTTGATGATACAATCGTTATTCCTTTTGTCTGTCATACGGAAATACTGATGATACAAGTGTTATTCATCAATAAGTGATGCAACCTAAGATTTCGTACTACTTCACAAGAGACAAATGCAATCTACTTCGTTTTGCGTAAAACCAGGAGCTTGTCCTTGTAGGTTCAGTTTACACAAATTGGTACAGTAGGACTTGCGACAATATTCAGTCGAATTTTATTCGGCTTGAGCAACCTTGTATCGACGGATGGAGGCGTGTCGCAATACCGGAGTAAACAAACAAGTCGGTTCGTAGTGGCGTGCAACCGCGACATCCGGTGGCGATGGACGTGATTGGAACACGCACTGGGTGCGGAACGCTGGACGCGGACCGGAGTGTCGACAGCCTATGATCAGTGGTAGTGGACGTGGTTGAAACAGGTATAGGGTGCGGAACGTTGGATGAGAACTGGAGTGGCGTCTGATCTGTAGCTATGGATATAGTTGGAACACGAACTGGGTGAGGAACGCTGGATGGGAACTGGAGTGTCGACAGCCTAGGATTGGTGGAAGTGAACGTGGTTGAAACAGGTATAGGGTGTGGAACGTTTGATGAGGACTCGAATGGCGCCAGCTGAGGATTGGTAGCTATTGATATAAATGGAACAAGGACTGGGTCCGGAACGCTGGATGGGACCGGAGTTGTGTTTACCGCTGAAAATAGGACATATAGATAATTAACTATCCCAGTTATTTAGATAGGAAGTTGAGGGGTTTAAGTGGGGTGCTCCGTCAGAGTGTTATTCGTGAATAAATTTAGTAACCGGTAATCAAGCGCTGCCAAAAAGACTGACCAAACTGCTTTACTTAAGGACCTTGAGACGGCCTTCGTAGATGGCACATTAATGGTAGCGATAAATTGAAGACTCGAGAAAGAAATGAAGAGGGCTTTTTGTTCTTAAAATTGATGCTCGGTGATCGGATGGATGAATCTATTTGCGAGTGGGCCATTTTCTGCAATGACTCGACCACCGGTGAGAATGGATTGCCTGGCCAAGGAGCCAGGATGTTCTTTGTGCCACTTTACGGTCGTACAACAATCCTCTGTCTGAAGCTCGTATTTCAACCAAATACATTTATCGCTACCCAATCAGTTCATTTGTTATCCTTCATTATTGCTTTTTGTGTCCGCAGAGTGTATTCTTCGAGTATAAATTTTGTTTTTCAATCACGTTTCAGAAAAGTAACTCCACTCAATGGCTCAGGTCAATGTTCATTTTTATTTAGGTTTGAAAGTTAAAGGTTTTTCCTGGTTTTAATGGAACCAGTATACTCCTAATAAAATAAGATCTGATTGGATTAGCTATAAATGAATTATGCATTTCACTATCTAAACAGGAAATAACTTCATTTTTGAATGAATCTTTCTAAGCAAAGGCGCTTATGTTTGATACGTTTTAAGTACTCTAAAATATGTATTTTTATTGTCAATTGGGGATTACTCAATATATATTTATTTCATAAAAGAAGTTTTATTCCGTAATTCTTTCAGATTATAAAGTTCATAACCAGATAAACCTTACTTAGAAATAGCTCTTGATAAACGGTGGTGTTAATTGTCCAGAGAAATGAAGATTGTCATTTATATGAAATTTGTTCGCACTCTGGACCCATTATTGTTACCAATGGATCTCAAAGTGTCAGTCTGCAGCGATCTGGAGCAGCCGACTTTGCCCGATCTCTCCTCAAGGACAGCTTCATTTCACTTCTAAATAAACACGCTGTTGCAATCCTATTCCAATTTACTTTCTGGTTCAACTGCCTCTGGAGATTTTATTCATTTTCCTCTCGAATTTCACCTACGACAGAATCTTGTAAACTAATGACGAATGTTCCACAGGCCAGTCATCTTAAGTATGGCACAGTTATTATTTTGACACTACACAGATGAAACAGTCCAGAGGAAATTCCCTTCATGGCTGGTGTCGAAGTTTCCGGAGTAAGGCATCGTGGAAGCGCATCTAGAACTTCATTTATGAACATTGATGGCTCTTCCCACAGGATCTTCTTCATCATCAGAAAATCACTTATAATTTCTTACAATGTGCTTCATTTTCACATTGATTCATCAGAAAGTATTGGCCTCAGAGTTCCGGAAGACTTTTCACTCAAGAGATCCATTCTCCTCATTCCTAGCATGTGTACTACAACTACAAACAGGATTTACGATATTTAATGTTTAGATAACGACTGTTGCAAGTTTCTAAGAATACTGTAAACAGCTTGCACTCTTCAACTAATCTCTCAAATACGAGACGCTGAAACAAATTTGTGCGTATTTTAAGATGAATCTGATTGATTACATGAGTGTGAATGACTTGTGTAGTCTGGTTACTAACTTAGTTCGACTTATGCTCAGAATGGAAAATGTATTAATAGTGTGTTTTTTTAATGTATTAATATCCAGGGTAATTAAGGGACCTACAGCGTTACGTGGAGCCCGAACCACGTGGTATTGGTTTGGCTTTCAGCTAATTGACAAGCCCGATACTTATTTCTCTCCCCTTCAAAAAAATACGGACACTGAATATCATCCAACATGGACGTGACTTCTCTAGTTGTGTCCACGTCGATGAACCATTGAGTGAACGCTGTGTCGGTATTAAGAGGGCCGAGCATTGAACCTTTCGCCTGAAATCACCACAACACTGATCCTAAGAATGTATCGCCACTAGTGTCGACTTTGTAATTAAACTCACACACATGTAGTTTAGTCCCGGTTAGTTAAAGTGCCGGTGCCATTGGTCAGTGGGAGGACCGTGGAATGTGGGAGGGAGCTCATTGAAAAAAAAACACACACACACATACAAATATAGTAAATTGTGTACCATAACAGACTGTTTTAGCCACCTTCACCACAGTGACGATATTTTACATTATGTAGTTGAACATGAAGTTGATTTTAAGTCATAACTTATATAAGCAATTTTGTGAATCACAAAACTTGTTTCTTCACATTTGGTTTCTGTGTCTATTCACATGAAATAATTGGTAAATTTATAGATAATTTATTATGACACAAGACAATGAAAAGATTTTAATTTTTTGGTGTTAAAATATATTTGCCATTTATGGTTGTTAAGCATACGAGGCAAACATCTGATCACATGAATCATCATCGGCTGTCTAAATTGTCTACGCCATTCGCAAACAATCATAAATAACAAATCACTATTTATACACTGTTGTACATTTTGTCAGCCCCTTATACGAGGAGAACATTGTTCTCTTGACAAGAAAAGCGTATATTATTTAAATATTTACGAATTGTTTTATTGTCAGTTAATTTCTTAATTAATTTAAATAAATTACGAATTTAGAACTACATTAAAAAAATAACTGCTTTCATAAGAAATCGAACTCTGTTTATTTTTTCTCTATGGAACGTTACCTCTATTTTTATTGAGGCCTAAACTGTACAACATTCACATGCATTTAGCACAAACCTGTTCTAATAGTTTTACAAGCAACCATTATATATCCTCTTGTAGGCTAATCATTACATTAGTGCCTTAAGTTAGACGTATTTGTTCAATATTTAATAAACTAAAAACACCCATTCAACAATAAATTATGTTTCAGTGAAACGTCCAACGGTGGATATCCGCAACAGACCTCGCATCCCTATTCCAGACGAAGACCCATACAGCGTAGCCGGCAACGGGGGTGGATCTTCCGGCAGTTCCGGGGGTGGAGGCGGTGGCCTGGGCTCTGGACAACACGTCAGGAGAAGTGACAAACCTCCCAAGCTACCACCGAGGGGTGACGCCCCCTACCCTCACGACATACCCAAGGTAGGGGGTTTCACATGGTTACATATGATTTTGTCAAATGCATGGGTTAGGATGTTAGTCTATCTAATATAGCTAAAATACTTTAAAACTGTTAAGGGTGCTCATAGAGGTGAGAAATGGAGCAGTTAAAGGAAGTTGGCTCAAGATTTTATCGCAACTGTCGCTAGGAGTAGCAAAGAGCCTACCTCACTAACACACATATAATTTGTCCACCCCGCCCCGTTAATTGGACAAAAGTACATAACTGTATCATTTATATTAAATTTATTGCAAAGAAGTTTTTATATATTAGTAATTTATTCTTTCAGTCAGAGATAATTGTACAAATTTCAATTGTACAGATATAATTTATAGAACAATAGATGTTTACGCTTTTTAAAAATAGTTTTTAAGTTTACTTTACACTTGGTTGGTCAGTACTTTTTCTCCACTGTAGCCTCAAAATGTTAATAAAATATATCCCAACGTTGTAATGAGTTACATACCTAGAAAGGACAAACTAACCTATACAGGTAACCATATCTCCGTCAAGAAAAGTTTCAGAATTTTTTAACTCAACACATTTATTATGCCTGCTTATATGAGAACGTACATTTTTTTTAAATAAAAAAATAACACTTAATTGATTGCCCTTGACGTTATAGTTATGATTTGAGTGTAACGTTTCTTATAGCCCTTATGTTCTAAGAACATTAAAATACAGGTACATAATTATCTATGACTAAAGAACAGTCATTAACAGAAATACTTGGACGTTAATAGACTGTAACAAATAAAGGTACTTGTGACGAGGTAGCGTTAGTAGAATAGCCATCATAATTCCAATAATATTGTTGAAAAATCAGTTGATAAGTGTTTAAAATTTTTCAAAATTTTGCTTACCAAACATTTTTAAAATTCCAGCAATAATTTGTACACGAAGGGTGCTTTAAATATTTACAGACTGTGTTTGTTTTGTAGTTTTCATGCATGCTAATTATCTACGATTGGTAAAATTGTCGGAGATTTCCAATCCTTCAAGTGTTTTAAGAAAAAAACACAACGTTTCTATGGTTAGTAACCTGATGACGACAGAAGCTTTATACCAATCGAAACGTTGTGTTTGTTTCTTAAAACACTTGGAACGATGGAAATATCCAAGAATTTTACCAATCGTGAACAATCCAATGTCAAAAGATTACTTTAAAACAACAGTCAACAACCTAAGTGCTGAAATAAATATATAATTTTTCGAAATCATATGGCATTGACTTCAATTCTAAATATTTTTAATGTTCACACTAGTAGTTTGTATATTCAAACAAGATAAATTTATTAATATATAAGTACATAAAAAGGCATAAGAGAAATTATGATTATCGATGTGGGTGCAACAATATTTTATTTTTGAATCATTCTAATCTGTTTTACCACAATATTTGCACCTTTTCATACTTATATAGTGGTATATTCTGTTATGTAATGTCACTTGATTGTATTCGCACGTTTAAAAAACTTTTTTTTTATAGTACCAGTGATTAATAGGGGAATTTTGTTTCAGCCTGATTATGATGACATCGAAGAGGAAGAAAACAGGCTAGCCATTAAAAATTTCCCATCGTCCCGGGGCACAAAAGACAAGTCCAAGGACAAAAAATACGGTAAGCCTTGCAGCCACCGCTGGGAAGTTGACAGCCCTGTAGTAGCGGGCTAAAAAATATGTTATCTTACAGTTGTATGGTTCGTGTTTATTATTATTATAAGTTATAATGAACATTGTATGTTTTCAATTTACAGTCGTCTAGAATTATATTTAAAGTACCACATATTTTACTTTAAAACAATTATAAAATGCCGAAATGTTTACAAAACAACATTTTTCTACTTTTTAGGTGACACTTCAAGTGCTTCGATAGATAATATCATTGTTAAGGACCGATTCGTTGCGCAAAAAACATGTTTTGTAGTTTTGCGTGGAGCGAAAACACCCTCTACAATAAGCACTGTAAATCCCAACTCATTAACTCCATCTTATTGAAATTCTAATCAAATCAAATGAAGTTTATTTTGCCAAGACATTATAAAATTATAGCAATCGTCATATTAAAAATATTCAAATTAATATATTCATACCACATCGAAACCTCATTCAAACATACATCATTTTCAGTCACACATTCATTCATGCCTAATTCCCACTTCCGGTGCCGGTTGTCAGTCATCTGATTATGTGGTCTCCCAGTTACATGCCATATACTCGTCAGCGCTATAAAATGCATGAGACGCTAAAAAGCGTTTAAGACGAGTTTTTAACGCCTTGGGCGTTGGTGCATTTTTAAATGAGTCCGGTAATTTGTTGACAAGACGAACGCCCTTGTGTGAGGGCAAACGTTCGTAGACTACCGTCCTGTGGCTTCCAGTTCGGTAGTCACCTCTGTGTCTGGTTTCGTGCGCGTGTATATCCCGCCCACTTACCATGGCACTTTTACTTATGCAAAACATTGTTGTTTCCAATATGTAAAGTCATGGCAGTGTCAATAGTTTCAGGTTTTTAAACGCTTCTCTACAAGATTCTCTGAACTTTAACTGTGCAATTATACGAATCGCTTGTTTTTGCAATCTAAACGCTCTGCTGAACTGATTACTTGTTGAAGCTCCCCGTTGATTATTCTTTCTCCCCGTTGATACTATCAATCCCAACTGACCCAGACTTGGGGATTGGTTGTTTTTATTAGCCGCACATTAAAGCCCCTGTTACCATCGATACTCAAGGTCACCCCAGGAGGGGTGGGGGGGAGGGGGGTTGCCGCGCTTCAACGGCTGTAGATGCGCTCGTGCGCCCAATTTGAGGCCAAACTTCGACAGTTGCGCAACTCAAAGTCGCCAGGTGGCATTCGCACTCCTGCGCCGCCGCGCCTTGAATGAATCCACTTTCACTGTCTGCGCATGCGTACCGTAACAACTTTCCCTGTCCGCTGCTTCGGACCAGAACTGGGTCGGTTGTATGCAAAGTCGATTGTATTTCCTATAGGTTACATTAAACACTCATTTAGAGAATAGATTTTAAACATAAAATATTATTTTCTTAACGGTTAATTCAAATAGAAGCAGTATTTTATTTCTTTATTATTGTATAACAAATCTTGTACTCAGTAAATATAAGCTATATAACAGCCATTAACATTACAAAGTTTGTAGTTTTTAGCGTACGTTACGTTATACATAGATGAAATAATATGTACTTTTAATGGTTAAATGGTTGAGAGGACAGTTGTCATCCTAACCACACAAATTTTTACAAATTTGCACAATAAAGGGAATTTTTAAATACATGTATGTAAAAACGAGCTCGTCTAGCAAACGAGGGTAACTGAGTCTTAAATAGGCATCTCTCCCCACTAATCACCATACAATTTTTTTCGTAAACTAAATGGAGTCGAAATAAATCCGACATAATAGCCCACTTATATCTGAACTTTGAAGCTATACAATATTATCTAATTTCAGCGTTACTTAACATTTCCAATGATGAAAATGTTGAATGAAAATCTCTATCAATAGTTTGGCATTACATCTGTGCCTTTTCCTTCTAATATTGATGATATATTTATTGACTGTATTTCAAACATTGAAGGTGCTATAATAATTAAAAAATGTCTGAAATGTTATGATTAGTGCCACAATTCGAAATTAGTGCCACAAAAAAAGGAGACGCCGTGCTAGTTTGTGCATAGGCAATAATTGCAGTGCAAATATGTAGCGGTATTGCATCTACGTAGGTCACGGCGTGCTTAAGTTTCTGATTGTGTACACAGAAACATTGAAGCTTGGTTTACCATGTAGTACCACAGAGCAGAGAGAAACTGATGGTCACATTCAATAGTGCACTGAAAGTGTGTCCATTAGTCGTTATTTCTCCAGTTTACACGCGAATGCAGGGCAGTCTTTCCCATTATTCCCCCATCCCCTGTTAGTACTAGGTATTTTTTACGATATTAGCTAATTTATGTTTTTCCCAATGAAGATAATTTTATTTTATTACATCACTGCGGCCATAAGAAAGCGACTTCTGTTTATTTTTTATCTGTGACAGTACCACAGTCTAATAACATACAGTCACGACACTTCCATTGCAGCGCTGTGAAGCTAGTGCGACGCTAGCGCTCCAAGTAGCCGGACCGCACAACTACACCACGTTATCATTGTATTGCACTGCGCCTTGCGAAGAAGTGGAATAATAACAGAAAAAGTGACACGACAGATTATGGACATAAGTTATTTGACGTTTACCGGCATCATAAGTTATTTGACATGTGGAATATAAATAGAACAGAAATACGTACTTCTGTCATCCCGCCGCTAGGATCGCTAGTGTCGCGGTTCTCACCAATAATTGTTTAACGAAGTTTCGTGACTGAATGTTATTAGACTGTGCTAGTACTGTAAATAGTTAAATATGGATTGTCTTTTTAATGACGCACTTTGGTTTAAAATTAATTGCTCTAAATTGTTGACATGTGGATTACGAACCGAGTACTAAAGACTTGTGTTTGTTTCAATTTCCAGATGATCCTTACTACTGCGGTCTACGAGCTCGAGTCCCCAACTTCAGCAAGAACAAAGACAAGGCAGAGATCGCTGCGCAGATGGCTCGCTACCCCCAGATGCCCGCTCCTCTACCACCGCACCCCCACCACAACCACCCTCAGCAGCTGATGTGGCACGCTCGCAGCTATGACAGTGGCATGGGTATGACTACACTACCTCTACTGCAGTCGATATGTATGTACCACTACACCGTCACTCGGCTGCATTGATGGTCGCTTCGGATTCTCACAGCACTAACATCTTGTGTCCTCAACCTGTCTCTCTGTTTTCCGTAACCCCCCTTCACTGTCTGTGACTTGACCGTGTATACTTCTGTGTTTACATTCCTTGTTTTTCAATCTGCATGTACCAAAACGTCATCTCTTAGGTATCCAAGAAATGAGAAATAGGCATGATACAAATTTATAAAAATTATTACTTTGTCTCTCCAGATTTTTGATAGACGAATGTAAAAGTATACGAAATACAGGGAAATTATTCGAACAGTAGTAGGAGACTGATCCGAAAGTTGAAAAGAATCGGTGTGATAGAGATTTGTTGATCGGTTGAAAGAACGGAAGTTACCTGTGATTTCATCCAAAGTCACACCATATTTTTAACTGAAAACCCATCCTCCTCTTGTTGAAAATTCTCGTCGCAATGACCTAAAAAATACACTTCAAAAGGAAATAATTGATTTTTCAGTATAGATTCTTTAATAAATCCAAACGTTTATTTTAATTAAAACTACTTTAATATTTGGCTGTAATGATAATAACTTCAATTTTTTTCAAATTTTGGAATTTAATAATAATACAGTTTACGTGCAGTGTTCTTTTATTTCAATAACTTAGTACCCTTACGGTTAAACAGGTATACAATAAACAAAACGAGTGGTTTATTAATTTTTATAAAACTTCCCTTTATAACATCCCTATAAGAATCCTTGGATAAACAGCCGACTTATATTAACTTAGTAATTTATGACCAAATTATTCTTAGGTAGTAGACTTTAACCAGTTGCGTTCGATCATAATAATCGATCATAGTAATCGATTAAATAATCAGCACAGCTTTATAAAATTATATTACGTCAATAACAAGCACAATACTAATTCATTTTAATTATGATAATATGTATCCTTTAACACTGTTGCACAAAATTGACAATTTTATTAACAAATAATGTCCGTATTTAATTATAAAGAAGTCGTATTGGTATAAATTTTAAGAAAATTATCCGTTCATTCAAATTACGTAAATTTGTTTAATCGTCAGGTGGCTGTTTTATTGGAAGCAATAAAATGTGTCCCCTTTCAGGAGGTGGGGTTGGCAAACTACTTAAGACCATATTATGATTGGTCCGTTGGTTGCTTCTATCGCAAATTTGAGGGAAATTTCAGGGCCTGTGGCCTGTGCGTGAACTTTATTCAACGAGTGAAGAACCAACTAGAACCTTGGGCCTTGCCCTCCACAGCTCTAGGCATTTTCCACTGAGTCACCACGCCGGCAAGCACATACTATTGAACCACCCACTACTGTAGGTCCCCTATTGACCAAGAGAATCGAAGGGTGGGAAGGGCGTGTGTTTTGTTGTACGAAATTTCGTCAGTAAACCATCTAATATGTCTAAATTTCAAACAGAATGTACAGTTTTAAGGTGACGTGTGTATGTACTTCCTTGCATGTCTTTTGTGTTTCTATGTTTATTTATATTGGCACTATTGTGTAAATATATTACTTATAAATTCTATAAACACAGTAGATTTGAAATTATTTATTACATGTTACTTACATATAAACTAATGTTTTCGCCATTAAATTTCAATACAGATATTTCAAGGTACATTACTTTAGCAACGTTTTGTAAAAGCAATTCCTGTGTTCGTGTAATACACGCACAAATTATTATTATTGTAACAACTCGAATTGCTATTGTAACTTTTCCCAAAATTATTTTCAAATTTCAATAAATTACGTTAGAAACGCTCGTAACGTATTATACTTAATGCCGAGCTACATTTTAAAAATAATATCTTATTATTTGTTATATCTCTCGTTTTCGGACTCCTATATACGATATTTATTTAATTAAAACGTCAATCATTTCACATTTTTTTTACGTAACAAAATAAAAACAGGCTAACAAGACAGACCTGCGTTAGTCCAAAACCAGTCTTATTTAGAACAGTTACAAGTATGTTTTTTATATATTATATTAGGTATATTCTTGCACGTCTGACTTATTATATGTTTCGTTGTTTTTATGTATTCTTTTTGAAATCTAATTCTATAATACAATTACAATATCGATTATTCTCTGTTGTCCACATAGGCCTACGATTCCTAATGTAAGGGGTTCTCGTCTTTTTGTACTGTTGTTCTGCTTGTGTTACATTAAACGCATGTTTTGTATACTTATCTTACATGTTATGTTTATTTTATGTTGACTTATTCAGTATATTTACTACTTAACTAATGGTGAAATTTTCAATGACCACTTTTAAGCTCCACATATGGTGTTTTTTTTCTATTTTGTAAAGAATGTGATAGTATTTTCACTAACACCAAGGTCGTAGTTGAAAAGGAGTACAATTTATTTTAACTATCAGCAATTCAATTAAAGGCATTAACTGATAAAAGTATGCTTAGTTACATTAACTGTTGACATAACTGACATAATCATAGTGTTTAACTTTTTAATACATTTATTTATTCAGATAATAATTAATAACACCAAGCAAAATATCATATTGTGAATTAGTTGATGTACTTTGGGAAAGAAACCTAAAATTTCATGGCTTTAAAGAGAGTTATAAATTGTTAAATAAAAAAATAATAATAAATAAAAACTTCGAAAACAAATTCCTAGATTTAAAATAACGCATGTCAAGCCGTTTAGTACAAATATTATTTCATATTTTTAAATATTATAAACAGTACTTAAAAGAATTATTTCCAGTGGTTTGATGTCTGTAAACATTTATTTACTCCTTACACATTATTGTAATTTAATATTGTGAACCTAGTGGCAGGAGCGTACCCAGGGTTGTTGTGTTCGAGGGGCGGGGGGGGTGACAGACCCAATGATAAAACGTCGTTTAATCTAAGAATGTCTTCTTTTGCATATAATGTATAAATAATACAACTAAATAGTTATTTGTATTATTTGTACATAAATATTTATTTTATATATAAAATAAATACATAAAATAAATTGAAGGCCTAGACCTACAAATCATTAGTCATGAAGAAAAGGCTACCCTCTATTATCATGAACAACCATTTTCAACTTAAACAATTGTTAAGTACAGTTACTGTTGAGTTTTGCTGCTATTTGTTTTTTTTTTTTTTTTTCTTAAAAAAATAAGTTATTTACCGGAACCCCTTCCTGCCCCCCCCCCTGGAAACGCCGCTACACAGTAGACCTGTTTATATTGTACAGTTAGTAAACCAAAAATGCTTTTTTATTGAAACAAATTTTAAATAACATTTTTCCTTTTAATTTCAGATTCCGAACACCTGGATTCTCCGTACAACCACATCTACGGTCGATTACCCATCCCCACCCGGGGCTACATCCCCACAACCCCCCGCACCATGTACATCGGCGAGTGGGACTAGACGTCTCACGTCACAGGCAGTGCCCAGCCAGACCCCGTACGACGTCAGCTGTAACTAGTGCAAGACTATTTAACACTGTAATACCCAAGAAATACTCAACCTGGAGATATTAGTGTGCTAGGCCTCAGTCAGTTGATGACTAGGCCGGTCACGGAATTGACAAATTTATATTATTTACCACTTATTGTTATTATTTACCTTGTTTATGTTGATAATTTATTATTTTTATACCTGTGTTGTACAGTGTGTAACAGTGAGTTTGTAAATAGTATAGTAAGTGTATACTTTGCCCACGGCCGTGGGCATTGCCTGATGTTTAACCTTGGGCACTTCCCACTGCCCCTGCCCTCCTCTGTTGCCCTCCTACAGTCAGACTATAACGAACTATCTTAAAATTTGTATAAAAGTATTCTACAGTTTGTTTTGTTGTTATATAAAACCTCTTGTTAAAATATATACATTTACACTCTTTGACACTAGTTTACATAAAACCTGAGTTATTAATGTTCTGAAAGTAATTTTTATATTTGATCAAAATAATATAAAAGAGAATATACACATTTTTTTATCTGTTGACTGTAGGAGGGAAACGCCTCTTGAAATGAGAGTTCTGTAATGTCAATGGCATTGAAGTGTAAGGTTGTAAACTCCTACTTTGTACTCAAAACTAACTTACTTGAGGGGTTCACCTAGTCACCATGAGTCCGGAGGCCCCGTAGACACTTGAGGCTTCAAAACACGATATTTTAGATTCACAATACATCGAATCATTGCGGCCAAAAAAAGCGTTAACATTATTGGCCTGTAATTGAATTGTATCAGACTCTTCCCCTGTCCCTAGGGCCATAACTTTCCTTGTAAATAGGTCCCTAGTGTAATAACACACCACGTGTGCTGTATTGTTATTAAGCTGCTGTCTGTTTTATATATGCTCTGTACATGAAAATAAATGGTGATGGAAGAGTATTTGTTTTATTTATTTGTACTTTCCTATCCCAAGTGACTTTTCTGTCGTAGTTTTTTCTTTCATAAATTATTAGTGATATTCAAACTAACAAGCACTTTTCACTTTTTTGCTGAATTTTTTCACAGTAGATAAATATCTATATACTCAAAAATAAATAAATAAATGGTTACAAAGAATTGGCACAACCTTTCCCACATATTAAACACTAAAAAATCAAAACTTTAAAAATTACCAGTTTCATTCCCAATTTTTTTTTTTCATAACTCAAAACTAGTCAACTTAGAGACATACAGTTTTTACTAAAAATATTTTAAATTGTAACTCACATCTTTCCTGGAAATTATACAAAATCATTAGAGCCGTTTTTTAAAAAAAATGTCTAATGTTATATGTATTTTGGTCAAAATTTGCTGGAGATATTGGCTAAACACACCTACATACCGAATACAATAAAAATTTATCCATCCGTTTGTCTCCAGCGAACTGCACATACACACAGACAAAAAAAATATTTTTTTTTCGAAAAACTTCTCTTGTTCAAGGCCCTAAAATGGATTTTTAAACCAACTTGTAAAAAAAGTTTTTTACGATTACAATAATTTCTCTATGATAACGCATATGGGAGAAAGTATTAATTCGTTAATTTTTTTCCTTCTACAACAATACGGTGGGCTTCCTCCTACTGTGATGTTAGATGACACTTTCATAGAGAAGTCAAATCTACTAAGTTCTTAAAAATATACCTTGATATAAGTCTGACTTATATATACACTCATGTCGATCGTATCTGTTACAACTTCACTTCAAGCATTTATGCATAGCGTAACCTCGTACACTTTTGTTCACTCAGAGTGCTAATGATGACCATTTTGGCTTAATACGCCCACATCTTACCAATGGACTGATGCTATGGGGAGGCTGTGCAAAATATAAATTTGAGAGAACTTGTATGCTTCATAAGAAAGCTATTAGAATAATTACAAAAATGATACCAAGAGATTCGTGTCAAGAAGCTATCAGGGAGTGCTGACTGCTGACCTTGCCCTGTTTACATTCTCCAAGTGGCTGTGTTCTGCTCGTTTCGTTGTAATTTGACACGAGACGGAGAAATTCACAGCTAGGAAACTAGAGGTCATAGAACAAGAGATTTTGAGGTACTCCCCTCTCAGGTTTGGATTATAATAATTAATGATCTCCCTGCAGACATAACACGTTTGGAAAGGCCAACTCGACTTAAAGCTCGATTAAAACAACTTTTGGCGTGTAAAGCGTTCTACTCATTTTATGAGTTTCTAGTGCTGGGGCCACTATATTTCGTACATTAAGACTGACACTAGTGCTCAAGAGTGAATGTTGAACTGATGTAAGTTTGTGAGTTGAATGAATGAGAGTGCAACTTATTGATGAATTAATGACGCATGCAATACAACGTAAATATTGTCTACTGCAATAAATATTATTATTATTAACTAGGAAAAAAAAGGATTTTATCGGTTTTTTTCGGCGGAAAAGCCAGAAAACTACTAAAAAGGAAATACTGGTATAGTTTGTTTTCCTTTAACGCAGCGTTGTGAAATCTTAAATTTGTGAGACCACAGAGAAAAAAGAAACAGAGTTATCTTTCTTATTGCAGCAGCGAATACCTTAAGGGGAGTTATAAATAGCTTAAAACTAACGTGTACGTCTTATTTATACATTTATAGTGATAATTACTACGTTTATCCTTGAGGATTTGGAGGTAATAAGGGAGGGATTTACGGCTGACAAGGTTCTGGCGATATCATCCCCATGGCAAACTGGAGAAATAAGTACTCGACACACATTCAGCACACTACTGGGTGCGACCTCTGTTTCTTTATTCTCTGATGTGGAACTTCGTCTTGATCACGAATGTTGCAAGTTTTTTTCATTACTAAGCGGAATGTGCCAATTTCAGCGAGACTGTGTGTGTGTTTTTTTTTTTTAATAGGTTAGGTTATGATAGTTAATGCTTCCACTGGAAAAATATCCTAGTTCTGTTTGTTGATATTTATCTACTAAATAGAAATGTTTAGGCCAAATAAGGAACAAGATCCTTGTGCTACATAAGTAAGATTATTTTACATTAATGACAATTAAATTCACTATTATTTTAACATAAAACATAAAAATATGTTTATGAAGTATAAAGCTTTAGTGAAACAGCTTGTGCTATAGCAATACTAGACAGGATCAAGTTTTGGAGATGCCTCGCGTTGGCTCTGTGAATTTGAAAGAAAACGATTTGCGTACTTTGCTTCCATATTATTTAATGAACTGTCCTCGAGCGTATCAAGCCAGGGTGTATCTGAAAATAGCAATAAAAAATATATATAAGTATTTAATGTATAATGCAAGCTGACATATTCATATACAGTATAACTGCACTGAATATTATATTTCATATTTTTTAAATAATTGTAATAAGACTTGAGTTGTTTTGTAAATCAGCATTGTTTGTTGAAAACCACTCCAGAATAAAGACCATATTTATTCATAGCACTGACCAGAAATAAACCGGACAAGACAATTATTACGGTTATTATATGAGTTCAGATTTAGGAAGAACCACAGTATAATATAAACACACAGTAGTGATGCTCAGCCATTTTACTTGCCAACCAAGCGATGCTAGCGATCCTAGCAGTGGTGTAACAAACAATTGGAGATGCCATAGCTCCGCGATAAGACCACTAGGATCGCTAGCATCGAGCAGTTTGCGTTTTTCTAAAGAATAAGCTTCGCTGCTATATATTTGTATTATACTAGCTGAACCCGGCGGACGTTGTCTCGCCTTTCATTTTTCATTGACATACCAAAATAAAGCAATAAAAAGAATTTTAGAAAAAACCATTATTTATTAAATGAGTGCAAGAGGGTAAACAATATTTTTGGTCTTCTTATTTGGTGTATAAATGTAAAGGTTTTTTGTAGTGTGTGCTACACTCTCAAGGTGAAATGTAGAACTACAATAAATCAAAACATATACAGTACTGTTGTTGTGAGAACTTCAATCTGCATATGGCATATGAAACTACATTAAACCACACAGTCATATGTTTTTGTAAACAATTCAGATTCTCCATTTGAATAACATGGGATCTTTAGGAGCCCGTGGGGCGGGACCCTGTAGACGGATCTGCATCAAACTTCACAGAAACCATCTCGGGAGTATACAGGACAACATCCTAAAGTTTCATGGCGATCGGTTGGATGGTTTGGCAGCGCATAAACTTCAAATATATATATATATATATATATATATATATATATATATATATATATATAAACATCCTCTTTTATAAATATAGACTATGTAATAACACTGGAACTGATATGCGCAGAAGACAACTGGTCAGATAAAAGGAGAGTTGGTATCAGCTGATTATTTATTAAATTAAAATAAATAATAATAATATGATTATTATCATAAATGACTTTCTTATTTACAAAACGATATTACGACCACTGTTGTTGTTCGCCTGTCAAGTTTAGGACACTGTCTCAACTAGAACAATAAACAAACTGCAGGTACTCAAAAAAATAATAAATAATAATAATGAGACACATACTGAAGTGCTCTTGGTATGTGCGCAATACACAGATGCATCATGAACTTGGATTTTACCTGTTAATCAAAACACTAAAACAGTATTATACTATTAAGAGGTTCTACGATCGGTCCTCTTAATATCGACATGGTTTCCGCTCAATGGTTGCCATCAACGTGGACTCCACTAGAGAAGTCTGGGGTGTCCATGTTGGATGGTAGTCAATGTCCAGATGTTGTGCAGGGAAGAGAACTGAGTGTCAGGCTTGTCAGTTATCTGAAAATCAGACCAACATTACGTGGTTCGGATTCCATGTAAAACTCTAGGTCCCTTAGTTGCCCTGGCTGTTGGACTACTAATGGTCCGTCTGAAACTACTTCTCCCTCAAGACGTACGTACACTTCCATAAACATGTTTTGATCAAACATTTTTAACTCTGTTCCTGAGAGGTTGACTGGCTGACCTCGACATTTGTAACTCTTAGTAATTTACCTTATACCAATAAATCTGTATTTTACATCGTAAAAAACTGTAAAAAAAATTTGGTCATTTTCTTGGCAGTAAAATTATTTTATTCAACTAAATAACCGATTAATTTCTAATATTAATCTACTTTATCCACAAATCGAACAAAGATCAATAATTAATGTTCTGTACCGGCTAAAATAATATTAAATGTCATTAAATCATAAATTAAGCTGATCAGTTTACAATCAGAGTTTGTCCAGAGCAAATACTGTTTTGTACTAATAAATATACTTTGCAATGCCAATAATTTGTTTGTTTTAGAAACAAGAAGCTTGTCTTTCAGCCAAGTTCTATTTTTCAATGGAAAAAAGATTTTTACTTTCAATACAATGCGAATTTGCGATACATGAAGCTCTTGTGCAGTGTTTAGGAAATTCATGAAGACTCAATATAAATTGTTCACGAATCGTTCTTGAAACTATTATATAAATATATCATTGTCTAGATAATTTCTTCATTCATTTATAAAGAGATATATCTTTTTAATCGAAGAGTACAAATATTTTGCTTATGCTTTTCCTATGGAAAAATAATATCTTACTTTGGATAGTAAAATTAAGAGTGTAATTACGACTTCCAATCATATTCATTACAATTAATTGGGACATTAAATTAACTATGGGACATACGGATTTAAGTGGAATCCGAACCACGTAGTATTGGTCTGATTTTCAACTAACTTACAAGCCTAGTACTTACAGACTAACTTACAAGTTCTCTGTCTGCTGACTAGCATCCAGCATGGACATCCTAGACCTCTCTAGTAGTGTCCACGTCGATAGCAACCATTGGTAATAAGAGGATCGAGTGTAGAACCTATCGCCTACAATCTCCTCAACACTTTGTCCCGAAGTAGCTGGATCACCACCGTATGAGTATGGTTGGTTAGGAGGGTCATCACCACTGTACGTCTATGGGTGGTTGGGAGGGTCATCACCACTATATGTGTAAGGACGGGTGGGTATTTTCGTCCCTATTGACTTTTGAGAAATTTGTAATAATTGACATAACATTTTTTACCAAACCCAAATGGAGTGACACTGTGTTGTTGCTAATGCGGTGATGATCAGTTGTACAGACACGGTCATAAGTCGGACACATTGTAACCGTATGATCTGACTTAACAAATTTCTGTTAGTCTTAGAGATACAGGGTGTTTGAGAAGTGTGGGGCAACACTTCAGGAAATGATTAAATAGGTAAAAATAAACAAAAAGCTCCTATGAAGATGTGTCTTATCTCGCTTAGTTTGGCGTCTGTCTGTCAGTATGTGTGTTTATAAAAAATATTTTATCTTCTAAACGATATTAGCTATGGTTTTGAAAACTTGACTCGACAAACATTACACTAGTGCCGACACTTAAGTATAAAAGTATAGTAAGTAATAAGTATAAAAGAATTATACTTATTTTGAACCCGTTTTGAGACGAATAATGCTGGTAAAGAAATACAACAAAGCGGAACAAAGTCCTATTGCTATGCATTCAACTATACAACAATATGTGAAAGTTAAGTTAAACATTCAAATTTGTATTATGCAGGGTGGAATAAATGGGCGAGCGACAGTGGAGCGCCTGGCCTTGAGGCGCTCCATTGTCGTACCCTCGTGGGTCCAGTGTGACAAGGGTTTGACAAGGGTTCAAAAACTAAGGGGTCTTGATATCTATGGTGAGATTGTGTTTAACTTGAGATCAATCTAACAGTAGGCGATACATATGTTTATTAAAATAAGCATACATGTTACAGTATTTACATATGATCCGGGTTCGATTCCCGGGTTTGTTAGCAAATTTTATACTTGAAATTACTTTAGAAATAAAAAAGCCTTCATGTATTGAAAATGTAAATATGAGCTATATTAAAATAAGTTGTTATAGTCCGATTCATTGACACGCTTCTAAGTCATAGAAAATGTGTAATGTATAAGACGTAAAATCGTGGATTGGTTGGCGTTTGACGTATTCCTAAGTAACTATTTTTCATAGTCCTTTCTATTAAATCAAGGCTAGGCAGGTTGAATCGTCAATAATGTAATCATATGAAAAATAGCCATTAAATAATTGAAATAGATAGAAATTAGATAGCGTAAATTATCAAAAGATGTTTATTCAAAAGTAACTATTTTTCATAGTCCTTTCTATTAAATCAAGGCTAAGCAGGTTGAATCGTCAATAATGTAATCATATGAAAAATAGCCATTAAATAATTGAAATAGATAGAAATTAGATAGCGTAAATTATCAAAAGATGTTTATTCAATATGAATAGCGTCAAAATCAAATTAAATTTTAAAATATCTTATATTGTCTTCCAGTCTCAGAACATTTTTACACCTGCACAATAAATTCTTGATTTCATTAGATAAAACTGATGAAATAGTTATTTATCTTCTTTCAAATGTAAAGCTCAATTTTAATTTTTAAATAAGTTACACCATATGTTATAACAGTTATATCATTATATTTTGGAAACTAATTTATTTCATTTGATTTTATTATTTTAGAATGTTATACAAATTATTACGTGTTAAAACTAAGAAATACTTATTCTTTATTTACAAGCCTATTTGTAGTTGTTGACTTTCTTTGTAACTCTTCAATTTCTTTGAAACAACTTGCCGAGTAATAAAATTAATATAATTTTTTTTAAACCACTGCTTGGCTTTTACGAATTTGTATAAACCATGGTTAATATTTCATAATTAATACTCATAGGTTAAATGGGCAAGTCATGAGCAAAGGAAGAGTGCCTACATGTTCATTTTACATAAAACTAAATAGTATCAAGTTTATAATTTTTTGAAAAAGATGTCTATAACTACATCATTTTCTTAGTCTTCGGGAGTTGATGTAGTAAACGTGACGCGGTCCACATCCGAAGAACAAGATAGTTAGTGTGAATAAACAAGCGTGGGTGTATTTTATCTGTACAATAACAAACTTGTTTTGAAACAAGTCTACAATAGTTTAACCTCTTATTAATTAAAATAAAATGAAACATTATTAAGTATACTTATCACAGAACATTAATAGTTTTGATTGGTCTTTTAGGATAACCGCTTAAGAATCAATGTTACACTTACTCCTACAAAATATGCAGTGCACCTAACAAAGTCAGTATCATAGTAGCTGTTCTGATATTAGATTGGTAGGCATTCAGAAGGCCCCGCGAGCTGAGCTCGATAGCAGGTAGGACACAGGTAGAGTGCCGAGGACAGGTAGTTTTAGGTGCGACACAGGAGTGCCTCCGAAAAGGGACGGGGAGGCGCTCCTGAGTCGCTCCCCTAGCGAAAATTATTTATGACAACCCCTCAGCCAGGTAAGAGGGGCTCCTGCGTCGCGGATTCGGAATAAATATAGAAACGTTTTGATATTTTTGTAAGCGAGATGACGCAATCACACAGAATTTTGCACAATGTGTTAATTTGTTTACCAGTGTTATTAAATGTATAAGCATTTTACTACATTATCTTAATAAGTGCCTTAATAATTAACGCTCTTTTACTCACATTGTTAAAATTAGTACTGATTTGTTTATGTGTGTTTGATAAAATGTATAGTTATAAATCCTTAAAATAGTTCATGAACTTACCAAAATATTAGTTATTAAATAGTTTATCTTTAATCTGGTAGTCACATTCAATTGAATTTCTTTTTATTCGGACTGACCTTTCCACAGAAAAGGAAGTAACAGAGGTCACATCCTATACGCTGAATGTGTGTCGAGTAATTAGTTAGTTCTAACTTCCCATGCAATGACACGGCCAGCACCATGTCGATTCCTCTATTATCCCCCAAATCCTCACACATAATCGTAGTAAATATTACTAAGAATGTACGTGCATTCTCTACGGCCATAAGTAAGCGACACATGTTTCTTTTTTCTCTGTCCTTTTCAAATTTTAGCAGAAAATTTTAAATACCTATATCCTATATACAATTTTTTTATTTTATGTGAGAAATGAAAAAATAAGTATGAAAAATAATAAAGTAGGTAGTTTGAAGTAATATTTTATTTAAGGTACATAATATCCACTTTTGTATTTTTATTTTTTTAGTAAATCAAAATACGGATTTTTGAAAGTTTGGGGTTTTGGAATTGAGTTCATAAATATTGATAATTCTGCTTTGAGAAGTATCATTTGAAAGGTAAATGTATATATATTAATCAATTTTAGTGAATTTAATTGAATCGAAGAATTTTTATAACGAAGAAAATAGAAAAAATCCTAATTTTATATCATATTGGTCACCATTTTGAAACTGATAAAACAGATTCTATATATATTTATTTATTTTGTTTTTTATATAAATCAGCCTTACCCACAGCTGCCAAGCTTGAGCTTGTTCAAGCTATCATTGTTCCAATCATTTATTATGCCTTCCCATTATTTGCTAATTGCTTGACTCAGTGTTTTACGTGTTCCGTTCAATTTAAAGAAGCTTGACTCCATAAGCCAATTTCGACTTCAGGCCCGTGGACTCTCTGTTGAGAACTGCTGTCTCCTTCAGACTGCGCTATTAGTACGAGGGGTTCTATTGTCAGAGTCGTATCTTTACCTAAAAAAATCTTATTTTCAGAAGAGAAGAGACACTTCACATCACTCGGCAGGATTATCTCCTTCATTACCTCGGGCGCAACTTGAACTGGCGTAAAAGAATTTTTGTACTTTGGACCCCATACATGCAACTCACTACCATCTGACCTGAAAAGTAGGCCTAATAGTTTTTCCAGTTTTAAGAAAAAATGATTTTTTACCAAGTAGAATGTCAGTACAACGCAAAATGTTTACACAGTGTGGCTTTCTTAATTTATGTTTAACTTATATAGTAATATTAGGTATATTTATACATATTATATTAATAGTATGTTGTTTGACATGAAGAACGCTTGAAATAAAGATATTTTTTATCTAAAAAAAATCAGAATGTTTGGATTGAAAAAATGTTTAAGTGACGCATCACTTGACCAATGTTTACATTCGAACGCACGACACTTAGTTTCGGGAGCTTGCTGTACTTTAAAATAGCCAAATAGTTTACTGAGTAAGTTTACAGTTGATTTGGTGGTTATAGCTCATATTGTAGTTTTTTCAACAAGTATTGGTTATGTGTATAATACAAATAAATGAGACATCATACAATAATATAGATGAATATGTATATAATTGTATGTAATTGAATATGTATACAATTCGACCATGATTTTTAATCTATCATACGTTAAATAGGCAGCTTGTGTTGTGAGATGTTTTATTTGTATTGTATATGTACCAACACGTATTATGCTAAAGTGTTTGGGAGATTGTAGGTGATAGGTTGGATGCACGGTCCTTTTAATACCGACATGGCGTCCGCTTGATGGTTGCTATCGGCGTGGACACTACTAGAGAAGTCTGGGGTGTCCATGTTGGGTGGTAATCATTGTGCGGATGTTGTGTGGGGGATATAACTGAGTATCAGGCTTGTCAATTAGCTGAATATCAGACCAGGACTACGTGGTTCGGATTCCACATAAAGCTGTAGGTCCCTTAGTTGCCCTGGCTGTTGGGCTATTAATAAATTGCCCTTTCTGAGGAACAGTTGAACTCAGTTAGTAACCAGACTACACTCATCCACACTCATCCTACACTCATATAACTATTAATATTCGCCTTAAAATCCAAACAACGTTGGGTCGGCGTCTCATATGTAAGAATGTAAGCTTATATAGTTTTAATGATAGTTTTTTTAATTTTAAATCAAATACAACTAGTTAATACTATAGTCTGCTCTAGAGTAAATCAGATACTTTCGAAATTATGTTTTTATCAATTCCGTAAACCTATTAATCTTTGTTATGTAAATATCTTAAAGTGATTATTTCCACGTGACGTATTTGTCTGGAGTTCACACAAACGGCTGCGAGTCAGACTTGCAGAATATCAGATATTTCTCTTCCACCTATCTTTTTTTGTGATTCACAGCTGGCTTTGTATACTCAGTTTGTGGTGCGTAAATCTTCCCCTAATCCGACACGTCCAGTATCAGTTCGCCCACACGCACGACTACAATAGTGCAGGATTACGTTAAAGTGCGAGTAAACCAGCGTCATAAATAAGATAAGAACTATAACAGACCCTTGTGGGACACCATTATGTAACTGCATGCGTGTTTGCGCGTGTCAGTGCGGGGGAGTGAGTAGCGTCCACATTTATTCACCAACAGATTTACACTCGGTCCTTACTCCACTCAGGGCATTCTTCACCCAGATTACCCCCAACAGCGAAAAGTCGTTCTGATTCCTATCTGTGAACATCTTTATCAGTCAGAGCCTTTATCGATAAAAATATTACAGGAT
This sequence comes from Stictocephala bisonia, assembly GCA_035578905.1. NCBI lineage: Eukaryota > Metazoa > Arthropoda > Insecta > Hemiptera > Membracidae > Stictocephala > Stictocephala bisonia. Next base: position 4,642,472 of record JAQJVL010000017.1, on the reverse strand, counting down.
TATTATTCTTTTCATAACACTCCTGCTATGCATGGTTGGGGGTATAACAAGATAACTCGTAAGAAATAAGGGTTAAAAAGAATTGCGCAAGATACATATAGCCTTACTGTAATGTAGATCCCTGGTGAGAGGCTAAGTACTGGGATCAAGAAGTCACCTTGAATGAGTATATTCAAACTCAGTTAGTAACCAGACTACATGTACCATCGTCGTTTTTGTAATCCATAATATTTGGCTTAAAACGCGCATATGTTTTTGTATTTTCATTTTATATTTAATTATTTAAACGCATTTCTTAGGGGTTATCAACAGCTAACAATAGCCCATATCTTGACGATCGGCGTCTTATGAATAAATAAATAAATAAATAGTTATGCATTTTTAACTTTACATGTTTTTTTTCATAACATAAATTTATAAACATATATGTATAAAAATCGTCAAAATATTACTTAATTGTTTGATTAATAAGCGAAACTGTTAGTTAAGGTTAATTGGAAACTAGAATTAAGATATCCAGTTGAGACCACATTCAAAATGTCAAAATCAAAATATTTATTTGTAGTAGACAATTTTTTACAATTGAATTACAAAGGTCAAATATATATTGAATATACAATTGAAATGATATAAATATATACAATTAATGTAACTGTAAATGTAAATTTAAGTTTTTTTAATTAAAATAGCAAATATTTATATACATGGCTAAAATAATAAATGTCGTCTTTATTTTTAATCCTTATTATTCACCTATTAAGAATTCCTCTACAGAGTAGAAAACTCCATCCAATAAAAAGTGTTGCAGGGAGGTTTTAAATATCTTAAAGTTTGTTGTGATTTTATATTAATTGGCAGTTTATTAAATAATTTTGGCCCCATATTTTGGGGAAGGGATTAGTTCTAATCTTTGGGAAATTTGCCTGTGTTGTTCATAATATCTTATATTTATGCGTGTTTGAGCCAGTTTGAAAATTTGCCAATTTAAATTTGTAGAATATTAAGATTTCATATATATACAGAGATGATAAAGTTAACATTTGAAATGATTCGAAAATTTCTTTACATGAAGTTCTTCTATTCACAACAGCCATTATACGGATTGCTCTCTTCTGTAAACGAAAAACTCTCAATAAAGCAGTACGGGATGCAGAACCGTACAGTATTGTACTGTATATCAATCTAGATTCTATAAGTGAGCTGTAGATAAGTCCAACAATAAAAATTTTATTTAATTTAGAAAATCTACTCAATAAAAATAATTCCCACGATAATTTTGAACAAGCTGTCAATGTAAGGAGTCCACCTGAAATTTTGATCGAACGTTAGGCCAAGATATTTCGTTTCAGTTTGAAATGGAAGCTCAAAGTCATTCATCATGATTAATGGATTATCAGCAACATTCCTGTGGTTTGTACAATATATACAACTGGTTTTATTTGGATTTACATGTAAATTATTATTATTTAAATATTGGAATTGGTTAGTAGGATTTAGATAACTATCTATTTCTAATTCAGCTACGATTTTGTTTTTGAAAAGAACCGCTATATCATCCGCATACTTTGTTATATTTAAGTTGTTTAGTGACGCAGTTAGACTGTTTGTATATAAGACAAAAATGATCGGTCCCAAGACAGTGCCTTGGGGTATTCCAAAATGTAACTCTATATTATTTGACCTTTCACTTTTAATTTGTACTCTTTGCTTTCTTGATATTAAAACTATTTAATCCAATCTCGATAGAGGCACTCCTCGTACTCCGAGGTCATAAAGTCTATCAAAGATTATTGAATGATCCAAACAGTTGAACGCTTTCTGCAAATTCAAGAAAACGCCTACAGCTTTACATTTCTCATCTAAAGCAAGAATAGCTTTCGTTATAAAATTAACCATGGCATCTGTTGTGTTTTTCCTTGCTCAAAACCGAACTGTTCTTTACATATTAGTTTATGATGAGATACAACATTTAATAATCTACATTCAAAAACATGTTCATATATTTTTGAAAATGTTGAAACATTCGCAATTGGTCTCCAATTTTCCGGAGAGTTACTATTTCCATCTTTAAAGATTGGACGTATTACAGTCTGTTTTAAAACCTGTGGAAAGAAACCCTCTGAAAATGATAAATTAATCACTTCTGAAAGAGGTTTACAAATGTATCTTGCACAGTGGCGAAGAACTCTGTGAGTTATCATATCATATCCGGCTGAATTAGTGTTTTTAAAATTCTTTATAATATTTTTAATTTCGACTTGATCTGTAGGACTTAATCTGAGTGTGTTTGGGCAGTTTACGTTATTCAATGACTGTAGCATGTGTTCTTTTGTGGTTTAGTTACATCGTGTAATGTGTTTTAAGTACGGTATCCATTTTTTTCTTGACCAATTTAGCCAATGTATGAGTATAATTAATATAACATTCTGCATTAACCTAAAAAAACACGGAATAAAATTATATTTTAGCTACAAACACAGTCTTAAACTAAGCTGTATTAGAATGTAATATAAAAATTAATTTCAGAACTTGTGCGTATAAATTAAAATAGGGATAATTTTCAATAAAATAAGAATATTAATATCAAACACAGACAATAAAGAAACAGAGTGCGCTCATCCAATAGCGGGCTGAGTGTATGTCTAGTAGTTATTTCTCCACGCATATTGTAGACCAGTACCTCATAGTCTCTCCCTTATTCTCCCTAAATATTTCAGGATAAACGAAGTGACTATTGCTACACATTCATAAAAATGTACATTAGTTATAATCTATTTATAACTGCCAAAGGGAGGTGTTTGCTGTGGCGAAGACAGTGACCTCAGTTTCTTTCTTCTCTGTGGATCAAGTGATGATAATATTACAGTTCACCTATATATCCATACTACGCGAGTATAGATTTTGAATGCGTGTCTATGTGAGCAGTATCGCTACAATACAAGGCCGACTGTTCCTTGGAAGGTAGTGTCATTCATTAGTACTTTATTGACAAATGATCAGCCAGTGGTTATCAGCTGAGCCCTTCCAAGGGACTTTTCAAGGCTTAAGCTACTTGTAGTACTTGTAGTTTGTTCACTCGATCACTCAATATATTAAATATATTAATCAATATATTACTTTAACGATTTAAATAATAATACTGGGAGACCGAGCTTCGCTCAGTTGAATGTTACAAACTGAAGAGCGAATAATCCTCAAGATCATCTATATTTTCCAGAGGATCCTGATGATCGTTTGTTGTTGCTCTACCTTGCAGATTACTGATAAAATTTCATTTCGGAGGTCTTCCGCGTTTACCTTTAGCCCCTTTGTGGATCTCGGCATGTCACCTTGTGAGGAAGATCGGCCTACGTCCTCGTCAGGGTTCTTAAGCAGTACGACCATGAATTTTGGTTTTTGGAGCAGTATTAGCACCCCGTAGTCTTTTCTAAAATCTGATGGTATATTAGTAATTGAAAGAAGAATACCTTTAATTTGATATTCCACTTGGGAATATTAGTTTAACATTACCCAGTTTTGGGTTTTTGAGCATATTTTTGGGGGGAGTGGGCAGATCCCTTGTATGTTGTATCTTCCAAAATGTAATAGTATGATTTGATTTAGGATATGCATACATAAAGTTTAATACCCCACTTTCTGCTAGAAGTCGATAATGGTTCCATATTGTTTTTTCTGCTAGAAGTCGATAACACTGGACCTCTAGGAGCCTTTGGGGGAGGGATCAGAGTTTTCCAAGGGTTAAGACCGGTGCCAATTGATTTATCGTGGTCGAAAATCCCCAAAAAATTAAAAATCCTTGCAGCCAAAAAGTTCGTCCGGACGTGGCTTGTTTTAGATAATAAGATAAGAATATGGAATATCATCTTGCAGAATCTACAAACAGTGAACTCAGCTCGGTTTCCTCATTCGTTTGCCAAATAAAGGACTGTTATGAACGAGAACGGATCTGTAATATTTCCTCTCCCTTCCAGTGACACTGCAAGGACAGCGGCATTCCCATCCTTTTTATCCTTTGTTTCATAAACATGTCTTTATCTTTACATTTGTATAACTTATTGTTGGAGTGTTTGTTATGTTTGTGTTTCACGTCGAAATAAACGGTAAATTTTCTGTATACAAAGAAAAAAATAAATATGGAATTATTCAAGGTTCTTTCTTGGAACCCTTTATATTTAACATTTCTACCATTGGTATTCCTCAATTTTCAAACTGTACACGAGGGAAAGAAAATTATTTCAAACAACTATGACGAAATAGAACGATCATGTCTTTCAACTAATCAATTTATTAATGAAAATAATGATTTATTCCGTAATAATACAAGAGTAAATCAACAACACAACAACTCGGAATTACACTGCTACGGTTACCAGTATTGTGACAGCGCAACTAAAAATATAAAATATAAAAAAAACAGAGTCCAGTCCTTAAGCACTTTAACGGCCGTCTTCTGTGTCGCCTTAACTAAATGTAATGCCACAGTTTAATATTACAATTAATAAAAAATAACTATTAATAAAAAAGAACAAAAAAGCTTTCTTTTTAATACTAAAAAATATGGAAAAATATATGAAGTGACATAAGTTAGAGTAGTGACAATAATTTGTATGTCTTTGTTTTAAGTCAATTAATAAGTTACTTATATGCTCTTACTAGCCGACAACCTCTGCTCCGCTCCAAGGTAGTTCTCTACGCTACCCTTTGTGGTGCTTTATAAAGCATCACATCAATATAAACGTTCAGCATGCTATCGTTCTACTATATAACAAAGTTTTATCGTCTAGAAAGCCAAATTATTCCTGCTTTCCTACGAAAACCTACAAAACCTAACTTTCCCCCAAATTGCATCAAAATATGTTTAGTGGTTACGGAGCTTCTATGATGATGAGTACATTGTTTTTGGCTTTTATACATTAATATTAAAGACATAATTAATCAAATACCGTGTACTTAAGACGATAATTCAGCTTGATATGGTATATGAGTTACTAGGTATGGTGAGTAGAAGCCATGCCTATTCTAAACCGTAAAAAAAATCAGTTCCACATTATGACAATCCACAACCACAATGTCCCTGGAGGATATTTTGAGTAAAAAGTAAACCAGTCTAGAAGACACTGCACAGTGATGGGGAACCGGTCATAGCTCCGGCGGAGTATAGGAAACGGAAGGGGAGAAAAGTGCAGGGTAAAGGGCAAGAGTGAATGAAACAAGATGGGGTAATGACGGAAGATGACACGGAGAGCAGCGCTGCGGCGGCGAACAATGGAACTACCGTGACGAAGGTGACGTGAGAGACCCCCTAGAGGCGACCAACCGCGACCGCACAACAGGCTCAATTATAAACACGTACTGGCCACTGCACGTTCACTTTCGACAATTGCTGCAGTTTGCCAAATGGCGGTTCAACGCCTCAAGGTCAGTTGGTGGGGGATGATTGGCAGAGGTCCTTCAGGATGAATGGCGGTGGGAACCATTCACTCCGTACTGGCCGGGGAAATATGGACCATGATCCGGCCAGAGAGAGGAAGAAAAAAGTCCCTTTGTAACAGAGTTATGTAAAAAAGTCGACGTTAGTGAATAAGCGTCACCACAGAGAATAAAGAAACAGAGGTCGCTTTCTTGTGGACGTAGCGAACGCTTCAGTTATGGATTCTAGACACTAGATTCTAGAAGTAAGGGCCGGACGTAGTTTCAGGACTAAAACACGTGTCTAAGGAGCGGAACTAGTGGTGCAGTGATGTAACCCGGCTACTTGGGGGGGGCGAAAAGTTGTGGAAGTTTTAGGTTCTATTCTCGGTCCTGTTGATATTAACAGGCTTCCGCTCAGTAGTTTCCATTGATGTGGACACTACTAGAAAATCTGGAGTGTCCATGTTGGGTGGTAGCCAGGGATGGGATGTTGTGTAGGGGAGATAACTGAGTCTCAGCCGTGTGAATTAGCAGAAAATCATACCAATACGTGGTTTGGATTCCACGTAAAACTGTAGGTCTCTCAGTTGGCATGGCTATTGGCTATTAATAAATGATTATTAATAAACAGTCGATCTTAGTTAGTATCAAAGACTAAATTCGTTCATCTACACTCATCACTCTAATTCACCCCTCATATTTGTCCTATTTTTACCATCGGATTTTATGGTGAATAGTGTAAAAATAAAATGAATAACGTATAAAGGACTTGTCGAAGTTGTTTGAAAAAAACTTTTAAAAACTTGGCAGAGAGTTACCTTGAAGAAAGAGTGTGCTCTTTCTTGGCAGTAAATTAGAAAGCGGTATGACAGTCAAGTTTTATTTTGTTCTATTGCACACGCAATCAGAGAAAAGAAACATTACTGAATACTGGTATGGATTTAGTTCAGATGCATAAAATTCATGTAGGAAGTATGGTGCTGAACAACTCTAAAGTTCAGAAGTGGAGATGATTACATGTATAAATAAATCTGCAGCTCATATTTAAAAAAAAAGTAATTTAAACGTATGAAAGGCCCAACTTTAATTTTGTTAATAACTGATGAAGGTGACTTGATACTCAAAGGCCTCAAAACAAAAAAGAATTTTAATTGGCTGATTTTTAAGTCCTTTCATACATTTTAATCATAATATCATGTAGAAGAGCTTCGAGAATTATGAAATTGTTTCGATTAAAAAATAATATAAAGTTTGCGCTTGAAAATAAGTTTAACTAACCTCTTGAAAAATAATTTAAAACAAACACAAGTATAATGTTATTAATCTGAACGGTAATTATTCATTCTAATGATGAGTTTTGCGCTATATGAGAACTTAACTCCTCATCCCCAATTGCGAGGATTGGGGGGGCAAGTTCAAAATTTCAAAATCAAACCCCCATCAAATGACATCTCATTTTAAAGGTCTTATTAAAAGAAGAACAATGCCACCAACTAGAGGTCTCTATCTCAATTCAGTACAAAACTACAACCTGTCGAAGGTTTATTAAAAAGTTACACTAAAAAAAAAGTGTTATTGACTCATCTGTTCAAGCTTATGACCTTTGTACTTACTTGATAATAATATAATTGCTTGGATTTGTTTTAATTTTTCTAAACTTACTTATTCCTGCTTTAATTCTAAAAGAGTCTTTTTATTGATTTTAAATATAATTTTAAGCTTATAGTTTGACAGGCTGTAGTTTTGTACTGTATTTATATAGAAACCTCTAGTTTGTGGCATTATTCTTCTTTTGTAAAGACCTTTAAAATGATGTGTTGTTCGATGGGAGTTTACATTTAAAATATTGCCCCCCCCAACCCCCCAATTTTTTTTAGGAGTAAGTTCTCATTAGCGCAAAAATCATCATTAGTCATTAAATAACTATCCCCCAAAGGATATTGCTTTATTTCATGCCGTTAAAATGCTAAAGGGGGGGGGGGGCTTGTGGGACACCTTGTATAATCTGCAAAAGAAGAAAGTTTGTTTTTGAAAAATGAATTGTTTAAAATAATGAGTTTCAAAGTATAACGAAGTTTTCAGGTAAAAATGCATTTGAACGATAATTATTGGTGGAAAAAATTATTTATGCCCCTTTTATTAACTGTGTGAATATCTTATCACTCTTGCACTACATAGAGTAAAATAATTTCCAAAAATTGCATTTAACTACTTTTAAATACCAATTAAAACACAACTAATTGTATATTGACGAACAATATAAAAAGAATAAAACATTGGAACAAGTTTCTCGTTATAAACTACTCACAAACTACTTAATCTGATAGTAACTATAAGAGACGTAAAGTATTCTTATGGAATTTAGAATATCGTCCAAAATATTAACATAATTTTATGGTAGCTCTCTATTACTTAACGCAACAGTTGTTTTTATAGCCTATAAAAAAAATTATATGGACACAGTAATAAACTTACAGGATAGGCCTATTATTTTAATTAAAATATGTATTTAAATTAGCTGGTCACAATAGAACTTTTTCAGCACTGACATTTATTTATTTAAATTATTTATATTTATTTTCATTTGTGAAATGTAGGTAGGTTGCGAAATGATTGAAATGTAGGTAGGTCGCGAAATGATTGAAATGTAGGTAGGTCGCGAAATGATTGAAATGCCCTGTCCCCGTTTACAAGTTTAGAATCTGAATATAAGAAAACACTCTTGTATACAGAGTGTCCCAAAAGTAAAGTGTCGAGCTTCTAGAAATAGTTATGTCGGTCAAAGTAAGGAGAAAATCAAGCATATATTTTTTTCCCAAAAATGCTTCGTTTACTATATATCTACCATTTTGTTTTTTGCACAAAAGAAATGTTTATCTCCGAGTTGGCTTAACCGATCTTTATGAAACTCACTATCCATGTTAAAATAATATAAAACTATTCTAGAAAAAAATCCACTTGATTCAATTAAACATTTCAAAATGGCGGCCATTTTAGTGTTAACGTAAATTGCGGGAAAACGGTAAAAAAAACAAAATATTACTAGGAACACGTTTTTTATACAATGTTTTTACCAATCTGTTGGTGTCAAAAAAATTAATAAAAAAGAATAATCTGACAAAAATCATCGAAACACATTGACATTTGTGTTAAAAGGCAGCAAAAAACCCTGTTTTCTCATTTGTCAACACCCTTATTTGTGCTATCGCTTATTAAAAGGTTTCAACGGATCTTGGTTGATATTTTTCTGATTGTTATTTTTTTATACTGAAAGATTGGTAATAAAATTGTATAGAAACATGTTCTTAATATTGTTTTTTTATCTGTTGCCATTTTCCCGCAATTTCCGTAAAAAAATTAAAATGGCCGCCATTTTTAAATGTTTATTTTGATCAATGATTTTTTTTCTAGAATAGTTCTCTATTATCTTAACATGCATAAAAAGTTTCATAAAGATCGTTTAAGCCAACTCGGAGATAAAAATTTGTTTGTGAAAAAACTGGCGGATATCTGCTAAAGGAAGCGTTTTAGGGAAAACCAATTCCTGATTGTCTATTTATTTTTGCTTATATAATCATTTACCGAAATTTGGCACTTTACTTTTGGGACACCCTATATAAATGTAATTTTGTTTACAAATTTCAAATTCATTCATTATTTATCTCTAAGACGCCGATCGTAGAGATATGGGCGAATATGAGGCATGAATGAGTGCGATGAGTGTAGATGAACGAGTGTAGTCATTGTTACTATCTGAGTTCGACTTAGCTCAGAAAGGACTATTTATTAATAGCCCAATAGCTAGGGCTACTATGGGACCTACAGCTTTACGTGGAATCCGAACCACGTAGTGTTGGTCTGATATTCAGCTAACTGACAAGTTTGACACTTACTTAGTTTTCATCTCTACACAACACCCAAACCTTCACTACCATTCAACACGGACACTCCAGACTTCTCTAGTAGTGTCTATATTGATGACAACCATTGAGCGGACGCCGTGTCGGTATTAAGAGAACCGAGCATGGAACCTATCGCCTACAATCTCCCAAACACTTTATCCCCAAGTAGCTGAGTTACAACACTGCGCCACCAGTGCCGACTCAGTGACAAATAAATTCATTTCTTCACGAGTTTTGTGTACACAAACATAAGGACGTTTAATTTATATGTAGCCATACGGCACTATATTTAACTTAAGTAAAATTAATAGCTGTTTCTATAAAAAAGGAACTAAACGATTAGGTATGGTAATTTGTTACTAAGATTTATATTGCTCGTGGGTAATTAATTTAATTTTTAGGTCAGGATAGTTTAACAGCCACAATTTACTTACACGAGCGCCTTCAGTACTGAAACAGTCAATTTAGGTACAGCATTCATGTTGCCGCTCGACCCTGAAGGCGTTATGAAAATCTAACTTACATAGTGTACCTCAGCTGAGTTAATCATCTCAGGAAGTGGTCAAGAAAGTCTACATCATTATCTGAAGCAAGTAAGTAGAAAAACATTCAATAGTTTATGTGAACATCATGTGTTTATGTTAGGTCTAATACCTAAACTGTTGGTTTTAATTAGGATAGTTAATTAATATCCTTCCATGTCAAACAACAGTTAAAATGAACAGGAGGAAATGTAATAAATACGTAAAATTCAAATAATATTTTTTGTTAAAGAATTTGATGTTTTCCTTACGAGCAAAGATTGCTTGTTTTATGTGTATATTTGTTCAGTAGTGTTATTTATATATATTTTCATTTGTTCTGCAGACCGCTACATTTTGAGTTTAGTTGAAAATAATTATTTGATTATTTATCGAATCTAAAACCGATCCCAATTGTTCCAAATGGTCATAGTGGGATCATTCAAATTATCATACGAGAGTTTACACTCATTTTTGTATTAGAACTTTTTTGTTATTGACTGAGGACTACTCATTTAGTACTAGGGTTTACTCATTGTGGTGCTAAGACTTGCCCACAATAATAACACAGTTAAATTATTTTGCTTATAGGGTTTAGTCGTTCAGTTCAGTAGGCCTACTGCTTACTCATTTTTGTAAAGGGGTTTATTCTTTTTGGTACTAAATTCCCCCTTATTAGTTTTATCAGTTATAGATTGCCGGACAAAAATCATTTAACAGGAATGGCAATATTTACCTCATAACTGTCAGGTATCTAGATTAATCATACTTTCGCTATGAAGTCATTGATGCACATCTAAAGGGGATGTTACAACAGGTGGACATGCTCGAAATAGATCCACCCGTCCTCCCATTCACGTACGTACCGCCCACCCATACACGTACAGAGGCATTGAACCACCCACCCACCCATACACGTACTCTGGTATTGAACCACCCACCATACACGTATATTGGTACGTATCCATCCACCCACCCACCCATACACATACAATGGCATTGAACCACCCACCGACCCATACACGGACAGTAGCATTGAACCACCCACCCACCCATCCATACACGTACAGTGGCATTGAACCACCCAACCACCCATCCATACACGTACAATGGCATTGTACCACCCACCCATATACGTACAGTGGCATTGTACCACCCACCCACCAATCCATACACGTACAGTGGCATTGAACCACCCACCCACCCATACACGGACAGTAGCATTGAACCACCCACCCACCCATCCACACACGTACAGTGGCATTGAACCACCCACCCACCCATCCATACACGTACAATGGCATTGAACCACCCACCATTCACGTAGATTGGTACGTACCCACCCACCCATTCATACACATACAATGGCATTGAACCACCCACCCACTGATCTCTTACAGTGGCATTGAAACACCCACCCTCACACGTCTAGTTGAATGTATCCACCCGTCTATCCATACACGTACAGTGGCATTGAAACACCCACCCTCACACGTCTAGTTGTATGTATCCACCCGCCTATCCATACACGTACAGTGGCATTGAAACACCCGCCCTCACACATCTAGTTGAATGTATCCATCCGTCTATCCATACACGTACAGTGGCATTGAAACACCCACCCTCGCACGTCTAGTTGTATGTATCCACTCGCCTATCCATACACGTCCAGTGGTATTTACTCCCCAACCATGTATAGTGGTATGTACCAACCCACCTACATAGGTTCATTGGCTCGCCCATTTTACGGAAAGTGGTATTTAACTGATGTAAAAATTTCGCTTCAGGCTTCACTCTGTTTTACTGGAGCTTACTCGTTTTGGTACTAGGAGTCAATTGGAAACTAAGATTTACTTATTTTGGTTCTAGGGTTTACTAATTTTTTTACTAGGGCTTACTTATTTGGGTCCATAGGTTTATTAATTTGGCACTAGGGTTTACTCGTTTTATCATAGAGGTTATTCGTTTTGGTACCACAATTCATTCATTTTGACACTAGGGTTTAGTAATTTACTAGGGCTTACTTACTTTGATCCACTAGGGTTCACTCATTTCGGTACTATGGCTTACTCATATTGATATTAGGACTACATTAATACCCGATTTCTTGTTGCTATTATGATATTGTGGGCTTGAATCTTTCTTAGAGCACTTTTAATCATAATTATTTACAGATTTTTTTCTAGTTTTTATCACTTATTTATTGTTGACAACAAAATGCCTTCATGGCATCTCCCATAACTCGTAGTGGGCGTGGAACAACTGGAAAGATCCGTGTATCTCCAGTTGTAAACAGGACATGAGGAACGTTCCTTAGGGGGTTTTACAACGCAGACTCACCACCGCAATTTATAGAGCGTGTCCATATGGTTGACTGTGATGTAGGGGGGAGGACATATCAGACAAGGGGATTATCGCCGGGAACACGTAAACTTGTGACAATATACATGTAAACTCTAGGTACATGTCTTGAGGCACCTAGAGTTGTCTGACAGTCGGTCATTGACGTGTGTTACAATCTGCTAATGTGGGTCTGCTAATGTGACAATCTGGATAAACCAGCGGTCAGCAACTGGCGGACCGCGATCCATGTCCGGATCGTGGAGGGTCAAAGACTGGACCGCCAAAAATAGTTTAATATCTCAATCACATAAATTATAAATATAATTTTAAAAATCCTTTTCCGAAGTTTGATTGTCACCGTCGAGTTGGCAACACCACCCCAGCTTAGCTTGCCCAGCCTCATTAGTACTGTACATCAAATTATTTAGTAATTATTGTCGCTGCTCCTGATTTTTATTTGTTATCGATATAGATCATAAAAAGCGTAAAGTTGATAGTGAAAATATAAATTTTTGACCGAATGAACAGTATTGTTTTACGCTTCCTAATAGACCTGACGCTGTTCCAGTTTGTCTAATATGCCATAAAACTATCGATCTTATTAAAAGTACGAATTTAAAGAAGCATAAAACGACCCATCAGCAGTTTCATCAAAATGTACCTTTGGGAAGTGAAGCTCGCCAAGAAAGTTTCAAGTAATATTTAGCTTTTTACAAAAAAAACAAACTTCAAACACAGTTTGTGTGTCTGAAGATGGTAGCTTTGCTACCGAAAGGCTTAACGAAATTAAAAAAAATATTTACTGGAGAGTTTGTTTCATCTTATAACATTAAATTATATATCCAGTAAGAAACGAGCTTGAAGAATGATACATCCATACTAGTTCGAAGTATGAGCGAGCAAGGAAAATCTGCAGGCGCAGCTTTACATGTATATTGGACGCTCAATAAACACCAGAAGCCATTTTCAAACTCTGAGATAGTAAAAGAATGTATGCTAGGAGTGGCCGGAGCAATTTTTGAAGATAAAAAGGATGTTGTTGGCGCATTTCAAGGTATTCCATTGTCGGCTACGAGCAATACAAGAAGAACAGAAATATTGGCTGCAGGCGATAAAAGGAGTTTGCTAGAACTTCTACAAAAGGTGCCTTGCTACGCCATAGCACTAAATGAATCATGTGATATTGTTGACGACGAACAAATGTCTATTTTGTTGAGGTTTTATGAATTGCTTGCAGTCTTGGCATTTAAGGGCCAGACTCGTAGAGAAAATGTATTCCAGACTGTTGATGACTTCATGACAAAATCAAACATTAGTTACGATAAAATGGTGTCTCTGCCAACTGATGGGGCTCCGGCTATGCTCGGCAAAGAAATGAAGCTTGCAAAGCGAATCAAAGAAAAGAATGCGTAACTACTATCTTAGCAATTCAAAATTCACCAGGCAGCCCTATGTGGGAAACTTAGTAACACTCTGAAAGAGTTAAATCTAGTAGAGCTGCTTATTTATGTTATATTAGGTTTTTAGTTCATTTTTGCAATCAGATATTACAATGTTTTGAATATTTTGATTTGTTGTTATTTAAGTTGTTACTCATCTATGAACATTAATATTATTTATGTATGATAGTGAAAACCCAAACTTATGTATTCAATAATCAATAGTATTGATTTGAGCGTTAATTTAATTCATTCGATGGAGGCGTATAACGAAGATTCGCTTAGTTTTTCCTGGACCTCCCCAAACTAATTTTTTAATATGTCTGGACTCCGCCCAAATATAGTTGCCGACCCCTGGGATAAACCATCACATAATTATGCAAATATAATTATAATTATTGTGATGTTAATCTTACCTTTATTAATAAAGATACGAACACTGATATTGTTAAAGCTCGTTTAATAATTATTGACGAAACGCTGCGATCGTCCATGGGACTTTTCGTGTTTATAAAGGAGTACGATAATTTGTTAGGAATGTGGAAGAAAGATTCTGTTGCGGTCCACAGGGTCCTAAATAATAAGGTGATCTCACTCTGTGACTTATAACTGTTACTTTTATTTACACACGACGTTACTAATTACTTAATTACACACGACTAAATATTTACACATTAAAATTAAACCACTACTATTGACAATAATCAATGTCACTTAACACACTGTAGTGTGTGTTGCTACAATATCTGTCACTGTTCATGAACTGTCTAAACACTGTCTGTGCTAAACACTGTCACTTCAGTGTCGTTAGGCCGAAGACCAAAGATCTACACTACCACTCAGACTGACACTCGTTGATTGAGAGGTGCTCTTTTACAAGTTGCCGGTGCAAATCTAGAAAGTTCTGGAGTTATGATCGAGATTGTTCCGGAAGGATTATCTAGATCTATCTTGACGCCATTCGGGAAGGTCCCGGCTCCAACTAAGGCAATTGACTAGTGGTGTCATTTGCCGGGAAACATAGTGTCCCACCCACACCCCCTGCACAGAGAGGAGTGCAGCACTATCGGTAATACCCGTGATCTGTAACACTTTAAACACGTGAAGAGGAATATCGAAGGTTTTTCACTCCTCTGTCCGTAGGCAAGATGTAAGAAATACAGTACATTAGAACTCGCTATTGAAAAATGAGCCCATCTAGACCACATAGTATTTTGGGTACTGTTTTCGCATACCTACTAATAATATCCATCTATTATTGCATATAAAGACACTTATATGCAAGGTAAGTAAACAGTAGAATAACAAAAGATCGGATCATGATGACGTCACTGGAGAGATCGTTCCACCAGCTATAGAAATATGCGTTTTTTTACGCAACAGAATAAACAAAAGTATTGCTTGTAAGAAACTGTTATCGCTGTAACCGGTTGCAGTAATCTATAACTAATATTTGTAATATCTGGAACTGGAACTGAAGAAACTTAACGGTAGCACCTTAACGTGAGAAAACGTACTATATAAGCAAACATTTATCAGCAAAAATTATTCTCAACATATATTTTAGCACCAACATAATTTTACTTTCTACATTTACAAACCTAGAAAGAATAATAATGGCCTCTATTTATATTACATTAGTGTCATTTTTAATTATAAATACTATACTTAGCCTAAAATTATAAGCAAACATTTGTATTTCTAGGCTAAATATACTTTACAATATACTTTAATAACTAATAACTTCATTACATTAAATTCTTCTTATATTATTCAAAGATATTAATGGACAATAGCTTTTTTTTAAGTAAATAGTAAATAACTATGAATAGACTAATGTTATAAATCAGCTGTAAAAACATTATTATTAAAATATTAGGTTATCGTAACGTGTTACTGGAGTACTCTGCAAGTCGCTGTAACACAGTTCCTCAAACACAGTGACAGCTCCTGCTAAAAGTCAGCTGATCTCTCCAGTGACGTCATCATGATCCCTACCTTATAATTCTACTTACCTTGCTTCTATGTAATTCATTTATTAATTACAAACAACTTAATCAGCTGTACCTATTTTTGTTTATTTTAGTATATGCTTCCAACTCTTCGTTTTCTAATCAGCGTGTGACTTGGAAATCTGTATATGTGGCATCACTAATTAAAATTTTACAACAGGCTGCAAAAATCGTTGGTAATCAGTGTCGCAGTCAACAGAAGATGTAGTAAAATGTTATTTAATTTTGATATTAAAATTGATTCACCTTCATACTGTAAAAAACATCGATTGTACACTTGTTAAATATATAATCATTATTAACAACTAGTTCTTCCGGTGTCAACCACGTCAAAGGACTATTTACAATATATACAGTTCCAGACGTTTCGCCCATGCTACGATGTGGCATTCTCAGTGGTTAGGCTGAGACTCCAGTGTCTCAATGTCCAGTCTCCAGTCTCAGCCTAACCACTGAGAATGCCACATCGTAGCATGGGCGAAACGTCTGGAACTGTATATATTGTAAATAGTCCTTTGACGCGGTTGACACCGGAAGAACTAGTTGTTAACAATGACTCCAGCCGCTTAAGCTTACGAAATAGGATATAATCATTAAATAAACATCAATCAAGAATTTTAATTTGTTTTGTCGGTTTGAAATGTTTTTCGTGATTTACGTGGAACAAAACGGCCCCCTTCAACACTCACTCAAGCAACAGGCAAGAGCAATTGTACGTACAAAATGTATCAGCAATACGTGGCTCTAAGATCGCCCGCTATCTGCTAGGCGGCCGGACGCCTTAAAAGCAGCTTGGCGTGGTTGTCGTCCTTGAAGCATATGGCCTATAAATTCTGAAAAGCGTTATATCACTACATATAAATTAGTTCAACCAATCCAGCCACACACAGAGAACAAATTACAACGTAAAACACATACCTAAGTGTTCTGACGGGAATGTGTTTTTAATCTGCTCTGCTGCGCCGAAACGCACATAAATACTGTCTGGGGACGGTGTACTTGGCCTGCAGGAAGACACATCCATATTAATTACTTTACATTACATAACTGATATTCATGACAGTTAGTTTACATCTATTTTACCTATAGTCACAGTACTGTATAATATTTATGAACCGTGCTGATGTCAAAATCTGTAAAATTTATAGGTCGACTGTAAAAGTAATTCAACTACCTCTAGGAGACGTTAGATAATGAATGACTCGAATTCAGAGTGCTCTCACAGCAAACGGTGGAACTACGAGAAGTTTGATATTTCTAGGACCAATGGCGTGACGATGTAAGCCAGCTGCAACGACTTTACGTCTTTTTGCCACGTTTCAGTTCTTTTGAATGCATCTGTTTTATATACTTTTTTCATATTGTGAATTTAAATTTGAGGAAACATACTATGATCGTGGACTTTACTTATTGTTTTATATTGTCTATAGATTGTTCAATCGTATTTTGGATATATCCTTCCAAAATTTAAATTCCAACAATTTAAATTGTTTCTTCAAGCAGATTTCTGCCTCAACAAGTAATTATTATCTGTCGTATGTCAAACGCAGTACTCGGCTATATATATTTTTTTTAAGAATTGTCTTTTAAAATATTTGTTTAATTGTATTTTGTTTTTTAGGTTTGTGTGTGGTTGTGTGTAAAATAATATGATTCCGTACACTGGTATGGCTAAGTTAGGTTTATAGTTGATTTAAATAGTAACTTACGCCACTTTTATGGTTAGCATACTTAAAATCTGTAGTAGAAGAATATGTAAGCTTTTTTCATTATGTGTAAATTTAGGGAACACATTTTTTGTTCAGTAAGAAAGTAGAAATATTTACGTATGTAAATATAGATATACATTGCCATTAGATCACTCTAACACCCCAGAGCATAAGGATACTTAATGTATATTTCTCCGATTTTTTATACATTTATCACATTGCATTTAAGTTAGTATGATCTTAATATTTTATTGGCTTACTTTTTTAAAGTTATATAAATAATAAAGCAAAACTAACTAATTTAAACAAAATGTTGTAGAAATTGTTTAAAATGTTCTCTTTGTGTATTCCCCGTATCAAGGAATAGCGATAAAATACTGTACATTTAGAGATTTACACGAAAATTGCAGTTTCCTAAATATTTTGTAAAATTTGTCATTACAGTTACCGGAACGGTACTGGAAGTTGTTCACATAACTATATAAGGTAAAAGTTGGAATGGCTATCAGCTGATCATCATGATTGCTTTGGTACTATATTGCTGATTAAATTGTGTCAAAAACAATTAATTGTAATCTACGTTTTCAATGTACTAATTCGTAATCTATGACAATTTAAATCAATCATAACTCTCCTTTTAATTGTTAGGATGTATGTAGCAACATAGATTTATACTGGGTGTTTCAAAACGCTCGTTACAAACTTTAGGATATTGTTCCAAAAACCAAAAACAGCCAAAAACTAAATGTACATAATGGCCCATCTCTGTTCGTTTATTGTCTGTCTGCCTTTACGTGTTTTTTACTTAAATAACTCTATTTTTGTAAAACCTTAACTAAATTTTACGAAACTTCAGAGACGTATTTAATATAATTATATATAATAATAAAACAAGTTTGGATAAGTTTGTCTTATAAGTTTCAAAATGGTGACCATTTAAAATATTTAATTTGAAATAACTAAAAAATTATTAATTTCATTAAAATGGTACTAAAATAACCTTTTTAGGATATATTAATACAAATTAAATGGTATATAAGTTTTAAAATCGAATATCAAATAGCTGAATTATTACAAGTTTCTTTCGACTGTGCATATTCTATGAGCCTAAAGAACGAGATAACAATATGCACGGTCAAACTAAACTTGCAATAATTCAGTTATTTCATATTCTATTTAAAAAGATAATATACCATTTAATTTGTATTAAAATATTCTGAAAAAGGTTATCTTAGTACTATTTAATAACATAATTACTTTTTTAGTTATTTCTATTTAAATATTTTAAACGGCCGCCATTTTGAAACTTATAGAACAAATTTACCCAAACTTGTTTTACTATTTGATATAATTATATTAAATACGTTTCTGAAGTTTGCTTAAATTTATCTGAGGTTTTACAAAAATATAATTATTTAAGTAAAAAACACCTAAAGGCAGACAGACAATAAACGAAAAAAGATAGATTATTATTAACATTTAGTTTTTGGCTCTTTTTGGTTTATGGAACAATATCCCAAAGTTTCTAACAAAAGTTTTGAAACACTCTATATAGTCTATTTTTATTGTTCTTTTCTTCTATTTTGACGCACTTAATGTTTCACTATCACATGAGAGGAAGACGGCAGTTAATCTTGGTTGTGGGCGTAGCCACCATCCGTCACCGGTTGACAAGCCCAGGAGACTTTTAGTAACTGTCAGTCAGCCTGACGTTGATTTAATTTACTTTCAACTTGTCTTTGTAGAAAACAAGAAGAAGAATGCTAGTATTCAAGACATGTGCCAGCTATTGGAGATCTACAAAAGATACTAACGCAGGGGATGGGGTGGGGGCTTCTCCATTCCTCGGTTTCATCAAGTTAATTTGGAACTGGTAATTTATCAACAACAACAAAAAAAAAAAAAAAAAACAGAAAATTCGGCACTTTTAGTAACTGTAATTTGTAAAAAAACTTCCAATTTATAAATTAATTAAAGATTTATTTGAAAAAATAATGGATTTCTTGTCAGAGTACATGGTGTTATGCGTGTCCAGAGTTTTTTGAAATATTATTTGTGTTAATTATTTATTATCAATAAATTGTTTATTATCAATTAATCAAATTGGCCCTAAAACTGATCCTTGTGGAATCCCAATTCTAGGTAAAATGTTCTGACTGCATCATGTTATTAATTTTAATTTTTGTATTCCTATTTTCTAAATATGACTTAACCCAATCAAGAGATGATGCTCTATTTCCATCAAATCAAATAACCACTTCAGTGTATCGGCGAAGTACAGTAACCCAGCTACTTGGGGACAAAGTGATGTGGAGATTGTAGGTGATAAGTTCTACTAGCTCGGTCCTTCAATGATTGCCATCAACGTGGACACTACTGGAGAAGTCTGGGTTGTCCGTGTTAGGTGATAGTAACTGTCCTGATGCTATGTAGGGTGAGAACTGAGTATAAAGCTTGTCAGTTAGCTGAAAATCAGACCAATATTGCGTAGTTCGGATTCCAAATAAAGCTCACTTGCTCTGTCTTTTGGGCTATTAAATGGCCCTACTGAACATAAGTAAAACACAGTAACTACACTACACAGGTCATCCACCCTCATCCTACACTCATAATATAATTAATATTCACCTTAAAATTCGCAAAAACTGTGTCGGCATCTCGTATCTGAGTATAACCTAACTTTAGTGGTATTTGATTTAATGGAAATATAGGGCTATCTTTTTGACTGGGTTAAGTCATATTTACAAAATTGGAATAAAAAAATTAAAATGAATAACTCGATGCAGTCACAAAATTTGATCTGGAATTAGGAATCCACAGGGAGTAGTGTTAGGGCCAATTTTATTAATTCTTCAAACAAATAATATTTCACAAACTCTGGACACGTATATTACCATGTACGTTGACGAATTATCCTTTATTTTGTTAAATGAATCCTTAAGTAGTTTAGTTATTGGAAGTTTTTTGCAAAGACAAATTTGTATAGATTCCTCAATAGCAATAACTCGCACGTAAATTTTAATAAAACTAAGTCATAATTTTGATTGAAAACGACAATGATTAATAAATTTGAACTTCTTTTACACAAGTCTAATATTTACGACTAACCCACGATAACGATGTATATTTTTTCACATACAAGGATGCCAGTAATTACACCACGGCATTTCAAGCCCTAAGGTTCAAGCCCTAGAGGTTCTCTAAAGAACCTCTAGTTATTGGGATTAAATCTATAGCATTTAATATATCTAAAAGAAAACAGTGTAATCAGAGATTCTACCTTGTCCGTTTCTTAAGGACTTTGTTGACAGAGAATCTGACAAATCACATGATGACACGTAAGTTCCCCCTTGCTTTAGAAACAACAGTAACAATGTTTCCATGTAAACACCAACACTGAGACAGAGTTATATCTCATAGTTTAATTCTGGAGCAATCAACGTGGTTCGGAAAGTAAGATGAATTCGTCTTCCTCATAAATGACAGAAGTTTCGTCAAGAATAAGTGATTGTGCAGCTTGTGAAATGCAAAACTCTGTAAAGCCAGACAAGTGTTATCTTGATGTTCTACGGCAAGAAGAGGAAACGAATTAGTTAAAGTTGGTCATTGGTCATTCATAAAACCGAGTTGGTTAGGAGAGGTAAAAAGTTGGATCAAGTAATGTACTAATATGTAAACAACTTTCTAAATATGTTGGGAATAAAACTAAAAACTGAGATAAGTCTGAAGTTTGGAAGGAAGTATCTTTTTTGGAATCGGTGAAACATCCGCTGTTGTTCAGACAGATGGAAATTTCCTGTTCAATAAACTCCAATTAAAGTAGAGAAAGGCACGGGTGGAGTTTAGCTATACCTTTGACGCTAATGATAGTATTCTATCAATGTCACTGTCTTTTCGAGTCCTGGATTACCGATAGGTCATCCTTCATTGTGGTTATGGGGATAGTAACAGATCGTAACGCCAAGTCACAGGAAAACTTATGTTCGGTGGGCTGCTCCATCTACCTAGAATCAAAAGACTGATAAAAACTTGCAAAATATTCAACGTACATCGAAAAGAGTTCCTTGGGATCTGCGGTGACTCTGTTATCAAAAGTAACAACCGGAGAATCAGAAGAGTATAATTATAATAAACGTTATGATAAATAATTCTACATATAAATATGTTTTATAGTAGAAGTAGTAGTGCTTATAGACTGAAAAAAGTGCCCAAGAAAGGGTTGATATGTTTTTAAATTGCATACAATTTAAAACCTAACTTTTCTCAGAGACTAAGTGAATTCCCAATTTCTGCAACCTACAATATTATCCAGTTTTGTAAAACTATCTTCAAAAAGCATAATTTTAAACTATCTATCTTAGAAATAATACTGGTTAAATTACCTTTTTTCGTGTCAACAGTTCTTCAAACATAGTCTGCTATGTACATTTCGAAGCGTAAAGCTTCATCATCAGGCTTTCCAAAAACGTCACTATTTACATTACACTAAAAACATTAAAAACATTAAAAATATTTAAACATACTAAAATAGCACATTTGCCGGCCGGCGATAGACACCAATCAAATAGTTTGAGTTCGTTACCTGCTCATTGGTCATCAGTTGGTGTCTATCGCCGGCCGGCAAATGTGCTATTTTAGTATGTTTAAATATTTTTAATGTTTTTAATGTTTTTAGTGTAATGTAAATAGTGACGTTTTTGGAAAGCCTGATGATGAAGCTTTACGCTTCGAAATGTACATAGCAGACTATGTTTGAAGAACTGTTGACACGAAAAAAGGTAATTTAACCAGTATTATTTCTATAATATAACAGTTCTGGAGGCTAATAAAACAAAATGAATAAACTATCTATCTTGTTTCTTCGAGTGGTCAAACGTCAGAATCAATTCCCAAATCCATTAATTTATGGAAAGTTTTCAAGATCTAGGATATTATTGGGAATCACTAAGAACTGTGTGTTCGTTCTTACCTTAAGACATATTAAATAGAGAATATTCTCAAACCAAGGCGACTTGAGCAGGAGCTTAGAGACACGTACCGAGGTATTCGTCGCGCATATCCTCCCGCGCTCCAGCAGGCACGCGTCTCCCGTGAAATCGCCGTTTAGCAGCTGTCAGACGGCAAAAACCCTCTCACTGATGTCATCTGATCATCCCCAAGGTCACCGCCACCAGAGATCACCATTCTGGAACGGTTTCCTTTTTGTATTGTAAGTCATTGTCTATAAAACTGTATATGCCGTCATAAACAGTGTCATTTGATCATTTTCTGCAGCCAGACACTTAAATTATATTGCTTCTTTAATCCCTTATATTAAATACCAAGTTTGTAATGGATTTAACCCTTTTTGAGAGCGCTTTTTAACTTAGATTTACTCGGAAAAGTTTCATTACATCTATGTTCAACCCTTCTCTGACGATTAAAGAATCCCTTTGAAGTATATTGCCGACGAGGATGCCTCTTGGAGATAAAAATAGCTTCTTGTTCCTAACCATCGTTTCATTATATGAGAACATTCTCTTGTCTTCAGTTATTCATTATTTTGGTAAATATGGAATATGTAGGCCCCACCCGATTTCATAATATTTTTTAAACTAGTCAATATTAACCCACCAAACACAAATTCATCAAAATATTTCACCGGAAATGCCAATTTTTAACAAAAATCGAACAAAATGTTAACACGAACTATTTATATTACAATTTTTTGTGTAGATTATTTCTCTTGAATATGATGTCAAATTATTCATACGATGAATAAAAGTTGAGATATTCAACAAAAAAGTGGGTTAGGTTAGGTTAGGTTAGTATATGTTGAACATGAATACATATTTTTCTACAATAATCCAACCTAACCTTATCTAACCTCACCTAACTTGAACTAACCTAACCTAACTGAACCATACCTAAACTAAACTGTTTTGTTATACATCACAGTTTTTATTTGTCGTAGGAAGAAAAGAATGTCATGTTCGTTTTTGGGACGTAAACTACATAATAATGTTACAAACACAAAAACAAAATACATGTTGTTTTTTTAAAGAGGCTAGTCGAATTTATAACATGATGCGCCTATTTGCCATACCTATTGACCTGTTTCGAGAACCTATTTAGTAGAGTAAAGAGAATCAGTATAGTTCACGTTGAGCATTATAATAAATAATTCCAGTCCAGAACAGGATTCAAACCTGTGATATCTCTAATCCAGACCAATGAATACACGTGTAAGTTAAGATTTATACAGAAGATAAGTTTACAATAAAAAAATGTTGTTCGAGTTTTCCCACAACAGTTATAGCACTGAGATATATATAATATAGATATTTTTAGATAACAGAGGAATGTATTCGATTGAAATAGACAAACAGACTAATTGGTTCTATGGTCAGTGCTTTAGTAACTACGTACCGAAAGAATTAATGGTATTATTTAATAGTACTACAGTACTCACGTCATAAAACTAAGTTATACATATTTACAGGAAAATACGTCCTGACTACAATGGATATTGGGCTATATTTTTATATTTTCAATCTGTATACTTCAAAACTAACCTCATATAAAATTATTTATATTTATTTAACAGTATACATTATATGGTGATAAAATTCTTGTTGTTTGTTAATGGATAAAAACAAATAAATGATGTATATATTATATTTATTATAAAACCGTTTAAAGATTGTAATTTCCTCAAGTAGAAACTCAGTTTTCTTCCTTGTATCACTTTGAATAAGGAGTTCGTTTCAGGGTTTGATACCTATAAATAATTATCTCCAGAAATATCTCCAGCTTCTTTATGCTGGAGTATTCTTCGCTCGGTCTTACCTCTGCAGCTCAGAGCCAGATCTGTTCATCCGAAAAAAGGACGCAAACGTTCCTTGTAAACATCCGCCATGAAGGACTTTGCCGACGGGTACAAGGCCGTACAATATCAGCTGATTGTGTTGATGACTACATTAACGCCGCTATCTATCCACCATCAGCGGGGTGTTCCTCGCCTCTGACTATCTTCCATCACAAGTGGTAGTCGTCGAGTTACGACTCACTGAACAGACTCGACTAAAAAGAATCGATTGAAGAGGTTGGATTCTTCTCGCTGATCTCTCTATGATTTACATGTACTAATCCTTACTAAGAATAACTTCTCTCTGACAAATAATACAAGTTGTGTAATTTCTTTAATAGTAGTGTGATTGAACTTATTTGTCCCACATACCATTTACAGTACAACCTTGACTATCCGGTCTTGCTTTATCCGGATGTCCACGTTATCCGGCTCGACAATCAGATGAAAATAAATTTTTTTGTTAAATCAAATAAAAGCTACGTGAAAGTGTCAACAAAACACAAAATAACAAGTTTTTTTGTGGCTTATGTTTTACTTTGCTTTGACTATACGGCTTGACCTGCCGGGACATTCGGCTGGATAATCGAAGTTGTACTATACATATTGATGGTAACCATTGAGCTGATGCCATGTTAGGAGGACCAAACATAGAGCATATTGCTTACAATCTCCTCAACACGTTGTCCCCAAATAGCCACTATCTTCCTCAGATCAGATGGTTTCACACAAAGGAAATGCACAACATTTTTTTTTACTTTTTTTTTACTTTTACTTTTTATTATTATACATTTGTGTTGTGTGACGTTGACTTGTTTGGTGCGGATTTTTTATATACATAAGAGTTGCTATACAAAAAGTCATACTTACTTAAAAACTTTACTTGTACTAGCGATAAAATTATATACAAGCTATTGCAGGCACTGTCTTTTTTAATTTTTATTTGGTAGTGTTGTATTGCTATCATACATATACTTTAAACCTAGATGTTGAGGAGATTGTAAGCAGCAGATTCTGATTCTGCTATCGTTCTTCTCAACACTGACAAGGTGTCGACTTAATGGACATACATCCAGAAAAACAATTATTGGAAATGTATCAAGCTTCAATAGTAATTGTTTATTTATTTATTTATTTATTTATCCACGGTATAAACCATTTTAATCCACATTGTAATTTAATCCTAATTGTACCAAGGAGAAGTCTGAGATATCCATGTTGGATGGTGGTCAGGGCTTGAACGTTGTCAACGGAGAGCCTTAGTGTCGTTGTGAGTGTAAGGAGGTGTGTATTCATTTCTATAGAAACCAAACTACACAGGTCAGATACATTCATGTAATTATTCATATTTACCTTAACCCTCAAAGTGGCACGCGGCTTAATTGAGCCGTTGAGGTACGAGCGCAAACAAGTGTTGTTATAGTATACACCTTACAAGTTACGGCAATTTTTTTGGTCTCTATGGAATCTGCATTAGTTGCCGGTTACAGTGATATCCATCAATAATTGATTGTTTGATTTTTTTCAACCGAACAGAAATGAATGAAAGTGGCGTAACTTTTGTCAGTGTCAGTCATATATGATTGATGTTTTTACTTATAATTTACTCTATAAACTTATACAATATAAAAAAAAATATTTACTTGACAGAACATGTTTTTAGATAAATTTTACCCTCCAGCCATTATAGAAAATGTTTAGGACGTTTCTGCAGTAACCAATTTTCATTGTTGTGTTCTGTTTTTAGTTATAAAAACACAAACAACTATTTTTGCCCATAAGGTATATAATATATACATTTCCAGGAACTAGATGAAATTTATTTTAGAATATTTTGACTAATTCAAATTTTAATTTTATTATTACAACATTGTTTCCTAGAGGTATTGCCATAAAAAATTATTTTTTTTACTTTATGTATATTATATAATAGCCTACATTTTTGAAGTTATACTTCTTTGCGCCCGTTAGACACTTTGGGATGGGATGTTGGTTGAGAAACCGCGTCACGCTGAAAAGTAAGAACAAATTTTTAAGAACTATCGATTAATCGATTGTTAATCGAAGAAATTTAATCGAAGAAATTACTGATAATGATAATATAGGTGTATAATATAATAATGAAGTCACGTATAATATATTGAAGATAAATATATTGAATAATATTGAAAAATGTCTTATATTTCATTTATATATCCTGTCTGTTTGTGTGCGTGAGTGGGTGTATGAGAATGGCCAAAGAAGTATAACTTCCACCGTGTGGTCCGACGCACACCCAATTTTTTTTGAACATATTGATACCAAATATAGGTTGGTTTACAGTAAATAAACATATTTTATGAATTTTATAACAAAGGCCTGCAAAAAGCTAAAAAACACCTGCCATTTTGAGGGTTAAATAACGCAGAAAGTTGTGCTGGCGTCTCCTATATGAGAATAGAACCATAATAGTTAGGTAAATCCATTCGATGTAATCGATTAATCGATAAACCTCCGATACAACACCACCGTCGTTGTCTGGGCCACCATCGCCAGTGTGACGGCAATGACCTATCATTAGTTTCACAGCTCAGCTATCTGAAATGTCATCTAGTAGCTCCTGTTTTGATTAAGAATCAGCAATGTCTCACTTAGCTAAGAGGGATCCTGTGTAATTTATCTTACATATTATTAATGAACATCTAAATGGCGCAGTCTGCTATTTTTTGAGTGTACCAAGTAAAATGAAATTACATTTTTCCAAGCCTACATCCATGGTGTTAGGCTGTTCCCTACCTGTATTACGTAACAAAATAATGACCATACATAACTTATATTTTACAGGTTTAGTTTTAATTTCAAGTATTTTACTTGGTCATTTCCCAAATAGAGATGGCAAATATTTTCAACATATCGATATATCGTAAACCAAATACTAATCTAACGGTTATATCAAAAGAAAAATATAGATTATATTGGGTAACCGATATATCGAATTATAAATTATTTATCTTTTAAAAACTATGCAATAGCTCTTATGGCATGACCAAATATATACTCACTTTTTGTTACTATTTTGAATATTCTACTGTGTGTAAAAATTAAATTGGTCGGTAGCGTAGCTGGTTCAATCCCAGCTTCATGTGCTAAAGGTTGTCAGTTCGATCCCAATCAAGAGTCAATACATTTTGAGAAGGATCAGCTGATAACCACCGGCTGTTCATTTGTCATTGGGCTATTAATTAATGACACTTTCTAAGGAATAGTCGGCCTTAGTTTGTAACAATGACCACATTCGCTCATCTGCACTCATCACACTCAATCGAAATCCATATTCGCCCATATCTTGACGATCGGCGTCTTATGAATAAATAAATAAAAAATAAATAAATACATTTACCTAGATGGAACAATTTTAGTCTGTGAGGTTGAATGAAAAGTATTCAAAATACATTATGAATAATTATACCATTAATTATTATGTTAATTATAATAGAACAATATAATAACACTGTTATTTTTGTTTTTTACATTTAAAAATAAATGTGATCAGGCTTCTTATAAACACTAAAAATCCAACAAATTAATTCACTACTAAACCTACTTCCAAATGTTGTCAGGTAGACCGTTTAAAAATAAAAGTTTTAAAATCAATTTTTCCACTTAACTTCACGTAAAAACCTAAATAAAAGTTATTTTATTATTTCAATGCATGTTTTGTAGGCGTAAGAGGCAATCTAAATATGTTTTTTTAGAATCGTGATTTTGAGGAGTCACGATTATATCACTAAATAAAGTCAATATTTAGTGATATAATATTTCGGATCAAAATATAGATGTTATCCAAAGAAAGTATTGGTACTAAAATATCGATATATTGAAACATATTCATCGATATTTCCGATATATCGTTGCCAACCCGATTCCCAAACCACCAAGTCACCGATAGGAAGTCGACATCAGCCCTACAGTAGCAATACAATTTACCGTCAGCCTGACAAAACATGATTCCCTACTTCAACTGTACGGTTCGTGTTTATTACTATTATAAATTATAGTGAACTTGTTATAATCATAAATATATGACTTGTACGTTGATATTATGAGTTTTTTCTAATTTAAAATCGTGACAATTACGTGTAAAATTGCATATATTTAACTGCTGAAAAATTATAAAAACGTTAATTTTTTACAAAAACCAATTTATGTTCCACTAAAACAGAATCATAGACACTCAAGAGACACTTCAAGTGTTATGATATGATCATTATTACGAACCCAATCGTAAAAATAAAAACATATCTTTTTGATATTTTTCAAGGAACGAACGGCCCACTTATTCAATTTATATCATAGCTGAACAATGTATATGATATAAAATCATTGGATGTATGAAGTTGATATAAATACACAAATTTGTGACTAATGAATGACTGAAAAAGGTGTGGTATCGTGATACGATGATTTCAGTGGAATATATCTATTCAGACCCTTCCAGGTCTGCCAACCTGTTACCATATAGTAGATAGACGCCAACATGTGCTACCTTCTGGTGAATCTAGATAAGGAACCAGATCGAGTGGAAAATTACCGCCCTATATATCTCTTCTATGTTTTTTAAAAAAAAAAAGGCTAAAAAGCCTTTTACTTGTATAACATATTATACTTAAATTATTCTTCAAGTCGCATTTATTTATTTTAGTTCTGACATTAGTGATCTTAACCTTAAGATTTAATTGAAATTTTGTTCACAATACATGAAAATTGGTTGTGTAAGAGAGACAACAGTTTGTCAGTAATTCATCAGTTTGTCAAAAAACTGATATACTCACGAATCCACCTAAACTAAATGAACCTAAAATGACTCTAACTTAAGCTAACCTAACCAAAACCACCTTTTTTGTTGAATTGGTTTGTTATTATTTGTTCTATGCGAATTGGGTGTCATATTTGTGTTTAGGAGGAAAAACAAAATATTAATGTGAAATTCGTAATGTTTTGTGTAAAAGAGGGATTTCCTTTTAAATTTTTTTCTAAACAGTATTTCTAAGAGAAAATTTCTATGAATTCGTGATCGTGGAGTTAATATTGACTAGTTAAATTTTTTTAAATCGGTATATACATTCCATATTAACCTAATTACTTTATTTTAATATCAAACTTGATCAACGGAAGGAAAAACGGTCAGATTCCGTTATATGTCCTCCAAATAGATACTATGTTATACAGCCATAATCATGTAACATAACTTAACCTAACCTATCTACCTACCCACCCACCTACCCTAACCTAACCTAACTTAACCTAACATAACCTACCTACCTACCCACCCACCTACCCTAACATAACCTAACTTAACAACCTAACCTACCTAATTACCCACAGACCTACCCTAACATAACCTAACTTAACCTAACCTAACCTACCTACCTACCCACCCACCCACCCTAACATAACCTAAATTAACATAACCTAACTTAACCTAACCTAACCTACCTCTAACCTACCTACCCACCCACCTATCTTAACATAACCTAACTTAACCTACCTACGTACCTACCCACCCACCTACCCTAACATAACCTAACTTAACCTAACCTAACCTAACCTAACCTACACCTACCTCCCTATCCTACCCAAACATAACCTAACTTAATCTAACCTAACCTAACCTACACCTACCTACCCTTTATAAATTGATCTTCTGTATTAAATTGATGTCTGAAATTGTATCAGTTTATTAAATTAATGTAAGCTACACCGTTAAATTTTCATTTTGACTGGTCCGATTTGTTCATATTTATAATGATATATATCACGTAAGGCTGTTCTTGTCTAAGTTTGTTCCTACATTATTATTTCTCTAATAATTGTTACAATTATGTAAATTTACAAATAAAATAGACCATTTCTTTAGGTAATAACACATATTTAAACTTGCTTTTATCAATGCAGTAGGTTTGTCTCCCATTTCCAAATCATTTTACAAATTAATGAGACTACAAATTTAACTCAAGAAGATATATTTTAAGTTCCTGGCAAATACAGCCAATTTGAATTTTATCTCTTTCTGATCATTTAAGTCCCTACAGAATCTTTCTGTGTTGTAGCACAGAACAAATAAACAGGCAACTTTCTTATAGTCGCAGTGAATGCTTCCATGGCATTTATAAATCAATTACAACTAATGTACTTGTTTATATATATATATATATATATATATATATATATATATATATATATATATATATATATATATATAATTACTTCTTTTTATACTTGAACATTTGGGGGAATAAGGCAGGGACTGACAAGGAGTTGGCCCTGTCGCCGAGTGGCAAAATGGAGAAATAACCACTCGAAACATATTCAGCGCAATTTTGGATGCCACTTCTCTTTATTTCTTTTCTTTGGTTGTATTCATTCAAATTTTATTCATAACATTGTTAATATCAAAGGATATTTTTTTTATTCTCCTTGTTGGTAAGTTATATTTACGTATGACGTGTTTAATAAGCGCTAATCAAAATAAATATTTGCAACATATATTATTTATTGTTTTACACAGAAATAAAAAAACTTATTTTTATATCCAACTGTGGGCGTAGTTCTTTCCGCCAGACACTAGATACATATATATATATATATATATATATATATATATATATATATATATATAATTTTATAAACAATTACCAAAACTTTACAAATAAAAAGGTTCTTGTTATATTTTTAACAAAAAAATTTCATTGTTTTTTATAGTATTTCGTTTATTGTTTTCGTTTTTATTTTTTATTTTAACAGTACGCTTATATGAAAAATATATTATGTCTCAACGTTTTTTCGAAGTATCTATTTGAGTAGTAATGAAATATAAACATAAAAAGAATTAAAGGAATAATATTTTTTATGGTACAGAAAAATGTATGTTTCCAAACTAATAAATTATTAACTGTAATTGTGTTTAGACTCGTTAATAGTTGAGTTATTGTAAATTTAATAACTCGATAGCCGTTGTAAAAAAGTAACAGAAGTCTTCAATCACGAAAACCATTAATTGTGTTTTGGGTCGTTTCCCTTCACGATAAACGCCAAAACTAGGTTTCTATTGCAAATATTCGGTACGTAATAATGATTCTGATCATATTGTAACACTTGCAGTGCCATTTCATAGGTGAAGAACTGTTCTAGTGGCTACCATTGAGTATTTTATAATTTTCTACGACTTTAAATTAATAGAAAACTCATTATGCCAACGTATGGTCTTCTAGAATGATTACAATAATAAAAAAAGAGCAGTACAGCTCAAATAGAAAAACATGTTTTGGCTCGCTGATGGTTACTTAGACAATATTGAAATAATATAATGAATCTTTTTACCGTTTTTATTATAATCTAATTATTATTACCGTGGTTTCATTTTAAATGTACTAAAACAATAATTGTTATGTCTTAATGTTTAAAAATTACAACAATAAATCCTGAAAATTAGGAAAACCGTTTCATACATCGTATAGAACTCGTATTTACAACAAACCAGAATATGGTACAGTTGGAGCTTAATTCCTCTTTCTACATAGATGTAGACAACAATGTATTTATAAATAAAATTACAAATGTATGAAGAAAGGGGACAGTTCACAAATGTTAAGTTACACTAACCTTAAATCATTTCGCGAAATTAAATTTATATTTTTTTAAACAAATCTTTAAGGGCTTTTATTTAGAAAAAATTGCGAATGTATTTAAGACGTCAACATGAATTCATTGTAAATGTACGTCTATGTATATCGATGCAAATGGCAACGTTTCTCTAAACAATATTAGTGTCTGCAAAATTCTTGATACTTTATGTGGTGTTGTTCTGTACAAATATTGCCGCGCTGGACATTTCAGGAGTTTTACTGAGCCAGACGTCTTTAAAGCCATATTTTACAAATGTTACAATCAGTATGTGTATTGGTTATGTTTGGTATTGTATGTATTCTAGATCTGTCTAGGACTACCTACTTCCAGGAGTAGGGATGGTAAGTACTCTCAACATATCGATAAATCGAAAACCAAATATCGAAATACGATATTGAAATAAAAATATCGATCTATCGGGTAACCGATATATCGAATTGTAAATGGTTTATCAGTTTAAAATTAAGCACTAACTATTATTTCATGTCCAAAAATACTCTCATGTTTTGCTGTCACTATTTAGAATAGCTACCGAATGTAAATATTAAATACATTTATCTACACGAAACTAGTAGTTGTCTGTGGGGTTGAATCAAGAAAATTCAAAATAAGAATAATTATACCTTTAATAATTATGTCAATTACAAAAGAATAATGTATTAACATTGTCATTTTTGTTTTTCACGGTTAAAATGTCATTAGGCTTATCATAAACACAAATATTAGACAAATTACTTCACTAAACTACATTTTAGTGCGTTAACCTCACGTAAAAAACTAAATAAAGTTACTTTATTATTTCAATGCATGTTTTGTACGCATAAGAGGCAATTGGAATGTTCTTTTCGTCGAATCGTAATGATTTTGAGGAGAGAGAATGACGTCAATATGATATATCGAACCAAAATATCGATATAGCTGATACTATCGAAAGAAAATATCGATACTAATATATCGATATATTCTTACATATGTATTGATATTTCCGATTTTTCGATATTAAATCGTTGCCATAACTCTAGGAGGGTTGGCAGTTTGGGAAACTACCTCAGATAGTCCCTTTGTAGATTAGGCCCATGATTAAGTAACACACCTCGCTCCTATTTTAATTTTTTTTAATTCAAACTAGATATTACTAATTTTAACGAGGTGGTTTCATTAAAAATAACAATTATTTAAATGTTGGTTAGTAAGCATTTACATATCACCGGTTGGTACATAATTTGAAAATAAAAATGATAAAATTAGGAATTTGTGCAATAGAAGACAAATAGTTATATACTAACAGTTTCAAAAAAATCTGTGTAACTGTTCCCCTTCCTCTTTTTTTTAATGGGCCCCTACATGAAGCAGTTAAGTTACCAAATAAATACTTACTGGACGCTGCAAAGATTGTATTCTAAGTAACTCTTCATGGATAGATTTTAATTTAAAATCATATACAGACAAGTCATGGTGAAGTTTAATTTTGATCAATTTTAGGTTAATTTCTTTAGATTAAGCTTATAGATACTATCTAAAAATATCGCATAAAATGATGGAACGTCCTTTGCATATTTAACGTTTTTTATATATTTCCCTTAATGGGTTTAGTGCCAGTTCTGTTATATTTTGAGCGCCTGTATTTTGTCAATATGCAAAACCCACAAGTTACAGGCATGTTCTTGCATTGACTAAATTGAAGGAGCGTCTCATGTATATTTAAATCATGGTACTGTTTACACAGTAGGTAAGATGGATAAATTTAGTGGTAAGTCACTTTAAATGTGTTACATTATATATATATCACTCCCGTACGTGTATGTACACTAAACTTGAAAAGTATTAAATGGTTTTACTGGACATTTTACACTGCATTGATACACAAGAGTGTTTTTATAAATTTAGTTCGAAGATTGGTTATTTACGAAAACAACTGTGAGTTACTTTATTAAGTTAAATCAAGTAATCAGTCAGCCTTTTGTTTTCTAACAACTAAATTAAAATAAATGGTTCCAAAGAACTGGCACAAACTTCCCCCCATACTAAATACTAAAACACTACAAAATCAAAACTTTGAAAATTACCAGTTTGATTCCCAAATAGGTTTTTTTGCCATTACTAAAAACCTAGTCAAGTTAGAGACATTCGGATTTTACTAAAATATTTTAAATTATAATTCACATCTTTCCTGAAAAGGTGATCAAAATCTTTAGAGCCGTTTTTGAGAAAACTACATGTTTGTATGTTTTTGCCCATAACAATTTTAAAAAAAACTAAAATTTCAAAAAGTGGAAAAATGGTCTGGATATATTAGCTGAATTCAGCTAATATATCCAGACCATTTTTCCACTTTTTGAAATTTATTTTTTTTAAAAATTGTTATGGGCAAAAACATACAAACATGTAGTTTTCTCAAAAACGGCTCTAAAGATTTTGATCACCTTTTGATCACCTACGTACCAAATATTATAAACATCAACCCATCCGTTTGGTCTCCAGCGAACTGCACATACACACAGACAGACACATATACGGACAGATATAAAAAACCTGTTTCAAAAACACATTGGGTTCAGGGGATTTTTAGACCAATATGTAAACATTTTTTTAGGATCACAATACTTTCTCTATTCTAACGCATAATATCGAAGTAAAAAATTACAGTTCTAATAGGTGATATCGAACTGGCACAGCAAAGCGTGTCTGGGTTTAGCCAATAATAAATACTAAAGATCCAAAGGAAGTCTCACTTTGTAGGTCGTTTCAGGTTTCACATCCATAAGTTCCTAATGAGTTATAAATTTAAGTAATTAAGTTCTTCTAAATTATTTCTTAAATATAAGAAACAATAACTTTTTAGTTAAAGCAACAAGTATTTAAGAGATTTGCATGGGACACTTCTCAACTTGGACAGTTGAGGAAACAATAAGACAAAGAATTATGTAGTTCATAGTTTTGCAATAAATGCAAAAACGATCTTTCTTATGAAATCAGAACAGTTTTTATTTTACGGTGTTCTGCCTTTACTTTGGTACTTGAAAAAAGATTCAAGATTCATTCCATTATTTTGAAACGAACTTTCGTGTTTTTTTTAATGTATTTTCTAATCAATCATGAAATCTCTTTATGTTATATCAGAAAAAGATTAATAATGACAACATAGAACAAACTTAAGGTGGTACTCCATAAAAAAGGGTGAAAATATGACATTTTATTTTTATTTAAGTTTATTAATAAAGAACGTTTTCTGAATACTTCCATGTAAAAAAAATGGTGAAAAAGTCTTTATTAATATATTTTATAAATTTATTACGAAAAGCTTTCACCTACCTATTTCCCCAGTTTCGTCATATAGCGTATATATTATGATGGACCTAACATATATAATTTTATTGCCTGGCATTGGCAACAATGCATTATTACACAGAACTTTATTGTTACAAGTTATATTATTTTGGTAATGACTAATTGCACAATACGGTAGCATTTTATTAGTAAAAACATGTTTAGTTGTTCCTTTATTCAGAGAGTTTAATTTTAGCTTGCTTTCAAATACGGGAACGGTCGTAGCTCCTTTTATATACCACATAAAGCCTTCAAACTGTTTTTGTTTTGTAGGGGATAAGGTGCTCTACGACCTGTAGTATGGGTTTATAAAAATATTACATACCAAAATTGAGAGTAACAAAAACTATACAATTAAAAGTTATTTTAAATTCATAATTTCAAAATATGAATGCTTATATGAGATCCTTTCTTACAGGTTGTACATACATATGGTACCTTCAAATTATAAAAAAAGGAACTTGATATATAGTTTAGTATTTAAATTGTAGTTGTCCTAATAAAATGCTGATATGAACAAAAATTAACCCCTGCTAAATGAATAAAAACAATAAGGGGTGAAAATACCGAAAAGATTGTTTTATTACTTTCCTAAATACATACGATAAAGGAATGTATAATTTTGTTATTAAAAATTAAGTAATTTCTTTTAAATGTAGAGTTACCTCTTAATCAGCAAATATCTATCAGTGTTACTCACTTCAATATAATAATTAGCAACTGGCTAATAGAAATAAACTCAGTTATCTTCTGTATTTATTAATATTTTTTATTTAGAGGATATTATCCCCCTTAGTCAATTTATATCATAATAACACATTTAATGATGTTCAACTAACCAACCAATTTAATTTATAAATCTGATAACTAAACAATAAGGGTGGGTGGGTGTGGGTGTGTGTGTGTGTGTGTGTGTGTGTGTGTGTGTGTGTGTGTGTGTGTGTGTGTGTGTGTGTGTGTGTGTGTGTGTGTGTGTGTGTGTGTGTGTGTGTGTGTGTGTGTGTGTGTGTGTGTGTGTGTGTGTGTGTGTGTGTGTGTGTGTGTGTGTGTGTCCAGACCATTTTTTTCACTCTTTTGAGTTTTATTTATTTTTTATTATTAATAATTTTGTATTTACTTATTTTTATTTTATTTATTTTATTTTTATTGTCAAAAAACATACCGAAATGGAATTTTCTCAAAAAGGCTATAACGATTTGGATTAAAGTTTTTGACTAGTTTTTGATTTATGGCAAAGAATCTATTTGGAAATCAAACTGGTAATTTTCACAGTTAATTAGTGTTTAATATGGGAGAAATCCTGTGCGAATTCTTTGGAACCATTTATTTATTTTGTAAGTCCATTTGGTTTCAAAGCTACCATCATCAGACTTGTGTGTAAAGTCTGAAAATGGCAGCTTTGCTATCGGAAGGCCTTACTAAATAAAACAATGTATTTACAAGAGTGTTTGATCTATTTATAACACTAAACTAATAATTAATTTTATCTTAATATGTATAATCCAAATACGATGTACTCACTCATCACTAAATATCCAGCGGCACTAAACGGGTTTATATGGATGGAGGGAAGTTAGCTTTTGTATCATAGAGACCCACTAAGAAAGTACTTATCAAAATTCCATTTCTAAGGGGTAGAAACGGCTCTCAACGTTTACTTATTACCATAATAGTAACTTTATCAATTTAATAATTTATTTCAAACATAAACACACTAGCTGGTACCCGTGCTTCGCAACGGTGAATAGTAGTAGTAAATTTCTTTGTTACTGAATGTATGTAGGCTTACAAAACACATAGTATATAATCAAATAGCATAAATTAAGAGCATATAATACAAAATCATAGAATCATAAAAGTGTCAACAATGATGTATGAATATTATAAGTTTATAAATGGTTTCCTCAGATTAGGTGTTTAGAACTTCCCTGTACACAACATTCTTGGTTTTGCCGCATGGCTGAAGGATGACCAGGTTGTCAGGGGAACTAACCCTAGAACACGCAACATAAAGCTCTCCATGAGAGAAACAATCATTCCTGAGATCCACACCAGCCAGTTTCAAACTCTGTCCCTGTGCTTTATTTATAGTCATTGCATAGCACAACTTGACGGGAAACTGCAGACGTTTGAACTCAAAGTGGTAATCTGATGGGATGAGAGTGATCCGGGGGATGAAGACAGTTTCTCCTTGACTAATGCCTGTGAAAATCGTGGCTTCAATGATATGTTTGTGTAGAGTCTTCACTTGAAGCCTGGTACCGTTACACAGTTTTGGAGGGTTTAAGTTGCGCAACAGAATTATTGGAGATCCTATTTTGAGGCTGAGAATGTGTGGTGGTATTCCAGGTGGTTCTAGAGTATGCAAGAACTCTACAGGGTAATTAACGGCATCTTCAGCGTCCAAAACAGAGTCAACAGATTCATACGTTACAACCTTAGTTGGCAGCTTTTCCAACATAAAGTTGTTTATGTTGTTGGCTGACTCATTAGTTGGAGTAAAAATTGCTCTTTCTTTAAGTCACGAAACACAATTCACTCCCGCTAGATTAATGTTAGGGTATATTCTGTCTGTCAAACTAATCAGGTCTCCTACCACAATGCAGAGGTTGTCAGGAATTCTTCCCTCATCTTCCAAGAACAGGCCGTCGCCAATTTGAAGCAATAAGCTTGAAAATGCCTCTGCCTTCAAGTCACTGTGCTTCTCGGAGCACATGTGCCATGTCACTCTGCTTGGAGATGTTGCATTGTGGTGACTCAGCATGATTAAGATTTAGAGGCAACTTGAAAGTAGAGTGTGCTGTCCGCCCTCCTTCAATCAACGTAGCTGCAATGCCTGACGAAGCAACGACAATGTCAATGTCCCTTTGGATCCTAATTCTGGCAAGTAATAGATTTATTAAGAATGTTTTTCCAGTACCACCAGGAGCGTCGAGAAACAAAAACTGACTGGAATCAGAAGAAATGCTGTGAATGATTAAATTGTATGCTTCCCTCAGTTCTTTATTTAATTTTGGAACATTTACAGCAAGTGCTTGAGACATATGTGCTATATCATAACAAAGTTCATTCAAGTACATACGGTTATTAACAACAGTTGTTGGCTCTCGGGAAGGTGATGGAAGTCCACATTGTGAGAGTGTTTTACCCGACATGGTTATAATAATATCCTCAAGAAGTGTAAGACATTTATTGTAAATAATGTCACTTATCAATTGTGTATTTCCGCCATATCTCACCATTTGCCATTTAATGTCTTCTGCAAGTGTGTCTCGATATTTCTGCCACAATTTTTTAGGATCTCCTACTTGGCAGAAAAACAGCATGATGGCAAACAATTCTCGGATTTTGGTTGGAGAGTCAGAAATTGAGGCTTCTTCGAGAGTACGGTCCCAGTGACCATCATCTTCCAGCAAACCGAGTGCTTTACATGTTGCCTGAAATGTTGGATATACTACTCCTTCCACAGTTTTAAGGGAAATAAATGATGTGGGGCCACGGACTTTATGTAATAGGAGGCGTAAATAGTAGCACTCAGTATTTCCCGAATGAACAGTGTATACTCTGCCCAAAACTTGATCTCTCTTCACCCCCGGATAACCCGACACGGGCTTACCTTGTTTCCTCCTGCAGAAATTGTTGTTTTTCCATAGGTAATAATTTGGGACTTCCACATACAAAAGGGTTTTTGCAAAGGCATCAACTTTGCATAAGCCAAAGAAGGCCAGAAGTGTTATATTAGGAGGATTATTTATTTTCTGAAGGAGATTGTCCGTAGTAAAATAAACTCTCTGACCGTTTTCTAGATGTACGGATAAGTGCATAACAGGCGGAAACCTCTCGTGTATAGGGAAACAGAGAATGCGCCAGGCTGCCTCAGAGCTGCTGATGTATCGTCCTGCCTCGTACCTCGCCACCTCATCCAGATCTTCCACGGTGAACGCTGCCTGGTCAGAGCCTTTGTTGACGTACTTGCAAATGTATTTAATTGATTGAACTGAATTACAGTACTCAACATTAATGTGTGCCGTGAAGGTCCGAGACAGGACAGGATTGTATGGCACCACCCACCGATTGTCGAGATCAATACCCCTTATGTTAACGGTGAAACCACCATCTGCCGGGGACCGCCTGCGATAAAGGGGATAGCCATCCTCACCAGATTGAGTTTCCTTCAAAAGTGATTGGGGGTATTTCTTGGAGCAGGCTCCATCAATCATGCAAGGTGAGGTCCTGTTGAGAAGTCCACATGGGCCGTGAATCATTGTTGTCTTGACAATATCATGGAGGGTTGGATCTAAATTGGGATCAGGTATTTCAGCTCTTATCATTTTATCTATTTTATTAGGCCTTATTTTTTCTACCAGCCACAGTAGGATATGAACGTGGGGTAGTCCTCGTTTTTGCCATTCAATTGTGTACATGTGACACCTGGTAACGCCGAAGAGCAACCTTTAGTAAGGAGCTTAGTCATTTGCTTCACCTTAATATGAAAGACCCTTGCTATTATGTCATGTCTATGGTGAGACTGTTGTCCTTTTCTCAATACATTTACGATGTCTGGCCATTTTGGATTACAGGTAAATGTAATAAACAAATC
Organism: Stictocephala bisonia; assembly: GCA_035578905.1. Classification (NCBI taxonomy): domain Eukaryota; kingdom Metazoa; phylum Arthropoda; class Insecta; order Hemiptera; family Membracidae; genus Stictocephala; species Stictocephala bisonia. The sequence continues at coordinate 4,602,695 of JAQJVL010000017.1, read as the reverse complement.
TGGCCGCCCGAAATGGCGCACATATGTCATAGCATCTTGTGTTCGCTCTTGCATATAGCGGGCACCTCCAGTGAAAGATGATGGCAGGACAATCATCTTGCCAAGATTTGATAACTGTACATCCGTTTTTGTCATGGCATCCTTTAGGTGCACATACTCATCACTTCTTAACTTTTTTTTGATTAAAACGAATCCAATTAAGTCTTTCAGTCTCGATCTTTGCATACATGTCTACCAGAAATTGGTTGAAGAGGTTACGGAACAACAGTATGTAGCATTGCTGCCCATTACGCTCCATTATACTGTAGCTGTAAAAGTCAGCTGCAGATACGGTCTTCTTGAGAGGAGCCTTGGTCTTCGGATCATGCTGGGTTATATTGATTTGATATCCATCTTCTCCACGGCAGAATATCAAAGGGCATTGGAGAGCGTCATAGGCACGGTGCGTCTCGCTGATCCGTATCAAACTGTTGTCTCTGCTTTTGATAACAATGTCTCTCTTCTCGAAGTTTTGGCCAACAATGACAACTGCAATTTCTCTATTCGTGGGGGCATTATATCGACCTCTGTGCTCTCCAGAAGGCTTTTTTTTATCGGCTTTAATTAACACTTGGAAATCCTTCTGGTCCTGAGGAATAGAATCAACTGCAACTTTAAAATCCAGTATATATTTGTTGTGTTCATGGAGCAGTTTTTGCAGTTGGGTTACCAGTTCAGCATTGACACCATTGTATATACCACAGCGTATGTCTCTCGCGGTGTCATCATCACCAACAAAATAAATCTGGAGAAATGATGGCTGCTGTTGAGGTTCTGGCAACAGGCACTCTATTCTGTGGTATACCTGCCCTTGCACCTTAAATGTTGGCATAAAGTTACCTTCCTTTACATCTTTGCCTCCAAATGATGTCATTTGGAAGCATCCATTGTATTTTCGGGCAGAAGAAAGAAAATGCTCCGCCATTGGATGCTGATGAGTGAGGAGACTGTGTAAGGGCTCAGGGTAGGGCTCAACGGACGGGAGCTGGACTTTTCCGTTTTTGCAGCACATTCCAGGTGCCTCATCGTTCCACTTAAGCGCAGAGCACCATACACAGGGAGATCTAGATCCGAGAGTAACAACCTTGTCGTTAGAATAATTAGTTTGAATGTCATATTCAAACCCGCTCATTGACTTATTAGTCCAAGGCTTAGCTGCATACTTTTCAACTGCCTTTCTGTGTACATCGGGATTATTAGCTGCATACTTTTCAGCTGCCTTTCTATTTATATCAGGGTTATTAGCTGCATACTTTTTAACTGACTTTCTATTTACAATAGGGCTCTTTTTTACATAATTTTTATTAGCTTCCTTTAATTGTTTTGATCTTATTGAATTTGAAAATCTTTTTCTACGTTTTTGTCCTCTTCGCCCTGTAACAGGTGTTGAAGATGTAAAAGTTTCGTCGGGCTGTGGCACAAAGCACGAAGAATTCGGATTACATTCAATTGGATCATTGATGGTCGGTTGTTGATGACCAATTCCATTGTCGGACTGTTGTGCCAACGGAATCAAAACGTCATAGTGGCCACGTCTGTGATGCCCCGTGAACCGAACTAGGTTGATTCCTTGAATGGCCTCCCCAAATTCAGCACGAAGGATGCCATTTTGGAATACCTCTAACTTAAATGGGAATATCTCCCCAGCCGCCTTAAGCTCGCAAATATTTCCAAAGGTGTATGGCCGGGACATTTCAGCAATGTACTCCAGTCTGTTAATATATGGGACTCCAGATGCATCCTCAGTGAATTCCTGTAGCCTCTGCCAATTTATAGATACATGATTTACAATGTCGGCCCGTATTTGTGCAGACCTTGATAAATCCCCGTAGATCAGAAATGCCAACGAAAAGAATAGGCAAGCGCAGTCACCGGGCATTTTAACCAATCGGTGCGGAACCTGTACTCCATTAATGGAAACTATTTCTTCACTCATCTTCACTCATTAAACAGTTTTTGTTTAAAGTTTTAATTCTAAAAACAAACATCATACTGATACTACACTTTCCGAACATAACCAAACAAAAACCTTGCACATTCACAACAACATTCAAATCTCAGCTGTAGGTAACATAATATAATAACTTTACAGATGATTACTAAAATTTAATTCACATCAACCTGCATTTAGAAAATTTCCTTTATTATATTTATGATTTTAATTTTAGTAATAGTAAACACATGTGTTTTATATTACAGATGGTATTTGTTTACATTTATAATACAGTGTGTAAATGGAAATTTTTATTTTCTAAATTATTATAAAAAGGAATAAAATATCTTAAAACCGTTTCTTAGCAAGCACCTACGACCTAAAAGTAACTCACATACCAAATTTCAGCATTGTAGGTGCTATAGTTATTGAGAATTCGTGATGAGTGAGTGAGTCAATTTGGCTTATATAGATATAGATTTATCCGCTGATACTAATAACATAAACATAACACAAAAGTTTGGTTAATTTGGTTTTCATAGTGAAATGTTTAGATAATTTCTATTAGCTCTAACAAGATTGTGCTACTGTGCACCACTCCCCCTGAAGTAGTCTTACAGGTGTTTCTAGACTATAACACTCTGTTATCAAGAAGAACGGTGGCATGATGAGCTTTTGTATTGATGTGATTGTTTAGAGAGAACAACGGAGAGAAGTGAGTGCCTGGATGTTGTGCAGGGGATACAACTGAAAATCAGGCTTGTCAATTAACTGAAAACCAGTCCAATACCACGTGGCTCAGATTCCATGTAAAGCTGTAGGTCCCTTAGTTGCCCTGGCTGTAGAGCTACTAATAAATGGCCCTTTCTAACCAGAATTTGAACTCACAGTACACCAGACTACGCATGCCATCCACATACAAATACAAATATTTTATTGTCGTTGATCCCATATACGTGAAATAGGCATTGTCAAATGTGTGTACAACATTTCTTAAAACTATAAAAAATGATTCTGTCTTGTAAATAATTTTTAAATACCCTTATATTCCAATAAAATGATTTATTCTGTGAGGCCTTTCGCTAAAAATTTAGGCATCTTCAGACATCAACAAAATTCTAATTTTAAAATCATTTGTTTACAAATATAATAATGTAATTATTTAAACATATGATAGGTTTAACAAATAATTAAATTTAAGTGTGTATGTATAAATATGAATAGATAGTAATTTTCATTTACATTATACGATATAAACGGAGAATTTTGAATGGGAGGAGGTTCTTTATTTACAATTAGTGTATTAAATTTGTTCATGTAGAATGTTTCTCACGCATCTAATAATTGATTTTGTTAACTTGTTTTATAGTTAAAACAACTCAAAAACGAGCTGTCTTTAACTCTTTAATTCATAGACTTCTCAACATACCATTATCAAAAGAAAATTATCAAAAAGAAGTTTTAAAGATAAAATAAATTGCTCAATTCAATGAATACCCAACTAAATTAATTGACAGTATCATTAAAAAAAGATAATATCGATGAATAAAAATAAAAGAACAACTATAACACCAATTGAACCTAAAGAAAAATATATTTGGAAATCCCTTTGTTACAATGAATATTCTGAGAAAAAAAAGAAGATATTCAAAAAACATAATATAAATTTATCGTTTAGAACAAGTCATCAAATAAAAAACCTGTTGGAAAACACAAAATCAAAAATAAATGAAGAAGATAAATCTGGATTATATAAAATAAATTATGATAATAGTGATAAGGTGTATATTGGCCAAACAAAAAGAAAAATTAAAACAAGATTCAAAGAACACACAGCAAACTTTAAGTATGGACAATGTAAAAAATTATCAATGGCCAAACATGCACTAGAAAAGGGACATTTGAACAATTATGACACTTTTTAAAATTTGAAGTTCTAAAACAATTTTTTAAAAAATTAGATACGTCAGAAACATTCTACATGAACAAATTTAATTTAATCGTAAATAATGAACCTCCTCACATTCAAATTTTTCCGTTTATATAGTATAATTTAACTAACAATTACTATGTATTCATATTTATATATACACACTTTAAATTTAAATATTTTTTAAACCTACCATATGTTTAAAATATTTACATTATTATATTTTGGAAACAAATGTTTTAAAATTAGAATTTTGTTGATATCTAAATATTCCTACAGTGTAGATGAAAGGCCTCACAGAATAAATAATTTTATTGGAATATATGAGAATTTTTGAAATTATTTACAATCTAAAATCTTCCAATAAAGAACTCAAAGAAGAAAAAGGATTCTGTCATAAAATTAAGACAAAGCAAAAACTAAAAGTTAATTGGAATGTTACATTGCAAACATTATTGGATGAATAAAAAGTGTTACAACCTAACCAGTCATATATATTAGATTTACATTTTTTGAAAGGAATGGTGTAAGGTTGCTACATGAAGAGTAGTTTTTTTTTGTTTTAAAAAGAATAATTTAAGTTGAACGAAGATTAGTTCAAAAGACAGAGAGTTAGGGCATTTGAAATTACCGCGTCTGCCGCCTACTACACTTAGGCACCGCTTGGAGGCGCCAGGCCGGCAAGAACAAAACCAGCCGCCCACACCCGCAGAGCCAGTTCGACTCGAGTGTTAGCGGCGAAACTAGTTCTACGAGGTAAGTGGGCCTGCCTCGACATACTGTATTACAGCTTGCCCTTCTGCTAGCTTTGTGCATTAGCTTGTTGAAGCCACTCATATAGTAGCTTGTTTTAATACTTGCATGTGAGAGGAGAAGTTTAAGTTATCAGAGACGAGTTAATCGGGGTTAAGTTTTACTGCTGTGAAAAGCGGTCCTGACCCGTCTATCATTGCCAACAGTTTTGGTTGTTACATTCTGCCAGTAGAAGTTTTAGTTTTGTTTTATTTTGAATCATTTCATTCACGAGGCGAGTGGCCCGAGTATTTTTCGAGTTGTATTACGTAGGTTCCCCTTTTGGCTTTGAACTGCCGTGAAAGGCGGGACGGCCCAAGCGTAGGTAGGTTACGTAGGTTCCCTTTTGGCTTTGAGCTGCCGTGAAAGGCGGGACGGCCCAAGCGTCGGTAGGTTACGTAGGTTCCCTTTTGGCTTTGAACTGCCGTGAAAGGCGGGACGGCCCAAGCGTAGGTAGGTTACGTAGGTCCCTTTTGGCTTTGAACTGCCGTGAAAGGCGGGACGGCCCAAGCGTAGGTAGGTTACGTAGGCCCCTTTTTGGCTTTGAACTGCCGTGAAAGGCGGGACGGCCCAAGCGTAGGTAGGTTACGTAGGTTCCCTTTTTGGCTTTGAACTGCCGTGAAAGGCGGGACAGCCCCAGGCGTAGGTGGGTTCCGTAGGCACCTTTTTTTTCTTTGGACTGCCGTGAAAGGCGGGACTTGGGGTTTTAGGACATTAGGACACAGTATCGACGTTTCCAGCATCATATATCCTCCGCACACTGTCCCAACCTACCCCGAGGCGAGAGGTGATGATGAGTGGTGGTCTTGTACCACGTGAATGATCTTTCGAGATCAAACGTACTGAGCCGTTCGCCTCGACTCCATTCCTTAACTCCGACCCCTGGAATTATACCCAGCCCGCTGCAACTATCCTAGCTGGCACACGTGCGAAATATTTATACGACATCGAACGTAAACAAAAACGTACCTTACAAATGGCGCCCGAACAGGGACGAGTTTAATGTCAACAGGACACGAGTTTGGTGTCATCGAGGACGAGTTATTTTATTTCCCATACAAATAAGGACGATCAGTTTGTTGCTGACTAACGAGGAGATTATAAGCGACATCCCAATTCGAGTCTACGAGAGTCATAGATCACAATCATTTTGGTCTATTCGAAGGAGAAAACTATTTAGATTACGAAAGCTTTTGTCCATTTTGACTTTATTATTTCGAGATGCTGAGACCAATTAGTTTCTGGAGAATTCTTAGCTACTTTTGTAGTCGAATGTACGTATTGCCGAAGGGTGGATCCCAGAATACGAAAGAAACGCCAATCCAGAAAGGGGATGTGAATAAACCTGGCGTGACTACAGATAGCAAGGCGTTGGAAACTGAGAGAGGAGTGTCTGAACGAGAAGGATCAGATCAACAAACGAAACCTGCTGAGCAGCGACCCAGTGTCCCCAGGTTAACAGTAGGAACTGTCACGGACCCTTCAATTCCGTCACCTACCGAACTAGACCCATTGGTAGGATGGGTCTATCGTTTGACCAAAGCCCAGTTAATAGCTGATATGTCCAAGTACCGTTTGGACTGTGAAGGGAAAACATTAGATCAACTGAGAAGAGAATTCGTTAAATTTATCCGCCTAAATTCAGACCTGTTGGAAGGTGCTACAGGTGGAGTGGTGACGTCTAATCTAGAAGAAACGAAGCGCCTTAGCGAGGGAGGATACCTGGGTAAAGCTAGACTAGAGTCAAGTTTTCGAGAAATATTAGATATGCATCCCGAGGCGAGTGACGACGACGTTAGAAGGCAGCTTATAGCTTTGAAGATGCAGACGCAAAAAGAGAGGACGGAGAACGTAGGTCTCGAGAACTTTGCGTCCACGATACAGGAACATTGCACTGGTTCCAGTAGAAAGAGCGGCTGCCGAGCGTCCACTAATCTGCCAAGACGACACGATTCCCAGATGACGGGTACAGTAGGATGGAGCGGAGCAGATACCATTCGACAGGATGAGGCTAGGGAGCAGCCCCAGCAATACACGCACACTGTACAGCGTAATTTTGGGTCAGCTGAGATATGCGGAGTAGTTCGGAAATGGAATTCTTCCATCTGCTAGATCCTATATCATTCTTAGAAAGGCTGGACGAACTAATGGAGTCATACAACGTGTCTGGCTCCGATATTATTAAAGCACTGCCAGAACTCCTGAGGAGAAACGCTCTGCTTTGGTATAGAAATAATAAGATGTTTTGGATGACGTACGAAGACTTCAGAACCGACTTTGAACTGAACTTCTTACCTGCTGGGTATCATTTGAACCTAGATGACGAGATAAAAAGAAGAACACAGGGAGTGAACGAGCCCATTCGTTCGTTTGTGGTAGCGCTCAGCACAATAATGCGAAGAAGAGGCAGAATGTCCCCATCAGAACAATTAGATCGCCTGTATGCCAACATGCATCCCAAATACAAATTAATCGTAAAAAGGGGAGATGTTCGAACCATTAATGAATTAGTCAATATGGCCGAGCATTATGAGATGTATACCCGAGAGACAAACTTATATCGTCCTCCTCCCTCACCGGCTCAATCTTTGATCCCGGAAACAGCATTCCACAGCAGGGATCGACGAAATAAAATGTATGATGCCGCCCCGGTAAACGACGTCAAGGCTCGTCACACCATCCATAATAACGCCCGAGATGATCTGGAGACAACGCAGAACCCACGGCAAGGACATCGTCAGAACCCAGTTAGTCATGAGCAAGAATCGTGTATAGACCCGATGGGACAAAAGAAAATGGAACCGAGGAAATTCACACAGCGGTCTGGTCCAGCTCCGGAGTCGAAAACAAGAACTGGTGGTCCGAATCCAATGGAAGACTTTGTGTGCTGGAATTGTGAAAGGAGAGGTCACTTATTTCGAAATTGCCGACTACCCAAGTCACTAAGATGTTATTTTTGTAAGAAACCGAGTGTCAAAACGACAGATTGTTCATGCAGTGCGGGAAACGAGAAGTGGACTCAGAGAGGAGGAGGTCACCTGAGATCCATGAGACCAAACGAACGACCTCCGAAGAATGGGCAAAGTGGGTTGAATATGTAGGCCAGTTTACCAAGAACTGCGAGGCTGTTGCCAAAGGTGAGGATACCAGACCTTATGTGGCGATATCCTATCAGGGTACTGTCATGTATGCGCTTATTGATACAGGAGCCATGATATCTTTGGTAGATTACAATTTGTTCAATTGGCTAATCAATAATGGAGCACGACAAACGCAGGAATCAACGATCATTCAAATGGCAAACGGAGTGAAAATGCGAGCGACTAAAGGCGTCCAGTTCGTTGGCCAGATAGATGGGAAGTATCATGAATTCAAAATGATATGTGTGCCCACGCTAACGTCCTCCTTGATACTTGGGATGGATATGATCGAGGGTGTCGAGGTTATTAAAATGAATACTACGTATTATTTGAAGTCGGCCGAACAATTTGTAGAAGTGGCAAGAGACCCCATGCCTGTAAATACCATAATAGAACTGCAACAGTATGATTTCTCAATAAAGTACCGAAAGGGATCATTGAATAAGGTAGCAGATGCCCTATCTAGGAATCCAGCCGGAGACGCAAATAGACCCAAGGAGGAACAACATATGCCTATTGGAACCCTGACAGTTAAGCACAAGGAAACCTCCTCCAAGAATATCCCGAGGGAGATCGCCCGAATGCCGTGGTACGATTACATGATGAGAAGAGTAACGTCCAATCCTGAGAAATATCCCCGATATACTATTCAGCAGGGTAAACTCCTTAAGTATATACCACCTCGGAATACTGTCAAGCAGCCTGATCGGACATTAGACTGGAAAACGTGCGTAAGCGAGCAAATGAGGAAAACTGTTTTGGAAGAAACGCATGATAGAGCGACGGCGGGGCACTTTGGATTTAGAAAAACGACCAAGCGAGTGGCTGAGAGATATTACTGGTCCACTTGGAGGCGAGATGTTCGGCAATACATACGTTCATGTGATGTTTGCCAGAAATATAAAATTGAGCAATACAAACCGGCAGGGCTAATGCGTTTTAGAAGACCCCAGGGTCCATGGTATTCCGTAACGGCAGATCTAATCGGACCGTTACCTAGATCTAGAAAAGGAAACACTTTTATCCTAGTCCTACAAGACTGTTTCAGCAAATGGGTGGAGTTAGCTCCTCTACGTGCGGCAACGGCCCACAACGTATCCTCGCAATTTGAGGAGATCCTGTTGTTGAGATACGGGTCGCCAGAAATACTCGTAGTAGACAACGGTAAACAGTTTACGTCAAAAATCTTTCAAGACCTCGCCGCTGAATGGGGAATAGAGATACAGTTTACAGCCCCTTATTCCCCTCAGTCAAACCCCGTCGAACGATATAACAAGGTCTTAGGGACAATGTTAGCTCAGTTTGTTAACCACGATCATCGAGATTGGGATATAAATCTTTCAAGATTCAGGTTTGCAATGAATACGGCGGTGCACGACTCGACTCAGTTTACACCGGCCATGATAAACTTAGGACGAGAGCTCAGACCTCCAAAGTCTCTTTTCGGACCAACTCTTGAGATTGACGAACCTGGAGTAGGTAATAGAGAGACTGCGTTTAAACGTATCCGTGACTGGTGCCATGAGAATCTAAAGAAAGCATTCGAGTCCCAAGCTAAATTTTATAACCTTCGACGAAGGGATATTAGGTATAATATTGGTGACCGAGTCCTCAAGAGAAACCACCTGCTATCTTCGGCAGCGAACGCATTTGCTAGCAAGTTAGCTCCAAAGTACGGGGGCCCCTTTGTGGTTGAAGGGAAGAAGGGCTACAACGTCTATCTCATCCGAAAAGAGGGTAGTAGTAAATCCTCCACGGCCCATGTCAAAGACTTAAAGCCATTTTACACGAATCGAGTCTCTGATGGTTAAACATCTCCTTTTTCTGTTTGCCTTGCTTTGCATGCCTCACTGCACCTTTTTCTCTCAACAGGTCCTTGGTGTGTCCAACGATAGAGATGGCCCTCCGAAGATTAGTCACGTTCAGTGACGCTTCGTTTACCGACCTTAGCTCACCTGAGGGTTTGGTGAACGATGAGATCATAAACAGCTTCCTGAGGATTGTAGAGAGGAGAAACTATTATTACGCACATTCACTACCCTCAGTATTTGCGTTCGATACGTTCTTTCTAGATGACTGGAATAACAAGAAACTGTCAGCCATAGACCGAAGAACAAGAGAGCGCAATATATTCGACAAGGAGATATTGTTGTTTCCTATCCATTTACCTAACCACGGGCCACAAGGACACTGGGCGTTGCTGGTGGTCTCCAACGGAAGAGGAACGATTGCCACGTACGACTCCTGTGGGTGGAACCATGAAGATGAGGCTGAAGCCATAAAAGACTACCTCGAGTATGAAGCGAGGAAACGCAAGGTAACGAAGGACAACGTTTGGCTAATGCTGAAGACGCCTCTGGACTTACCGCTTCAACAGAATCCGTATGATTGTGGAGTTTTCTTGTGCGCCTACGCCGAAATGTTGACCAGAAACGCAAAGCTGAGGAGTAAGAGATTATGCGGCAAACAGATTCGCCGAAGCGTTGCGGAGATTTTGAGGAACAGGAGAGTTGGGACCGAAAACTTTAGATTGTGGGAAAACGACAACCTCAGTAACTGCCTCGCTCCCGAGATAAGAGGGATACCCTCTAGGGTAGAAACCCCAACGAATTCCATCATCACGATCAACATCCCCGACCACAGTCCCATGGAGCTGGAAGTACATTGGGACCCAGTGTTGGAGCAGCTGACAAAGGAGGCCGAAGTAGGGTACACCCAGGAAGGCCCTAACCTGTTTTCCGGAGCCGTGTCAGAAGGACGGGTTGACACCCACAGCCCCTGTGAAGAAAGTTCACGAATTCCCGAGGACGACACATTGCTGACGTTAATCGACGAAGCCTTGGAGGAGTTAAGCAACGAAGATGAATGTGTAAACAAACTGACGACCGCCTTTGTCAGATTAGGAGCTGACGAGGATGATGCTCCCACCATAGAAGAGAAGAAAGCAGATTTCGGCGATCCCCCCTCGCCCTGCCTTTCCCTAGCTGCCCCGGATGATTGGGAAATGCTCGACGAAGAAGAGACGGGTAAGGAAGGGGCAACCTTACTGAATACGGAAGCGTCCGAGGAGAGGCGGTCCGAGAAGAATCACCAAGGCCCGTCTGACCCACCGCCTAGAGTCGTCAAACGAAGGCGGCAGAGAAGGCATCCCAGAAGAGTGCGCATCTATGGCGAAGATGGCGTCATGAAGAGGATAAATGCGAAATATCTGCCCCAAAGTGATGGCTAAACGATGGGGAGATTTTGATTTATATTGAAGAATTTTGATTTTATTTTAGAAGAACGAAGTACATTATGATTTTATTTAAACTACAGAGGTTATTTTATGTTAGAAGAAGAGATTATGATTTGCTTCAAGCGAGACGATTTTAGTTCATTTGCGAAGAGGGAAGTTTGGATTTCAGGAAGTCCGATTCTTTTTTTTTGTTTGTTTTTTTTTACCCCGATCAAAGTGGGGGGTGTAAGGTTGCTACATGAAGAGTAGTTTTTTTTTGTTTTAAAAAGAATAATTTAAGTTGAACGAAGATTAGTTCAAAAGACAGAGAGTTAGGGCATTTGAAATTCCCGCGTCTGCCGCCTACTACACTTAGGCACCGCTTGGAGGCGCCAGGCCGGCAAGAACAAAACCAGCCGCCCACACCCGCAGAGCCAGTTCGACTCGAGTGTTAGCGGCGAAACTAGTTCTACGAGGTAAGTGGGCCTGCCTCGACATACTGTATTACAGCTTGCCCTTCTGCTAGCTTTGTGCATTAGCTTGTTGAAGCCACTCATATAGTAGCTTGTTTTAATACTTGCATGTGAGAGGAGAAGTTTAAGTTATCAGAGACGAGTTAATCGGGGTTAAGTTTTACTGCTGTGAAAAGCGGTCCTGACCCGTGTATCATTGCCAACAGTTTTGGTTGTTACATTCTGCCAGTAGAAGTTTTAGTTTTGTTTTATTTTGAATCATTTCATTCACGAGGCGAGTGGCCCGAGTATTTTTCGAGTTGTATTACGTAGGTTCCCCTTTTGGCTTTGAACTGCCGTGAAAGGCGGGACGGCCCAAGCGTAGGTAGGTTACGTAGGTTCCCTTTTGGCTTTGAGCTGCCGTGAAAGGCGGGACGGCCCAAGCGTCGGTAGGTTACGTAGGTTCCCTTTTGGCTTTGAACTGCCGTGAAAGGCGGGACGGCCCAAGCGTAGGTAGGTTACGTAGGTTCCCTTTTGGCTTTGAACTGCCGTGAAAGGCGGGACGGCCCAAGCGTAGGTAGCGTGAAAGGCGGGACGGCCCAAGCGTAGGTAGGTTACGTAGGTTCCCTTTTGGCTTTGAACTGCCGTGAAAGGCGGGACGGCCCAAGCGTAGGTAGGTTACGTAGGTCCCTTTTGGCTTTGAACTGCCGTGAAAGGCGGGACGGCCCAAGCGTAGGTAGGTTACGTAGGCCCCTTTTTGGCTTTGAACTGCCGTGAAAGGCGGGACGGCCCAAGCGTAGGTAGGTTACGTAGGTTCCCTTTTTGGCTTTGAACTGCCGTGAAAGGCGGGACAGCCCCAGGCGTAGGTGGGTTCCGTAGGCACCTTTTTTTTCTTTGGACTGCCGTGAAAGGCGGGACTTGGGGTTTTAGGACATTAGGACACAGTATCGACGTTTCCAGCATCATATATCCTCCGCACACTGTCCCAACCTACCCCGAGGCGAGAGGTGATGATGAGTGGTGGTCTTGTACCACGTGAATGATCTTTCGAGATCAAACGTACTGAGCCGTTCGCCTCGACTCCATTCCTTAACTCCGACCCCTGGAATTATACCCAGCCCGCTGCAACTATCCTAGCTGGCACACGTGCGAAATATTTATACGACATCGAACGTAAACAAAAACGTACCTTACAATGGTTTGAGCAGAAGGTGTTAGTTTACGAAAAAAAGTTTTTCATTGATTTGGAAAGAGTTTGCTGTTTTACTGAGTCTATGCTGCGGAACACCTATCATGGGTATCTTCTCTGGTGCTGAAAGAGATTTTAGAATTGGATTTTGTGTGTCATACTACACTCACTTAATCATTCATTTTCGCCTTAAAGTTGTGTCGGCGTCTGATATCTGAGGATAAATCAACCCTTTTCTCCTTCACAGTGAACGTTTCGTACTAAATATCCTGCAGCATCAGAGGAGACAGAGGACAGTAAGTCCAGACAAATTGAAGCCAAGTTAAACTGGACATGGGGTAAACTGGACATGGGGTAAACTAGACATGGGGTAAACTAGACATGGGGTAAACTAGACATGGGGTAAACTAGACATGGGGTAAACTAGACATGGGGTAAACTAGACATGGGGTAAACTGGACATGGGGTAAACTAGACATGGGGTAAACTAGACATGGGGTAAACTAGACATGGGGTAAACTAGACATGGGGTAAACTAGACATGGGGTAAACTAGACATGGGGTAAACTAGACATGGGGTAAACTAGACATGGGGTAAACTAGACATGGGGTAAACTAGACATGGGGTAAACTAGACATGGGGTAAACTGGACATGGGGTAAATTAGACATGGGGTAAACTGGACATGGGGTAAACTGGACATGGGGTAAACTAGACATGGGGTAAACTGGACATGGGGTAAACTAGACATGGGGTAAACTAGACATGGGGTAAACTAGACATGGGGTAAACTAGACATGGGGTAAACTGGACATGGGGTAAACTAGACATGGGGTAAACTAGACATGGGGTAAACTAGACATGGGGTAAACTAGACATGGGGTAAACTAGACATGGGGTAAACTGGACATGGGGTAAACTAGACATGGGGTAAACTGGACATGGGGTAAACTAGACATGGGGTAAACTAGACATGGGGTAAACTAGACATGGGGTAAACTAGACATGGGGTAAACTAGACATGGGGTAAACTAGACATGGGGTAAACTGGACATGGGGTAAACTAGACATGGGGTAAACTAGACATGGGGTAAACTAGACATGGGGTAAACTAGACATGGGGTAAACTAGACATGGGGTAAACTAATCGTTCAATAATGGTTTTATTACAAAACAAATTTATTAAATTAAACAACATTAACAATGGTTATACAACAAGGGCATGACCTGTTTATATATTACAGTTCCGTTCATACCAAAGCAGCTCTTAATGTGCGCTACAATGCGGTTAGTGTCATCCTGAACTTCTTCGATCAAACTTAAAGCGCTATCAAAAATCTGCTCCCACTCTGGCCCACTGTTTTTAATAGTGGTAACAATGCACTCGGCGACTTCAAAAATGTTCGATTGGCTGCGACATTCAAAAGCAGTCTTCACCACCTCAGCAATGTTTGAGTACACAAGCTTAACGTACTGGTAGATGTGTAGAGAGAACTGTTCAAAGTCCGCTATGTCGCGGGTGGCGTTTATACATCCCTGGAAGTCGCCTAGACTGCGGGCGGCAAACTCCAGCAGTTGCAACTGAGTCTCTGGTTTACACTTCTGTATTTTGTCCAGCATGGTTGAAGCAGTGCGCAAGACGTGCTGGAGAGAAGCTGGAGATCCGAGTAATTGGTTGAGAGGAATTTCATCAGCGATAATTCGTTGGACATATTTCGATATGTGTTTCTTCAAATCTCCTTTAGTCAATTTATCGCCATGTTCTCTTGAATGGGCGTCAACCTGGAACCAGGAAAAAAAAAAAAATAATAGTTCCGTAAGTTTTTTTAAAGAAAGGAAAAGTCCAGTTATACATGATTTCGGACTTTTCATAAGATGAAGAGAGAAATCGGTGTCATAAGATTTTTTTAAGGAGAGGCCGATCTCGTTTTAACCTTACTCTACCAATTCTCCATAGACTCTTGATCCATGGCAGTGAACTTATCAGACTGAGTAAGGGGGCGAACCAGTACAGTACAAGGTGAATATTACTGATAAAAACTTACAGTCAAGGCCAGGATAGAACCAGCGCTATCAGGTACAAAGTCCTGACACCATAGACCTAGATAAGCTTCTCACCATAAAGTACTGTGTGGACAAAATCAAGCATAATTTATAAAGAAACTAATTGGAAAAGAATAAATATTAAAGAGTCTGCTTGTATGTTGATAGAGAAAAATATTATTTCACAGTCAAGCGCAAAATTAAATTATATGTACATACCGATATTCAAAAACGAAATTATACAAAGTATTGATACATACAAAAATTATTTTCAATGAAAACTAAATTATATACATTTTAACTATGTACTATATTTTTATCAAAACATTTTTTATCTATAAAAAAGTTTACTATTTATAATTTGTCTAACATTAATCATCTGTATTTATTTAAATTATAATTATTGGGTTTATGTTAATTTTAGAAAATGGATTGACAATGATTTAGACATTAAATCGAAATACTGTATATCCACAATAAGGTTTGTTACTTAGTGATGAGAAGCTAATTTAATTTTATTGCTTCTTAAAGGGCAATAAATCATCATCATATCAAACAAAAACTGTTCAGGACAACAGGGGTTAAAACAAAATAAATAGTTTAGTTTCATTAAACTTTGATACTGGATCAGACTTAAGTGTTAATTATACAGGGTTTCTTATGGAATATCTATAAAAAAAATCTGGTAGTTAATTTATTAAATTTTACAATTTTTCTAGTTCTTGTTTGCCAATCGTTTTGTTGGTTACATTCAAAATATTGTGAGATACTTTATATATATTTTAATTGCTTTTTACCCAATTTTGTCAGTCCAAGGACACATACAATAGAAATTACACTCCCAATAGCTAACAATAAAGTTACTTATGATTTAAAACAATTTACATAGGTGGAGATCTTATTACTCAGATATACACAAAATAAAATACAAGTGAACGTCACACAAAATATGTATTGTAGTATAGTTGATTCCTTTGTGAGTCACTCTGGTCTGAGGAAAGTAAACGTGGTTAACTGAAATCGGTCATAATAATATTTGAACATTTTGTTCTAACCTATATTATAATAAATTGTTATTTATATCAGAGACGAATTTAGAAGATTATGTTTTATATATATATATATACTATAAGTTTGTAATTTTGTTTATATAATTCATTTTTTAGTATCAAACGTACTGATTTTTTTGTATTGTAATCGTACAGGAAAATACACTATTATTATTATTGTATGTGTTACATTTCTACCGACATGTATTATAATTAAACCGTTATAAATAAAACGTTATAATTAAACAGTTATAAATAAACCATTATAATTAAACCGTTATAATTAAACCGTTATAAATAAACCATTATAATAAAACCGTTATAAATAAACCATTATAAATAAACCATTATAGTTAAACAGTTATAAATAAACCGTTATAATGAAACCGTTATAAATACACCGTTATAGTTAAACCGTTATAAATAAACCATTATAGTAAAACCGTTATAAATAAACCGTTATAATTAAACCGTTATAAATACAGCGTTATAGTTAAACCGTTATAAATAAACCGTTATAGTTAAACCGTTATAAATAAACCGTTATAATTAAACCGTTATAAATAAACCGTTATAATTAAACCGTTATAAATACAGCGTTATAGTTAAACCGTTATAAATAAACCGTTATAGTTAAACCGTTATAAATAAACCGTTATAATTAAACCGTTATAAATACACCGTTATAGTTAAACCGTTATAAATAAACCGTTATAGTTAAACCGTTATAAATAAACCGTTATAATTAAACCGTTATAAATACACCGTTATAGTTAAACCGTTATAAATAAACCGTTATATTTAAACCGTTATAAATAAACCATTATAGTTAAACCGTTATAAATAAACCGTTATAAATAAACCGTTATAGTTAAACCGTTATAAATAAACCGTTATAATTAAACCGTTATAAATACACCGTTATAGTTAAACCGTTATAAATAAACCATTATAATTAAACCGTTATAAATAAACCTTTATAATTAAACCGTTATAAATAAACCATTATAATTAAACCGTTATAAATAAACCATTATAATTAAACCGTTATAAATACACCGTTATAGTTAAACCGTTATAAATAAACCGTTATAGTTAAACCGTTATAAATAAACCGTTATAATTAAACCGTTATAAATACACCGTTATAGTTAAACCGTTATAAATAAACCGTTATATTTAAACCGTTATAAATAAACCATTATAGTTAAACCGTTATAAATAAACCGTTATAATGAAACCGTTATAAATACACCGTTATAGTTAAACCGTTATAATTAAACCGTTATAATAAAACCGTTATAAATAAACCATTATAATTAAACCGTTATAAATAAACCGTTATAATTAAACCATTATAGTTAAACAGTTATAAATAAACCGTTATAATGAAACCGTTATAAATACACCGTTATAGTTAAACCGTTATAAATAAACCATTATAGTAAAACCGTTATAAATAAACCGTTATAATTAAACCGTTATAAATACAGCGTTATAGTTAAACCGTTATAAATAAACCGTTATAGTTAAACCGTTATAAATAAACCGTTATAATTAAACCGTTATAAATACACCGTTATAGTTAAACCGTTATAAATAAACCGTTATAGTTAAACCGTTATAAATAAACCGTTATAATTAAACCGTTATAAATACACCGTTATAGTTAAACCGTTATAAATAAACCGTTATATTTAAACCGTTATAAATAAACCATTATAGTTAAACCGTTATAAATAAACCGTTATAAATAAACCGTTATAGTTAAACCGTTATAAATAAACCGTTATAATTAAACCGTTATAAATACACCGTTATAGTTAAACCGTTATAAATAAACCATTATAATTAAACCGTTATAAATAAACCTTTATAATTAAACCGTTATAAATAAACCATTATAATTAAACCGTTATAAATAAACCATTATAATTAAACCGTTATAAATAAACCTTTATAATTAAACCGTTATAAATACACCGTTATAGTTAAACCGTTATAAATAAACCGTTATATTTAAACCGTTATAAATAAACCATTATAGTTAAACCGTTATAAATAAACCGTTATAGTTAAACCGTTATAAATAAACCGTTATATTTAAACCGTTATAAATAAACCATTATAGTTAAACCGTTATAAATAAACCGTTATAGTTAAACCGTTATAATTAAACCGTTATACTAAGCATTATAATTAAACCGTTCCACCTTGGAAAAAATATAGCCGATAATTATTCGAAAAGTGAGTTAAACTAGTAGAAGTTTATCGCCATACTCATATTCAATTATCTATTATCTGTTCGATTATCTATATATCTATTATAATCAAACATATAAGTGATCCCAAACTTGTTCAACTGTTATAACTATTATATCCTGCTGTTAAATGTTATATTAAAAAACAAAACTTTTACATAAGGTAAATGCAAATTAAAACGTCTACTAAATGCAAATCAAATTGACTCACCTTCGACAGAAGAACAATAAGTAAGAACACAGCAGATCTGACCAACATCTTGGTGATAGCAAGGCTGTTGTTTCACAATGAAGGAAATAAGCTTTATAGCATTACAAAATACGCCCAAATTAGTCAGGTTCAAACACTTGTTTGTCTCAAGTATCTCTCAACCTTAGTTGTTGTGATTGATCAATACTTATCAACTGATAAGGTCATTGAATTCCACTTGTTTTACTGGCGAGTAATTTCCACAATGAAAGGTTTACGGTGGGTTTTTTGTAATATTGCCTGGTTATTTCCAAGGTTCTAGGAATAAGTGGCAGTACGTAGACCAAGATGTGGGGTGGAGCATTTGTAGTACTTAGGAAAAGGCAATTAAGGTGAGTTAACAATAAGACGTGTAACAGGATGGACCGTAACGGCTCGAGGTAATTAAGGTGAGTTAACAATAAGACGTGTAACAGGATGGACCGTAACGGCTCGAGGTAATTAAGGTGAGTTAACAATAAGACGTGTAACAGGATGGACCGCAACGACTCGAGGTAATTAAGGGAGTTAATAATAAGACGTGTAACAGGATGGACCGTAACGGCTCGAGGTAATTAAGGGAGTTAATAATAAGACGTGTAACAGGATGGACCGTAACGGCTCGAGGTAATTAAGGGAGTTAACAATAAGACGTGTAACAGGATGGACCGTAACGGCTCGAGGTAATTAAGGTGAGTTAACAATAAGACGTGTAACAGGATGGACCGTAACGGCTCGAGGTAATTAAGGTGAGTTAACAATAAGACGTGTAACAGGATGGACCGTAACGGCTCGAGGTAATTAAGGTGAGTTAACAATAAGACGTGTAACAGGATGGACCGCAACGACTCGAGGTAATTAAGGGAGTTAATAATAAGACGTGTAACAGGATGGACCGTAACGGCTCGAGGTAATTAAGGGAGTTAATAATAAGACGTGTAACAGGATGGACCGTAACGGCTCGAGGTAATTAAGGGAGTTAATAATAAGACGTGTAACAGGATGGACCGTAACGGCTCGAGGTAATTAAGGGAGTTAATAATAAGACGTGTAACAGGATGGACCGTAACGGCTCGAGGTAATTAAGGGAGTTAATAATAAGACGTGTAACAGGATGGACCGTAACGGCTCGAGGTAATTAAGGGAGTTAACAATAAGACGTGTAACAGGATGGACCGTAACGGCTCGAGGTAATTAAGGTGAGTTAACAATAAGACGTGTAACAGGATGGACCGTAACGGCTCGAGGTAATTAAGGTGAGTTAACAATAAGACGTGTAACAGGATGGACCGTAACGGCGCGAGGTAATTAAGGTGAGTTAACAATAAGACGTGTTACAGGATGGACCGTAATGGCTCGAGGTAATTAAGGTGAGTTAACAATAAGACGTGTAACAGGATGGACCGTAACGGCTCGAGGTAATTAAGGTGAGTTAACAATAAGACGTGTAACAGGATGGACCGTAACGGCTCGAGGTAATTAAGGTGAGTTAACAATAAGACGTGTAACAGGATGGACCGTAACAGCTCGAGGTAATTAAGGTGAGTTAACAATAAGACGTGTAACAGGATGGACCGTAACGGCTCGAGGTAATTAAGGTGAGTTAACAATAAGACGTGTAACAGGATGGACCGTAACGGCTCGAGGTATTTAAGGTGAGTTAACAATAAGACGAGTAACAGGATGGATCGTAACGGCTCGAGGTATTTAAGGTGAGTTAACAATAAGACGTGTAACAGGATGGACGTAACGGCTCGAGGTATTTTAGGTGAGTTAACAATAAGACGTGTAACAGGATGGACCGTAACGGCTCGAGGTATTTAAGGTGAATTAACAATAAGACATGTAACAGGATTGACCGTAACGGCTCGAGGTATTTAAGGTGAGTTAACAATAAGACATGCAACAGGATGGACCGTAACGGCTCGAGGTATTTAAGGTGAGTTAACAATAAGACATGTAACAGGATGGACCGTAACGGCTCGAGGTATTTAAGGTGAGTTAACAATAAGACGTGTAACAGGATGGACCGTAACGGCTCGAGGTATTTAAGGTGAGTTAACAATAAGACGTGTAAGAGGATGGACATTCACAGCTCGAGGTATTTAAGGTGAGTTAACAATAAGACGTGTAAGAGGATGGACCGTCATGGCTCGAGGTATTTATGGTGAGTTAACAATAAGACATGTAACAGGATGGACCTTAATGGCTCGAGGTATTTAAGGTGAGTTAACAATAAGACGTGTAACAGGATGGACCGTCACGGCTCGAGGTAATTAAGGTGAGTTAACAATAAGACATGTAACAGGATGGACCGTAACGGCTCGAGGTATTTAAGGTGAGTTAACAATAAGACATGTAACAGGATGGACCGTAACGGCTCGAGGTAATTAAGGGAGTTAATAATAAGACGTGTAACAGGATGGACCATAACGGCTCAAGGTAATTAAGGTGAGTTAACAATAAGACGTGTAACAGGATGGACCATAACGGCTCGAGGTAATTAAGGTGAGTTAACCATAATACGTGTAACAGGATGGACCGTAACGGCTCGAGGTAATTAAGGTGAGTTAACAATAAGACGTGTAACAGGATGGACCGTAACGACTCGAGGTAATTCTTATTGTTTTTCTCTAAAGTAGAGACCGATCTCCTTTACCTTATCTACTCATTCCTCCCAGACTATTGATCTGTGCGGGAAACTATTTAGACACGGTAGGGGGTGAACCAGTACAGTAGAAGGTTGCTGATAAATCTTTCAGCCCAGCAGGATTCGAACCTGCGCTATCTCTAACCCAGGCTCAAAGTTCTGACGCCTTAAACCACTCGGCCACAGGCTGTTATTTTTTTTACTTTAAACTAAAAATTATAATACTGTAACAAAATGAATGTTCTGATTTTTTTATGACAATAATCAATTTTTAAACTAGGGGGGAAATATTAACTTACATTTGGTTTAAAATGCATATTTACATAAACCAAAATATATAATAGTTGGGCCTTAATTCCTTTTTTACTATATAAGTACATCCTATATACGGGGTGTCCTTGAAATCTCTGAGTATCTTTTTAGGTATTGATTGTGGGTAAAAAAAAACATAATATTATATTTTACACATCTAAATCACTTCCGGTAGCCGTACAGCCGCCATTTCGTATTTCTCACAAATTATTTTTTATTTTTAAAACTATTATTTTTTAAACCTGTAGAGTTCCAATTTGGTATAGAGATTAATAAACCATTTTCTTATTGGAAAAAATTAAACACCTTTTTTTAACTATTTTCAAAGTGGCGGCACTTTGAAATGTTGTATCCTTAATAACTCTTAAAACGATAGGAATACAAAAATTTACAAGCATACTTTTTTTTGCAAATTTAATTTGCAATTCAAAAAATTAACGTTGTATAACATCGGACGACAAACAATCGAGATTTGAGTATCTTTGTATTTAATTATTTAGGACGCGTCAATGTGTAGTCAAGTCAGTCATTGCGTCAAGTCAGTCATGGTGTCGTGCCGTGCGAGTCAAACACAACAATACATCAGCGATCTATTCTGGTTAGTTTCATCCAAAACCTTACAATAAAGTGATTTGTGGTGTTAATGCAATAAAAATGCTCCTCGAAGGCAACGGGAAAAATCGGCAGACGATTTTTGTTGTTATTAAATGAAAAATTAATGTTAACCTTTAGTAGTGCCTTGAAAACTAGAAATTTTATAAATTTTTTAGTGTTTTTTATCCAAAAATGGAATGTTCTCAAAAACGGCTATAACGATCTTGATTAAATGTTCAGCAAATATGTCAATTACAATTTAAAATATTTTAGTACAAATCACATGTCTCTAACTTGATTAATTTTTGGTTTATAACAATTTTTACAGGCAAAAACATTGAAAGCAATTTTTTTCAACCTTTACTCTAAATATTTTGATTAGATTTTTAGTAAAGGTGCAAATTACAGTTAAAAATATTTTACTTACCGTCCAACTAAGTTGGGGCTGGAGGCCGGAGACTCGAAGCCACAATTCAAGTTGTTGAAGGTTGTTTCATAAATTGAACAGCTGTGTTTGAAGATTATTTTTTATATACTTTTATTTTAATACATTTTTCATTCGTACATTCATTAGAAATGTAATTAATTGAACATCTATTTTTATTTAGTTGTGTCTTTACATTCTTTTATTTTCATCTTTTAAACAATCTGACATAACAAAGGGAAATGGAAAAAGTTTGTGCCAGTTACCTGGTACCATATATTTATTACAAAAATTAATATAATGGACTCTTTTTACAACAAAAATTGCAAATGTATTCAAGACGCCGACTTGGGTTAATAAAATGTCCAAGATGTATATCGATGTTCACTGTTCTCTCCCGATAGCATTGTTGTGCCTGCAAGTTTTTGGAGACTTTGTGCGATACGTTACTGTACAAAGACTTCGTGCTGCGAATATCAGGAGTTTCTCTGAGCCATTGCTTAAATACGTCTTCATCATTTCTTAAATTTCCACTGCTTAAATACGTATTTAAGCTAGAGTATTTCTTTAAGAACAATGCTTGGAGTCTTGATGTGTTAGGGTCGTTAGGGATGATAAGTCACTTTGCTCTCTGCCGGTTCGGGTGATGATGCTAACTGCTCCTTCTCCTAGAATCAACAATTAATTTTATCGATAAATTAAATTAACTGTTATTTAATCCTTTGCTTAAAGTATTTTCTGTATGACATTATCTTTAATGTAATGAAATAATCCAGCCCTTTAAATAATCTGATAGTTTGCTGCTACTCATAATTGCTGAGTGAACGATGTAGTCAGAGACCGCCCACACTCTAACTGCTTTTGTCTACTGAGTTTTAGTGTTTCCGTTATAATTGTCAGGGATTATGGTTGGAAACCACTATACTGCACAATAAAGGTTTATTAGCCAATTTTTTTTTACTAATTTCCAATTATATCTACAAGAAAAGCATTTACTATCATTACAAAGCAATTAGATCTGCAAGCTCAAATCATGAGTGTGTTTTGTATGTTTAAAATGCAGTTATAAAATTGAAAGAAAAGTGGTCCCAGTACACTTCCTCATGGAACACCATACTACAATAAATAGACTTGATCTCTCATGAAGTTATATACGCTCATCATTAGTCGGTACAAATTTAAATAACACGATTTTATTAAATGTATTATTGAACCAAAGTAACGTATTGAAGGCGATTGTAATTTTTCCAATTTCTTGTAATGTTTTGTCGAGGTTTGTCGGAGTTATTAATTTCATTAATGATATATTTAAGCTCTAATAACAGCTCAAGTGTTCTGAACTTCTATGCTTTTGAGATCTCGTGACTCTTTATACGATTTTTTCTCTATTTCCTATCAACTTTCCATCTTAAGCACAAGTCAGATTAATCAACCAGCTTTTTAAGAGCTTCAGATAGTCTGTTATTCCAACACAATTTAAACTTGACTAAAATACCTTTTGGTATCAAAAGCATTTTATTTTGATGATGAGTTCTTAACTCTGTGGATAAATAGAACGAGATCTCAAATCTAAATCTGACATTTTTTTCAGTGTAGTACACCTTTAATGTTGAATTTTGTTGCAATGATAAGTTGAAGTGACTTAATGTATGTATTAATAGACCATTGAATAACATTACATTATTAACATTTGCAATACAATACTAAATTGCCATAACGCTATAGGGGTAAGGACCAAAATTCCCAACTCAAGTTGTGGGCTACAAGAAATTTGTTAAAAATCTTAGTAAAAGTACTTTTTAGGCAACTAACCTTTCTCAAAATGAATGTTTTTATATCCCTTACTATATTCCTTCACGTTATTTTCAACATACCAACGATTCGTTTAGTTTCGACTCACTGCCAAATAGGGAAGCAAATTACTAGGTGAAGCACAAAAAGTGGGTGGGGAGCGAAGTACTAGGTGAACTACATAAAGTGGGTGGGCAGCAAAGTGCTAATTGAACCATATAGTTTGGGTGGGGAGCAAAATGCTAGGTGAACCACATAGTGTGGGTGGGGAGCAAAGTGCTAGGTGAAACACACAGAGAGGGTGGTGAACAAAGTGCTAGTTGAACCACATAGTGTGTGAGGGAAACAATGTGCTAGGTGAACCACATAGTGTGGGTGGGGAGCAAAGTGTACTAGTTGAACCACACAGAGAGGGTGGTGAGCAAAGTGCTAGTTGAACCATATAGTTTGGGCGGGGAGCAAATTGCAAAGTGAATCACAGAAAATGGTGAGTTTTAACATCATTGCAGTGGTGTTGTTTGACAATTAAAACATTGCTATACATACAAATGCATGAATACATCACAGAATTTCCTTTGGGTTGGTTGGGTTTATTGTTATGCAGTTTTCAAAGTTCTGTCCAAATCATTTATTCTTCAAGACGTTGGAAGAAAATCCTTGTCATTATCTTTCAGACAGTAAATTTTATCCTAAGTATAACTGGATAACACCACCTTAACTGGATTAGATATATTTTCTTAACTGTTATAGCCTTTGAAAAAATACTTGTGCTAAAGTAAATAAAATTTAAACATATATTTTTAAAGTAAACAGTTAATTGAAAATATATAAGAGGAAATCGTCAGTGAAATGACATGCTATGAGATAACGCAAACATCTCACAACTGATGTGCTAATGTTGGGTTTGCTCAGTTTAATTTATCACTGGATACTTAAGATAAATGTGACACAAATAATTGTACTACTCAAAGTACCAGTAAAACTGTTAAGACATTCATCATTTAGGTTTTAATGGTAAGAGTAAAGTAATAGACTTCTAACTTTGTATTTCCTGGATCTAATTTTAGATTAGAAATCAACGTATTTTATTTAGTGCATTACTGTCAGTTTAAATTATAGTTGAAGGCTAACAAATCCAGGGAATAATTTGGAGTTGAGTTCTTGTTAAGATCACAACGAAACAATAAAATTATAATCTTGAAAATTTGTAATAATTGGTTCTGTGAATTGACAGTTTTATTGTTCCCTAAAAAGATAAATGAGGTTTCAGGTCTTCCAGCAGCAATATCATCTTGGTCTGGGGAGTGGTGGTGAGCACCGCAATCTGCTCCCGGGTCTGTTGGAGCTAGAGATGGCAACGATATATCAAAAATATCGATAAATAAGTTTCGATATATCGATATAATTGTATTTATATTTTCTTCCCATAATATTGGCCATATCGATATGTTGGTCCGATATATCATATCACTAGATATTGACGTTATTCTCTCTTCTCAAAATCATCACGATTTGAAAAAAAGCACATTTAACATTTCACAATGGCAGTCCTCTTTTGCGTACAAAACATGCATTGAAATAATAAAGTAACTTTATTTAAGTTTTTACGTGAGGATATGTTAATAATTTATTTCCAAACTTTTTTTAATGGTTTATCTGCCATGTACTGGAAGAGTAGGTTTAGTGGATTACTTTTTTTAGT
Organism: Stictocephala bisonia; assembly: GCA_035578905.1. NCBI lineage: Eukaryota > Metazoa > Arthropoda > Insecta > Hemiptera > Membracidae > Stictocephala > Stictocephala bisonia. The sequence continues at coordinate 4,576,951 of JAQJVL010000017.1, read as the reverse complement.
TTTAAGTGTGCATAAAAAGTCTAATGGCATATTTTAATTTGAAAAACAGAAATAAGAATGTAATAACATTGTTCTGTCATAATTAACATAATAATTAGATGTATGATTAATCTTATTTTTAGTTTGTTTCATTCAACCCCACAGACCACAACTTGTTTCGTGTCAATAAATGTATTTATTTTTACATTCATTACGTTATTCTAAATAGTGATAGCAAAACGTGAATGTAATTTTGTTCATGACATAAGAGTTAGTGCATAGTTTTAAACAGATAGTAAATCATTTACAATTCAATACATCGGTTACCCGATATATCGATATTTTTCTTCCGATATTATCATTAGATCGATATTTGGTTTGTGATATATCTATAATTCGATATATTGAAAGTATTTGCCATCTCTAGTTGGGGCCCCCAGTCTGATAGGCAGGGCATATGTGTGACTTGGCTGTCACCAATACCGTAGGTACATACTTTCATTAATTTTGTGCCTAGAACATAAATAAATATACAAATTTAAGTTAAATAATGAAAGGATGCTAGATTTACAATGTTTTTTCGGGGTGAGAACTGAGTATAAGGCTTGTCAGTTAGATTAAAATCAGTATTTCGTGGTTCGATTTCTCGAGAGCTATAGGTTTATTGGATGATGGGCTATAAACAGACAGCTACAGATATCATATCGATACTCTTCACATTCAGTCGCAACCTATCTCGACGGTATTTGTTTTAAGGATAACTCAAAAGGCTTCTATAATATTTAGGCAAATGAACAGGGGGACACTTAGGAATAAACTCTTTGAGGGCGCATGGAAGATAGTGTCCTTTGATATTCGCTCAAAACGCTTATATCCAGGGTTTTGAAAAAGTACGTAAACACCATGATGCATTATGAATGGGTCTAAATAAATAGTTGAGACTCAGTATATGCCTTAGTTAAAACAGTAATGAGATGAAGTCACAGAAAAAAAAGAAACAGAGGTCAATTTCTTATATCCGCAGCGTACGCCTCAGTACAGTTATAAATACTCGTAGATTACTACTAAAGTACATTTGTATACATGTATAGTAATAATTACTACGTGTATCCTTGAGGATTTGGAGAGGGGAGGGACTGACAAGGTCCTGGCCCTGCCATCGCAATGAAAACTGAAGAAATGCTAAGCACACATTCAGCGCAGTATTGGATGAGATCTCTGTTTCTTCTCTTTGATGAATCCTATCATAATTAGTCATGTTTGGCTAATAAAAGCAGTTAATACTAACAATCAACATAATAGTTGTGTAAAGGGCGTGTTATAAACTATTGCAGGAAGGTAAAGAGCCTTGGTGTCACCTTTAACACAACACTTACTTGGAACGAAGCCACTTTCGAGACCTATAAACAAGGTGTACTTCAAAGGTTTCTTTCCACTGAAACCAAACTTATCCTTGTAAAATCACTCATTTTCTCACAATTACTGTAACCCTGTTGTCAACGATATGACTGTGTCACTTAGTGATCGACTACAACGTGCCCAAAACCACTGACTACGACTTGCCTTTGATTTAAGGAAAGATAGTCATTTAACTTCTTACTATACTTATACAACTATACACTTTATAAAAAAAGTTATAAAGTATATAAAAAAGTCATTAAATGTGCTGACCAAAAGAAATTCTATCATTTACTTCTTATTTTATTAATTCAAGAACCCATGAATATTGCTCTGATATTTTTAATTTGTATCTCTAAGAAGTGCCAGTTGTTCCCGTTCTGGATCGTTACTTCTGCGCAAGGCCTCGCCACAGAACTACAACGTATGACGACAAATCTTTCACCATAAAAGCCTGCTGTCCATGAAATTTCCTTCCTGTCGATAAAATTTCCATCCCTGACAAATCCCAGGTTGTGACGTCATAGAGACAATAATCACATGAATCAGAGTAGGATCAGCCTAGGTATTTGGACAGAAGAGCGGAAAGCATTGCAAAGTTCATTATTAAAAAAAAAGCATTACGATTAATCTGTGGAGTAACGTAGACTACTCATTGTAAGCCATTATCTATAAAATTAAATACTATGTCACTTTCATTCAAGTCACCTCTTATTATAAAAGATTTAATATATATATATATATATATATATATATATATATATATATATATATATATATATATATATTTTGTTTACATCCAATTTGCATTTCCATGGTACCAGAAATAATGATAAATTGGAAATTGAACAATATAAATATCACAAATCAAATAATAACTTCATCTACTTGAATAGAAAATTATACATCTTATTGTCAGCTTCTACACAATATTTATATTATAAAAATTTCAAATCAAGATTAAGAAATATGTGAACAGAAATTTGTTCATATAAAATTGAAGAATTCTTTAAACTAATGAAGAAAAGTCCTGCAGTGCTATAATTTATTATATTAATAGTATATTTTATATTGTTATATGTACTTTTATATTCTATCCAATTTTACACATAAAAGGATGTCAATCAAGTATTATTATTGAGAGAGTTAATGGATTTATTGTAAAATGCTTTTAAAATGTGTTATTTATAGCTAATTTCTTATACTTTTTGTACTGAAGTGTAAGAAAGGGTCTTGAGGTCCAATTTTGCCTTTTTTAAAAGCTTTCTTATAAAAAAGAAATTTTTATTCTACTATATGCTGTTCCGTCTTATTGCCTCAACGTACGTCATAATATTTAAATTCAATTAATGTTATGTAAATCATAGAACTTCGATACCAACAATTTATAGGCAAACCGAAATAAATTATCAACTTTATGTTAAAGTAATTTTTGTAGGCTTCAACTTTCACCTCTAATTTTTTTTTAATATGACTAAAATATATAAAAAGTTGTTGTCCTTACCAAAAGATCTCATATTACGACCTCGGTAAATCCATTTCACTCCAAACTGAAGTGCAGTTTAACCCATTAGTTTGCTTGACATTTGCTAAGCAGTTCGTTCGCTCGTATTCATATTCAGCCACTCCCCAGCCTTGCTATATTTTTAATAAATATTGAGAGAAAACTCTAATTGCTCATTTGAGCACCTCTGTGTTGAGTAATTTTCTCACGTGCAAACTACGTGTAGGATTAATTTCTTTTGAAGTTATACTTCTTTGCGCCCGTTAGACACTTTGGGATGGGATGTTGGTCGAGAAACCGCGTCACGCTGAAAAGTAAGAACAAATTTTTAAGAACTATCGATTAATCGATTGTTAATCGAAGAAATTACTGATAATGATAATATAGGTGTATAATATAATAATGAAGTCACGTATAATATATTGAAGATAAATAGCCTATATTGAATAATATTGAAAAATGTCTTATATTTCATTTATATATCCTGTCTGTTTGTGTGCGTGAGTGGGTGTATGAGAATGGCCAAAGAAGTATAACTTCCACCGTGTGGTCCGACGCACACCCAATTTTTTTTTACTACTAATTTATTTTTTTACTACTAATTTAAGTGTTTAGAGAAAATTTAAAGTACTCTGTTTCACTAATTTACCATTTACTAATAAAATGTTTAGATACAATATTTTGATTGACTATAAACATACTAATTTATCTACGCTGATTTGGATGAAAAAGTAAATAATATTTCACCATATATTTTTCAGTTTAAAACATTTAAAACCGTAATTTTAATGTAGACTTACTATTCTTTGAATTAGTTAATCGACGTTATATCTTCAATCATTACGAATGAAGCCAAAATTGATTTTTATGAATTATAATACAACACAATAATAAACTGTAGTATAATTGGCCACATACGAGTATCTTCAAAAATCTCTTTTTCAATAATATCTTCCTAGCCTACTCAAGGATTAATAATTCAAATCATACTTTCGGAAATATAGGTGGTCTAATAGACCCTTTACGACGGAATTTGTTGTAAATAATTTGACCTTCATTAGTATTGTTATGATTTCCCACCTTGACACGTCGAAAAAAAGCGTTGCAATATTAATAGTCATTTTGGTTGTAAAATATTTCAGAACAGCTGATCTCGTTCATCAGTTTTCAGCTATTTAAAACCTAAGTATAATCACAGTTCCACAGGCATTTCCATTACAGAACTGTGGAGCTAGCGCGACGCTAGCGCTCCAAGTGGCCCCCGCATTTGTTTGGCAATCGTCAACAAGGTAAAAGTTTCATGTGTGTGTGTGTGTGTGGTTTAAAAATAGTGTTTAATTAGCATAATACGTGTTGGTACATATACATATAACATGATTATATGATATTATGTTATATAATGATGTTTTTCGCAGGTTTCAGTATTTATGTTTTCTTTTGTTTATTTTGGTTTTTGAATATATCTGTTTGATTACAAATTAATCTTATGTTTAATAATTTAGCTTATATCTGGTTGTATTTAAACTGTATTTATATTATTGTATCATAACCAAGAATGTATTATATAATTTGGAGTACTTTATTTAGGCGCTTAAGTTATAATTGTGTTCCTTTAGTTATTTAAGTTTTTTTTATTTTTCATCAAATGTGCCTTTTTATTGTGATTAATATTTTTGCCTGTGAAACTAATCTGTACCTGTGAAAACAATAAATACATTTATTATTATTATTATAACAGTGCAGAAATACGTTTGTTGCTGGCTGGCCGCTAGGATCGCTAGCGTCGTGTTTCTCACCAATACCTAACGGAGTATCACGGCTGTACGTTACTAGACTGTTGTATAATATTATAATAATTTTAAAATATTATCAAGTATTCACATAATAAAAAGGTGATTAAAGTACAAAGCTTACTTTAAATTATCACAATTTGTTTTCATACGTATACATAACTAATACATTATATAATATAGCGAAGAGAATCATGAGAGGCGGGAAACTAGAGGAAGGGGTCAGTCATTTACCGATGGGACGATCCGTCACACACTGGTGGAGATAGAAGAGACATCGGAGGTTCGGGCAGCACGGCTGACTCTCGTCACACTGAAACAAATAGAAACATTAGCAATGCTAGAAAGCGTTATTTTTTTAATAAATTGATTCGGAGTGCAAATGTCCGTATAACACATAACTGCTCGTTTAGTGATATCAAATGTTGCCTAACAAATTTGGAAGGATTGGAAAAAAATACTTGTTAACAAAATTGGCATATTTATTACAAAATAGACAACGCAAACGACAAGTTTGTGCAAATGATGAGCTGATTAGCGGCCTTATTAGATTATAACGAGTTTTGTAGGCTCTAGTGGCGCAGTGTTGTAACCCAGCTACTCGGGGACAGAGTGTTGTGGACATTGTAGGCGATGGATTGTATGTTCAGTCCTCTTAATACCAACATGGCGTCCACTTAATGGTTGCCATCGACGTGGACACTACTGAGAAGTCTTGAGAGTTCATGTTGGATGGTAGTCAAGGTGCAGATGCTGTGAAGGGAAGATAACTGAGTGTCAGGCTTGCCAGTCGCCTGAAAATCAGACAAACACTACGTGGTTCGGATTCCACTTATGTAGGTCCCTTAGTTTCCCCGGCTATTGCCCTGAGCTATTCAATCTCAGTTAGTGACATGACTACACAGTCGTGTATACTCATCCTACAATAAAGTAATCATCCATAGTTGCCTTATAATACACACAAGCTGTATCGGCATCCCAAATCCGAATAATACTTACACTAAAAAGTCATAGAATATACAAGGCTGATGCAAAAAGTATAAACTATTTCTTGGAAACTCGTCATAAAAATTATGAAACTACTGTACTTTGAAAAGAGCCTACTCTTGATCCAACCATTTGTTTATCTTGAAAATCAGTATTTGATCAGCCTAAACACTTAAAAATAAAAACCCCTACCTCCGCAAGAGAATATATAATGCATCCACACACCATAATTATTTTGTTATTCTCTTTAATTTAAGAAAGTAAAAGTTTTCCTTATTGTTATGCCCAAGTGCTTTGTTAACGTCATCAAATAAAACAAACCAAGAAACTATTATTATATCAAGAATATTAATTTTTACGAATGCTAAAAGATTATTACGGACAAACATTTTTGTATTGAGTGTAAATTACCTGTTTTTATGTCAGTTGTATATAAGTTGTATTTTATTCGTGTGGTTAATTTTTACTTTCTCCCACATGCGTTAGCATAGAGAAAGTATTATGATCGTCCAAAAAAAGTTTTACAAGTTGGTATAATAATCCATTTTAGGGTTCCTTGAACCCAAAAAAATTTTTGATCAATTTTGATGAAATTTGGTATGTATGTGCTAACATCTCCATACCATTTTGTCACTTTTTTAAATTTCTTTATTTAATTTGTATAGGCAAAAAACATACAAAAATGAAATTTTCTTAAAAACGGCTCTAATGATGTTTATTAAATGTTCAGGAAAGATGTGAATTACAATTTAAAATATTTGAGTAAAAACTGCATGTTTATAACTTTACTAGTTTTGTGAGTTATGACAGAAAAAAACATATTTGGGAATCAAACTGGTGATTTTCAAAGTGTTTATTTTTACTGTTCAATATGAAAGTTTGTACCAATTGTTCGGAACTATTTATTTTAGCTATTGTTAGGCCTGAAGATTAAAAATGTTTGGACTTGACTTTAATTGTTACACATTTTATGTAATCAATAACTTAAAAAATAAAACCAATATTATTAATAAAACTATTGAATATTTAAGAAGATATTTATTTTTATCAGGGTGTAGAAAACAGAGGGAACCCCGGAATGAGCCACTTGTAGATAACCTTCACTTGTGAGTTACGCTTAAAACGCACGTTTCGCACGTTAGGGGCGTTCGTATTTGCGATAGTAGCGGTTAATTGTTCTAGGCCATTAAACACAATGGACGGTTGTTAAATGAATCATGTTTTCCGCGCTATCAATAGGTCTTGTGTGAACAAAGACACGTCAATTATATGCGTCTTACATGTTTTAAAATAACTACATTGAAGGTTTATAGTATTTTGTAATTACGCACTATATTATATATTGTAATAATTATTTTATTATTATGTAATTATTCTGCTCACCTACTAAATTTTAAATAGGTTAAGATTCGGCTATATTTTCATAAGATATGCTATTTATTCTACTGAAATTCCGTTTTTATGCCAAAAAACTTTAAAAACTAATCTCACAATTTTCAGTACCGTATATTTAAAATGTTTTTTAGTTATCTTATGTTTTGACTTGGCTCTATAAAATCGTGTTTAAGCTAAACACGATTTTAAAAACTAATTTGGTCTATGTTTATTATTTCTTGAGATATCAGGGATATCTCAAGAAATAATACTTTTGCGACCCAAAAAACGAATTCCTATACATTTTTACTGGAGGCCAGGCATCCGAATTTAACGCAAATTTTGATTATTTTGGGAAAGGTGTGTTAAGTGTCGGCACTGGTGGCGCAGAGCTGTAACCCAGCTACTTGGGGACAAAGTGTTTGGGAGATTGTAGGCGATAGGTTGGATGCTCGGTTCTCTTAATACCGGCATGGCGTCCGCTTGATGGTTGCTATCGGGGTGGACACTACTAGAGAAGTCTGGGGTGTCCATGTTGGGTGGTAATCATTGTGCGGATGCTGTGTGGGGGAGATAACTGAGTATCAGGCTTGTCAATTAGCTTAAAATCAGACCAGCACTACGTGGTTCGGATTCCACGTAAAGCTGTAGGTCCTTTAGTTACCCTAGCTGTTGGGCTATTGATAAATTGCCCTTTCTGAGGAACAGTTGAACTCAGTTAGTAACCAGACTACACTCATCCACACTCATATAACCATTCATATTCACCTTAAAATACCAATAACGTTGTGTCGGCGTCTCATATGTAAGAATGTAAGAATAAGAATGTCTGTTTGTGAAAAGTGTTTTATGGGTGAAAATAGTAATTTTTCTCAAAACCAATTATACATATTCGTGTCCAATGTAAAAAATACATTAAATGAAAAATGTTCAAAAATAATTTTAAAAATTCATATTTTTTTAACATTGATTATCGTATTTTTTACCAAATAAACTAGTTTGCCACGCAATGGATCGATTTCTTCTGATAGTACAGCTCATTTTTAACCACTTGCAAGCTGTAAATTGTTTCCAAGTGAGTGGAAACTGTATAATTAGGGCACCTAATTCTTATAACGACATTTTGTTTACTGAAAGAACCGCTTTTCGTTGTTATGTTTACCCTATTGTAGTATTCTCGCGTACAAAGTGTTGTTTTATTTGTAAGTTGTTCATTAATCCGAAAAATAGCTTTTCTAATCTGTAGATACCGGAAGTTTTTTTTACTAGACGGTGACCTTTGTCCATTTTATTAGATATCTTCTATAAAGTCTTAAAATTTAGCTGGGGAGAACATTACACTATGATGGTATAGTTGTTGTACAGTATTTCACGTAAATTGTATTACTTGATAAACATTATTTAATCCATTATAAAGAATAATAATCAATAAATTTCCAACTATCTGTAATTTATACCTTATACTAACCATTTTAATTTCAGTCTGCCAATGGAAAATAAATATGAATTTCAACTGTAAATATACGTAGGTCAACAGACTTAGTATAAGAAGGCTAATGGTGATCGGAGCTACTTTTTCCAACTACTTAATTTTCATTTTCTGTGAGCTAGTTCAATATTTTGTGGTGGTTTAGGATAAAAATATATAATTTTAAAACTTGTATACTTTGGTAATTTTTATATACCAACTGTATACGAGTTATACAGAGCACAAGGTTTTATATAATGCAGGTAGGCCTCGGCGTGTCTGTTATAAGTGGGCTAGCAGACCACTGTTACTATTGTCAGCTGTCAATTGGAATCATGCCATTGTTGGGACATAAACAATTACTAACCTAAACTGTCAATCTGTCAACAATTACTGTCCACTGTTCTGCATTACCTAGATCAATAAACTTAACCTGGTTATAGTGTATTTTCTAAGTAACAGCAATAGTGCAGCAAATATCACATCTTAATATACGTGAACAAAACGTAGGTATCTAAACACAATTTTTAAGGTTATGTTTACACCTTACATTGACTATAACTCGTAAACAGTTGGATGTATAAAAAATTAACCAAGTATAAAAAGTCTTAAAATTATATTTACTATACGAAACCACCATAAAATATTAGGGGTTTACTATAATCATTAGCATTGACCGACCGATATATTGGAAAATGGTGGCCGCTCTGAAAAAACTTTAACTTAATATTTTTAAACCTCTCCTAAAACGAGAAAATGTAAAAGTTGATGTCAGCTTTATAGTTTACAAGCTCCAAATGGTGGAACAGTTGAAATACACACTGTACGTTATATAATGTATGTATATTGTATATGTACGTACTCTTTGAAATATGTTTTTAATATTTACACAGACAGATTAATAACCTATTATATTCATTGTATTTCATTTGTATGAGTATAATGTCTTATTTAATAACATTATCTTATGTATTTGTATTTTTGTGTTACAGAATTTTCAAACGTCATATTAATTACGGGTAAATTTTTGTTTTTCATTAACTTCTAAATAATCGATCAATGAACAAATAGTTAATTTAAAACCATATGATTATTTTGGGGGTAAAATATAAATTGAAAAACACGCTAAACTAACAATTGTCAATCTATAAAGTGATACATAAATATGTGGTGTATACTTTTTTTAAAGAAAAAACTTCAAACAAAAATTTACCAAAAATAAAAAAATTCTAATTTATTACAATACTAGCTGTACCCGCCCGCTTCGCCGGTCATAATATTGAGTTTGATTTAGAACCTAATAGCTGAAAGAATTCGAGCATTTTTGCTTCTTCTACCAATATTAGATTTTTTAGGAGGCATGTCATAAAAAGTAAACTGCAAAACAAATAATTATTTATTTTTTATTTCTACGTTTCACCACATGTTTTAATTACCAAGGAAAAAAGGTTAACACCAAATACAGATCACCTGATCAAGTAAAAGTAGTGTGTGCTACACTCTCAAGATGAAATGTAGAACTACAATAAATCAAAACATATACAGTACTGTTGTTGTGAGAACTTCAATCTGCTTATGGCATGTGAAACTACATTAAACCACACAGTCATATGTTTTTTGTAAACAATTCAGATTCTCCATTTGAATAACATGGGATCTTTAGGAGCCCGTGGGGCGGGACCCTGTGGACGGATCTGCATCAAACTTCACAGAAACCATCTCGGGAGTATACAGGACACCATCCTAAAGTTTCATGGCGATCGGTTGGATGGTTTGGCAGCGCATAAACTTCAAACATATATATATATATATATATATATATATATATATATATATATATATATATATATATATATATATATATATATATTATACATATACTAGCTGAACCCGGCGGACGTTGTCTCGCCTTTCATTTTTCATTGACATACCAAAATAAAGCAATAAAAAGAATTATAGAAAAAACCATTATTTATTAAATGAGTGCAAGAGGGTAAACAATCTTTTTGGTCTTCTTATTTGGTGTATAAATGTAAAGGTTTTTTGTTGTGTGTGCTACACTCTCAAGGTGAAATGTAGAACTACAATAAATCAAAACATATACAGTACTGTTGTTGTGAGAACTTCAATCTGCTTATGGGATGTGAAACTACATTAAACCACACAGTCATATGTTTTTTGTAAACAATTCAGATTCTCCATTTGAATAACATGGGATCTTTAGGAGCCCGTGGGGCGGGACCCTGTGGACGGATCTGCATCAAACTTCACAGAAACCATCTCGGGAGTATACAGGACAACATCCTAAAGTTTCATGGCGATCGGTTGGATGGTTTGGCAGCGCATAAACTTCAAACATATATATATACATATATACAAACATCCTCTTTTATAAATATAGATACTAGCTGTACCCGCCCGCTTCGCCGGTCATAATATTGAGTTTGATTTAGAACCTAATAGCTGAAAGAATTCGAGCATTTTTGCTTCTTCTACCAATATTAGATTTTTTAGGAGGCAAGTCATAAAAAGTAAACTGCAAAACAAATAATTATTTATTTTTTATTTCTACGTTTCAACACATGTTTTAATTACCAAGGAAAAATGTTAACACCAAATACAGATCACCTGATCAAGTAAAAGTAGTGAGTGCTACATTCTCAAGTTGAAATGTAGAAATACAATAAATCAAAACATATACAGTACTGTTGTTGTGAGAATTTCAATCTGCTTATGGCATGTGAAACTACATTAAACCACACAGTCATATGTTTTTTGTAAACAATTCAGATTCTCCATTTGAATAACATGGGATCTTTAGGAGCCCGTGGGGCGGGACCCTGTGGACGGATCTGCATCAAACTTCACAGAAACCATCTCGGGAGTATACAGGACAACATCCTAAAGTTTCATGGCGATCGGTTGGATGGTTTGGAAGCGCATAAACTTCAAACATATATATATATATATACAAACATTCTCTTTTATAAATATAGATAACTAGCTGTACCCGCCCGCTTCGCCGGTCATAATATTGAGTTTGATTTAGAACCTAATAGCTGAAAGAATTCGAGCATTTTTGCTTCTTCTACCAATATTAGATTTTTTAGGAGGCAAGTCATAAAAAGTAAACTGCAAAACAAATAATTATTTATTTTTTATTTCTACGTTTCAACACATGTTTTAATTACCAAGGAAAAATGTTAACACCAAATACAGATCACCTGATCAAGTAAAAGTAGTGAGTGCTACATTCTCAAGTTGAAATGTAGAAATACAATAAATCAAAACATATACAGTACTGTTGTTGTGAGAATTTCAATCTGCTTATGGCATGTGAAACTACATTAAACCACACAGTCATATGTTTTTTGTAAACAATTCAGATTCTCCATTTGAATAACATGGGATCTTTAGGAGCCCGTGGGGCGGGACCCTGTGGACGGATCTGCATCAAACTTCACAGAAACCATCTCGGGAGTATACAGGACAACATCCTAAAGTTTCATGGCGATCGGTTGGATGGTTTGGCAGCGCATAAACTTCAAACATATATATATATACATATATACAAACATCCTCTTTTATAAATATAGATTACAAAATTATAGTTGAATACCCAATTTATATATTATAAAACTATGGGACACCCCTGCACACCTAAAGTGCTAGCCCCGTCACTCGTGTTGGTATCAATTCGGCATTTGGCCTCAGTAATGCCGATTGGTAGTAAATTTCACTCGCTGCGCTCTTCACGCCTTGGCCTTGGTCAGTGGCTTTTGACTACAAACATTATTACATAAAATTTAACAAGTAAAATCATATTTTTTTGTAAATAAAATACAGTAGCTCACACACTCCAAACATTCAAGAAGGGTCTAAATCCTACTCAATATTATAAACATCATGAAATAGGTCTACATTCCAACAGCTGTTCAAATTTCGCAAACATAATCGGACTGCTGCTACTTTTCGATTCTTATTTAGTTATTTTTATGGCCGAAAAACGTACTTTTAAGGCTTCTTTCTCATGCTCTTCAGAGTGAAATTATTGAAAAATTAATACCTTTATGCACATCTACGAATAAGGGCAATTTTTCGACATAAAAAACATTAAAATTTGTCACGTAATAAGGGATTATACACGTCAACAACAAATACTACTTCGTGTTTTATATATGAGGTTAAACAAAATTTTTTTAAAATTACAGATTAAACAATACTAGGCCTATTACTAATTACCACATAACGTAAAAAAATTGAAAATAATTTAAGAATTGCAAGGCTCGTCATTGAAATAAAAAAAAAAAAAAAAAAAAATGTAGGCCTAAACTGGACAATTCAGTGTGAAATTAGTAAAACACATTTAAATGTCAACACTTACTGGCATGCCTACTGAGGAGCAGCTTTTCTGAGAGGCCACCAGCTCGGTCAGGCATAGAGTAACAAGTACTACCACTACATAGAGTACAAAACTGGCGCGCACCATGGTCGTGTGGTTACTGCTAGGCCTACTACCTTACTGCAACTTATACGACCTTGCGCAGCGTGCATATATACGCAGAACCCACACATCTTGTAGATTGGGTCGCGTACTTAGAAACACGACAGACAGGTCAGGGACTTAGTCGACGTCAAAAGGTGTGTACTTCTGATAAACAGTACTTGAAGATAAAGTACTGTTGACTTATTGACGATTATTCACAACGTTTATCTCTCTTTATAACTGGAATTATATGTCGATTTTCTCGCGATCACACAATATTCATTAGTAAGACGCTAATCGTTGAGATACGGGAATGAGTTTTATGGGTGTAGACGAACGAGTGTAGTCATGTTAATACATAGCGTTTGTTTTCAGCTACCATTTGTTAATTTCAAAAAGCTGCGATGTATATTTGGATAAAGATCTAAGGATAAAAATGTAAAGTGATATATCACAAAGCTAAGTCCAATCATTCGAGCCATTTAAGACCTGCTTCACTGATTCTGTTTATGTGGCAAATCCCTACGTAAAATAGCGGAGGGGGCACTCTGTAACTATGTGATCCATCGTTTGGATAAACTCCCCACAATCACATGACTGATCTGGTGTCAATCCCCATTTTTAATTCCAGTAATTGCATCTGCCAACTCCAGTTCGGGACCGATTCAAGAGTGCCTACTCCCTACGAGGGAGGTTCATCCCACCTACAGGTATTGACGGATCGTTAATAAGGAACTTATTTCGTCCATTAAAACGGTTTCACGCTACCGCCCAGCTAGTATCGGGTGAGAAATTTGATCTGCTCAACTGGAAAGGTGGGTTTCGAGATTTTAAGGGACCGTTCTGACGTGGAAGGTTCTGTGTAATGGAGAGGTGCGGGCATTCAATATCTTATTGAATTCTTTAAGTAGTGCCTCCTGACGTCTTGTCTCTGGAGGAGCTATATTAATATTGCACATCACCGGGAGCCAAGAAAGAGGAGTTGACATAAAAGTGCCACTAGTACCTCTCAATACCCTATTAAGTTGGACATCGATCACTGTAGTGTGAACACTATTTTGCCATACAAAAGTCATGTTAATTAATAAGGTTGACTGTTTCTCAGAAAGGCCAATTATGAGACCTACAGTTTTACGTGGAATCTGAACCGCGTAGCTTTGTATAATTTTCAGCTAATAGACAAGCTTGAAACTCAGTTCTCTCTCCTACACAACATCCGGACACTGATTACCACCCAACACGGCTACCAGACTTCACTAGAAGTATCCAGTGTCCACGCCGATGGCAACCACTAAGCGGACGCCGAGTCAGTATTTCCAGGACCAATCATAGAACGTACAATCTCCACAGCACTTTGTCCCTAAGTAACTGCAAGAAGCTGGATTGCAGCACTGCACCACTAGTGCTAACAATTTATAATCGCTATGAAAAAATCAGACGTGTGTAAAATAACTGAGGCTCATATTTCTCAAATGTATAAGTCTGCATAGATTGTAGATAAAAAAAGTTAGTCTTATTGGTACAATAATTTAATATATTTTACCAAACTTAAGTTAACTTTTGTTTCAGTTTTCATTTCGTTAAAATTGTTGTTATCTAATTACTTATTCGCCCATATTACTTTCTGAAATGATAAAATTCTCTTAAAATTTACAGCTTTTGTTAGATCCCTCCAAGAGAAAATCAAATCATCTGAATTTTAGCATTAGGGAAAGTGCCTTAAATGGTTTTATAACTTTCTAAAATTGTATTTAGTGCTAATGAAAGGATTTGAATAATCTTAAACTATTTGGCATATATGTGCTAGAAATATCTTAAAATCTAAAAAATCTATTTTGCCACGAAGTACTTAAGATAATCCATAAATATAATGTCTTTGCCCTTTACAATCTTTGCTGATATTTGCCAATGCAATATTTGTGAAAGATTGAATGCTGAAATGAAATATTCGCCTGCCACACCTATTGTCAAACTGACTGACTTGGGATGCTAATGAATCACTCTTGTTGTAAATTTTACTTTTTATGTAAACAAGTATGTTATATACAACCATTCAAAAGTGTTATATGTATGTAGAGATATAGCAACCTTAATTAATATTTAATAAATTCAATAGTTTTTTTCTAATTATTGATATTCAACACTTGGAATTTGCTTTTTTTACTTAAATTAGTAATTAATGTGATACATTTTAATCTACAGTACAGTGTACATTTACAAAAATAATCATGTACATTTTAAATTAGTGACTAGAATGTTCTTTATTTATTCTACACACCTATATAAATCAATGTGTCTTCTGGGGTTTATTATCATTATCGATTAGCAATTACTCAAAATCTGCCTGGCTTGATAAGTGGAGTGTCAATTTCAATGACAGACATCTCAAATAGATTAGACACATCTATAGTAATGGGAAAAAATATCATGACTCATTCCCTCCATTACACTTTTAAAGTAAATGGGTAACTAGGGCAATATTAACACGACAAAAGTTACTGCGCCTTCCTATAGTAAACTGAAATATAACTGGCAGGTCAAGGTCAAGCTTTGGAACAGATCAGCTGATCACTGTTCATTCTATTTAACATGTACAACATTCAAATTCAATGATTGTTCTCACTTGAGTAAAATAAAAAATACTATAAACTCTGTTTAACCTGATGTGTCATTTCAAAATCTGTGATTTAATTTTATATTCTTATTTATTTATGTTTCGTTACCGGTACTTATTATTATTTCTTTATTTGGTCACCACTATTAGTTTTATTTTAAGCAAATATTTTAGGTTAAAAAAAATTGAAATGGATGTAGGCCTACATGATTTGTCTGCCCAATCAAAGGGCCATTATACAAGGTGGGGAAATAATGGAAACGCTTTCACAACGTTATTTTTTTCTATAGATATAGTTGAATATATAGTTCATATATAGGTCTATATATAGTTCTATATATAGTTGAATTGTTTAAAATAATTGTGTTCCATGAAGTATAATTTTTTATCAGAATAATAAAAAATTATTATTCCGTTAAATAGCGTTAAATAGCGGAGAAATAATATTGTTCAGATTAGTTACTTTGAAATTCAAATGACCGCTACTCTGGAAAGGTAGTCCGGTTTGCGGCAATTACTTTCTCTTGAATAAACCTTTCATTTGATACTAAACTCGACCTAGGCTTACATTGAAGATTTTCGTTGAACTCCTCATGGGCCGTCCCCCTCAAAAGATGAAATGTCACTAATGGTGTCAAAAAGTATGTTGTTTCTAATTTTACATTTATAAGTGAAGTCATATAAAAGTTGTGAAAGCGTTTCCATATTTTTTACCACCCTCTATATGGTGTATATATAAGCATAATAATTTTTTAAGGTATGAAAATAAAGTATCTAGAACATAAAGTACCTTTTAAAATAAAATCTATTCAAAAGTGTAAATTTAATAAAAGTTGTCAACTAAAGAGTTATTTTGATATATTCAAAACAAAAACAACAACAAAAAAGAAAGTTTAGTATCAGCTGACCTGATCCAAAGCTTGACCTTGACATGGCAGTTCTGTTTGAAATTACTACATTAGTCAGATCAAAATACTTGGTACTATCATTCTTCAGATGTGAGATGCCCAACAGATTGTGCATATTTTAAGACAATCATGAATAATTACTAGAGCGTATGGATGGCCTATGTTATCTTGAAATGAAATGAAAATTGTCTTTATTGTATATACCAATGGTGAGGTTAGGAATACACTCCTCTCTTACACCTAAACATTAAGAGGTGTCATATTACTGAGTTTGACTAAGAAAGGACCATTTACTATTAGCCCAATAACAAGGACAACTATAGGACCTGCAACTTCTTATGGAATACGAACCACATAATATTGGTATGTCAGCTAACTGATAAGTCTGAAACTCAGTGCTCTTCCCTACACAACACCAGGACCCTGACTATCTCCCAACACGGACACTCAGTTTTGTCTAGTAGTATCCACGTCGATGGAAACCATTAAGTGGCGGTCATATAGGTATAAAGAGGACTTAGTATTTATTTTTGTTTTTCATTTATTTATTCTTAAGACGTC
The DNA here is from genome assembly GCA_035578905.1 of Stictocephala bisonia. Lineage (NCBI taxonomy): Eukaryota > Metazoa > Arthropoda > Insecta > Hemiptera > Membracidae > Stictocephala > Stictocephala bisonia. The sequence continues at coordinate 4,559,882 of JAQJVL010000017.1, read as the reverse complement.
GATCATCAAGATATTGACGAATATGGATATCTAATGAGTTTGTAGATGAGCGAATGTAGTCATTGTTACAAACTAAGGCCGACCTTTCCTTAGAAAGTGTCACTAATTAATAGTCCAATGACAAATGAACACCCGGTTGTAATCAGCTGATCATTTTCAAAATTTGTTGTGATTCTGATTGGGACCGAACTGCCTTTAGATTATGAAGCTGGGCTTTAACCAACTTGTATAGAACTTATCACCTACAATCTCCATAACACTTTGTACCCAAGTAGGTGGGTTACAACACTGCGCCACTAGTGCCAACTTAATAACACTATATAAAACATATTTTGGTACATTTTTATATAATTTGGAGACAAAATAAATTTGTTAAATATTTCTTGTGTCATTGTTTGGTACATATATTTTTTCAGTACTCATTTTTGTCACTTATCCCAACTATTAAGCTGGTGGTTAGTGGTAAATGGTACAGTAGTACTACTAGGTATGATTGTTTAATTATATTATTGATTACTATATTATTATGGCTTCGTAACATTATTACCATAAGGGCACTTGGCCACACGTAGGGAATGGACTACGTTGGGTTGCTTTCTCACGAGTGAGGGAAGATGCAACTACTGGAGAAATGTTAGGAATGGCAAATAATGAGTGATGTGAATGCAAAGTCGAAATTCAAACTGGATCACATAGTTAATGATTGCCCATTGCATTCTTTCCAGGGTAGAGTAACTAGTCTTCATTAAATCTGAGAAGGATTTAGGTTTTTGACAGGAGATCAATATTTAAAAAATGAGATAAAATTACTTTGTAGTTTAAATTTTATATATTGGTCTGATTTTTAACGTTTATAGCTCTTCCTTTTAATTTGATAGCTGGCTTTGAAAGCCAGCCATCAGTACGATATACAGTACTGGGTTCAAGTTAATAGGAACGCTTTCAAGATAATCCATGACAAAAACAACACATTGAAAAATAAGGAATTTATCTTGTTAATTAATACACCGGAGAGATGGGACATTAATAGACTTACTTAAGAAGACAAATCCAAAAATAGGCAAGAAAAGAAATGGACTCAATACACAACAAACACTTTCAGTGTCTTTGGCACCTTCTTCATGTTTGAGTAAAGTTTCTTTGAAACAATTTTTAATTTTTTAAAAAATTAAAAGAAATTTAAATTTTTTTCATTATCTCAATCTGAAAAAGATTGTAGTGGCATTGAAAATGTGTGTTATGTATTATATCTGTGTTAATTTTCTTGTGTATTCAGTGTGTTGTTGGACATGTATTAATTAAGTTTGCTGGTGCCCTATCCCTCCTATTATACTGATTACCAGCCTAGTGTCCCATAACCTAATCTAACATCATATTTATTTAATGTTTTTACTTACAGGCTCACCAACTTCAGAACACTTCTTGGTCTTGTAGTAGACCAGTTGAAACGGGTACAGAGCTAGCTGGGCATTACTGACCAAGGTGGCGCTCACAAGTGAAGATGCACAGAGCAAGAACAGGATGATGGCAGCTGGAAACATGATTGCACTCAGGTGACTCAGAGGATACTGGCTGGGCTGGGTGTGGTTGACTGTTGACCAGTAATCACAGAAGAAGAAGCAAACAACCAGTTTGACAGCAACTCATTCTCTCTAATGATTCAGTGATAGCTCAATCTTTGTTGTGGTGAACCATCAGTGCTATTTTTGCATGGAATTTGTTTTCATAACACTATTTCTGTTATTATCTACATATCATAACAATACGTTAGATTAAAATCAGCTGATTTTCCTTTGAGGAAATAAGGAAATTATACACATTTGAAGCACAAACAATGAACAATGCTTTTATAGTATATTAAGGAAATACAGTGATATTTACTGTTATTATAGTACCATATTTCTGTGATAATTCTATCTTTGTTTTGTGGCCAATTATCAGTGTTATTATTGCAATATTGTTAACAATATTACTGCTAGTCTATAATTTGCTTATATCTATCTATATATTATATAAAAATGCAACATTTGTTTGTATTTTTCCGTGTTAAATGTAGAACAAATTTAAATAAATAACAACAGTAGATATTAGTTAGTTTGTGATTGAGGTATTTATAGCTTATAACTACCTGAATACTCCAAACGAACTTTCCACATTTGCTTAGTATTTGATATGTGTGACATATATTTAATTTAGTGTATTACATAACTTATGACGTATCCTGTTTTTTGAGAAATCAACCTAATGGCATGAATAAATTATTTGAATCATCCAAATAAAGAATTCAAACAAGAAATATAAAATAAAAAAAAATTGGGTGTGCGTCGGACCACACGGTGGAAGTTATACTTCTTTGGCCATTCTCATACACCCACTCACGCACACAAACAGACAGGATATATAAATGAAATATAAGACATTTTTCAATATTATTCAATATATTTATCTTCAATATATTATACGTGACTTCATTATTATATTATACACCTATATTATCATTATCAGTAATTTCTTCGATTAACAATTGATTAATCGATAGTTCTTAAAAATTTGTTCTTACTTTTCAGCGTGACGCGGTTTCTCGACCAACATCCCATCCCAAAGTGTCTAACGGGCGCAAAGAAGTATAACTTCAATAATCACTTATGGTTCCATAAATATGAAAGCATTACTTTCAGTTATGCTAATGTTGTGGCAATTTTATCCAATTAGCATGTACTAAAAAAAAAAAAAAATTAGCATGTATTAAAAAAAATATTAATTATTATTAATGATCCAATCTTGACAATTATTTATTATTCATCTTTATTCGTTTGAAACATTTTATATTTGTACAAACACGTCTATTCTAAAAATATGTATAGTACTAAATTAAATTAAAACTAAATTAAAATTAAAATAGTGTTACAATAAATCACTAAATTTATAATAACACTTGTCCAAGAAATAATGTTTAACTTTAGATTTAAAAACTGAGAATGATCTCTCATCTCTAATATTCAATGGCAGTTTGTTGTATACAGTAGTGCAAACATAGTAGACAATCTTTTAGGGAATCGAATTTAGCCATTTTTATGTGTCTTGTAGTTCTTTTCTTTACCTTATACTCTTAAGATGTGAAGCTTTGAAAAATAAAAATAGCTACAATTTTTAAATAGTACAAAGTATGAACTTGATATTCTGCGTTAAATTAGGTCTTATTATTTCTCATACATGTGCTGGGTTTGAAAATAATATCTTGATTGGTTATTAAGATATAATAAACTATATGAAAAACACTTTCAGACAGACAGACGGAACACTAAATGTTTAGGACAATGTTTATAGGAACTTTTTTCTTAGTTTTCCTTTACGTAAACATATTGCAAAGTCTTAAAGGGTTTTTTATGATCACCCTGTATATTTATATCCAAGAAAATAGTACAAAATCTATTTGACCAATTTGATTGGCAATGCTTACAAGAAAACAGTCTTACTTAAAGAAGCAAATAGTGTAAGTTTCTAGTTTCTTATTCAGCAAATCATTTGTTAGTAGAAATACAATGCAAGTGAACGTCACACAACAGAAATTAATTCTAATATTGAAGTACAAAGTGTGATGAAGTTAGTGATACTGGTAAACATGTCCTAATAATCACACAAGTATAGTAATGTTGTACCAATGATTTAAATAATACAAATTAACAAATATTATAAATATAATGGTAAACTTTAAAAGCGTAACAAGAAGACAAACAATTTAGAGCTAGTTGTTTAAAATCACAACAAAACAACTTACAGGAAATATTGGAAACAGGCAAAGGATGTGGTTTTTAGATAAACCATAACAATGAAGGATTTTTTACACATATTATTACTTTAAAATGATATTTAAACAATTTTTTTATTTTAGATACAGCTAATCTATGTAAAAACATTGAACAAAACAAAGGAATAGCAATTTTATGTCTCATTATTGATTTAACATGTTTTGGATTTTAGTCCATCTTTAAAAATAAATAAATAAAATTTGTAAATAATACAAAAATATAATGATATAAATCATATGTTTAATATTTGTGAGTAAATTCATCAGGTTTGTATCAAGAAGGTAATCTTATTTTTCATAAATTGGTATATAAAAAATCTTTGAATTTAAAGGTTTTGAGAATTTTTTAAAATCTTTGAATTTAAAGGTTTTGAGAATTTGTTGGCCATTTATATTTCTAGCTTTTCTGTAGAGTTCATTGTATTACCTTATTTTATATACAATAAAATTTGTATTTTCTTTCAAACCAGAATCTATATTTTCCGGTGAAAATTGTGTCAAGGTGCTATCTACATTATTTACAAGATAACCAGACGTTTTGCCCATACTGTATGTTGCATCCTCATTGGTATTGTTGCACAAACGTCTGGTTATCTTGTAAATAGTGCAGATAGCACCTTGACGCGATTGTCACCGGAAAATGTAGATTCTAGTTATGACACCGGCTGCTTAACCCTAAGATTTAAAATTTCTTTTTAATTATTCTAATTATGGTTTTCAAAGAGTTTATGTTCAAAATTTTATTTACATAGCTGTTCTGTTACTATTTCTTATTGTTGAATAAGTAATGTTTATTATACTGGTGGCGCAGTGCTGTAACCCAGCTACTTCAGGACAAAGTGTTTGGGAGATTGTAGGCGAGAGGTTGGTTGCTCGGTCCTCTTAATACTGACATGGCGTCCGCTTGAAGGTTGCTATCGGCGTGGACACTACTAGAGAAGTCTGGAGTGTCCATGTTGGATGGTAATCATTGAGCGGATGTTGTGTGGGAGAGATAACTGAGTATCAGGCTTGTCAATTAGCTGAAAATCAGACCAGCACTACGTGGTTCGGATTCCACGTAAAGCTGTAGGTCCCTTAGATGCCCTGGCTGTTGGGCTATTAATAAATTGCCCTTTCTGAGGAACAGTTGAACTCAGATAGTAACCAGACTACACTCATCCTACACTCATATAACCATTTATATTCGCCTTAAAATACCAACAACATTGTGTCTGCGTCTCATATGTAAGAATGTAAGAATATATATAACATAACTGAATATAAAAGTAGATAACATTTTTCATATATTGAGAAAAAATAAAAATTCTTGAAATTACATTTTACTATGTTCATTATAAGTTATTGAAATGCAACTTTAGCACTTAAATAGTAGGAGACAGGAAGGATATTCGAAAAGAATTATCATTTTGAACTATTTAATTTAATAAGTGACAAAAATCAGGCGATTATAAAGATTGCTTGCTCGGTAAGGGGCTGTTGATGGATTTGACAGTGTTTAGGAAGGATTGACGGCTATGCTCCATCATGCTAGTGTACATCCGCAAGTCTTCCTGTTTCTCCTGCTCCACATTGGTCAGGCGAGACTGTAAATACAGCACTTGCTCTTCAAGCAGCTCGACTCTAAAATTGTTATAAAACATAAATAAAGATCCTCAGTCCACTTAAATGAATTATTTCCAGAAATGAATACAACAATGAGATATGTTTTATTTTTAATTTAAACCAAGCCAAAAACAAGAAAATTAATTATTTCATTTTATTTTATTAAACACTTTCTGGAGACTACATGTAACCATAACATAAAATTTGCGTTGGATTCCCAATCATCTTGCTTGCAAGTTATGATGTAAATAAATTATTTTATTTTAAACATGATTATTTTATTAATAATCATTAATAAAATAATCATTACCATAATACAATTAAAAGCCTTAAAATAAAAACCAACACAAATGTTCTAAAAATGTTACAAAATAGGATTTGTCTTTTTTTGAATTATTAGTTATAGATTTCTTAAATTCATAGATTTTAATATTATTAAAAATTTTATATGTTGAATATTTAAAGAATGTATTTTATTTTGCGGTGTTATGGGAGAAAGTTGCCCTTACAGTCTTAACTTTGCCCTTAGTAATGACTTTTTTCATTTCATTAGCATATTACGAATACTCTTCAAACAGTAGGGCTATAATCCAGCACAGGTTACATGCTATGGTACATTTGAGATTATTTAACATTAAAATATAATACGGTAATCAATAAGTAAGTAATGAAGACTATTTTCAATTGTTTTGTGTAAGTTTTTTTGGATATACAGAACATGGTTAGTTTAGAATATTTATAAATAAATTATAATTATTATAAAAAGTATTTCATGATGGGATAGCCACTGAATCACTTAATTTACCGATAAAAGATTTACAGTTAGCTGGGTATTGCCAAGTGATCCGTTAATGGTTAAATTTACCAATAGTTTCGAAACTCAGGGTTTCATTGTCAAGTTATTAAACATTAAGCTCTTATTCCGGTAACAATTTTGCTAGTAACATATGTGCGGTTCAGTCTTGTCAACTGGCCAGTTTTTTTAATCATTGATGTTTTGTGTTTAGTTAGCGTTTCTTCGTATATATGTTCAAATAACGATTTTTCAACATAGAAATGATGAAAAGGAATATGAGTTTAATGTTTAGTAACGTGACAGTGAAACCTTCAGTTTTGAAACCATCGGTAGGTTTTACCAGTAACGGATCCCTTGGCAGTACCCAGGTAGCTTTAAACCTTTTGTTTATAAAAAAGTAACCATGACATTGATGCTCACTTGCACTTGAGTTCATCGTTTATGACTGAGTTTCCCTTAAGTGGTGAATTATTATGGTAACCATTACGCCCGCTCACTCGTTCCAACTCCTGCCTCGCTAGCTTGGTCTCCAGTCTTGCTGCCTTGTGTCGTTCTCGTCGTAACATGTCCTGGCAAAACATAGCTTATTTGCAGTTTACATTGAATTTTAAGCGATTAATATCACAGAGTAAAACAATATAAACTAGGAACGCGCCAAATATATAGGTTTGAACTTGCTTACCATTAAACGGCATTTATAACATAGCAGTGGCTATAATACAACACATGAACAATGAACAACTATATAAATTGACAAACTTAATATTTTTAGAATTGCTTTACCAAAATTGTTAATAAATAATGGAAAATAATTTTTTTTACTGTTGATTTGTTTGAATTGATGTTAAAACTTAATAGAGAGAGGGCAGAATCAACTAATAAACTAAAATGATAGGTTTGATGCGTTAACTTAACAAACTATATTTTAAATTAACGATTTTCTGCTACTATTGAAATTCAATAATCAAGCAATAATAGGCCTAATATTCAAATATTAAATGCAATACTACCTTTGTTATAAGGTGATATACTGCGCTCTGTAGTCAGATTGTGAATTGACACCATTCAAAGATTATCACAAAATGCAACATCTATCAGCAACAGTGAGTGTGGCTGTTGATCAGTGACTGGTGAAATATATCACCCTCGCACGTAGCCCGCTCGCCCAGTCATGTTCGGAAATCACCCTTAACTCGTTGGTCGCCAGGTTAAGTATTAGAGAGAGCTTCTTAGCTCTAACTTCTCCTTGTAAAATATGACCTCCATTAACTTTAAACCCTTACACTCAAAAGGTCATTTACTATTTTGGCCATTATCTGTTTTATATATAACCCTCCCTCTCCGACTTTAATAAGAGGAATATTGATCTGCCTACCATCAATCAAAACAAATCTCTACAAGAACAGACCTCGTGGCAAAAAGTCAGCCCCTGCCTTTAAAGGCAGTACAAGAGAGACAAAGTTAGTCAGTAGACAGTGTGACAAAGACAGATATAATCAATGCAAGCTCTCTCACACACACACTGATTTGAAGGAAAAGCACAATTTACTAACAACTGATTGAACTAGCATTTTCATGTTCTGCGTCAGAAGAATGTTTAACATGGAGTCTGCACTTCATATAGAGATTTGTATCCATTATAACCATACATAAAAAAGACATTTGCTTTGAATACAAAAATTTGTACGAAGTATTTTTTCTTTGTAATGAAAAGATGTAATATACAAAGTAATAACAATATAGTTAAATATAAGTATCCCTTCTATACTTTTATTCTATATATTATCACTGTTAATACCAACTTGACACTGAGTCGTTTGAGCCCGTTCTTGTTCCAACCTCTTGTTGGTCACAGCCAGTAGCTCCAGCAACCTCACTCTTTCTGCCTCTGCTGCCACTCCCAGAATCTCCTAAGCAAAAATATTAATCAAGTCTTATTTGATGTTGTCTTTAAAACTAGTAATATATATATATATATATATATATATATATATATATATATATATATATGAATAACTAAAAGCACAATATTACGAAGAGCTGGAAATGTTAACAATTCAAATATTGCTCTGGTTATAAACAAAAACGAGCAAAATAAAAAGATTTATCTTTTGAAACGATGCCTTTCATTCTTTGAAATCAGTTGTAGTCTTAATATTGAACAGTGTTTTCAGTTGTTTGAATAAATTGGTGACATATAAATTATATTTAATTACACCACAAACTCACCAAAGGTCCACTATTGCTGTTGTTACCATTATATAGATCAGCTGATGAACTCCTAGGCTTTTCTGCAGTATCCTTGCTCCTGAAAATTGAATTGTTGTAAGTATTTTTATTTATACAGTTAAAGACCTTTACGATATATCTTACAAGCGTAGCCTTAAAGCCAAAATTACTTTTTACTGTAATTTTTTTATTAACTTTTGACCGTTTTTACTCTGGTCAAAACAACACCAACCTCACACCGCCCCAATGCCAATCCAATCAATTTTACTCTGCTTTTACATTAAACGACAATATTACTGTATGTGTATGAGTAGGTAGGTAGGTCAATACCACTGTACGTGTAGTTTTTTTAGTAAATACAAAAAATGAATACATACATGAAAAATTATACTGTCAATAGTTCATATCAACAGTTGGTGACATATAACAAATAACTATGAGTTCTGTTGTTGTTTTGTAGCTATGGCCGAAGTTTTCAGTCAGCTTTTTTTATTGTATTTTGAGACACAAGAATCGGAAGTTGAAAAGAAATCACTGGGTTCATCCAGTTATCAAAGTTTGGTATTTAGAAGGTACAGTCTATTAGTAAAACTTTGTTGAAAAGCTCTCCTTCGGTGAATAATTTTATTTTTTCCTCCTCTGTCACTTTTATCCCATAAACAAGGCTTTGACTCAATTAGTTTAATCACCTTAATTACATTGTATCTAAACATTTTTTTAGTCATCACAAAATCTCTAACTGCTGTGAATGTCCTTGTCAGACTGTTGTGTCAGACGTTATCTGGCCAACGATAATGGAGGCCTTGCTGCCCTACGACATGTTGGTGCCTGCATCAATCAGACACCAACATGTAGTGTAGTGTAAAAAAGCTCCATAACATTGCATTACATTTTTTGTGTTGTGTAGGAGTAAAACGACCTTTTAACAAAAAGACTGATTATAGGACTTTGTGCTTTTAATTTAGGACTGTGTTGGTTCTTCATTTTTATCTCTTACACCAAGCTAAGACAAGTGAACATACCTGCTAAGTTCATAACTTATCTTGCTAACTTATATAACTATCAGATGTGCTTTTATTATGTGTATGTAAATGGAATGTCTGAATGACTGTCATTTTAGCATTTATGTGGATCTTATGAGTTCATTTCATATGGAGGTAGAGTAGGTCATTAAATGTTGGTGTTATGTAAGGAATTACACCCTCTGAAAACCTTGATAATTCTGACTTAATAGACTGAAAGAGATGTGGAATGTCGCATAGCATATACCAGCAATCATCTAATAAAATATTATGTAATAAGAACAGCAAATTATGTTTACATTATTTTGTACTTTTCATACCGGTATCACAGATGTTGCATAGAGTAGAGAAGACTGTGGTATGGTAAGTGAATTAAACAGTAAAAATACAATTGTATATGTTTTTTGACTAAATAATTAAATAAAAGTAACCATCATTACTGATTTTGTTGGTCATCAATTCCTAAGGTATTTATCGTATTTATGTTTTGAATTTGAAGGAACAAATTAAATTCATCATTTCATATTGAAATCTTTGAAAAATAGTCCCTACAAATAGTAATATTGTAGGTGATGTTGGTAAAAAACACTTTTCAAATTTATATTTGAATTTGAATATTCAAATTTGGAATAATAAGCAGTACAAAAAATCTTTCTGAGTCCAAGATGGTGGCATATCCCCATCACTTTCATTTCAAACTCTAGTTTCATTCAGCAAACCTCTTAAAACTGCTGTGAGATTTGTATTTGCCCTTAGAGAAACTTATCAAACTAAAGGACCAACTTTATTTTTGAAAACAATTATGGTGAAGGATCTATTATGAAATGAAAACTATTTAATATCGTTGCTTTGTCTTAAGCTGTACTGTTTCAGGAGATCAAAAAACTCCTCTTGTACTGACATTGTACAGTTTTAGACTCTAGAAGTACTGCAACAGAGTTACAAGTAGAGGGGGTTTAAAAAAGAAATACCCTATTTTAAATAGCTATATTTATTAGAAAAAAGGGCTTTACCCAAAAACATATTGGACACTAAAATAATCACAAAAGAATGAAGTTTATGAAAATGAATCATAAATGTGCAATATGTCCAACATTTGCTGCATGACTGACATCTAGTTGATAGCTGAATTTTGGATAGACACCACACGCAGAGTTTGGGACAATCTCAGCTATCGGAATAGATGTCATGCGTGCTGCAAATGGAGGACATATTGAACATTTTTGATAAAATTTCGTAAACTTCATTCTTTTCTGAGTATTGTAATGTCCAATATGTTTACATAAAGCCCTTGTTTCTAATAGATATAGCTATTTAAAATCGGTTTATTCTTTTTGAAACACCCTGTAATGTTCAATAAAATGCTTTTATTAGGTAAATATCATTAGTAATATAATTTTACTGATCTTTTTTAAGCTCAGAGGTCCTGGGCACTACTTATCAGCTTGTAGTGGGGCAACCATTACTGATAGGTACTTCCAGACTAGGCCAGGATTCAAACCTACACTATATTTAACTCACTCAATGTCCTGACACCTTATATCACTTGCCCTTCCATACACTTAAAAAGATATTGACCCACCCGCCCTTCCGTACACTTACAGTGGTACTGACTAGATTGGTGGTTGATGGTGTTGGCACATGAAGCGTTCAGGTGTGTCCGCTAGCATGTACATTAAGTTTGTATGTGAAAATGAGGCCTTTGCAGGCCTGGAATCACCTGACTCCTTCAGTTCCTCATAGTTAATTGATAAACAATTCTTTATGTCTCACTCATCCCACTACTTTTGGTATGTAACCATAACTAAACTTTAATAAATATACTATATATTCTTAATTACATGGTAGGGTGAAGATCTGCCAGCTTCTCCTCCAAAGCCAAAAGTGCTTGATCTTTATCTTGCAAAGCACTCTGTAAGAAAGTTGATTTGGATTTTTCCTGAAATTCATGAACAAAAATGTATCAAAAATATACAATTTTATAAGTATTAGAAACTTATTTTTAATTTGTAATCTATTTTGAATATCATGCATTCATGTGACGTAAGAGGTTGATATACAACTGAACAGGTTGATGAGAACTCAGCGATTTCCTCATTGCAACCCCTCTAATATGGCTTCCAGTTCTGTGCAACATAGCTCCTCCAAATATAAGACGCAAAGAGGCACTTCACAGAGATTTCATAAACATCCTATCTACTCTGATTTTCCCCATTTTGCAAGATATTTCGCAACGTGAAGAGCGACTTAAATCTAGAAAACCACCTCTTCAACTAGCTTCCCAATTAATCTCCAACATTTGTTCACCAAAAACCAACTGGACGTTAACTTGGGATATGTTTCACAGTAGAAACAAGTTTCTGATATTAGAGCATATCGTTTATCAATGGAATAAACCTCCCTCGTAAGGAATGGACTGTGATGAATTGCTCTCGCACAAGTGTGGGAAGATGCAACTATTGGAATGTGATTGGAACTAGTGGGGAATGGCAAATTATCAGTCATGTGATTGCTGAGTCAAAATTAAAACTATGGATCACATAGTTAATAATTGTCCATTGAGTTTTTTTTCAGGACGGATTAGCTGGTCCTCACTCTGTCAGGGAACATAGTGTTGAGTGGTTATAAAACCTGGATTTAGCTCTGTGACGGAAGATCAATATTTAAAAACTAAGACACAAGTATTTTGTATTTTAGATTTTATTTAACTATATATAATATAATGTGTAGCCACAAATATTTTTTTAAATTTAAGAATGTCAGTTAAATAGGGACCTTTAATTAATCTTCATTCATATGTTATGAATACTGTAGTTTTCACTCTAGCTGATTTAATACTTTTATTTAGAATAAAATTTAAACAGCACATTTTGTTAGTAGAATGGAAACTAAATTTTAACTAGCGTAGTTTGAAAGACAATAAACCTTTATATAGACAGAGTGTCCTCCTTTTTTCTGCAGATACATGTAGCTGAACGTAGTAGCTACATAAAACACAAAAAAATTGACATGTAATATTTTGTTTGAACATCTTATGAATTTTTTACAGTGAGTCAACAGCTGAGTGGTTCAGTCTTCAGTGCCAGTTACATTCTGACATTTGTAGTCATATGCGTTCTTGTGTAGTGATTTCGTTTTTAGAGTGATTTATAAAGCTATTATTGTTTATAGTCAAGTAAATATTTATTGGATAGTGTAAATATGAATAAAAGACCACGTAGCAATTCCCCCGTTAGTGAAGACACGTTGATAAACAACTTCAATTTGTTTGTAAACAATGAATCAAATAACTTTGGATGTTTTGGGTTTGTTGTCAATGGTGATTCAGACTATAATATTGATGATAAATTATTCTGAGGATAGTGTATTAGAATCTTTCTTGATCTTTGGGCAAATTCAATGCAGTGTTGACTTTTCATAAATTTGCTATAACTCACTTCTATAAAAGGTATCCACATTAAATTTGTTGCAATTTGCTAGTAATTAAGTTTATTCTATGATAATATAGAATTATATGCTGTAAAATGATCTCAATTATTTATATAAGTGACAAAACTAAAATGAACAAAATTTTTAAATTTTTTTGTTAATTCTTATTTTCTTAAAACACTTTTTTATTTCTGCAAAACAGTATTTTATTCCCAACAGGATATTTCATGACAAAGATAATGATATAAAATTTATTCATTTGTGATGAGAAATAAGAGAACTATGAATTTTTAACTAAAAAATTGCTCTAACTTTTTAACTAAACTTGGCCTTCAAGGTAGAAGAGCTTACTTTAAAGTGGCCTTTAACACACATTAACCGAAAAATTTGTTTGCCTTAAAAGGGTTAAGCAAATTTAATATCCAAATTTCACTATAAGAAAAAAAATCAATTTGATAAAGGAATAACATTTATTTGTAATGATTTTTCCCGTTTTAAACAACAAATCATTACATTGTAAACTGATAAATATTCTTGTATCAATTAACGTAAAAAGTAATACAACTATAAAAGATAATGGAAAGAGGAAGTATTCAGAGGACGAGAAATAATAGATATAGCACAAAAAGAAGAAGAAAACCGAGAGGAAGATGGAAGGATCAAGCGTGGGTGAATGTAGAGAGAAGAGTAACGCAGAAAAGACAAGTAGAGGAAGAAGGAACCTGGAATGATAGTAAAAAAATGGAAGGTGCTGTGTAGGACAACCATTGAAAATGGAATCTTCTGGGTTAGCCCATCTCCGCTTCTTTACTACACTAGGTGCTTCTAAATAAGTGTAGTAACGAATATAACAATGTCTGACAGGTTTGGAAAAGTTTTTAAATATTCAAGCATTTCTTTCTCATTTCAACTACAGTTTCAATAGGTGAGATATAATTTTAAGTATGTTCATCCAACTTTTTAAATATACATGTCAAGAAGTTGTTAATAATTGTTATGTCAAATTTAAACCCACCTCATTGAGTTGCTGCTCCAACAATTTATTATGCTGCTCCAAACGATTCATAGCACTGCGTTCTTGACTTTTATCAGACACTGCTGCCAGCTGCGTCTGCATCAACAATATTTAGTAATGAAGTGTTTTACCCTCAGAAAAATCTATTAAATAGTATTAATAATTACCAAAGTAACATATACTAACAAAAATGATATATCTATAACAAAACAAAAATGATGTAGCTTTTACCATCTCACATGTTTTTAAATTGAGCTTGCTAATTTTAATAACCTTCAAATTATTATATGAAACCTCATTCTTTCACTAGCTGTGGAAGAAATTTATAGTTTAATGCCAATAAAAGTTTAGATAAATGTTGATCTATGCTCCGTTCACACTTAGGTTGGCAGTACAAGGCAGACTTATTTTTCTTAGTCTTATATCAACTATAAGTAGTTATTTTTGCTTTAGTTCATAGAAAAATAAAGATTGACTGTTTACTTCATTTTATCTGAGATAAAGTAACAATTATTTTGTAATTAACAATCATCTGGTTACAGTAATAAACTTAAGGCTATTAATTGGATATAGTATGGACATAAATCAGCTAGTTACAATAGCACTTTTTCAGTACAGATATTTATTTTCCTTTTAAAACTTAGGAAGGTTGGGAAATTGCTGTTTCCGTTGACAATTTTAGGAACAAAATAAATAAAAACAATCTTGCATAAAAATGCTATGTTCTGTAAAAATATCAAGGGAATCTATTCACTACTTTTCAGTTTTGTTGACCTAAACTACGGAAGTTTGGTTTTTATAAATAGATTTTATGAACATTATTTTGTTGATATCTCATTATATTTAAATGTAATCAAATAAAACAGAACTTTATTTCCGTACTCTATATATTTGATACATTTTTTACACAAACACACATGTATGCATGATACAACACTGCTCAAAAGTATCAAATGTAACTCTTAATTCAATTAAAAGAGAGGAATGGAAGATAATCAAGAATACATACAATATTAAAGTAAACAAGGTACTATACAGTATGTAGAGATAGAGAAACGTTTACTGTACAGTGAGAGCTGATATCAGTTGGTCGTCGTGAGAGGTCTTGTCCAGCAGAGTGGCCATTCTCGCTCTCAACTCGCCCAGAGAACTCTCCAGCACTCGTATTCGTGCCTTTGAAGCATCCAGTTTCTTTTGTCGCTCCTCCAGCTGATCCTTTAATAGAGCCACTTCTTTTTCATGTTCTGCCTTTAACTCCTTCTCGTGGAGTCGTGCAGTTGAAGCTGCTTTCTCTGAAAATGTCATTCTATTTTAATTCAAACATCTACCATAACTTATTTTTATATTGTTACATATAATATAATACATAACATACAATATATTTATTTTAAATTGAAAATATTAATTTGGTAACAATTCAATGTTGTGATTATAACTTTTATACAGAAAAAATATACAACGTTACACTAACAGATTTATGGTGGCATTAGAATGATATATTTTACTTTTGCACCGATTCACTCTAAAAATCTAGTAACATATAGTAAGGTTTTAGATTAAATTTCTTGTAGTATTATGTGCTAAAATTATGTAACCAACTTATATTTAAGCTATCAAAGGAGAACCCTATTAAATACAACACATTACTGTTAATTGTATTTAATAAACAGTAATGTATTTTAATTAAATACAAAAGCTAAAATTCAATCATGATATTCAATTCTCTTCCCTAGACAACATCCAAGACATGATCAACAACTATCACAAGCAGCCCAAACTTCTCCAGTGGTGTGCATACTGATGGCAACCATTTTGTGTAAGGGGACTGAGAACACAATTGATCGTCTATAATCACCACAAAACTTGGCAAATATAACTGGATTATAGAATTACACGATAATAATTGTTGTTTTTGATGACAAGTGAGCATGTCAGATCACCGTTTATAGACAATTTATGACATAAGGTAGCGAAGTGGAGGTGATGGCTGGAACAAAGACTATCTGACAAGCAACCAAACTTTAAATTACACTAATTGCAATATTTCAAAGCATTTAAAGAATAAGCTTAATAAAAATATATCTTCTCTATATTTTTACATTTACAGAGTAAAATACTTCGGCTACAGAAAGGGTACAAATCCCTTACTAATGATTCTTTATTTTATTTAAAATTACTTATATGGTATGATTAACTTTTTAGGGGGGATTTAGTCTTTAGTGTATCCCACCAATAAGTTTTCAGCACCAGAAAATTCTACTAAGCATTTGATTTTGATTTTTGACTGTCCGCACATTTTATTATATTTTCTTCTTTTATCAATACACATTAGGGACTAGAACGTATGTGTTTATCAAATAATAGCACTAAACAAGCACATATAACTACAAAACATAATGCTCAAGAGTTTTTCAAAAACAAACAAATACAAAGAAATTAAAACACGGTCTAAACAATATCATTGATGAAATAAACAAGAAAACAGACTGTTTATATGGGTCCCATGAAGCCAGTTTTCCTGTTTGGTAAAATTAGTTTATATCTGGTTTTCAATGGTAGTGCCAGGAGTCTCTTCTCTCTATCTCTCTTCATCCCTCTCTCTGTCCTCTCTAGCAAGCGCTGAAGTGACTGGTGGCTGGGCTAATAATACGCCAATAGTTGTCCAATCACTTATTTGAAACAAATTACCGTTACAAGCGACAAGGGCACGCGCCTACTGCAAATGAATTGTCTTGGACAGTCTGTTTGTTTCTATGGTCAATCAATGGCAACATGATCAAAGTCAAAACAGGCAGAATAAACAAGCTAAGAAGAGAGTTTTATCGTGTGTGGTAGTTTTAAACTGACCAATACATAAATCATAAAATGAATGTGGAAACACCCAAAACCAAATGTGCCACATTCAGCTACAACTCCTGGCTGGTGCTTACAACCTAATTAATTTCAAAACATAAAACTTACTTGATTCCTTTTCTGCTGAATCTGTATTAGAGATTTTTTCAGTTATTTCGAAAAGCTTTTGCTGTAAAGCTTGTATTTGCTGGGCTCTTCCCCTCCAGTTTCCCCCTCCACTAATTACAGTTGACAGATTTACACCATCTCCAACCTCACTTATCAATGCCTTGAAACAAAAATTATAAAAGTAACCGAATAAATACAACCCAATACTTTTCAAAATTTGAATATAATGTGCAGTTTTGATACTTTTTCCAATATGCTTTCTATACACATACTACCTTTCTTTTATGTAAGGTTGATTGAAAAAGTGGAGATAGGATATTTGAAAACTACATATCTTATTATTATTGATATTCACGTAAGGGCACAATCAAACCACAAAAATAAGTTGACACTGTTTTTATGATTTGGATTGTATTTGTGCCCAAAATTATTAATTCTTTCAGAATGAGCTTTCTTTATTTTATCAGGCCAAGTTGTTCCGTTTTTTCTCCAACCCTTTAACCAACTTCTAATCAAAGATCTTTTGCCTGAATGTGTTCCTATTTTAAATGTCATTTTGTGTTATAAATAATGATTTTAGGTCTTTATCGCCAACCCATTAAATTGCTTCCGTTTAGACCCTTCATCGATTTATTTATTTTTCAATTTACTCTCAAGTCACCTATCATGATTTTATAGACGAATATGGATTGTGAATGAGTGTGATGAGTGAATGTAGTCATTGTTACAATCTATGGTTGGTTGTTTAACTTCCCAAAAAAACCACTTCAAAGGAGTGTTTAGCAATGTTCAGCCATAATCTGAGTGAGTTTTAGCGCCATTTTGTAACCGAAGACAAAAAATGGATCCATCACAATACACTAGAGAACAAGAAACAACCGAATCAGTGAGTTTCTCCAGGAGAACGTGGAACAAGGTGTCATTCTCATCAATTACCATGAGAAGGGTAAAATGATCACTGGGAATTATTATTCAGAGCTTTGGTACAGATTCTACATTGATTTGAAGCAAAAACTACGGCACTAAGCAAAGAAGAAAGTGCTGTTCATCAAGAGAATGTAGGCCTAAGGGTGCACACGTGTCTAGTAATAGTCTCAAAATCCAAAAATAATGCTACGAACTGCTTCCCCATTCAGCATATTCTGCAGATTTAGCCCCTCCTGCAACTATTTCCTGTTTCCAAACCTAAAGAAATGACTGGGCAGTATGAGATTTGGGTCGAATTAAGACGTCATCACCAAAACAAACGTCTATTTTGAGGGCCTTGAGAAGGCCTAATACTTGGAGGAAATAAAATATTTGAAAAACTTCTGGACTAAATGTATCGAGCTAAGTTTTTTTTTTTTTTTTTTTTTTTTTTTTAACATCACTTGCCAATTGACATGGGTATACAGGCCTGTGCGTTAACTTTATTCAATGAGTGAAGTACTGTCTGTTGGCTCAGTGGGTATTCGAACCTTGGACCTTGCTCTCCGCAGTCCGAAGCCTTATCCACTGAGCCATCACTCCGGCGTTATTAGGAGATTATGTTGAAAAATAAAATGCTTATTCGCCAATCACTGACTTTTCAAACAAGCCTCGTATCTCATGTAATAAGAATTTTGTGCCAATAATTTGGTTAGTCAGCGAGGTCTGCTACTACAGCTGGTTTAAACTGCATTACATTCTCAAGGGACTACTTTTGCGCTCCACAATGTACCATTAGACAGCTGATAATTTGAGACAAAAAATATAATATTGGATGAGAACTCTGTGTGCTCATGAAATCAATGATATACAATGTATGATCAATGCATATACAGTGAAACCTCGATAGCCCAAATTCTTTTAAATCCCCTTGAACCTCTCTTTAACACTCAATGTTAAAATTATTTTTATAATACAAATTTTAAGGACCAACTACCTTAGTAACACAAATTTTGATAAATTTTCAAGACAACGAGAAACCCTTGTACCACTAATATTAAGAGCCAAACACCTCTATACTCCGAATTTGACCTTTGCGAGATAAATTTCCAAGGTCAAAAACTCAGTAAGACGAATTAATATTTCCAATTAATTCTTGTCAGAAATGGGAAAACTCAAATTCCGTTTGTCATGACTTCTAGAATTGCAGATGACATTAGACAGTACAGATATTTAGTTCAGTTTAGTACGATTCTATTGTATGTTCCTTTTCCATTTAGTACGATCAACAATATGGCTAGCCTATCTCATGATGAAAAGAAAAAGTTTACTGCTTTAAGTGTTGAATGTAAAAGGAATTTGATAAATTTAGATACTGTAGTAGGTAGTGCATTAATCAAACTTACAACAAACGATTCGTTCTACAGTAAAGTATATAAAAGCGAACTTCCATACTAAAAATGTTGCCCGTTTTAACCCCACTAACCCAAAACTCGCTGTCATGAATACTTTGATAGCACAAATATTTTTCAATCCCCTTCAGATTTGTGGCATCCGGGTTCTACGATATTATACAAGTAAAATATACACATTTGAATGTATATTATAAGTGCAACACTTTTTTTCATAATATATAGTTCAGACTTTCAATAACTTACCTTCTGAGCAATTTTCAGTTCATGTTTAAGTTGTTGGCATTGATTTCTGTATTCACATACTTTCAAGTTTGCACTTCCCAATTTATCTGTTAGCTCTTTTATAGTATTTTCTTGTGATTTTGTATCTTCTGGTTTTTCTGAAAGTGGAAATGAAACAAAATTATCTTTATGGTTAAAACTATGCTAGTGCTTGAAAAATTGCTGTGATGGTTTAATTTTCCAACACATGATTTGGTTTTGTAAAAAAATTCAAATTTTCATTTCTAATTAAGCATTTAATTAAAAAATAAAGGTTGAAACCTTAATATTTTTGCAGAATAGAAAGAAAGAGAGGTTGCATCCAATAGTGCAATGAATCAGTGTCGAGTTAGAAACTTGGGATATCAAGAAGTTAGTTCTCCAGTTCTCTGAGCGGATAACAGGACCAGCACCGTTGTCAGTTCCTGCCTTTATTCTCAAGAAAAAATCTAGTAATTATTACTAGAGTTTTGTAACAATGTACACTTTAGTCAAATATATTTCTAACTGTCTCCGAGGCATTTACTAATGCCATAGGAAAGCTACTACTATTTCTTTCTTATCTGTGATATAGTTTAGTTTGTTTATTAATCTAATAACAATAATGTTAGAAATAAATATATAACTTGATCAAAAAACAGCATCAAGATTTGTCATCACCAAAAGTCAACAACATGGAACGATTGCCATCACAATTTGCTCTAAATTAATCATTCAGTTACCTAAACAATTTTAAGTTAAACATGAGTGTTAAGCGAGATCGACCTCTACACTGTTTATACAGGGTGTCCCGTAAGTAACCAGCCAAACTTCTGGAGGTCATTCCTTGGGTTAAAACAAACAAAAAAATTCATGTGTACAAATCGTCTATCTCGCTCCATTATCCGGCTATCTGTCTGTATGTGTTTTTTACTAAAAACTTAATATCTCAAAGGTTATTTAAGATAAAACCATGAAAATTGGTATGAATGTTGATCTTTACAGTATCCATGTACTATTTAAATTTCATTTTTTTACAACAATCTTTTTCAAAATGGCGGCCATTTTAAATTTTTAAAGCCAAATATCTTAATAACCTTACATTTTACTAAAAACTTGTAATTTACAAAAAAGTTTAAGAATTTATTTCTATAAATAATTATATAAAAAGTTTTAAGATTGAACAACTATTAACTGAGAAATTACAATTTTTATCAAATAAAAATATGCTTGATATTAATAAAATTGAAAACTTTAGTGTTCAAATTTGATAAAAATTGTAATTTCTCAGTTAATAGTTGTTCAATCTTGAACTTTTTTATATAATTATTTATAGAAATAAATTTTTTAACTTTTTTGTAACTTACAAGTTTTTAGTAAAATTTAAGGTTATTAAGATATTTGGCTTTAAAGATTTAAAATGGCCGCCATTTTGAAAAAGATTGTTATAAAAAAAATGAAATTTAAATAGTACATGGATACTGTAAAGATCAACATTCATACCAATTTTCATGGTTTTATCTTGAATAACTTTTGAAATATTAAGTTTTTAGTAAAAAACACATACAGACAGATAGCCGGATAATGGAGCGAGATAGACGATTTGTACACATGAAATTTTTTGTTTGTTTTAACCCAAGGAATGACCTCCAGAAGTTTGGCTGGTTACTTACGGGACACCCTGTATATAACAATATCATATAATAAAGCATGTTTCATGATTGTATAGTAAGTGTTTGCTTACTCTGTCATAAGTAGTTTATTTATGATCAAGCTAAAAATAATCTAAAAATATTATGAATAATTATAAGTATAAAAACAAATCGTTATATACCATGGTAGTTTTATATTCAACAAGATAATTGGCAAAAACAATTTTGTTTATACAAAAATTATTTTCGATTACTTTACCTTTTTGGTGTTCCTGTTCCGATTGAGTAGAAGGAGCAGTGAGGGAAGACAACTCAAAAGTCCGACAACGCATCTTTGCCACCTCCAAGTCTGCTGTAAGCTCTCGCACCCGTTTGCTTAGCTCCACTATTTTGCTGGCCGCCAGATCAGATGCCCGACCATGGTTGCCCATGCCAGGGGGACACTTGGTAACAACTCCTCGTAGCCTAGCTTCAGCTTCCACCAATGACTTACGCAGCTGTCCATTTTCTTCCAACAGTACCTAGTAACAATTTAATAATGTATTATTGTTAAACTGGACTTACAACAAAACTTTTCATCTTTTTAACAACAACATCATGATGATTTTTTTAGATCAACAATAGTGTTTTCACTTCATAATAGAATGCAATATTATACGTACAATTACAAACAAATTTGTATATGAATACACTGCATACATAGATTGTTAGTTTGTATACAAGGAGGAGTCCGTGTTGCGGGATTACTTTATAGCTAAAAAGAATAATAAGAATGAGATTAAAGATTACACACAAATGATAAGAGGATTTACTGATCACACTGAAATGTTGTAAACTAAAGCACTATTGAAACAAATGTAAAATTATGAATTCATGTTTATGAAGAAGTATAATTAAAAAATACAATTCCAGGCAACCAGTTAGTGTTAAAATACAATTCCAGGCAACCAGTTAGTGTTAAAATACCACTAAAATTACTGTGCATCAGAATATTTCAATATCTAAAGATGAGGAACAAATAAATAAAGAGAAACTAAGCAAAGAAAACATTCATACATAAAAAATAAAACTAAAGAATAGGGTATCGACATAAGTTTCGATGCACAGGAAATACCTTAGACTAACAATCTTTCTTTGGATCTAAATATAAAGAAAGTCCAACAGTGGCTCTGCAACTCCCCAGCCAATACCGAGCAATTAACTTAATTACCCCCATTCCTTGTAAACGGCGACACTGTCTCCCCCCTCCCCCCCAGATCTTTCAGTTCATTCGGCATACTTCTATACACTATTTTGGCTAGATAATGTGGATTTGTTAATTCAGAATTACAGTTCAATCTAACTGTTCTTTAACCATAAATAATTCTGTCTGGTTGAGTGATTGTGTTGAATTTAAGTCAGTATTTCGTGCTTATTGTTTCTGATGTTAACCAGCAATGTTTTGATAAATAACTGCTGTACACTGAGCTGAATACTAGAAAGTCAGAAAATAATAAGAGAGGGATATCTATTATTTTTTTTTATATAGTTTTCATTATTGTTCTCTGAATAGATAAATATGTGTATGTAGCTGAGTAGGGAGGCCTGAGTTCTTGACTGCGGCAAAGGGGAAGATGCTGCACATGAAGTAGTATGATTTGTACATTACAAGAGAAGAAGAAGAGGAATCTAATAGTAAGCAAGAAATATATTATGTTTCGAAAGTGTGTTCCGCAATAGCTTATACAAGCAGATGATTGAAGGACAGCTCAGAGAAGCTCTGTTATACATATATTGTTGGCATAACAATTTTGTAGTGAATGCTCAAAGTACAATACATAGGCAACATTTTCTTACTATCAATAACCAAAGAAAAGTTACCTCAACTTGTTGAGACAGTCGATTGGAGGCTTCATGGGGAAAGAGTATTTCATCATCTTCTATATACTAAAAGAAACAAATGAACATCAGTAATATTGCAAACCTTTAGAAATGGAGAGATGTGTCTTTTTTTAATGTTGAACATTGCATTTTTTCCTACTAAAAATTACTATACAGTACACTCTTGATACTCCGACATTTACTAGTCCGACACGTTTGGTAGTCCAACGCCACATCAGATGACGTACTGTACACTTAATATTGTATGTAATAAACCTTACTGTGTTACTGTACAAATGTTGTATAATTTCTTTGCTTACATTTATTCAATTGTGTTGTCAGCCTCATTTTATCACGGCTGATAGCGCGGAAATTCTAAGAAGGGTGTACGTAGTGCATTCAGTTTATCTTAGAAATCATAATTCTCGTGAATTACAATGGACATTTGGTAATCCGACTTTTATGTTAATCCAACACACTGTCGGTCCCTTAACTGTCGGATTATCAAGATTAAACTGTACAAGCAAAAAATGTATCTGGTTTGTATTTGCAATATTGTTTAGAAATATCTAAGCATTAATGTAGATTAAATAAATAGGTTTGATTTATGCAGTTTTTATGTGTTAATCCAGTGGGTCAGTACCACCTAACCTGTATGGGTGGGTGGGTGGGTGGGTCATCTGTAATTGTGGATAGCTCAGTGGCTAAGGTTTCGGACTGTGGAGGGCAATGCTCAAGGTTAGAATCCCCAACAGGGAAAATTTGTTTTTTTGAACAAAGATAATTTTATAGAACAAAACAAATATGTATAATTACAACAGTATTTATATTGAAAGGAACGTGTAAGCATGGACAAGTTAAACAAATTGAGTTAATATTGCCCTACTTTGCGCCCTCTAATAGTTGATTAACAGATTTTTATAGATTATTAACTAGATGAAATGATGGAAAAAAATAGAGTAAAATATATCTTGAGATCGAGAAAAAAAACACTAGTTAAGAATCACCAAAGAATTGTTTGCAGGATTGGTAGCATTGTCCAACAGTATGTATGCAGGATGGATGGGATTATCATCAACAGTGTGTTTACATCATTGGTGGTATTGTGATCAACAGTATGTACAGAGTGGGTGGGATTCTAATCAACAGTGTGTACAGATTGAGCAGGATTGTGATCAACAGTGTGTACAGAGTGGGTGGGATTGTTCTCAGTAGTAGGCCTATGATTTATGGAATCGGCAATGTTTTTGTAGGATTGGTGGGATTGTCATTAACAGTGTTTATAAAGAGTGAGTGGAATTGTCATCAACAGTGTGTATGCAGAGTGGGTGGGATTGTCATTAACAATCGAAAAAGTGTTTGTGGAACTACCAGTGTGTGTGAATGCATGGTGGGTGTGATTATCATCAACAGAGTATTGAATGGTAGGTGGGATTGTCATCAACAGTGTGTGTGTGCAGAGTGGGTGGAATTGTCATCAAGATACAAGATTCTCTTTATTTACATAATCTTCAAGATTAGTAATGGTGTCAATACATAAATGTTATCTATAATTTGAGTAAAACATAAAACATTAGTTAATGATACAGTAGTCTCATGTTTAAAAGTAAAGAAGAAAAAGATACAAGCTGTAGATTAAGTTAATTAACTTAATATTCCATGATGTGCAACAGTTACAGTTTACAGAACTTGTAGTGTCTATACAAGAAGTGCAACTACAAAAAGTCCAAAATTGATAAAAAGAAAACGGTAATGTGAAATGAAGTTTGTAAAAAAATCAAAACAATCATACAAAGTGAAACAGGTTGAGGGGTTAAGATGAACATGTTAAAGTTATGTTATTGAGGTTTAAAGCTGTATTAAATTGATAAAAGGATTTGATTGTCATATTAGTTGAGGTAGTAAAAATTGTTTCCAGTTATAAAATTCTGCCAGGCTGTAGAAGGGACGTTCTTGAAGCCAGTTTTTCAGGCAGCGTGAAAACTTTTGTGCTTCTGTTTTCTTCAACTCTTCTGGTAGGGTATTCCACATTTTGGCACCAGTGTATGTGGGTTTCTTCTCAGTACTACTGAGGTGGTGAACTGGAAGGCAGTAGTTGGTTGCGTGCCGGGTGTTGTAATGGTGAACCTGTGCCCCACGTATCACCACTTCTGGTGCCTTGATGTGGATAAAGGACACTACTTCCAGGATGTAGAGATTTATAACAGTGAGGATCTTCATGTTCTTAAAAGTTTCTCTGCATGATTTTCTTGGCTGGAGATCCCCTAGGATTCTAATGGCTCTTTTTTGTTTTATAAGGACTAGTTGCAGGTTGGCATTAGTTGTTCCACCCCATACATTCCATAACGTATGTATTAAGTGTGTGTGGAATTGTCATCAGTAGTGTTAATGCATGGTGGGTGTGATTATAATCAACAGTGTATTGAATGGTGGGTGGGATTGTCATCAACAGTTTGTAGGGGTGGGATTTCTAATGATCTATATAAACTATTGAATTTTACATATTCATATCAGCCATTTCTTTTCAAATTATTTTTTATACTATAAATTATTGACTATAAATATTGATAGTCATTAGCAGAACAAACCATTATGAGAGTCAACTATTTACTTAATAATTAACAGAAATAAGATTACCGTTTTAAATCAAACTATATAGAAACTATTTTATACGCAATACTTTGCTAAATATCAGTTGTGTAGTACTTAAATGTTTATAAATATATATGTAATAGTTTGTTGAAAGTGAAAGTAAGATAACACCTTAATCATCTAAAATGAATAATTTAAAAAAAGTGTTAATGAATTAATTCATATTTTGCTTTAAAAAAGGGCGTTAAAAAATGCACAATAAATAAATTTGATAGTAAAAAAATATGTGCATCACTGATGATGAGAATATAGAATTTTCATTGTAAATATTGCGAAAAATACTAAAAAAAAAACTAAAAACACAAATTTTAAACATCATTTTACAGAATAACAATATTAAAACTGATATGAGTTAAGAAAATATCTTTTGACTTTTTGAGAAACAAGCATATGAGTTAATTAATTATTTTTATGATGTGTTTACATTTTCAGTTTGATTGATATTAAATTAACTAAGATGTTGATTAAGTGATTTTTTAATAACTTTCATATTAATGTAAATATTTTTATCTGACAGTTTTTAAATACTTTTGATAGTAAACAACACAATAATTTATTTTTACATTTAAGTTAACCATTTTAATGGGCTGTTTAGGGATTACAGCTTGGATTAAAAATGGTAAACTTTTATTTTTTTGATAATTATTGTTTGTTAAAATGTATTGAACTGTTTTAGAACCAAATTTGGAAATTATTTAACCTCAATTTTTCAAATTTTCTTTAAAAACTTTAAACTATGAATATTTATTTGTTAACTTACCTGAACAACTTCATTTTTATTATTCTCTCCACTACAGTTTAATTTGGTCAATTGTTCTGCACTTCTTCCTCTTTGAACACATTTAAACTCTTGGTCTAAACTTTCTTCTGAACAAAGGGAAGCAAACTTCTTGAGTCTTCTACTTTTCACAATTCTTTTGAAGGAACTTTTTGCAGCACACATAGTTCATGTAGAAAGAGCTAATAATCTATAATATACCTTTGCGAATAGCAGCATGTGTGCAGAAAAACAATTTATCTCAAATAATGAGATATTGATTGACAGTAGCATTTCCTGTAGTTGTAAACAAAATTCAGTATACTGCTTCAACAGAAAGGCTGTCAGAAAAACAGCTGGTGGGGGTATAAAAATAACAACCTGTCACCATGACAACAAGATGCTCTTACTAAATAGAGCAAAGTAGGGCAACAATTATTAAACATTACACGCAATGTTTTATATAGTTTTATCCAATGCGTACAGTATTATTTATACTTAAATCTATACATTTGTAACCAAACAATTTTTAATATTTCTTTGCAGTTAGGTAAAGAACATATAACAATAGTTGACCAGACCTTGGGAGATATAGCAAAGGACTCTTAGATTTCCACTTTGTATTGATTTCCGCAGTGACAGAGACATGAATTGTCAGGAATTCACCACGCAACAAAGCCATCTGATTTATTACAGAAATGTCAGTCCCTAATATCTGGAATACATACAGCAATTTGCTTTGTTAGCCAGTTGTTGTGATTATAGAAGATTTGATTTATAATACAGATATCTAAGTTTAATTTTTGTTTGATAAAAAATAAAAACTTGCTCAGATTGTTGTTACTTATATAAATGAATAGAAAAATTGTTGAAATAATTATTGTTGATTTTTGAAATTGATTTCACTCTCCTAAAATTAAATTGATTTATTCAACTTTAGTTGGAATTTCATTTGTTCTTGGTCAACTACCCCTATTACAAAAAGTCTAGATTTCCAACTAACAATTTAGTTTTAAAATACAAGAAATCTGTCATAATTAATTTTAACGGTTTAGATACAAACCCTCAGAAAAATGTTTCGAAAGATAACACACATAGGTGTAGTTAAATGCATTCCACTCCTTACTCCATGAAAAAATCTCTATTCCAATAATCTACATTTTTATTAAAATTTCCCTATTAATGGGAAAATATAAGTTAAATATTTATGAAATAATTGTAAAAATGTTGAACCAAATACAGTTTAAACCAGGATTTAATAACTTTATTGAGTGATGTCTTTCAATAGCGAGGATATTTTCATCAGACACTTCATATTTAGTAAAAAAAAAGTAAATATAACTAATTTAAAAACATAAATAATCAATGATTTTTAATATTTTAAATTACATGGCTAAATAATCAAACTAATTGTGTTTATTGTTTTGAAAGCATAATAGAATTTTGGAAGGGTCCATTTTTTTGATTTAATAAGTTTTCAAAATATTTTTTATTAATGGACCATGGTTCCCTTGCATTGTTTGAACATGGTTAACAACCATTTACTGTGATTTATTGTGTTTCATACAATTTGGCCTGAGCTCACTTTAGTCTAATTTTTTGCCTATAAAGAGCAGTTCAGAGTGATTGACTTGTCGTAGGCTGGCACTTCTCATACTTGAATTAACCCTTTCAGGAGTAAAGACGTCATATGACATCCTAATTTTCGTGACTGAAAGAAGTATTAGTTTTGAAATAAAAAGTAGAGGAGTAAAAAAATTAAATGTCAAAAATGTTTCAAACTTGTTTATTACATTACATAATTAATTATTATATTTCTTATCATTTAAAATTACATTGATTTAGTAATTTTTTTTAGTGTGGAATACCTCAAAGCAGGGGTATATGCATAGTGGGATTCAGCATTGAGAGCGTTCATGGGAAGTGTCCTTGCGTCTTTTTTGCTGAGTTTTTGTGTTGTTGCACACGTAACACTTCCTCTGAAGTATTCTGCTATTGGCTTCTCTCTTAGGCAGAGGTCGGATAAAATGACGTCCGGATAAACG
This sequence comes from Stictocephala bisonia, assembly GCA_035578905.1. Lineage (NCBI taxonomy): Eukaryota > Metazoa > Arthropoda > Insecta > Hemiptera > Membracidae > Stictocephala > Stictocephala bisonia. The sequence goes on along the minus strand of JAQJVL010000017.1, from coordinate 4,531,490 downwards.
AAGTGGGTGTTTATCACCTGCTGGAGCAGCGGCTTGCAGAGGTCTTCCTACTTCTTCAGTTTTCCAAGTGTAATGGTTTTCTAATATTTGTCTGATAAGACCGAGTCGAAAGTCCACAAATGCCTTGTTTTTACCAGTAAATAGATTATACATCCGATATGAATTGAGCAAAATTATGTCCAGGATATGAAAAAATAACTTTCTATACCATTTGTTGGTTTTTCGAGTAGTGTCATTGAAGGACATCATCATGTCGGCACGGTCTACAGCTCCCATGTTCTTGTTGTATTCAACAACAGATAGCGGTTTTGAAGTTGTACTTCCATTTTTATTAGTGTTGACCATTTCATGCCTATGTACACTAGTTAGCATAGTCACATTTCTTCTGTCACACCATCTCACGGCTAGAAGTGTTCCATTGTTACGTACAGTAACATCTCCTTTCTTCATTTTGTTAGGTAGGCAAGGTAAACCTTTACGGTTTGCCTGTACGGTACCACATGCGCCAGTTGCTTGTTCATTTAGCCATGTAAATAGCTCTGGACTGGAATACCAGCTATCTACATATAATACATGGTTTTTCTCAAGATATGGCTGCATCAAAGTCTTAATAACTTTAGCAGAGGCACTTGAAAATGTAGTATCATCACTGTAATCAGTCCCCTTTCCTGTGTAAATGATGAAATCAAGTACTATTCCTGTCAAACAGTCACATAAAACAAAGAGTTTTATCCCAAAACGGTTTCTTTTATTGGGTATGTATTGTTTGAACCCCAGCCTACCCTTCCATAACATCAAACTCTCATCGATTACTAGATTTTGCCCAGGAGAAAATGGTGAGGAAAATTTGCGTCTAGTAGTTTCAAGTACAGTACGAATCTTGTACAGTTTGTCACCACTACTTACAAGAGTATTATCATCTAAATGTAACATACATAGTAACAGCAAAAATCGGTCCTAAAGATTTTAGAGAAAATGGGTGTTTCCAAAAGTGGATCGGTACTCCAATAGAGCTTCATTGTATTTTTTTTACAGTGTGGCATTAAAAATGAAGCAGCAAAGACACAGTACAGTTCATCAGTATGAGTGTCAACCCAACATTTTAGTTTGGAGAATTCTTTTACATTAGGTTCTTTGTTATAACACTCACGGTAATATTTATTTGTCTCAGAAGTAATGTGTGAAACCAAATCGTGGTCCAATAAATTGTAGAAAAAATCTATTTCATTTGCTTCAGTTTTTTCTATATCTAATAAAAGTCCAGAATTTGAAGCATTAAAAGTATAATTTCTGGGTTGAAAATCATCAGTGTGCCTCCACTTACATGTAGGACAAATATTAGGCCTACTTACAGGTTCAGCAGGAGTTTGTATTTCAGGTAAATCTTGATCATTACAATCTTCATTTATGCTACTTTCTTGTACCGTTGTCAATGACAAATCTTCCACGTTAAATATTTCAAAATCGGATTCATCAAACACTTCATCATCTGAATTTAGCACTTCATCCGGATTATGAGTTATTTGATCACTTTCACTGTAATCGTATACTAAATGTCTTATTTCATCACTGCGAAGAAGTCTGTCTCTGTCCATTTTCACTTAACACAGTACTAAATAATATAACACTAATGTAATATAAAAATAATAAATAATAACAACTTTACCGTAAAATAAAAATAATAAAAGCAATCAATAACGTATTGAAAGTATAAAAGCGATAGCCAAGTGCACTGCAGACTCAATAAATGTACTGTGTGTAGCTGTGTAGCAGACATACAACTGAGAGAATGTAAGTGAAAAGCGCGCCAATGGAGTGAAATGCGCGCCAAACGTTGTATCAGCTGCACGCCAGCTGATGACATCGGGCGGGAACCAAATCAGTTTAGAGAGAGAGAGGACAAATGAATGTTACCACTGACACGAAGAGTGCCAAAAAATGTGCACATCTACATTTGAGTTTGCCTGTGGCAGATAGTAATAGTGTAATGTGTTAAGAATATGCACAATTAATTTAATAAATTAAATAATTTACCATTACACAAGACGTTACATGACGCCCTTACTCATTTAGGCCAATTTATAAAAAGACGTCATGCGACGTCTTTACTCAATTTAGCTAAATTAACGCACTTCTGAAAGGGTTAAAATTGTACAACTGTTCATACAAAAAGGGTTTAAAAACAGATATTCACTCGTTATACTGTCAAGCTCGGAATTTATTAAAGATAATAATGAAAACAAGCATTATATAGTACAGAATACAATTCATTAAAAGACTTGACACAAGGAAATTAAACTATCTCAGGTAACTCTTATTAGTACATTAAAGAATGGTTCATATGTTTTGCATTTAATCTGTGTTTATTAACCCATTGGCAACCAAAAGGAATCCCATTAAATATACTGAAATAATTTTTTAATTAGCATAATACGTGTTGGTACATATACAGTACAATGTGTCACCATAAATTAAATAAATATGTTATTTATTGTTTAAGTATTCCTACATTCTTACATATAAGACGCCGACGAAACGTTGTGCGTATTTTAAGGCGAATATGAATGATTATATGAGTGTAGGATGAGTGTGGATGAAAGTAGTCTGGTTACTAACTGAGTTCAACTGTTCCTCAGAAAGGACAATTTATTAAAAGCCCAACAGCCAGGGCAACTAAGGAACCTACAGCTTTACGTGGAATCCAAACCACGTAGTGTTGGTCTGATTTTCAGCTAATTGACAAGTGTGATACTCAGTTATCTCCCCAACACAACATCCACACAATGATTACCTTTTAAGCCCTTATATTTTCATGATCCCCAACAAATTGTCTACAATTTATACTAGTTTTCAATGTTTTAAAACTAAAAATTCAAATATCTTGTGTATATAAAACAAACATTTTTATGAATTTTTTCAATTTTTTGAAAGTAGGATATTTAAAAAAAATAATTATTCAGTTTTATACTTTGTTTTGATAATATGTTTTTGTACAGAATTTACTTTTCTACATGGAAAACTTTTATTCGTTTTGGTACCTCATTTAGTTATTTTTTTAGAAATTATTTTGTAAAATACTACAAATGACAATATAATATTTTGTATGCTCTAATTTATATGGAAAAGTAATTTAACAAATAAAATCCCTAAAATGAATGTATTTACTGTATATAGAATAAAGCAGTTTTATGTAAACAAACAGAATGTCTTCAGTAACTAACCCTAATCTAAATAAATAACCTTATTATGTTAGTAATTTATAAAGTTACAGCTGTGATAATACACAACAATAGTTTTTTGAACTAAAACGTCATAGCAATTACAAACCATCCCCACATAAACAAACAACAATGCGTGCCAACTGCCGACGATCAAGGTCTAAGTTATGCATCAATACTGAAATGTCAAAATAGTATTTTTGTTGACATATTATAAATTCAAATTAATAAGTTATGGTCATTAAATAATAATTTTTAAAGACTTAAGAAACTAAATATATAATATTATTGAACAAATAATATTATTTAGCGTCAAATAATAATTTCTTAATATAGATTGTCAGCATCACAGGTAAAGTCGTAATGGTGGTTTTCGGTCTCGGCGGACCGTCACGAGTTATCTTGTGATGAGTTGTCAATCCATAATATTACTGTGCAAACATGGTTTACATTATAACACAATATTTAACTGTTTTTGATGAAAATAAAATAAATGGTTTTAACCAGTTCCACGAGAATAATTAGTTCCATAGATGAACTTGTTCCAAATGGAAACAAATCTCCATAGAACAAGTTTTGCCCCTTTTGACCTCACTGGCAAGAATTAAATGTGAAAAGAAGAAGGCCATCTTTTTTTTAGGTACCACGAGAAATACTCTCAGAAGAAGAACTAATATTTCAAGAAATAATCTTGGAATATGAGTTGTTTGTACAGCTTGTGAAATGACATTAAACACCAACTCAGATTTATCACTTAACTTAAACTAATTGTGTCTCTGACTTCCGCCGCTTTTTCTTTTACTGCTTCAACAGTCTCAAATCTAATTAAATGCTGACTTTAGGAAACAAAAAAGTCACAGGGGGCAAAGTCAGGTGAGAACGGTGTATGATGTTGTGGTTTGCCAAAAGCGTCTGCACTGACAAAGCGTTGTGAGCCGGGGCATTGTCCTGGTGGAGGATCCATGACGTGTTTTTCCACAAAACATTCCGCTTTCGCCGTACTCGCTCACATAGGGTAGTCAGGACACTAACGTAGTAATTTTAGTTGACTGTTTGCCCCTCTGGCACCCAATAAATGTGCACAATGCCTTTAATATAAAAACAACACAAATCATGGCCTTGAATTTAGATTTTTTTATTCGTTCTTGTTTTTCCATGAAAAACCAGGGGATTTGAAATGAAAGCAGTTGTTGTAACATTAAAAATGTTTCACTTGTAGATTTTCCAAGTTTGTAAAGAAATTTAATGTTTGCGCTGGTCTTTCTAACGTAAACACTTGACATTTTTCCGATGCAGAGACAAAAGGTTATATGCTTATAACTGACGCTACAGACGGAATGAGTGCAAGAGAGACACAAAACTCAAGCAGCGGGTGAAGGGGGAGTCACATGACCAGCTATACAATATTCAGCCTTATTCCATTCGTTCTGTGGCTACGGCAATACTAATCCAGTTATTTTCTAGACAAACCTCATATAATAAACCGTTAAAAGAACTAGATCAGTAAGTTAACTAAAAAATAAGTTAAAACAAAAATAAGGGCAATCAAAACATGAAACTACTTAAATTTTTAATAGAATTGAAAAATGATTAATATGTAAGACTAATTATTATCAATGTACTTTGGCAAAGAGGATCAGAATAAGTAGAATACAGAATCATTTACAGCAGCACTTATAAATGAAAGTTTGTTCATAACTGAGGTACTGAACAAATAACTATCAGACATCAAGTTTGAAAGGTCGGGAGATTTTAGATCCGTTGGTAGGTTAGAGCCAGTTTTTCAAATAGGGAGCTTTTAGAGTAAGGTTTATGGAATTTATTTCTTTTGGTGATTTGTAATGATCAAACATTTGATTTCAGAATAGATTGTTGTCAATCATAGTTTATCATTAAGACGCAGATCATAGAAATAAGGGCAAATACATAATTCTTGAATTCTTACATAGGGTGAATGCGTGTGATGAGTGTAGATGAACGAGTGTAGTCATTGTTACTAACTATAGTTGACTGTTCCTTAGAAAAAGCTATATATTAATAGCCCATTAGGATATTGGGCCAGAGCAAATAAGGGACCTACATCTTTACGTGGAAGCCAAACCACGGTCTGATTTTCAGCTAATTGACAAGTGTGAGTCAGGTCTTTCTCCTATATAACATTCGGACACTCACTACCACTTAACATAGACATCCCTAGACTTATCTAGTATTGGACACTCACTACCACTAACATAGACACCCCAGACTTATCTAGTAGTGTCCACACTAATAGTAAGCATTAAGCGGAAGCCATGTTGGTATTAAGAGGACCGAGCATAGAACCAACTCGGTTGCTGAATGACTAAGTGCCAAAATTGATTCAGGTATTTAGAGTTTCGAACTTAATAATCAAATCCATAGCCATGTATATTTTTACAAAGGGTTCCGGTGGTAATGAAACCTATTATGAGCTGGACAATGCTTATACAAGGAGTAAATAAATTATATGAGTAAATAAATTCTAAGATGTGATTCCAATTATCTTATTTAAAAAACTCTGTACCCCTCTCCATTTGTCAACCAGTGACAATGACAGCAATGGTACTGGAGTCAATAAATAATGCCAATACAATCAAAATATGGTCCCAAGTACCTTGGAACCTATGTTTCTCTCCATTTGTTAGCTAGTGCCAACTGACAATGCTGGCCTTAAACTCTGCATCTAATTTTATGTGAAGAAAGTATTTGTAAACAGAATTTGGGGTATTTCTGTGACATTTCTTTGTGTCGGCGTCTCATATTTAAGAATGTAAGAATGTTTTTTATCTTAAATCAACTCTTGTCTAGTACGCTATAACTTACTTTCTTACAACATTTTGTATACATGAACAACTATGAGTAATATCACAAGAAACCACAATATTTGTGATTTAAAACTTTTGTTATTTTTACAAATATTTTACATTTTAAGATATAATATCAAATAAGACAGTTTTACAAACACGACGCAATCTTTATTCTCTATATACAGTTATACTGTAGATTGTGACTAGTTGGCAGCAGTCGCACTTCCACTTTCTTGCCAGACTTCCGGGATACTATTTAGAAATTCGTCTTTTAGTTCCCATACTGTAACAGAACATGATTATGTACTTCGTAATAGAGGCATAAATACAAAACGTATTATTTTCTAATATTTAATTCATGGAAATTACAACTAAAATTGAGAAATTGTATAGTTTTACTAGTTTATGTATGGAGTGAGTTATTATACTAATTTTAAAATTTTTACCAATCAAAAAAAGTCAAAACATAATACATGAATGACTTAAAAGGATTCTAAGGGTGCTGTTAAATGAAAAACTGTAGGTCACCTGATTTGTGGTTATTTTGGTGATATCAGTACAATTTCTGAATTATATTTTGCTAACATTTGATATTAACTATATTCTATGAGGCTTGATGTGCGGCTTGTTTGTTGTATTTACAAAATGAAATTGGTCATCTCAAAACAACAAAAAGCTATCCTGGTAAATAATATATTAAGGTGTGAACTGTCCCTCTAACTTCAGCCTGAGATCATTATTTATCAGACTTGAAGTACAAAAGGTTTTAGTGCTAAAAATAAGTATATCATACACAAAAGCAAAAACTCTTATTATACTGCTAATATTTTATTTTTAGACCTACTTTAGTTTTTAATTCATGAGTGTGTAAAGCTTTTATAAATTGTAATGCCATTTTAGAACACTATAAAATATGCAATACCATCAGTGTAGTAATGTTCTGGAATGTCAAATGCCCCATAAGCCAATTAACCTTATGATTATTACGGCCACACCTGTCGCAGCAGCCGTCAGTGTGACCACAACAAGTATGAGTGCATTATGCGACTGAGTTAACGTAACCAAAACAGTATCACCACAGCTGTTGTGACCCACTTGAGTATTCTTCCCAATTGTTTCTTATGTTGTCAGAGGGATAAGAATTGTAGGGTAAGGAGTGTGGCCATGAAGAAACGGATGGCCCAGAAACATCTATTTAACAATATTTTTTTTATTTTTCCTATTAAGCATAGTTTTATCAAATATATTACTATTTAGATTTGAGATACCAACACAGCTTTGTACGTATTTTAACACGTTCAGTGCGGGTGGACCGTATACGGTCCACCGCCGGCCGGGCGCTGGGAGCGCGTGGACCGGGCCCATACCACTCTACACTGTTGTTGCTATGCAGTCAGTGTGAGCCCAGCTTTTGCGCGAGGTAGACCTTACGTCGGCCGCTATACGAATGTAAACCGTTCTATATTTTTGCGTTTTCCGTTTTTATCTATCGTTTTTTCGAGCGGAGTTTTACAATTATTGATGTAATTTAGTGATTTCTTCATGTAAATAAGTTTGTTCTTTATGTAAATAAGTGAGTTTAGTGTAGTATTTAGTGTAATTTTTATTGTTGAAACATGGCTGACAACACTGTTGATGACCTTGACTTGAGTGACGACATTATTACAAGTGAAGATTCCGTCACCGAAAGTGACGAAAATGATGATTATGATGAAGTTTTGAACCTTATTTGGTGTAACAACACTGCTGGACTCAAAAAAATTAACTTTTTGAAGGACAATAAGCTATTGGTGGTTAAGGCAAATATGAATGATTACTTGAGTATAGGATGCGTATGGATGACCTGTGTAGTCTTGAGTGTTGTTCAATTTAGCTCAGAACAGACCATTTATTAATAGTCTGTGCAACTAAGGGACCTACAGCATTACGTGGAATCCAAACTACGTAGTATTGGTCTGACTAACTAGTAGTATTTTCAGCTGATTATCAAGACTGATACTCAGTTCTCTTCCGTACACACAATCCGGACCCTGACTGCCACCCAACACGGACACTTCAGACTTCTCTAGTAGTGTCCACTTTGATTGAAACGATTGAGTAAATGCCATGTCGTTAATACAATGACCAAGCACAGAACCTATCACTTAGAATCTACACAACACTTTGTCACCAAGTAGTTAGGTTACAGCACTGTGCGACTAGTGGCGACTAAGATAATATTAATGGAATTACCACTTTTAGAAAAAAAATAACTTATCAGCTATCTATAAGACACAAAACCACTAGGATCCTTATGCCCTGAAGAAGTCTGTAAACATATAGAGGGCTTTCTCACACAACTTACTTGATATGTGAAGATAAAGCTATCGTTTAGGTAACTATTTGAGGCCTGACCAAGGCGTTTGATTTGAGTAAGTCACACGGGACTTACATTAAAACACCATCATTATAGCACTTCAGGCATCCCTCTTTTACGATAGTCTGATATTACTTTTGTCTTTGGCATCAATTTCTCATGGTGTCAGTTATTGATGAACTTTCTAAAGGGGAGTCAGTCGAGTGGAGATTTCAAAATTTTCAGATTTATACTGTAAATTCAATTTGTTCTTTATTGGAGGATTAACTGGGGAATAAGGTCAATTTGTTATTTTTTTTAACTAACATAAGTTTTCTACTTATTTTTAAGTCACAAATTCACTTGGCACTTACAAGGATTGATGTGGTCGTTCACCTCTGAAGTGACTGCTTCCAGACAGTGAGTGAGTCCCATATAGGCTGCCAAATACAGTTGTTCCAGGTCCCTCACATCAGTATCCACTAGATTACCAGACGCCTCCATCATCCAGAGGTCAGCAAGGTCCTGACACTGCCAAACCAACTACAACAACCAAACACACAATACTCATTTATCTCACCATCCACCTCTAAAGTGACTGCTTCCAGACAGTGAAAGAGTTCCATGTAGGCTGCCAAATACTGTTGTTCAAGGTCCCTCACATCAGTATCCACTAGATACTAGACGCTTCCATCATCCAGAGGTCAGCAAGGTCCTGACACTGCCAAACCAACTACAACAACCAAACACACAATACTCATTTATCTCGCCATCCACCTCTAAAGTGACTGCTTCCAGACAGTGAGTGAGTTCCATGTAGGCTGCCAAATACTGTTGTTCAAGGTCCCTCACATCAGTATCCACTAGATACCAGACGCTTCCATCATCCAGAGGTCAGCAAGGTCCTGACACTGCCAAACCAACTACAACAACCAAACACACAATACTCATTTATCTCACCATCCACCTCTGCAGTGACTGCTTCCAGACAGTGAGTGAGTTCCATGTAGGCTGCCAAATACTGTTGT